>CM066166.1:99389975-100607475 GCA_033629205.1 Lithocarpus polystachyus | reverse complement strand
TGGTGTGGTTTGTGTTTGGGTGAAGAACCTCTTTAAGGATATGGAATTTAGAGTGGGAAGAGTGTGAGGAAAACTAAGAGAAATGTGTAGAGGATTGTTGGTTTGCAATCTCTAGCTCTCAAATGGGATTTTAGGGTTTTCTCTCTGAAACTGTCCTTACAATTTTGTGGGTAATGTGTGCTTATATAGTATGGGTAAAGAAATGCGAAAAGACACAAAACAGGCTAGCAGTGCATCTTGCAAGTCAAGTCACGAATTGGCCAAGTCGTGAGCCACTTGTGAGATGCCTTTTGACACTAAGACTTTTGAATGGTGCTCCTCATGCAACCTTTTGCAGGTTGCACCACTCGTGAGCCAAGTTATGATGTGCATAGTCTTCACAGTTCTTCACCAAATTCTCACATTGAACTCATTATATTGAATAACACAAAAATATAGGAAAATGTTTGAAGAATTACAATCAAATTTGACATGAAATTGATATCAAAAAACAGAATTGAAAATCTCAACATTACATAATTCATAACTTTCCTTAATTGTCAAAATGACGATGTTATATGTTAACTTCAAATTATCGATAACGATGAGGAGCTAGTAAATTGTCACAATCACAAATACTAAGAAACCAAGAAAATATTTACTCATTTCCTGAAAGTAATAAAATTCATAACTTCAAAAAATAAAGAAAGACAAAAATAAAAAGTTGATAGGTCTCATGAAATTAATCCCCTTTATAAATTTTTTATTTTTTTTAAGTGAATCATTGTCTCAAAATCAATATATATATGTCTCGTAGGAGCAGAAGTTCTTGATCCATTATAATGAATTAAGGGTAAACTGCAAATTACACCCCTAAAGTTTGAGAGTGACTAGATTTTACACCCTGAAGTTTCAAAATTTGGATTTTACCCCCTGAAGTTTGGTGATGTTTGGATTTCACACCCTAATGTTTCAAAATTTGGATTTTACCCTCTATATATTAGAAATTTTTGGATTTTACACCCTAAAGTTTTGAGGTGTTCGGATTTTAAACCCTAAAGTTTCAAAATTTGGGGGTGTAAAATCCATACAACCTAAACTTTAGGGGGTAAAATCCAAGTTCTGAAACGTTAGGCTGTAAAATCCAAACACCCCAAACTTCAGGGGGTAAAATCCAAATTCTGAAACTTCAGGGTGTAAAATCAATCACCTCCAAACTTTAGGGGTGTAAATTGCAATTTACCCATGAATTAAACAATATTCTACTCAGAACAAGTTTATATTCGCAAAACTCATAATTATTTGCCTAGTATTAAATATTATTATATTTGTTATAGATATATAATAAAGGAGGGGGAGATGAGATATGAATCGCATACAAGATATATTACAAAGGTTTTTTTTTTTTTTTTTTTTGAGAAAAATACACCACAAGTATTAAATAATAGTATTAAGTATAATTGTTTTTCAGATTTTTTCTATGAACCAAAGTTTTAAAGAGGTAGCCAATTACTATAAGAAAATGTATGATATCAAGGAGGCTTATCTCTGATTTATCTTCTTCAATTAGACTGAGGAGTGAATCTAGTACATCGTTGCCTGCTTCAGAACCCTTTGATGAAGCTCTTGATTGTAGTCTTTGCTTGATGATACCTTCAAAAATCCCTAAAATTTGTGTAATAAATCCTTGTCCTTTTACGAACACCTTGGGGGTCAAGAAATCGAAGTGCTGGGCAGTAATCTGCAATATTTGGCCTTCCACCTTCTTCGGCAACACCACACACAAGGTCCCGGAACTCTTGGGAAAACTGTGAGTCATATTGGGCCATGTCCATAGAGAAAAAAGTGTGATATTGAATTAAGAACTGTTGTGAACACTAATCGACCAATATCAATGGGTGCACCATTTTAGCAACTTTGGTTAACATGGTCAAGTTGTTTTTGTCATGGGAGTCGATACCGTACCGTACTGGCCCAGTACATACCGTACCAGTACAGGTACACTCCTATTTCGTACCAGAAAAAATACCGGCCGTACCGGCGAATTCCGGCCTCGTACTGGCCGTACCGGACTGGAACACAAAATGCTTTTTTTTTTTTTTTTTTTTGTAATTGTGGCAATTTTTTAAGGGCAGGATGGTAATACTCGTGTATATTATGGTTCTGAAGTAGATCCTTTTGATGAATGGGAGTAGATGATCCCATGTAGTTTGTGTTAACTTAATTATTTGTATTATTTGTTTTGTTTGTATGTAATGAACAATTAAGTTTTTTATTTTTTATATTGTGTTTTTTTTTTCTTTATATGCAATGAACATTTGAAGTAACGTTTTATTGTAACCAGGAGGTAATGTTTTATGGTAAATAGAGATTTTTTGTGTATGTGTGTATATTAAATATATAAAATAACGGTAAACCCGAAACGGTACACCAGTACCTAAAATATATTGTACTGGTGGCCAAACCGGTATAGTCTCTGGTACGGTATTGACTTTCTTGGTTCTTGTACCTTTGTTTGTCGAAGGGCTTGTGTGGCATCAAGACGTTGTGTATCAAATATTTGGGTAGCACAAGCTTTCCTTAGGTTCTTCCATTTCGAATTTGTGGGCAACCACCCGATTGAAAATTCGTGGTGGTCAAATACACGTGCCATATCTGGGATGGTTCGGCTAGAGAAAGCTTGGTCATGTTTTTGAAGTGCTTCTTTAGCTAAGTTTGGAGAGGAAATGACTTTTGTTGTTGTGCTCCCAAGCTTGAGAGTCATTAATGGCCCATAAGTTTTTGAGAGCTTTGCAAGATCTCGGTGGGGTAAGTTGCTAAGTTCCAAGAAGTTTCCGATGATTGGAAAAGGCTTGGGGCCTGGGGTCAGAGTCTGGCTTGCTAGTTTGGAGGTGAGCACACGAATTGATACCCAAACAAATGGACTAGTATCAGCAAAATACTAGGTAATAGTCCATTAACTCAAAAAGTCGGTTTGTATTTCTTGTGTTGGATAGAACAAAGTGGTGAATGTTCATCCAGAATAAGAAAGATAGGGGTGCGTCTCAAATTGATTGAGGATTTGAACAATATTCTGATGCAAAAGTTAACTCGGGTTGTCGAATATAAAATCAACCATTGGTTTAAGAGCCTATTTTGTTTTTAATAGAAATTTGGACTAGCTTTTTTTTTTTTTTTTAAATGAAATTTGGACTATCTGGTGAAGCTTTAACTGTAGATGGAATCCAATTTGTCCTATTAAAGATATATTCGTATGTCTAATGGTCCCAGTGCTCCAATTATATATATTGTAAAATTTATCTTGGGAAGGGCAAACCCTATTTCTATGATCTCTATGATCTCTATTTGTACCATGGGAAACGATAATTGGTAATCACAATAAGAATGTATAAGATGCAGTCACGTTGTCCATATTTTAGTGAAATTAGCGAAGCATTCTCGTGATGCACCGATAATATTTAAACTGTCATGCGAAAAGATTATATAGAATGTTTAAAATATATTAAAATAATAGCATGAAGTAATGTGCGGTTTTTATTGAATTAAAGTAATACAAAATTAAGGACATAAATAATATTTTATTTTATTTTAGTTTAATCTCAAGAGGCACTACAACAATATGTATTTTTAGTGATGAAAATTAGTGAGGAAATATTTTTCGTCTTTAAAAATACAGCTTTAGTGACGAAATATGAATTTCATCACTAATAATTAAAATATATATATAACATTTAGCGACGAAAAATAATTTTCGTCGCTATTGTGATTTGAAAAATGGGCGCCAACAGGGAAAATTTTGGCGCAAACTTATTTAATCTATAGTGACGAAATATTTCGTCACTAAAAGTTGAAATTTTTAGTGACGAAATATTTCGTCACTGTAGGTACTGCTGTGGATAATGTCAGTTCGTTTAGACCCCTTAAACCCAACAGATTAACCTAGTGAATTAGCCAAGTGATTAACTTAGGTAATTTAATTAAACTAGGTTAACACAAATAAATATAAAAACAATAAAGCAGCGGAAAATAATCAACACAAAGATATGATGACCCAGGAAACCACACCGGTAAAAACCTGGGGAGGATTTGACCTAGCTATCCTCAAGGTAAACTGAATCCACTATGAAAGAATTGAAGTTTACACAATAGACTTAGACCACTAACGTCATATTGCTACCTGCCTGTAGGAAACTTACTACCATGACCCCATGATAGCTCCGAGATCCACGGACTCCTTCTTTCCGGAATTCTTCAGCAAATCCACAAGCGCACCTGCTTGTATATCTTTGTGCTCTTTGATTCTGCAACTGTAACGATCTACACAACTCTTGACATAAATCTCAAGTTTGTAAACCCTAAGTGTATGTGAAGGTAAACACCTCTAGATCTCACAATGAGATTCACAAAACACAGCAAAACAGAACTCTACAGAACTCTGAAAACGTGGCTAGGGTTTTCCCTTTTATACTTAGGGCAAACATAAAACCCTATACATTAAAACGGGCTTGGGCTGAGTTGGAAAATTCTGCAGAAAAACGTTCTGTGCGATTTTCGATCGATCGAGTCTAATTTTCGATCGATCGAGTCTCACAGAAAGTGAACAGTACTTCTGCATAAAAACTCGATTCCAACTTTACAATAAACCCCATACTTTGAGCAAGTCTAACACACGACTCAACATTGTTTTGATCATGGTTTGCCAACATACAAAATGAAGTTCTAAATACATTAGATCCTAGTCTTTAGAACCTAACAAACTCCCCCTTTGGCAATCCGTGACAAAACACAGACTTAACAAAAAGCTCAAAGTTACAAATTTAAATAGCCCATTACAATAAAATAGCCACTCAACAATTCAACCTAAACTACTATCCAACAGTTGCAAGGTAGACAGCAGCTCGACTGAAAACAACCTGTATATTCCTGTAACACTTAACAAACACATAAACGCATGTGTGGAACAAAAACAGGAAATACATAAATAAAAATTTCTTAATTTCACCTGACACATAATAACAAACATATATCATGAATAACATCATCAATATAAGTCAATAAGCACAGTAACATAGTGAAATAAGAAAACATATACAAAACAATGTCTCTCAACAAAAATATCTCCTAATCAAGAGCTAAAAATGTAAATACACAGTGAAGCACCTAGATACAATCTAATAACTCCACAAGCTTCGCAGTATCACTACTAAGAAAACAAACACTCCCCCTAAAATGTAAATCCCCTCAACACAAAAAACAAGCTACTAATGAACTATGCACTCCCCCTTTTTGTGACGAATTGCCAAAGGGCACTCACTCATCATCAAAAGGAGGTGGAGAAGATCGACGAGAGCTCGCCAAATCCGCTCGCAATGCACGAAGCTCATCAAGGATGTCCACCAAAAGCTGACCATGAGCCGCCTGAACGGTCACGACAGTGTCAAGCGTCCGACGAAGGTCAGAAACCTCATCAAACGGTGGAGGAACATCAGCAGCAGCAGCAGCACCAGCACCAGCAGGAACCGAAGAAGTCCCAGCTGCAAAAGGATCTGCAGAAGAAGAAGAAGGGGGCGGAGTGACACCGGTAGGCTCTACCCTAGCACGCTTAGAGCTAGCTCGAAGTTGAGCAGCCCTTTGCCTCAAAAAGGTAGCACCTATAGGAGCAATAACATGAACAGGCTCGGAAGCAGGATACTCACCAAGACCAAGAAAGAGAAGAATCCTATGAATAAAAACAGGAAAAAACAAAGCATGAGCCTGAGAACTAGACCTATGAACCTCGTTCAAAGAACGAAGGAACATATGCGGAAAACTGATAGGAGCATCAGTGACCAAAGCATACAAAAACACACATCGCTCAAGAGGGACGGTGTGAACATGAGTAATCGGCCACAAAGAATGACATGCTATCCGAAAGAAAAGATAGTGCAACTCAGACAGCTCAGCAGACGAGATCCGAGGATCAGAACCCCACTGGATAGAAGTACCAGTGATGTATGACAAGACGTCATCAAGGGGAGGAGACTCCTCGTAAGGAAAGACGGGATGGTCCACAATGGGCACCCCAAGAGCATTCGACACCACCGAAGGGGTAATGCGATACTCGACACCACGTAACCACACCTTGACTAAGGTGTCGTTATCGTAGACATGAATAGAGAGGTTCGAATAGAACTCTCTAATCAAAGAAGCAGGAGGAGGATGCTCAAAGTCTAGAAGAGGTAACCAACCCCGACGCTCAAAGTTCCTACGAACCTCAGGATCTAACTCATCTAAGATAACCCTACGCTCAGCCCAAATCTGACGCCTAAGATTAAGGGTCTCATAGGTAATCTGGTTAGACTCACTAGGAAATCTCTCGGTGTCAAAAGATGGAGAAGGATCAACAGTCCTATGGGCTCGAGTTTTCCTAGGCATAGTGCTAAGGAAAAGAGACAGACACAGAAAGAAAAGAGCAAAAACCAAAACCAAGAGCAGACTGCAAGTTAGCACAGCATAAAAAATATAGAAAATATCAAATCTATATGATGCATGAGCATGAACAGAAAATGATGCATGTACTAATGCAGTGACATGTTCAAATTTTGATTCAAATTAACATAATTGGCTTGAGCAAGCAAAGTGTATCAAAAATACCCAATTTGAAAAACCCTAGTTTTCAAAACACAACAAATTGATAAATTGATCAACACAATAGTCAATTAACTTAATATAATGATCAAATTAATCAATCTAACAAGCCAATTTTATCAATTTCAACCCAATTGAACAAAATCCCCAATTTATTCAAATATAAGCCCTAGAATTTCAAATTTTCTTCAAAGCACCAAATAAACCAAATTAAACCACATGAGGTGCTTAGGAAAGGTGTCCCCACAAAAACCCATAAAGAATTTGAGAAAGAATCACTCCAAAACAATCCCAAAAATAGAAAATCCCAAAATTCCGAAATTACCCAAATATGCATGAAAAAAAATGCATGAAAATAGAAAATAAATGCAAAAGAAAGGGGTATAAGTGTCTTACCAGCTGTGGGAGAGAGATTGTAGCAAAAGAATCGGAGGAAAACGACAAAACTCCCAAGAAATGTGCTGACCAGTTGGTAGGGAGAAAAAAAAGTTTTTGAAAAGGTTTGAAAAGTGAAGAGCCACGTGAGAATCTTTCCTTTTAAAAAAAACAGCCGGCACGATTTTCGATCGATCGAAAATTACATTCGATCGGTCGAAAACTTATTCGATTGATCCAAAAACAGCCTGGATCGATCGAACCAACCAGAGAGTTTTCTGAACAAAATTAAACATTTTCGATCGGTCGAAAATCACTTTCGATCGATCGAAATTCTGGAAAAAACAGTGTTTTGAAAAACCAAATATTTTAAACCAAAAACTCCTCAAAGCAGCAGATTTTTAAAATCAAATGCATGAGTATGAGATGATATGATTTTCAAAAAAAACACAAGTATTCAACCCAGATTCCTCAACCAAAATTTTCTCTCAATATACCCAAAAAGAATAAACAAGCAAACATGTTCCGCAACAATTTTCAAAGAATTCTCAAACTTGGTTGGTCAAACCAAAAAACACACACAATAACATGTACACAATTTTAGCAAAGATTAACTTGTGTAGTGTGTGCAACTAGCATAAGCTTGAGAAACATGTGAGGTGATATACACATAGAGATCAATCACAATTTCTACAAAATCCACCACATGAATTTGAAAGAGACTATCCCTTAAAGAGTTACATCATATAACTCCCACATCTCCTAGAGTAAAAGCTTGCAATCATGTAAGTTTCTTGATTTGCCTCATTATTCAAATTAATTGATTAGAAACTTAATAATAGCCGGGATGATGTACACACCAATTTTATGAATTTGTGAAGTTATTATAGCCCAATAATGTACACACCAATTTTAATAGAGGCTACACCTTATGTTCTTTTTGTGCATGTGCTACACTTTCTCGAGCACAAAATCTTATGATATGCACTAAGGTGTTCATGATTGGCTAATACACAGTGGTGAGATAGTTATTTATGCCTTTCTCATTAAGTTCAAGTCCAACAATCAAAGACATACAACTTCAAAATCAAGATCATGTGATCAACAAATATAGCATCTTCCCACACAACATGCACAACAAGACTTTAGCTAGTAAAGTGCAATAAATAAGTGCATCAAAGCTAAACAAGGTACATAAACATGTTATGCAATAATTGATAGACCAACCTTGTCTTCAAATTCAAGGAAAAATAGCAAAACACAATTTGCAACTAAAATTTTTTTTTTTTTTTTTTTTTTATATAACTAAAAAAACAACCTAGAATGAAATGCATGAATGCAATGCAATGCAAATCCTAGAAACAGAGGTCACAAAAGATATAGCAATAAAGCACAAGGACCATGTCAGACAGACTCAATTAGGTTGAGCCTTTTTGCATCCAAGACTTCTTAGATGCAACTCTTACATTGGAGTTATGATTCATATTCGAATTCTGAGCAACTCCAGGATTGGAAAAAAGATTTAACGCCTTTACCAATTCACCAATCAGTACCATAGGATCACGTGCTTGAGGCACAGGTACTGTAGTTTTATTTGCTCGCTTCGCAGCTTGCAACTTAAAACAATTTGGACGTATGTGTCCAGGTTTTCCACAAAAATGACAAACCCATGCAGGCTTATCATGCAATTTGCCCTTAGTCAAAGTAGAAGCTCTAGAATGAGAAGCATGAAGATCAACCCTAATTTTTCTAGGTGGAGTAACATTCAAAGGCTTGACAGGTTCACTCACCACGGGTTTGACAATCTCACTCTTAGGAGGTTCAGAAGAAGGAACAAATTTAGTGGAAGAAGGTTCAAGTACAGAAATACTTTCCTCATAACCTAAACCAGATTTATCAGAAGGAGACTTTTGAATACTCAGCATGTGATCAAGTTTGGAGCTTGCAGACCTATTAGTTTGTTCTCTAGCAACAGACAAATCATGTTCCAAACATTTAACTTTCTCAAGCAAAAGCATGTTCTCAGTTTTCACATTATTCAAAAGCTCATTTGCATCAAATAATTTAACAAGTAAATTTTTCTTTTCAAGATCAAGAGATGCGATTTTCTTCAAGCCTAACTCAACATTCATAGCATCCTTTGCAGCAACTTTGCAAAGTTTATTGTAGGCTTCCTGTAGATCTGCATCCTCAGAGAGTTCCCCATCAGAAGGGTTCTCTTCAACAGACAAGCTTTCATTGACTACCGTGGTAGCAGTGAAAGCAATAAAGTTTCCATCCTCATCACTTGCGGATTCATTGTCGGAAACTTCGTAATCACTAAGAGTTACAGCCATAGCTTTACCCTTAGACCTCAAATAAGTAGGACATTCAGACTTTAAATGACCATACCCTTGACAACCATAACATTGTTGTCCCAAAGAATTATTAGAAGATTGACCTACTTTTTCCTTAGGTTTTTCAAAGTTATTAACCTTAGTGGGTTCATTCTTCCTAAAATTTCTAGGTTCAACAGTGTTCTTGCCTCTTGCCCTTCTATTACTATTTCTCAGAAAGTTTCTAAAGTTCTTGGCAAGATAGGCAATCTCTGTAGCAGAGAGATCATCATCAAATCCACCATCCTCAACATCATCAACAGACTTAAGAGCCATTGATTTGGATTTGTTAGTTTTAGGGAGGTCTAACTCATAGGACTGAAGAGATCCTACAAGTTCATCAACAGGGATGGAGTCCACATCCTTACTCTCAGTAATGGCAGTCACTTTGGGTCTAAAATCTTCAGTCAAAGATCTAAGAATCTTCCTAACAATTTTAGGTTGATCATAGATTTCACCCAAATTATAAGCAGAATTAACAATATCATTCAACTTAGCATAGAACTCATCAAAAGATTCATCATCATTCATTCTAATGCTTTCAAATTTAGAAGTTAATTGCTGCAGTTTATTTATCTTAACTGCCTTTGTGCCTTCATGCACAGTCTGGAGGATATTCCAAGCAGTATGAGCAACCTCAACATTAGAGATTCTCTTAAATTCCTCCATGGAAACAGCATTAAAAATAGCATTCATTGCTTTGCTATTAAAAGCGGCTGCCTCCTTCTGAGAAGTTTGCCACTCACTCACAGGAGTAGTGGGCTTCTCCCATCCGTATTCAACGGAATTCCACACCCTCTCATCAATGGATTTTAGGAATGCTTTCATCCTTACTTTCCAATAGGCATAGTTGTTTCCATCAAAATGAGGAGGAACAACTAGAGAGTGTCCGTGTTCCATGACAACAGGGGTCAAGGATCAGCTCAAAGATCAAAAGATCAAACACAAAAGCTACCCGCTCTGATACCACTTGTCAGTTCGTTTAGACCCCTTAAACCCAACAGATTAACCTAGTGAATTAGCCAAGTGATTAACTTAGGTAATTTAATTAAACTAGGTTAACACAAATAAATATAAAAACAATAAAGCAGCGGAAAATAATCAACACAAAGATATGATGACCCAGGAAACCACACCGGTAAAAACCTGGGGAGGATTTGACCTAGCTATCCTCAAGGTAAACTGAATCCACTATGAAAGAATTGAAGTTTACACAATAGACTTAGACCACTAACGTCATATTGCTACCTGCCTGTAGGAAACTTACTACCATGACCCCATGATAGCTCCGAGATCCACGGACTCCTTCTTTCCGGAATTCTTCAGCAAATCCACAAGCGCACCTGCTTGTATATCTTTGTGCTCTTTGATTCTGCAACTGTAACGATCTACACAACTCTTGACATAAATCTCAAGTTTGTAAACCCTAAGTGTATGTGAAGGTAAACACCTCTAGATCTCACAATGAGATTCACAAAACACAGCAAAACAGAACTCTACAGAACTCTGAAAACGTGGCTAGGGTTTTCCCTTTTATACTTAGGGCAAACATAAAACCCTATACATTAAAACGGGCTTGGGCTGAGTTGGAAAATTCTGCAGAAAAACGTTCTGTGCGATTTTCGATCGATCGAGTCTAATTTTCGATCGATCGAGTCTCACAGAAAGTGAACAGTACTTCTGCATAAAAACTCGATTCCAACTTTACAATAAACCTCATACTTTGAGCAAGTCTAACACACGACTCAACATTGTTTTTATCATGGTTTGCCAACATACAAAATGAAGTTCTAAATACATTAGATCCTAGTCTTTAGAACCTAACAGATAATATTAGCGATGAAAATCCTTTAGTTGAAGTAACAAATTAATCATTAGAAGGCAAAAATTTAAAATTGCAAACATATGTCCATTACATTTTTTCACTTAAAACGCCGTTAAAGTATAAAATAACAATGTAGAAATATTGTAGTTTAATAATGATAAAAGCATTTTAATCTATTCCATATAATGATTTTATTACATATGCTGTCTAACAAGTTATGTGTTTGCTTAATCATAGGTTTTTGTTTCTTTAATACATTAGAGTTAGAATAAGATATTTATGATATCATATTAATGTTTAGTTGGCTATGAAAAATATCATAGAATTTTTATGATATCATGTTTATGTTATTAGAGTATTATAGGGGTAGCTTAAATGAAATATCATTCTAATAAAATTTACATTAACTTATTTTATAGCTTAAATGTACACCCTTATTTTATAGAACACATGTAAATGTTACATTAACTTTAAATTATTATATAGGTTTAGACCTGAATATTTGTTTTTCCTTTTCAAATATAAGTATATTACCTATATTATTGAAACTTGAATTTTAAGGTAATATTTTGAATATTTATAATATTTATAGCCTTTTTAGGGCTCAAATCTCTAATTTATAGGCCTATTTTGTTTGTATTTTTTAACCTCAAACTAATAAGTATGACCCAAATAGAATAAAGTTTCATATTACAAATCCCAAAAATTAAGAAAAGTTAATAAATTTTAAGCCAAAAACTAAAAATGACAACCTACAAAAAGAAATAATTTGAGGTCCAATTTGTCCAAAAATATTTTGAGAAATTAAATTTTTTTTTTTAAATTTAGATGTAGACATGGAATTTTAACTATTATTTTAGTAGCCATGTCAGCATCAACTTTGCCCAAGTCATTTGCGTCGTAGACATTTTCCATTAGTGAATTAACGGTAGAGACCAAATTGACTGTAAGTTGAAAAATAATAGGTACTAAATTGATTTCTACCAAAATGTAGGGACCAAATTAAATATGATACCAAAATATATGGACCAAAATGGTGTTTTCACCATTAATTAATTGTTTGTCTAATTAATTAATTTCTGCCTATTTTGTCAGGAATCAATAGATGTTTTGACATTGGAATATTATTATTATTATTTTTTGAAAAGACACATTGGATTAAATTGGATGCATGTAGCCTTACCATAAATCATATTCAACCAATATGAATATGCTACATCATTAATTCGAATTGGAGTAAAAATAGACCAATTAGAATCAAAAGATCATAATCACCTATGGTCGAGACTGGTTACATGCAAGTGCACTTTACTGTTAAAACTTGTTTATTTGATATCTTTTAATCCAATGTTTGATCAATGCTTAAGAACTCTTGTTTTGATTGTTATTATCTCAAGATTTGTTTTATGAGAAGTGTTTGGAGATTGAACGGTCAAAATCACAGTCTTACCGTGGAGACATGAGATGGTGATGACATGCAATGCAATGCAAGTAAAGTTAAATGAGAGACACAAAATGGGGTGTCTATAGTTTCACGTGATTAAGAAAATGGTAGTGATCCCGAAATTGTTAACTCTTCAATAAAAATGCTTAACAAAAACAATGTTTTGGTTTGTGTTTTTAGAATGGCCAAGGATCCCTTTGTAGAATCTAATACAACAAATGTGAGATTGTGTCACATTTGTGGTTGTACATGTCATTCTTCACAAAAAATGAAGTCACATTTAACATAAAAATAATAACATTAATTTTTTCACTATTGTTCAATCTTTTTTGTGCGTAAGCACGAGTTACAAACTAGTTTTGTAATTATATTTTTATGATTTACTCTAAATTATATTATAGAAATATTTTCTTTAAATTAAGATATGATGATTATTGTCTAAATAGTAATTGGAAATCATTGTTAGTGCTAGCCACCAAGTCAAAAAATCATTAATTATTCTACAATAAAGTATGGGTTGGAACATGTTGCTCCATTTATTTTGAAAGATGTGATAGGATCTAAACTTATAGTGCATATTACATGATGATTACATTTTATCATCAAGCCAAAATACTAATTAGTTTTTGATGTAGATGGAATTTGAACCTTATTTAACAACAAAGGACTTTACCATAGATCTACGTGCGGCAAGATCCTAATATTGATGACATTAGATTAAACACACATACAAATTCACATATATATTGGGCTGAAAACATACCATCAAAGTTAGAATGATTTGATGGGAATAGCTTGGAGGGACTTTGCCCTATGTAAGGTAAGCCCAAAAAACTCACCCATATCCATGTCTTCTGGCCTCATCTCATCGGGGAGCTTCCAAGCAAAGTAGTGAATAAGAGAAGCTGACATCAAGTGCACCATTCTGTTAGCAATTGGCAATCCTCCTGGACATATCCTTCTTCCAGCTCCAAAGGGAATCAACTCAAAATACCGGCCTTTAAAATCAATGTCTTGTTCTAAAAACCTTTCAGGCATAAATAAATTTGAATTTTTCTATATGCTTGAGTCTCGTCCCATTGCCCACACATTTATTGGTATTTGTGCATTTTTGGGCACGAGGAAGCCACATATTTCTATGTTTGTCTCAGCCTTTCTTGGAATTAGAAAAGGCAATGGTGGGTGCAAACGTGAGGTTTCTTTCACCATAGCTTGAAGATAATGAAACTTTGAGATGTCTGATTCTTGAACGTGCCCACCCTTGCCTAGGACTTCTTCAAGCTTATCTTGGGCTTTTGTCATTTTTTCTAGGCTGTGTAATAACAATGTCATTGCCCATTCCACTGCGCTTGACGTTATGTCAATTCCGGCAATAAATAAGTCCTGCAATAAAAGAGTGTGAGAACTATGTTGCCCATGTTTATGGCTTAATCTTTTCTCACATATATATATTAGAACCACGAGTTAAGTTTTTTACCTATTCACAAATCTATGGATTTTTATTACGAATAGATTGTTTATATTATCAAAATTACAAATAATAATTTGATATTTGTTAGGACATATGTGTTTTTCTTGCTAAGAACATATGTTATTTTTTAATATAATTGGCTAATCCTTTGACAAAACGCACTTTACTTTGTATTTGGGTAGATATAAGTGTTTTTAATACTTCAAAAAATAAGGTTTCAAGATCAAGTGTTCAAGTCATTCAAGTCTATCCAAGAAACAAGCTGAATAATGCAAATTCATTAAAGCTCGACAGCTGGCTCGACAGCTGCATCTATCGAGCTTAAGAAAGCTGTTTCAGCCCGTGTGCTCGACACCTGCTCAACAGCTCCTATCTATCAACGTTTTAAGAATTTTAGAATTCTGATATGATTTTCTTGGGATTCGTGAATGTGTCTTTGGAGCTTTCTTTTCTTCTAATCTTAGACATATAAAATGATTATTTTAAAGGCCATCAAAGAGTTCACAAGTTGCACAAGTATTGAGCAAAGTCTGTTCAAGCAAATTGTGACTGAAGACAAAGTTTTGCCCTAGTTCATCTCTTGTGAAGAAGTTGCTGTGTATGTGCATTGTAGGGTTTTATGACCAAGCATCTTCTTGATCTTCATCGTGTGATGAACTGAAGAACTTTGCAGCCAACAACTCTCTCTAGTTAGTGATTGAAGTCGCGTATTGGGATCCGCGCAATTGGTTAGTCACGTACTTGGAGCCGTGCATCAAAAGGAGAAATTGTCACTACAGAACAAGTCCAATTGGGTATTGGGGTAAGGGTTTAGCTGTAGGTTGGTATAAGGTACTTGGATTCCTTTACTTGTAATTGCTTGTTACAATAATAGTGGAATTTCGGAAGTGGTGACCTTAAAATCACCCGGTGAGGTTTTTGCCGTGTAGGTTTTCTCCATTTGTAAACAAATCACCGTGTCAATTTATTTTCTTCTGCATAGTTAGTTTAATTAGTGATTTGTTTGTGCTACCACATTTGTTGCATGTAATTGAATCTAATTAATTCACTTGGTTAGTTAATTGGTTAATTCATCACAAGGGGTCAATACGTGTTTGGCCTATCAATATTATATGAACCTATTTACAACTATATAATTCAATCTCAAGTTTATATAGGTATATTTTAAAACATGAATATATTTAAATATATAATATCATATATAATTAAATTGTATCCTCATATTCACAAGTTTGTTCACGAGCCTAAACTTAAGTTTGAGTTTGGCTTGTTTGTAAAACAAGCACATAAATAAGTTCTTTCTCGAGTAGGGTTCAAGTTTTTCATAAACAACTTGATTTATTTACAACTCTAGAAGTTGTTGATCTATTAGCATGAGTTAAAATAATATTCAACTGAGAACGAAGTTTTTATTCACAAAACCCAAAATTATTTTTCAGAAAACTAATTTTTGAGCCTACTATTAAATGTTTTATTTGTTTTTTAATAGGTAAATAATAGGGAAGAGAGATGGGGAGGTGGGGTTAGAACAACAGCCGTGAGTCATTATAGGGCACTTACTTTGAACCAAAGTTTTAAAGAGGTAGTCAATTACCAGAAGCAAGTGATTGATATCAATGAGGCTCATCTCTGAATTATCTTCTTCAATGAGACTGAGGATTGAATCTAGAACATCATTGCTCTCTTTATTAGAACCCTTTGATGAAGCTTTTAATTGTAGTCGTTGATTGATGATACCATCAAAAATCTCAAATAATTTTGAGAAAAAAATCCTTGTCCTTTTGCGTACACCTTGGGGTTCAATCAAACGAAGTGCTGGAAAATAGTCTGCGATATTTGGCCTTCCAGCTTCTTCGGTTACACCACACATAAGGTCCTCGAACTCATGGGAGAGATTTGAGTCATATTGGGCCAAGTCAATAGAGAAAAAAGTGTTTGATATGGCATTAAGGACTGTTGCGAGCACTGCTAGACCAATATCAATGGGTGCACCACTTTTGCAACTTTGGTTAATATGGTCAAGTAGTTCTTATACCTTTGTTTGTCGAAGGGCTTGTCTGGCATCAAGAGATTTTGTAGCAAATATTTGAGTGGCGGAAGCTTTCCATTTAGAATTTGTGGGAATCCAAGCCATTGAAACTTTGTGGTGGTTGAATACAAGCTTGAGCACGTTTGGAATGGTTCGGCTAGAGAAAGCATGGTCATTTTTTTGAAGTGCTTCTTTAGCTAAGTTTGTAGAGGAAATGACTAGGGTGGTTATGCTCCCAAGCTTGAGAGTCATTAAGGGTCCATAAGTTTTGAAGAGCATTGCAAGAGCTTGGTGTGGTAATTTGCCAAGCTCCAAGATGTTACCTGAAAGTTCACTTAGTGTGTAAAACACTTGTGAATGTTTAGACCCCCAAATCCAAATTTTCCAATACAAAGCTTATATTCAAACAATTGATGTGTGGAATGATAAATAAAAGCAATAACCAAATTGGCAAAACACTCTAAACTATAATTAATCACAAACACAACAGCAATTAAAAGGAATGGAGTAGGGAAAAGAGAAGTAAACACAAAGATAACATTGAGACGTGTTATCTAAGAGGAAACCGAAGAACTCGGCAAAAAACCTCTTCATTGCCCTCCAAGCAGTAAAATGATTCACTAGAAAACAAAATAAGGATATGGACAGCCGAAGATATTCTCTACTATGTACGATGTCTAGGACATGGTTCAGATGCAAAATTCAAGTGGGGCAGCCGAAGATATTATCAACCATTCATTTAAGATCCTATTTTGTGCTGGTTAGAAGTTTTTGCTGTTGATGGGATCCAAATTGTCCTGTTAAAGATTCTTTTCGAATCAGCTTCATCTGACTCTGTATGTCTAATGCTCCATGTGGTCCAATTATATTGTAAAATCCTATATCGTAAAATCCATCTGTTTATATTTTGCTTAGAGTTCATTGTAAACACAATTAAGAATATAAAAGATATTGCCACCTAGGATTTTATTCTGTGGACTCAGGCTGTTTAGCTTAATCATGGAATCCCTTTGTGTTCTCTCTTTCTCTTTTACTTTTGTTTCTGTTTTCTTGTAGTCTTTAATTTCGTCACCTATAATTAGAGACGACCATATGGGGCAGTCTCTCGTCTATAAGTTCGGACAGGACAAGAAAGACAAATACAAAGGCCAAGATAAATGCCAAACGATTATCTCCATTTGAAAGCAAAATTACTGGGCTGTAGGTGGAATTCGAACCTTATTTGATGATAAAGTACTTTACTAATTGTGGTAACTAGGAACTCATTATAGAACTACAAAATAATGATGTACGATATATAATTGTCTTCCTCCATTATGCTTATGGAAAATTCTAATAATGAAGCCATTTTATATTAAACACAAATAGAGTCACATCAATATTGGGCTAAGAACAAACAATCAAAGTTACAAGGATTTGATGGGAATGGCTCAGAGGGGCACTGCCCTATGTAAGGTTAGCCTAAATGTTTCACCCATGTCCATGTTTTCTGGCATCATCTCATCTGGAGCTTCCAAGCAATGTAGTGAAGAAGAGAAGCTAACATCAAGTGCACCATTCTGTTAGCTAATGGAAATCCAGAGCATATTCTTCTTCCAGCTCCAAAGGGAATTAGCGAAAAATATCGGCCTTTAAAGTCAATGTCTTGCTCTAAAAACCTTTCAGGCATAAATAAATTGGGGTTTTGCCATATGCTAGAGTCTTGTCCCATTGCCCACACATTTATTAGTACTGTTGCATTTTTGGGCACAATGAAACCACATATTTCTATGTTTGTTTCAACCTAATGGGGAATTAGAAAAGGCACTGGAGGGTGAAATCGAAAACTTTCTTTCACTATGGCTTGAAGATAATGGAACTTTGAGATGTCTGATTCTTGAACATTCCCACTGTTGCCCAGGACTTCTTCAAGCTCATCTTGAGCTTTTGCCATTTTTTTCGGATTGTGTAATAACACTGCCATTACCCATTCCACTGTGCTTGATGTTGTGTCGATACCTGCAAGAAATAAGTCCTACAATAAAGGAGATGAGAACTGATTGCCTAAATTTATGATTTTTTGTGTCACAACAAATCATGTTGGTAATTGTTAGTCCAGTCCCTAACATTACTACTGGTGCTAAGGAAGTGAATATGTAGCTATCTCAATGCTTCATTATAATAATTACACAAAATAAACAAACATATATAAGTGTACCAATATTTATATATAAAAAAAAAAAAACCAACAAATAACAATACACTGTTATCAAAACTAACTATAATATAAAATATAGTAAAACATTAAAAGTGTATTACTGAAAAAAGGAAGAAAAAAGGAAGTTGTAGTTGTAGACCACATACATTTACCCCGTTACAAACATTTACACGGTTTTGTTCACAAAATATATAGGTAGAGTCAGTTTAGTGCTATGTACTTTTCCACAACTTTGCTACGTGACGACTCGTGAGTGGTGAAATTATTGATCCATGTGGATCTACTATTTTATTTCTATCATTTACAACTCGCCACGCAGTAAAGTTGTGGCAAAATTTTAGAAAAGTTTGTAGCACTAGACTTACTTAGCTCCATTGCATTATTACTGAACCTAAATATAAAATAATAAATTATTACTATATGTTCAACCTGTAAACCACAAAAAATATCTACTCAATTGTCAAAATTCTATTGATATAGACTCTATTTTTTTTTTTTTTTATACAAGATATAAATATTTTTTTGTTTAATGTTCATCCATTTTTTGCAAAATTTCAATTCCTAACTTTTGGATTTGTTTTACGTTATGTTATGTTTTTTTTTTTAATTAAAATGTGTTTTTAACGGAAAAGCCAAAGATGGGTTATGAAAGTTTAACAAAGCAAAGTTCAAGTGGGTAAAGTTTCAAATTTTAAATCATAGGTAGACAACTTAAATTTAGGTTAAATCACAAGTAAATAAGTTGTAATTATCCCGAATAATTAAATTAATTAACCGGGGTTAATATATAATCCAACAAGAGATAAGCCTCCTCGATATCAAATATTTGCATTGGGTGGTTGACACTACCTCTAAAACTTTGGTGCCAACTAAATATCTAAATAACAATTATACTACTAGGCTCAAAAATTAGTTTTCTAAAAATGAAAAATACATATACTCTCTCTCTCTCTCTCTCTCTCTCTCTCTCTATATATATATATATATTTTGAGATATAAGTTTTTAAACAACATTTTTTTTTCTTTTCTATTCCATTTTTATTTTTATACCTTTTCTAGGGATGGTAAATTTTTTTTACCCCACTTGACTTGGCCTTGCTCTTCCCCAGCACGTGTTTTCCTCGCCCTAAATGTGTACATATGTAATTTTACTTAGTATAAATTTAATTTATTTATATATATAATTTAATTTTTTTCATACATATTCGTTTAATAATTTTTTTATTTATAAATATCATCATCCCCTAAAACACTTGTCTATCATATATATGTAATTTTATTTAATATATATTTAAATTATTTATATATTTAATTTAATCTTTTTCATACATATTCTATAATAATTATTTTTATAAATATTTTATCATCATCCACTAAAACACTTCTCTCTCTCTCTCTCTCTCTCTCCAATCCTCCCTTTTTTCTTTTATCTCTACTCCATTAATTTTGAAGTCATCTAATAATGGATGGAAAAATACCTCCGCTCTCGCCTCGAACCCGACCTATCCCACTCTTGCCTCTCGTAATTTTCCCCTTCTCGAATAGGGGATGGGATACTTTTGATCCAACCCCACCTTGCTCTGTTGCATCCCTAGCTACTCATTTTCCTTTTATATCAATTTTGACTTTTGTGAATAGAAACTTCGTTTTGAGTTGAATATTGTTTTCATTCATGGTAATTGATCAAGAACTTTGGCTTTTATAGCCGGAATATATATTTTGGGTTATAAAGAAAAAGGGTATTTAAATTGAGAAAAGGAGAGCACTTAAAAATATAGGTTTTTCATAAGGGGCTTAATTTCATGAGACCACAGTATGAACTTTGTGTTTTTGTTTTTGCTCTTTTTTTGTTTGTTTGTTTTTATTTTTATTTTTAAATGTTATGATCTTTTATTACTTTCAGTAAATGAGTAAATTTTCTTGGCTTCCTGGCATTTGGAGCAATCTACTCAACATTCTAACCACATAGTTATCAATATATTTTTTGTAATATATTTTAAGTGCAGGGAATTCAAACCTGAACGAAGTTTTTGTTAAAAATAGTAGCAATTTCCTGTTCACCCAACAGTCATTGGCAGTTCTTCGTTTGTCGTCAACATGAATTTTGGCAATAATAACATCTGTATGATCTCATTTTGCTATTTGGGCCATATTTTGATTTGCATTGCACAAGTATACAGTAACTTTTAGACCGATAACGGGTGCAAGTAACTATCTTTAAAAAGATTGAAGTCTATACTTTGTGTTCAAACAATTCCGAAAATTCTTCTAAAAAAAAAGAAAAAACCAGAAATTCGTGAATTTTATATAACATTTAAAGAAAGAAATATACATGAATACTAGTTTTGAATTGCTTAACAAAAACAATGTCTTGGATTACGTTTTTAGAATGGCCAAGAATCCCTTTGTAGAATCTAATACAACAAATGTGAGATTGCATCACATCAGCGGTTGTGCATGTCATTCTTCACAAACAATGAAGTCAAATATATATATATATATATATATATATATATATAGTTTCATGGTAAATAGGTTTAGCAGGAGGCGAAACATTTTCCAATAACCATTCTTTAGGAAGGTTCACATCTTCCCAACGAATCATTTTTGGAACTTCAATTTTCGCATCAGAAGTTGAACATTGAATTAACATGGTTTTACCAGAAGGATCTCTAACATGAGCAGCTTTAGGATTCAACTGGGAACCCACAAGTCTGTAGTAAATTCGGTAAATAAGAGCAAAAGGTTTACTACCTTCTTTCATGTCATAACCAGAAGTTAACACATTTAAAGTCAAAGCTTTAACAATATTAGGATCATCAAGAGCAAGACAGATATCAGGGTAAACATCAAAGTAAATAGGACCATCATACAAAGATGCAGTAATCATGTCAAGAATGCTATCTTTAAATTGCCTAAATCTAGCATCTCTTAAGCACATCAAAGCAGAAGCATTAATACCTTTTCTTGTGAGAGGTTTAACAGCAACTTGAACAAGACCAATGTGTAAATATTTTAATTTAGTAGCAAGAAATTCGTTAATATTTGATTTTGAAAACAAACAACATTTTTCATGATTTCTGGAAATAGAAAATGTTTGTTCAACAGTTCTTACTCGGTACTGAGAAAATCCAGTATTCTCATGCCAAGAAGTATTGTAAATGTGTTTAATATTAACCTTGGGGATATTCCATCTTCGGAAATCCGGAATTTCTTTCTCTTGAACAACTTGATCTTCTTCATTGACAATATCAGGAGGACACACAGTCCTGGAGCTAACAGAAGAGTTGGATCTCCACATCTTATCCATGCACTCCTAATTTTAACACTCAATTATCATGTTTTCTCTCATAACCGTTGCATTTCGTAACACATACCCTAAGCAACCGTATACCCTCACTCATGCCCTCAACGCCTGTCCATCGGCTAACACGGGCCTTACAGAATCTCGGCTCTCGGAATTCACTTTACACTAGGGTGGCGCCAACGATCACAAGATAGAACACAACAACGAAGCACCAAAGGTTCGGAACAACATAAACAAGGGAGCAAGGACACAACACAACTACCAGCGGCCAAGGAAGGAATGGCTCTGATGCCAAAAAGGAAGGGATTGTCACATTGTTAACTTGCCAAAAAGCACTACCATTTTTTCTATGCCAAAAAGCATTTGGAAAATCAGAACAAACATGAGCAGTCAATATTTTTTGAAAATTATCAATTTTTGAAGTTAATAACGGATCAGAAAGGTGATCAGCAATCTTCTTATATTTTACTTCATTTTGAAGAAAACTAAGATGATTAGCTTTAGCATGCAGCATGTTCAAATCATGGTTAACATCAATCTCAGATTTTGAGGCAAAGTTGAATTTTACTTTTTGACCAAAAGGGTCAGTAGTAATACCATCATGTTCAACAAGAAAGGGATACAAAGCATTAATAAACGGAAGACCAAGAATTACTTTGTCATGCATGTTTTTAACAAGAACAGAAGGAATCTTGAAACAAACATTATTATGACAAACATGAGCATTGTTTAATTCATATTTGATTCTCATTTGAGAACCATTAGCAGAAGCAAGTCTCTCAGTAGACTTTTCAAAATATTTGGAAGGGACAAGTCCTTCCTGGATGCAATTCAAATCAGCACCAGAGTCAATCATGGCAACAACATCAAAATGATAATCATGTGAGACAATAATTTTGACTTTAGTAAACCATTTAGGAGGAAGCATTTTGTTAATAAGATTAACATGACAGTCAACAGTTTTGGCAACATCATTCTTTTCAGCCACAGCAGTTTGTTTGAGTTTATTCTTCAAATCAGCAATTTCACGGTGAACAGTATTAACTTCGCTCTGAAGTTCATTAACAGTCAATTTTTTAGGTTTTGAAAAACCTTTTTGTCGTTCTTTGTTTTTGGAAAGAACATTGCAACAAGAGTTAATAGGAAACAAGATTGGTTTTTCAATAGTCTGTAAAACATTTTTAAAGTCAACAGAAGAGGATGATTCAGAATCTGTAACTTTTTCAGAAACAGGTTCTTTACCATGTCTTGAAAGAACAGCAGAAGTACCTTCAGATTTAACCTTTAAATCAGAAAGCATTTGTTCAATAATGTCAATAGTTTTGGACTGAGAAGGTTTAAAAGAAATATTTTCACTTTGACTGGGCAAATCAATCAAAGGTTTCTCAGCTTGAACAGAAATAGTTTTGTCTTGTTGAACAAAATTTGATTTCTTAATTACGTTCAAATGATTTTGTTGAATAGGATCTTTTGAAACGTAATGATTTTTAAGAAAATCATAAAACAGAATATTTTTCTTTGTCAACATCATCTTTTCTCTCCATTTTCGTTTAATACGATCTTTTTCAGATTGAGAGAAAGTATCTCTGTAATAGTGTCTTATCTCTTTGTTTTTGGGAGAAAGACTTTCTTTAGCCAAGTAAACAAGATCCATTTCAAAACTTTTAGGAAGAGCATTTAAAACTCTTAACTGGTTTTGAAAAATAGGAGGTTCAACAGCAGCAAAATCAGAAGCAGCAGGAGACACAGATTTTGTATCTTCTTCTTCTTCTGCAGGTTTTTCATCTTTGGTTGAATAAAAAGGGGTGCTAATTTGGGAGTTATCACTTGAAACACCCTTTAGCTTCAAATCAGGTTTAACAAAACTTTTTTGTAAATATTCGTCAAGATCAAGGTCTCTTTTGGAAACACTTTCAGATCCAGCAAAGGAATGTCTTCCTTCATTGATTCTTAAAGGTTTCTTATCAAGAAAACTTATCTTAACAGTTCCATCAAGATATTGTTGAATATTTGTGAGATCAGTTTCATGGTAAATAGGTTTAGCAGGAGGCGAAACATTTTCCAATAACCATTCTTTAGGAAGGTTCACATCTTCCCAACGAATCATTTTTGGAACTTCAATTTTCGCATCAGAAGTTGAACATTGAATTAACATGGTTTTACCAGAAGGATCTCTAACATGAGCAGCTTTAGGATTCAACTGGGAACCCACAAGTCTGTAGTAAATTCGGTAAATAAGAGCAAAAGGTTTACTACCTTCTTTCATGTCATAACCAGAAGTTAACACATTTAAAGTCAAAGCTTTAACAATATTAGGATCATCAAGAGCAAGACAGATATCAGGGTAAACATCAAAGTAAATAGGACCATCATACAAAGATGCAGTAATCATGTCAAGAATGCTATCTTTAAATTGCCTAAATCTAGCATCTCTTAAGCACATCAAAGCAGAAGCATTAATACCTTTTCTTGTGAGAGGTTTAACAGCAACTTGAACAAGACCAATGTGTAAATATTTTAATTTAGTAGCAAGAAATTCGTTAATATTTGATTTTGAAAACAAACAACATTTTTCATGATTTCTGGAAATAGAAAATGTTTGTTCAACAGTTCTTACTCGGTACTGAGAAAATCCAGTATTCTCATGCCAAGAAGTATTGTAAATGTGTTTAATATTAACCTTGGGGATATTCCATCTTCGGAAATCCGGAATTTCTTTCTCTTGAACAACTTGATCTTCTTCATTGACAATATCAGGAGGACACACAGTCCTGGAGCTAACAGAAGAGTTGGATCTCCACATCTTATCCATGCACTCCTAATTTTAACACTCAATTATCATGTTTTCTCTCATAACCGTTGCATTTCGTAACACATACCCTAAGCAACCGTATACCCTCACTCATGCCCTCAACGCCTGTCCATCGGCTAACACGGGCCTTACAGAATCTCGGCTCTCGGAATTCACTTTACACTAGGGTGGCGCCAACGATCACAAGATAGAACACAACAACGAAGCACCAAAGGTTCGGAACAACATAAACAAGGGAGCAAGGACACAACACAACTACCAGCGGCCAAGGAAGGAATGGCTCTGATGCCAAAAAGGAAGGGATTGTCACATTGTTAACTTGCCAAAAAGCACTACCATTTTTTCTATGCCAAAAAGCATTTGGAAAATCAGAACAAACATGAGCAGTCAATATTTTTTGAAAATTATCAATTTTTGAAGTTAATAACGGATCAGAAAGGTGATCAGCAATCTTCTTATATTTTACTTCATTTTGAAGAAAACTAAGATGATTAGCTTTAGCATGCAGCATGTTCAAATCATGGTTAACATCAATCTCAGATTTTGAGGCAAAGTTGAATTTTACTTTTTGACCAAAAGGGTCAGTAGTAATACCATCATGTTCAACAAGAAAGGGATACAAAGCATTAATAAACGGAAGACCAAGAATTACTTTGTCATGCATGTTTTTAACAAGAACAGAAGGAATCTTGAAACAAACATTATTATGACAAACATGAGCATTGTTTAATTCATATTTGATTCTCATTTGAGAACCATTAGCAGAAGCAAGTCTCTCAGTAGACTTTTCAAAATATTTGGAAGGGACAAGTCCTTCCTGGATGCAATTCAAATCAGCACCAGAGTCAATCATGGCAACAACATCAAAATGATAATCATGTGAGACAATAATTTTGACTTTAGTAAACCATTTAGGAGGAAGCATTTTGTTAATAAGATTAACATGACAGTCAACAGTTTTGGCAACATCATTCTTTTCAGCCACAGCAGTTTGTTTGAGTTTATTCTTCAAATCAGCAATTTCACGGTGAACAGTATTAACTTCGCTCTGAAGTTCATTAACAGTCAATTTTTTAGGTTTTGAAAAACCTTTTTGTCGTTCTTTGTTTTTGGAAAGAACATTGCAACAAGAGTTAATAGGAAACAAGATTGGTTTTTCAATAGTCTGTAAAACATTTTTAAAGTCAACAGAAGAGGATGATTCAGAATCTGTAACTTTTTCAGAAACAGGTTCTTTACCATGTCTTGAAAGAACAGCAGAAGTACCTTCAGATTTAACCTTTAAATCAGAAAGCATTTGTTCAATAATGTCAATAGTTTTGGACTGAGAAGGTTTAAAAGAAATATTTTCACTTTGACTGGGCAAATCAATCAAAGGTTTCTCAGCTTGAACAGAAATAGTTTTGTCTTGTTGAACAAAATTTGATTTCTTAATTACGTTCAAATGATTTTGTTGAATAGGATCTTTTGAAACGTAATGATTTTTAAGAAAATCATAAAACAGAATATTTTTCTTTGTCAACATCATCTTTTCTCTCCATTTTCGTTTAATACGATCTTTTTCAGATTGAGAGAAAGTATCTCTGTAATAGTGTCTTATCTCTTTGTTTTTGGGAGAAAGACTTTCTTTAGCCAAGTAAACAAGATCCATTTCAAAACTTTTAGGAAGAGCATTTAAAACTCTTAACTGGTTTTGAAAAATAGGAGGTTCAACAGCAGCAAAATCAGAAGCAGCAGGAGACACAGATTTTGTATCTTCTTCTTCTTCTGCAGGTTTTTCATCTTTGGTTGAATAAAAAGGGGTGCTAATTTGGGAGTTATCACTTGAAACACCCTTTAGCTTCAAATCAGGTTTAACAAAACTTTTTTGTAAATATTCGTCAAGATCAAGGTCTCTTTTGGAAACACTTTCAGATCCAGCAAAGGAATGTCTTCCTTCATTGATTCTTAAAGGTTTCTTATCAAGAAAACTTATCTTAACAGTTCCATCAAGATATTGTTGAATATTTGTGAGATCAGTTTCATGGTAAATAGGTTTAGCAGGAGGCGAAACATTTTCCAATAACCATTCTTTAGGAAGGTTCACATCTTCCCAACGAATCATTTTTGGAACTTCAATTTTCGCATCAGAAGTTGAACATTGAATTAACATGGTTTTACCAGAAGGATCTCTAACATGAGCAGCTTTAGGATTCAACTGGGAACCCACAAGTCTGTAGTAAATTCGGTAAATAAGAGCAAAAGGTTTACTACCTTCTTTCATGTCATAACCAGAAGTTAACACATTTAAAGTCAAAGCTTTAACAATATTAGGATCATCAAGAGCAAGACAGATATCAGGGTAAACATCAAAGTAAATAGGACCATCATACAAAGATGCAGTAATCATGTCAAGAATGCTATCTTTAAATTGCCTAAATCTAGCATCTCTTAAGCACATCAAAGCAGAAGCATTAATACCTTTTCTTGTGAGAGGTTTAACAGCAACTTGAACAAGACCAATGTGTAAATATTTTAATTTAGTAGCAAGAAATTCGTTAATATTTGATTTTGAAAACAAACAACATTTTTCATGATTTCTGGAAATAGAAAATGTTTGTTCAACAGTTCTTACTCGGTACTGAGAAAATCCAGTATTCTCATGCCAAGAAGTATTGTAAATGTGTTTAATATTAACCTTGGGGATATTCCATCTTCGGAAATCCGGAATTTCTTTCTCTTGAACAACTTGATCTTCTTCATTGACAATATCAGGAGGACACACAGTCCTGGAGCTAACAGAAGAGTTGGATCTCCACATCTTATCCATGCACTCCTAATTTTAACACTCAATTATCATGTTTTCTCTCATAACCGTTGCATTTCGTAACACATACCCTAAGCAACCGTATACCCTCACTCATGCCCTCAACGCCTGTCCATCGGCTAACACGGGCCTTACAGAATCTCGGCTCTCGGAATTCACTTTACACTAGGGTGGCGCCAACGATCACAAGATAGAACACAACAACGAAGCACCAAAGGTTCGGAACAACATAAACAAGGGAGCAAGGACACAACACAACTACCAGCGGCCAAGGAAGGAATGGCTCTGATGCCAAAAAGGAAGGGATTGTCACATTGTTAACTTGCCAAAAAGCACTACCATTTTTTCTATGCCAAAAAGCATTTGGAAAATCAGAACAAACATGAGCAGTCAATATTTTTTGAAAATTATCAATTTTTGAAGTTAATAACGGATCAGAAAGGTGATCAGCAATCTTCTTATATTTTACTTCATTTTGAAGAAAACTAAGATGATTAGCTTTAGCATGCAGCATGTTCAAATCATGGTTAACATCAATCTCAGATTTTGAGGCAAAGTTGAATTTTACTTTTTGACCAAAAGGGTCAGTAGTAATACCATCATGTTCAACAAGAAAGGGATACAAAGCATTAATAAACGGAAGACCAAGAATTACTTTGTCATGCATGTTTTTAACAAGAACAGAAGGAATCTTGAAACAAACATTATTATGACAAACATGAGCATTGTTTAATTCATATTTGATTCTCATTTGAGAACCATTAGCAGAAGCAAGTCTCTCAGTAGACTTTTCAAAATATTTGGAAGGGACAAGTCCTTCCTGGATGCAATTCAAATCAGCACCAGAGTCAATCATGGCAACAACATCAAAATGATAATCATGTGAGACAATAATTTTGACTTTAGTAAACCATTTAGGAGGAAGCATTTTGTTAATAAGATTAACATGACAGTCAACAGTTTTGGCAACATCATTCTTTTCAGCCACAGCAGTTTGTTTGAGTTTATTCTTCAAATCAGCAATTTCACGGTGAACAGTATTAACTTCGCTCTGAAGTTCATTAACAGTCAATTTTTTAGGTTTTGAAAAACCTTTTTGTCGTTCTTTGTTTTTGGAAAGAACATTGCAACAAGAGTTAATAGGAAACAAGATTGGTTTTTCAATAGTCTGTAAAACATTTTTAAAGTCAACAGAAGAGGATGATTCAGAATCTGTAACTTTTTCAGAAACAGGTTCTTTACCATGTCTTGAAAGAACAGCAGAAGTACCTTCAGATTTAACCTTTAAATCAGAAAGCATTTGTTCAATAATGTCAATAGTTTTGGACTGAGAAGGTTTAAAAGAAATATTTTCACTTTGACTGGGCAAATCAATCAAAGGTTTCTCAGCTTGAACAGAAATAGTTTTGTCTTGTTGAACAAAATTTGATTTCTTAATTACGTTCAAATGATTTTGTTGAATAGGATCTTTTGAAACGTAATGATTTTTAAGAAAATCATAAAACAGAATATTTTTCTTTGTCAACATCATCTTTTCTCTCCATTTTCGTTTAATACGATCTTTTTCAGATTGAGAGAAAGTATCTCTGTAATAGTGTCTTATCTCTTTGTTTTTGGGAGAAAGACTTTCTTTAGCCAAGTAAACAAGATCCATTTCAAAACTTTTAGGAAGAGCATTTAAAACTCTTAACTGGTTTTGAAAAATAGGAGGTTCAACAGCAGCAAAATCAGAAGCAGCAGGAGACACAGATTTTGTATCTTCTTCTTCTTCTGCAGGTTTTTCATCTTTGGTTGAATAAAAAGGGGTGCTAATTTGGGAGTTATCACTTGAAACACCCTTTAGCTTCAAATCAGGTTTAACAAAACTTTTTTGTAAATATTCGTCAAGATCAAGGTCTCTTTTGGAAACACTTTCAGATCCAGCAAAGGAATGTCTTCCTTCATTGATTCTTAAAGGTTTCTTATCAAGAAAACTTATCTTAACAGTTCCATCAAGATATTGTTGAATATTTGTGAGATCAGTTTCATGGTAAATAGGTTTAGCAGGAGGCGAAACATTTTCCAATAACCATTCTTTAGGAAGGTTCACATCTTCCCAACGAATCATTTTTGGAACTTCAATTTTCGCATCAGAAGTTGAACATTGAATTAACATGGTTTTACCAGAAGGATCTCTAACATGAGCAGCTTTAGGATTCAACTGGGAACCCACAAGTCTGTAGTAAATTCGGTAAATAAGAGCAAAAGGTTTACTACCTTCTTTCATGTCATAACCAGAAGTTAACACATTTAAAGTCAAAGCTTTAACAATATTAGGATCATCAAGAGCAAGACAGATATCAGGGTAAACATCAAAGTAAATAGGACCATCATACAAAGATGCAGTAATCATGTCAAGAATGCTATCTTTAAATTGCCTAAATCTAGCATCTCTTAAGCACATCAAAGCAGAAGCATTAATACCTTTTCTTGTGAGAGGTTTAACAGCAACTTGAACAAGACCAATGTGTAAATATTTTAATTTAGTAGCAAGAAATTCGTTAATATTTGATTTTGAAAACAAACAACATTTTTCATGATTTCTGGAAATAGAAAATGTTTGTTCAACAGTTCTTACTCGGTACTGAGAAAATCCAGTATTCTCATGCCAAGAAGTATTGTAAATGTGTTTAATATTAACCTTGGGGATATTCCATCTTCGGAAATCCGGAATTTCTTTCTCTTGAACAACTTGATCTTCTTCATTGACAATATCAGGAGGACACACAGTCCTGGAGCTAACAGAAGAGTTGGATCTCCACATCTTATCCATGCACTCCTAATTTTAACACTCAATTATCATGTTTTCTCTCATAACCGTTGCATTTCGTAACACATACCCTAAGCAACCGTATACCCTCACTCATGCCCTCAACGCCTGTCCATCGGCTAACACGGGCCTTACAGAATCTCGGCTCTCGGAATTCACTTTACACTAGGGTGGCGCCAACGATCACAAGATAGAACACAACAACGAAGCACCAAAGGTTCGGAACAACATAAACAAGGGAGCAAGGACACAACACAACTACCAGCGGCCAAGGAAGGAATGGCTCTGATGCCAAAAAGGAAGGGATTGTCACATTGTTAACTTGCCAAAAAGCACTACCATTTTTTCTATGCCAAAAAGCATTTGGAAAATCAGAACAAACATGAGCAGTCAATATTTTTTGAAAATTATCAATTTTTGAAGTTAATAACGGATCAGAAAGGTGATCAGCAATCTTCTTATATTTTACTTCATTTTGAAGAAAACTAAGATGATTAGCTTTAGCATGCAGCATGTTCAAATCATGGTTAACATCAATCTCAGATTTTGAGGCAAAGTTGAATTTTACTTTTTGACCAAAAGGGTCAGTAGTAATACCATCATGTTCAACAAGAAAGGGATACAAAGCATTAATAAACGGAAGACCAAGAATTACTTTGTCATGCATGTTTTTAACAAGAACAGAAGGAATCTTGAAACAAACATTATTATGACAAACATGAGCATTGTTTAATTCATATTTGATTCTCATTTGAGAACCATTAGCAGAAGCAAGTCTCTCAGTAGACTTTTCAAAATATTTGGAAGGGACAAGTCCTTCCTGGATGCAATTCAAATCAGCACCAGAGTCAATCATGGCAACAACATCAAAATGATAATCATGTGAGACAATAATTTTGACTTTAGTAAACCATTTAGGAGGAAGCATTTTGTTAATAAGATTAACATGACAGTCAACAGTTTTGGCAACATCATTCTTTTCAGCCACAGCAGTTTGTTTGAGTTTATTCTTCAAATCAGCAATTTCACGGTGAACAGTATTAACTTCGCTCTGAAGTTCATTAACAGTCAATTTTTTAGGTTTTGAAAAACCTTTTTGTCGTTCTTTGTTTTTGGAAAGAACATTGCAACAAGAGTTAATAGGAAACAAGATTGGTTTTTCAATAGTCTGTAAAACATTTTTAAAGTCAACAGAAGAGGATGATTCAGAATCTGTAACTTTTTCAGAAACAGGTTCTTTACCATGTCTTGAAAGAACAGCAGAAGTACCTTCAGATTTAACCTTTAAATCAGAAAGCATTTGTTCAATAATGTCAATAGTTTTGGACTGAGAAGGTTTAAAAGAAATATTTTCACTTTGACTGGGCAAATCAATCAAAGGTTTCTCAGCTTGAACAGAAATAGTTTTGTCTTGTTTAACAAAATTTGATTTCTTAATTACGTTCAAATGATTTTGTTGAATAGGGTCTTTTGAAACGTAATGATTTTTAAGAAAATCGTAAAACAGAATATTTTTCTTGATCAACATCATCTTTTCTCTCCATTTTCGTTTAATACGATCTTTTTCAGATTGAGAGAAAGTATTTCTGTAATAGTGTCTTATCTCTCTGTTTTTGGGAGAAAGACTTTCATTAGCTAAGTAAACAAGATCCATTTCAAAACTTTTAGGAAGAGCAGTTAAAACTCTTAACTGGTTGTTTTGAAAAATAGGAGGTTCAACAGCAGCAAAATCAGAAGCAGCAGGAGACACAGATTTTGCATCTTCTTCTTCTTCTGCAGGTTTTTCATCTTTAGTTGAATAAAAAGGGGTGCTAATTTGGGAGTTATCACTTGAAACACCCTTTAGCTTCAAATCAGGTTTAACAAAACTTTTTTGTAAATATTCGTCAAGATCAAGGTCTCTTTTGGAAACACTTTCAGATCCAGCAAAGGAATGTCTTCCTTCATTGATTCTTAAAGGTTTCTTATCAAGAAAACTTATCTTAACAGTTCCATCAAGATATTGTTGAATATTTGTGAGATCAGTTTCATGGTAAATAGGTTTAGCAGGAGGCGAAACATTTTCCAATAACCATTCTTTAGGAAGGTTCACATCTTCCCAACGAATCATTTTTGGAACTTCAATTTTCGCATCAGAAGTTGAACATTGAATTAACATGGTTTTACCAGAAGGATCTCTAACATGAGCAGCTTTAGGATTCAACTGGGAACCCACAAGTCTGTAGTAAATTCGATAAATAAGAGCAAAAGGTTTACTACCTTCTTCCATATCATAACCAGAAGTTAACACATTTAAAGTCAAAGCTTTAACAATATTAGGATCATCAAGAGCAAGACAGATATCAGGGTAAACATCAAAGTAAATAGGACCATCATACAAAGATGCAGTAATCATGCCAAGAATGCTATCTTTAAATTGCCTAAATCTAGCATCTCTTAAGAACATCAAAGCAGAAGCATTAATACCTTTTCTTGTGAGAGGTTTAACAGCAACTTGAACAAGACCAATGTGTAAATATTTTAATTTAGTAGCAAGAAATTCGTTAATATTTGATTTTGAAAACAAACAACATTTTTCATGGTGTCTGGAAATAGAGAATGTTTGTTCAACAGTTCTTACTCGGTACTGAGAAAATCCAGTATTCTCATGCCAAGAAGTATTGTAAATGTGTTTAATATTAACCTTGGGGATATTCCATCTTCGGAAATCCGGAATTTCTTTCTCTTGAACAACTTGATCTTCTTCATTGATAATATCAGGAGGACACGCAGTCCTGGAGCTAACAGAAGAGTTGGATCTCCACATCTTATCCATGCACTCCTAATTTTAACACTCAATTATCATGTTTTCTCTCATAACCGTTGCATTTCGTAACACATACCCTAAGCAACCGTATACCCTCACTCATGCCCTCAACGCCTGTCCATCGGCTAACACGGGCCTTACAGAATCTCGGCTCTCGGAATTCACTTTACACTAGGGTGGCGCCAACGATCACAAGATAGAACACAACAACGAAGCACCAAAGGTTCGGAACAACATAAACAAGGGAGCAAGGACACAACACAACTACCAGCGGCCAAGGAAGGAATGGCTCTGATACCAAAAAGGAAGGGGAACAAGCGCAAAAGAGGCGGAAGCACCAGAAGCACAGAGATAGTATAATAAACAAGGTAGAACCAGCCAAGTAGGCGGTATGACAATTAATAATCAAAATAAGTTAAACAAGTAATAAGGCGGTAGAACCAGCCAAGCAGTATATCATCAAGATAATTAATAATCAAAGTAATTTAAACAGTTAATAAGGCGGTAGAACCAGCCAAGTAGTATATCATCATGATAATTGAAAGTAGTAATGAATATGAAAGTACTTGATTAATATTGAAAGTAATGAACAATGTACAAGATTAATAGTTACAGGATTACAAGGTGAACAAGGATAAACAGTGGTAACTTACAAAGGTAGTGGTTACCGGATTGTCAACAGTTCCTGAGGGTGGTTTAGGAGAGGAGGTGAACTCTCGATTATCTAAAACTCACTCTAGGAGAAGTAGGAAACTAAGGCTTAAAACCTTCAACAAAAACCTTTAATAAAAACATGAATAACAATAAGGGACAACCCCCCTTATATAGGAAAATTTTTCAAAAAGTGAATAGTGAACAGTAACAGTGAACAGTAATCTCGTGAGTGAACAGTAAACTCGTGCGTGAACAGTGATGAACAGTAATCTCGTGAGTGAATAGTTGGCAGAGGATGACATTTTGTCGTCTTATGCCGAAAGCAGTCAACAAAGTAATCAACAGATTCCCATGGGGGACATAGAGAGCAATAGGCGGAGCTTTTACTCAGAGTGAAAAATGTGATTAGTCAAAATTCTCCTTCTTGTGGAGAATCTTCGTCATGACCAAATAATTTCTTGTCATATGGTGAATAGGGATTATTGGCCACAGATTCTTCGGAAGAAGCGCTTGACTTTTCTTCTTCAGTAGTTCTGCTGGCAACCAAGTTTTCTGCACACTTGAGAAGAGCAAATAAAGCATCAGGATCTCTCCTTAGGTCATCAAGGGGAGAGCTTTTTTCTTTTTTGGTTTAATATTCTTTGCTGATGAAGAGGATGGTAAATATGCTGCAGTAGGGATCTGGCTGGATGGTGAACATTTGTCGTTAATAAATTTCGAACATTCTCTGTTGGTTGTGGCAACAATCTTGTCAATATGCTGGAACTTATCCCACCACTTGACATACCAGTATCTAGCAAGAGCATTTTCGTCAATATTGATCTCATATTGCCATTTGAGAATCCATGGGACCTTGTGATAGTTAACAAAATAAAACGAAGCAGGAATTTTAGCCTTAGCAGTATGAGGATTAGGCTTGAATCCTTTTTCGAATAGCTTGAAGGCCTCCAGTAAGGGTGTGGGAAAAAGTTCAATAATGAGACCAAACTGAGACCACCATCGGGCAAACCAGAAGGGCAACGTACCAGTGAATTTTTTGTCAAAGTTAACAAACCAGGAATGAGTCATGGTATCATTCTGGTGAAGCATAAATCTAAACCATGCAGTAATGTAATCATGGTAAGAATAAGGAATGAGGTGTTTGGGCATTGTTCTTGTAATATTTGGGGAAGATCCCCATTCTCTTTCAGTGATGACGTTAACAATGTAGACACTATGGTAAATAATTTTTGAAGTGTCTGTTTTATCAGGAATGGTGTTAATAATAATGGACCTTTCATGGCGCAAAAGATCAGAATAGTAACCAAGTTTCTTTTCACCATGTTCAGGGATCCAGTGGAAGTTTGTGGGGAAGTAACTTTTGGCTAACTGCAGGGGGTCAACAATGGAGGATCTATTGGGTTCAATAGAGAATAGGTTTTGGAAATATTGTTTCCTAATATACTGGGAAGTATTTCTAGGAAAGGAAGTTCTGATAGGTTGGTGAACAGGGGTGAGAGAATATGGATCATAGGAAGAGGCCAAAACAGAGGAGTAATTAGGTTTTGGTATGGTTCCTATAGTGGTAAATCGGTTAATAGTCTGTAAAGAGGAGGTTGGTTCACGTTTAACAAGTTGGTTTTCATTTGGGTCTTTGGCGGGGCCTTTGTCTTTCGACCGCCTACTCGCCATGTGTGAATTCTGCAGAAATTTACGAGTAAGGAAATCAGGGATGGCATTTTGGGAGCCTTTAATATAGTCAATATTAAAATCAAAAACACTTAAAATAGCTTGCCATCTAGCAAAAATATGTTTTGAAGCAATATTTTCAACATCTTTTTCAATAACATATTTAGCACTTTTACAGTCAATACGAAGTAAAAACTTTTGGTTTAACAAATCACTTTGAAACTTTGATATGCATAGTACTATAGATAAAATTTCTTTCTTAATAGTACTATAGTTTAGCTGTGCAGTATTCCAGATTCCAGAGTAGAAACGAACAATTTGTTCAGATGAATCTGGTGAAACTTGCTGTTTCAGAATACCACCATAACCAATATCAGAAGCATCAGTTTCAACAATTTTGAAGGCATTAACAGTGGGAATACCAAGACAGGGTAAAGTCTTGACATGAATTTTGATTTGTTTAACAAGAGTAGTATGGACATTTGTCCATGGAGGAGGATTACTCTGAAGCCGATCAAAAAGAGGCTTACATTGTTTCCTCAGATCTTTATAAAAATCAGCAACATAATTCAGAGAACCAAGGAATCTCTGGAGCTGAGTTTTATCAATAATGACATCAGGGAATTTATCCGCAAAGTGAATAGCTCTGTCAATAGGATGAATTTGTCCTTCATTAATATCAAAACCAAGAAAACGAACCTTAGTTTGGAACAATTTGATTTTCTTGGCAGAGACAACAAGACCATTTCTTTTGATGGTATCTAGAAACGATTGCAAATGTTTCCAGTGTTCATCAATAGATTTAGAGTAAACAAGAACATCGTCAATATAAACAATAGTGAAATGACTGAATGAGATGAAAATATCATTCATGATGTTTTGGAACTCACTAGGAGCATTCTTCAGACCAAAAGGCATCACATTCCACTCATAATGACCAAAAGGAGTGGTGAAAGCAGTCTTGTATCTATCACCCTCAGCAATCTGGATTTGCCAAAAACCAGACTTCAAATCAAACTTGGAGAATATCACCGCATCACTCAACCTGTGAACTAAGTCATTTTTGTTTGGAATAGGGTACCTAATCCATTCTAAGACTTTGTTCAAGGGCTTGTAGTTAATAACCAAGCGGGGTGTTCCTCTCTCAATTTCGGCATTTTTTTGAACATAGAAAGCAGCACATGACCAAGGGGACTTGCTCTTTCTAATCAATCCTTTGTTTAATAAATCATCAATTTCCTTTTTGCAAAACTCTACCAATTCAGAGTTCATCTGTATGGGTCGAGCTTTAGTAGGAATATGCTTTTCACAAAAATCTTTAACATATGGCAAGTTAACAATGTGATTTTTTCTATGCCAAAAAGCATTTGGAAAATCAGAACAAATGCCAAAAAGCATCGGCTACCAGTTGGTATCAGAGCCATTCCTTCCTTGGCCGCTGGTAGTTGTGTTGTGTCCTTGCTCCCTTGTTTATGTTGTTCCGAACCTTTGGTGCTTCGTTGTTGTGTTCTATCTTGTGATCGTTGGCGCCACCCTAGTGTAAAGTGAATTCCGAGAGCCGAGATTCTGTAAGGCTCGTGTTAGCCGATGGACAGGCGTTGAGGGCATGAGTGAGGGTATACGGTTGTTAGGGTATGTGTTACGAAATGCAACGGTTATGAGAGAAAACATGATAATTGAGTGTTAAAACTAGGAGTGCATGGATAAGATGTGGAGATCCAACTCTTCTGTTAGCTCCAGGACTGCGTGTCCTCCTGATATTGTCAATGAAAATGATCAAGCTGTTCAAGAAGGTAGTAAGCCTTTTGCTCCTATTTACCATGAAACTGATTTCACAGATATTCAACAATATCCTTATGGAACTGTTAAAATGAGTTTTCTTGATAAGAAACTTATTGATGAGTATTTACAAAAAAGTTCTGTTAAACCTGATTTGCAGCTAAAGGGTGTTTCAAGTGATAACTCCCAAATTAGCACTGTTTTTTATTCAACTCAAAAACCTGCTGAAGAAGAAGAAGATACAAAATCTGTATCTCCTGCTGCTTCTGATTTTGATACTGTTGAACCTCCTATTTTTCAAAACAACCAGTTAAGAGTTTTAACTGCTCTTCCTAAAAGTTTTGAAATGGATCTTGTTTACTTGGCTAATGAAAGTCTTTCTCCCAAAAACAGAGAGATAAGACACTATTACAGAGACACTTTCTCTCAATCTGAAAAAGATCGTATTAAACGAAAATGGAGAGAAAAAATGACTTTGTTAAAGAAAAATATTCTGTTTTATGATTTTCTTAAAAATCATTACGTTTCAAAAGATCCTATTCAACAAAATCATTTGAACGTAATTAAGAAATCAAATTTTGTTAAACCAGACAACACTGTTGTAAGGTCTAGCCATCCTCCTCTTGAGACAGTCATGATAACCTGTCAAAAGACGGAAGTGAAAGCTTCTCCTTTCAAAATTGCTGATGCTGAGACTCCTGCTTCTGGTATTATTGAACAAAACAATTTTACAAATGAGTCTTTGCATATTATTGGTCAACAGCTTGACCGTATTGAAGAGAAAATTGTTAAACAAACTGCTTCTACAAAAGCTGAGAAACCTTTGATTGATTTACCCAGTCAAAGAGAAAAGATTGCTTTTAAAACTTCTCAGTCAAAAACTCTTGACATTGTTGACAAAATGCTTTCTGATTTAAAAGTTAAATCTGAAGGTACTTCTACTTCCAATATTGCTGCTGTTATTTCAAGAAATGATAAAGAACCTGTTTTTGAAAACACAGATTCTGAGTCATCCTCTTCTGTTGAACTTAAAAATGTTTTTGATACTGGTCTACCAGAAATTAAAAGATTTGTTGGAACCAATCCCATGTCTTTTACAAAAAACTGGTATACTAAACCTACTCCTCCTGACATGCAGTTTGAAGAAAGGATTTTTCAATCCCAATTCTCTGTCTCTGCTGATAAACTGTATGAATGGAATATTGATGGTCTTGCTGAACAGGAAATTATTAACAAAATGGGTCACATGTCTATGGTTGCCATCTCTTATATGAACAACCATGACCTTGATCATCCTGAAATTGTTGAACTTCTGTCTACTGGTTTTACTGGGACTCTTCGCGGATGGTGGGATTCGTATCTCACTGAAGACTCCAGAGAATCTATTAAACGTGCTGTTAAACTGAATGATGAAGGACTTCCTATTTTTGATGAAAAAAGGAATTCTGGAATCCCTGATGGTGTTAACACTCTTATTCACACAATATTAAAACATTTTGTTGGTACTCTTACTAATGTTTCATCTCGGGTTTCAGATTTTCTGAATAATTTGAGATGTCCTACTATGTCTGATTACAGGTGGTACCATACTGTCTTTCTTTCCAGAGTAATGCTTCGAAAAGATTGCAAGAAGCCGTATTGGAAAGAAAAGTTTATTGACGGTCTGCCTCCTCTTTTTGCTCATAAGGTAAAACAAGAATTAATTGGTAAAAATGATTCTATTGACTATGAAAATTTAACTTATGGTGATATTCTAAGTACTATTAACAAACTTGGTATTAACATGTGTAATGATGAAAAATTGTTAAAAGATAAATTAAAAAATAAAACAAAAGCTAAATATGAAATGGGTAATTTCTGCGAACAATATGGTTTACCTCCTATTGCTCCTTCGAGACAAAAGAGAGATAAACATGATAAAACTGTTCACAAAAATATTCACCATAAAAGACATCAAACCAACTTTGTTAAACCAAATGAATTTTATGATAAAAAGAAAACTGTTTCTAAAAAATATGTTCACCAAAATCCTAATAAAGGAAAATGTTTTAATTGTGGAAAACATGGTCATTACAGTAATGACTGTAAAGCCAAACCTGGTAAACTAAAAAACAAATTAAACATGTTAAACATTAATGATGCAGATCAAGAAGCCCTATTCAGAATCCTTGAATCACACATTTCGTCTGATTCTTTGGAAGATGATTTGTCTTCTTCTGATTCTTGTTATCATTCTGCTGATGAATCTTCTGATTCACCTAATATTAAACTTGGATGCAGAGATTCTTGTTGTAATACTATTACATCTATTAACACTCTCACAAAACATGAAGAAAATGAAAAATTGTTAATTTCTTTAATTAACCAGATTCAAAATCCCGAACTCCAAAAAGAGTATCTGGATAGGTTTAAGAAAAATCTTACTAAGACTGAAGATTCTAAAAAACTTAAATCAACAATAAGTTTTGAAGAAGTCTTGGAAAGATTTAACAAGAAAAAACCTAAAGAATTAACCATTGAAGATTTAAAACAAAAATTAACCATTGTTGAACAAAATATTGAATATTTACGACAGGAACTTGAAACTGTTAAACTTGATAATATTAACATAAACCAAGAATTATTAATCTTAAAAATGGATAAAAATATTGACACACACCATTCTGATAATGAACAAGATGAGCCTAAAGATGGAGATGATTCCAGTCAACAAGCTCTTCTTTCTGATACAGGTATTACTGAAGCTATTAACTCTATTTTGAACAAATCTATTCCTCCAAAATGGTTTACGATATTAAACATTGTTGTTTCTCCTGTTTACAATTTTGATGTAATTGCTATGATTGACTCTGGTGCAGATATGAATTGTATTCGAGAAGATTTAATCCCTCCTGAATACTTTGAATTTTCCTCTGAGAAACTCATTTCTGCCAATGGTTCCCAAATGCATATTAAACATGAACTCCCCAAAGCCTATGTTCACCACCATAATGTTGCTTTCCCAATTCCCTCTGTTCTTGTTAAAAATATGCACGACAAAGTGATCCTTGGACTTCCATTCCTTAACACTTTGTATCCCTTTCTTGTTGACCACAATGGAATTACTTCTGATCCTTTTGGACAGAATGTACATTTCAAATTTGTTTCAAAACCTGATACAGATATTAACCATACTGTTAATTACCATGCTGCAGGGTCATCCCTAAGCAGACTTGCTGCTCATACTACTAATACCACTAGTAAGTGGGTATATGCTACCACGTGCGAGTGGAATATTATGACTTCCTCGGCAGAGAGGAGGAACAAGGGGAAAGGACCGGCGGTCTATCCTCAAGACGAAAGGCTCCCGGCGGGACAACCTTTTGTAATGCATGAAGGCGCATCTTCTAGGAGAAATCCTAGTAGATCAACATCCCTTCAGGAATCTGTCCCGGCAGAGGTGACATTTTCCAGTGATGATATACATATTACTTTACAGGAAGTTATTTCTAAAGCACTGCAGTTTCACAAAGGAAATTTCAGTGATCTACCCACTCCTGTTAAAGTACTTATTGACAATCTCCATGCAGCCTATACTACCAGCAATCGCAGACTTTTCAAGAAGACCCTTCAGGCTCTTGAAATACATTTTGTTAACCTTGCCATCAAAAATGATGTCTACGAACGCCTAATTATTGACCTTGACTCCCAAATACAGAAAAACCCTGTTAACCAGACCCTGCCATTACATGAGGCTTTTGCAAGCCATTCTATTCACCATGATATTTACACTAGTCAACTCTTTGGCAAAGAGGATATCCATTCCATGGATAAATTGACTTTAATGAATACAGATTATGCCAAATTGAGTCTTAAGACACAATTTAGTGTAAGATGTGCTGTTGCCAACTTGCCTTCAGATATACAGAAATGTATTTTTGAAAGTAAGGCTATGTTTACGTCCTTTGATCTATGGCACGACTATTTCAAAAAACTAGTAACCGCAACTATTCCAGATCCAGATGAACTGGATGAAGATGATAATGTTTTTATTCAACTAGACTGGGAAGAACACTTTGGGAAAAGCTCCCGTGTTTACGAAAGAAAGATTCACCCTTTTCCTGGTCTCCTAATTAATTATGAAGATGATGAGCTGGATGAAGAAGACATGGATCCAGACTGGTTATCTCAAATGTTTGAGTTTGGTTTTGTTAGAATGATCAGAGTCTCAAATCGATCTCAACTTAGCCAACTCCCGCAAATTATTCAACAAGCTGTGGCCCGCACTGGAAGCCCTTCTGTGACTATTAGATGTTGGAGCACTCTTCCAAAATGGGATACTGATAATTGGATGAATGTGCAACCATCTAAGCATCTTATTCTTATTAACGGCTACTCTCACCAAGGACCATGGTACAAAGGAGATTCCTACCTGTCCTACAAAAGTCCTTATTCTCTTGCTGAATGTTGGAGAAATTATTTCAATAATCAAATTCTAGAGGTGATTCAAAACCTTTGGAAAGATTATCACTTCGAAGGGAATACAGACAGAATTACTGTTTTCGGTCTCAAGCCCTACGGAGTTGCTACCCAACATATCTCTATTGCTGATTATATTAACCCAAGGAACTTCACCAATCCTCTAAAGGAACCTGTTTACGAACATCTGCTATATTGTGGTTTCTGCAATCAGTACACCACCTACCATGAGCATGACTGCGACAATGAGCCCACATGGGATCCTCGCGATAATTATTCAGATTATTGCGATACTGACTGATTATTCACTCTGAGTAAAGCTCCGCCCATTGCTCTCTCTGTCCCCCATGGGAATCTGTTGACTACGTTACTTTCGGCACAAGACGACAAAATGTCATCCTCTGCCAGCTATTCACTCACGAGATTACTGTTCACTACTGTTCACTGTTCACGCACGAGTTTACTGTTCACTCACGAGATCACTATTCACTGTTACTGTTCACTATTCACTTTTTGAAAAAATTTTCCTATATAAGGGGGGTTGTCCCTTATTGTTATTCAGGTTTTTATTAAAGGTTTTTGTTGAAGGTTTTAAGCCTTAGTTTCCTACTTCTCCTAGAGTGAGTTTTAGATAATCGAGAGTTCACCTCCTCTCCTAAACCACCCTCAGGAACTGTTGACATTCCGGTAACCACTACCTTTGTAAGTTACCACTGTTTATCCTTGTTCATCTGTAATCCTGTAACTATTAATCTTGTACATTGTTCATTACTTTCAATATTAATCAAGTACTTTCATATTCATTACTACTTTCAATTATCATGATGATATACTACTTGGCTGGTTCTACCGCCTTATTAACTGTTTAAATTACTTTGATTATTAATTATCTTGATGATATACTGCTTGGCTGGTTCTACCGCCTTATTACTTGTTTAACTTACTTTGATTATTAATTGTGCTACCGCCTCCTTGGCTGGTTCTACCTTGTTTATTATACTATCTCTGTGCTTCTGGTGCTTCCGCCTCTTTTCCGCTTGTTCCCCCTCGTTGTTGGTATCAGAGCCATTCCTTCCTTGGCTGCTGGTAGTTGTGTTGTGTCCTTGCTCCCTTGTTTATGTTGTTCCGAACCTTTGGTGCTTCGTTGTTGTGTTCTATCTTGTGATCGTTGGCGCCACCCTAGTGTAAAGTGAATTCCGAGAGCCGAGATTCTGTAAGGCCCGTGTTAGCCGATGGACAGGCGTTGAGGGCATGAGTGAGGGTATACGGTTGCTTAGGGTATGTGTTACGAAATGCAACGGTTATGAGAGAAAACATGATAATTGAGTGTTAAAATTAGGAGTGCATGGATAAGATGTGGAGATCCAACTCTTCTGTTAGCTCCAGGACTGTGTGTCCTCCTGATATTGTCAATGAAGAAGATCAAGTTGTTCAAGAGAAAGAAATTCCGGATTTCCGAAGATGGAATATCCCCAAGGTTAATATTAAACACATTTACAATACTTCTTGGCATGAGAATACTGGATTTTCTCAGTACCGAGTAAGAACTGTTGAACAAACATTTTCTATTTCCAGACATCATGAAAAATGTTGTTTGTTTTCAAAATCAAATATTAACGAATTTCTTGCTACTAAATTAAAATATTTACACATTGGTCTTGTTCAAGTTGCTGTTAAACCTCTCACAAGAAAAGGTATTAATGCTTCTGCTTTGATGTGCTTAAGAGATGCTAGATTTAGGCAATTTAAAGATAGCATTCTTGACATGATTACTGCATCTTTGTATGATGGTCCTATTTACTTTGATGTTTACCCTGATATCTGTCTTGCTCTTGATGATCCTAATATTGTTAAAGCTTTGACTTTAAATGTGTTAACTTCTGGTTATGACATGGAAGAAGGTAGTAAACCTTTTGCTCTTATTTACCGAATTTACTACAGACTTGTGGGTTCCCAGTTGAATCCTAAAGCTGCTCATGTTAGAGATCCTTCTGGTAAAACCATGTTAATTCAATGTTCAACTTCTGATGCGAAAATTGAAGTTCCAAAAATGATTCGTTGGGAAGATGTGAACCTTCCTAAAGAATGGTTATTGGAAAATGTTTCGCCTCCTGCTAAACCTATTTACCATGAAACTGATCTCACAAATATTCAACAATATCTTGATGGAACTGTTAAGATAAGTTTTCTTGATAAGAAACCTTTAAGAATCAATGAAGGAAGACATTCCTTTGCTGGATCTGAAAGTGTTTCCAAAAGAGACCTTGATCTTGACGAATATTTACAAAAAAGTTTTGTTAAACCTGATTTGAAGCTAAAGGGTGTTTCAAGTGATAACTCCCAAATTAGCACCCCTTTTTATTCAACCAAAGATGAAAAACCTGCAGAAGAAGAAGAAGATACAAAATCTGTGTCTCCTGCTGCTTCTGATTTTGCTGCTGTTGAACCTCCTATTTTTCAAAACCAGTTAAGAGTTTTAAATGCTCTTCCTAAAAGTTTTGAAATGGATCTTGTTTACTTGGCTAAAGAAAGTCTTTCTCCCAAAAACAAAGAGATAAGACACTATTACAGAGATACTTTCTCTCAATCTGAAAAAGATCGTATTAAACGAAAATGGAGAGAAAAGATGATGTTGACAAAGAAAAATATTCTGTTTTATGATTTTCTTAAAAATCATTACGTTTCAAAAGATCCTATTCAACAAAATCATTTGAACGTAATTAAGAAATCAAATTTTGTTAAACAAGACAAAACTGTTGTAAGGTCTAGCCATCCTCCTCTTAAGACGGTTAAGATAACTTGTCAAAAGACGGAAGTGAAAGCTTCTCCTTTCCAGATTGCTGCTGCTGACACCCCTGAAATTATTGAACAACCTGTTTCTAAAACAACTGAGAAACCTTTGATTGATTTACCTGATCAAAGAGAAAAAATTGCTTTTAACCCTTCTCAGTCAAAAACCCTTGACACTATTGACCCAAAAGATGTTTTACAAACTATTGAAAAACCAATCTTGATTTCTATTAACTCCTGTTGCAATGTTCTTTCCAAAAACAAAGAACAACAAAAAGGTTTTTCAAAACCTAAAAAATTGACTGTTAATGAACTTCAGTGCGAAGTTAATACTGTTCACCGTGAAATTGCTAATTTGAGAAACAAACTCAAACAAACTACTGTGGCTGAAAAGAATGATGTTGCCAAAACTGTTGACTGTCATGTTAATCTTATTAACAAAATGCTTCCTCCTAAATGGTTTACTAAAGTCAAAATTGTTGTCTCACATGATTATCATTTTGATGTTGTTGCCATGATTGACTCTGGTGCTGATTTGAATTGCATTCAGGAAGGACTTGTCCCTTCCAAATATTTTGAAAAGTCTACTGAAAGACTTGCTTCTGCTAATGGTTCTCAAATGAGGATCAAATATGAATTAAACAATGCTCATGTTTGTCATAATAATGTTTGTTTCAAGATTCCTTCTGTTCTTGTTAAAAACATGCATGACAAAGTAATTCTTGGTCTTCCGTTTATTAATGCTTTGTATCCCTTTCTTGTTGAACATGATGGTATTACTACTGACCCTTTTGGTCAAAAAGTAAAATTCAACTTTGCCTCAAAATCTGAGATTGATGTTAACCATGATTTGAACATGCTGCATGCTAAAGCTAATCATCTTAGTTTTCTTCAAAATGAAGTAAAATATAAGAAGATTGCTGATCACCTTTCTGATCCGTTATTAACTTCAAAAATTGATAATTTTCAAAAAATATTGACTGCTCATGTTTGTTCTGATTTTCCAAATGCTTTTTGGCATAGAAAAAATCACATTGTTAACTTGCCATATGTTAAAGATTTTTGTGAAAAGCATATTCCTACTAAAGCTCGACCCATACAGATGAACTCTGAATTGGTAGAGTTTTGCAAAAAGGAAATTGATGATTTATTAAACAAAGGATTGATTAGAAAGAGCAAGTCCCCTTGGTCATGTGCTGCTTTCTATGTTCAAAAAAATGCCGAAATTGAGAGAGGAACACCCCGCTTGGTTATTAACTACAAGCCCTTGAACAAAGTCTTAGAATGGATTAGGTACCCTATTCCAAACAAAAATGACTTAGTTCACAGGTTGAGTGATGCGGTGATATTCTCCAAGTTTGATTTGAAGTCTGGTTTTTGGCAAATCCAGATTGCTGAGGGTGATAGATACAAGACTGCTTTCACCACTCCTTTTGGTCATTATGAGTGGAATGTGATGCCTTTTGGTCTGAAGAATGCTCCTAGTGAGTTCCAAAACATCATGAATGATATTTTCATCTCATTCAGTCATTTCACTATTGTTTATATTGACGATGTTCTTGTTTACTCTAATTCTATTGATGAACACTGGAAACATTTGCATTCGTTTCTAGATACCATCAAAAGAAATGGTCTTGTTGTCTCTACCAAGAAAATCAAATTGTTCCAAACTAAGGTTCGTTTTCTTGGTTTTGATATTAATGAAGGACAAATTCATCCTATTGACAGAGCTATTCACTTTGCGGATAAATTCCCTGATGTCATTATTGATAAAACTCAGCTCCAGAGATTCCTTGGTTCTCTGAATTATGTTGCTGATTTTTATAAAGATCTGAGGAAACAATGTAAGCCTCTTTTTGATCGGCTTCAGAGTAATCCTCCTCCATGGACAAATGTCCATACTACTCTTGTTAAACAAATCAAAATTCATGTCAAGACTTTACCCTGTCTTGGTATTCCCACTGTTAATGCCTTCAAAATTGTTGAAACTGATGCTTCTGATATTGGTTATGGTGGTATTCTGAAACAGCAAGTTTCACCAGATTCATCTGAACAAATTGTTCGTTTCTACTCTGGAATCTGGAATACTGCACAGCTAAACTATAGTACTATTAAGAAAGAAATTTTATCTATAGTACTATGCATATCAAAGTTTCAAAGTGATTTGTTAAACCAAAAGTTTTTACTTCGTATTGACTGTAAAAGTGCTAAATATGTTATTGAAAAAGATGTTGAAAATATTGCTTCAAAACATATTTTTGCTAGATGGCAAGCTATTTTAAGTGTTTTTGATTTTAATATTGACTATATTAAAGGCTCCCAAAATGCCATCCCTGATTTCCTTACTCGTGAATTTCTGCAGAATTCACACATGGCGAGTAGGCGGTCGAAAGACAAAGGCCCCGCCAAAGACCCAAATGAAAACCAACTTGTTAAACGTGAACCAACCTCCTCTTTACAGACTATTAACCGATTTACCACTATAGGAACCATACCAAAACCTAATTACTCCTCTGTTTTGGCCTCTTCCTATGATCCATATTCTCTCACCCCTGTTCACCAACCTATCAGAACTTCCTTTCCTAGAAATACTTCCCAGTATATTAGGAAACAATATTTCCAAAACCTATTCTCTATTGAACCCAATAGATCCTCCATTGTTGACCCCCTGCAGTTAGCCAAAAGTTACTTCCCCACAAACTTCCACTGGATCCCTGAACATGGTGAAAAGAAACTTGGTTACTATTCTGATCTTTTGCGCCATGAAAGGTCCATTATTATTAACACCATTCCTGATAAAACAGACACTTCAAAAATTATTTACCATAGTGTCTACATTGTTAACGTCATCACTGAAAGAGAATGGGGATCTTCCCCAAATATTACAAGAACAATGCCCAAACACCTCATTCCTTATTCTTACCATGATTACATTACTGCATGGTTTAGATTTATGCTTCACCAGAATGATACCATGACTCATTCCTGGTTTGTTAACTTTGACAAAAAATTCACTGGTACGTTGCCCTTCTGGTTTGCCCGATGGTGGTCTCAGTTTGGTCTCATTATTGAACTTTTTCCCACACCCTTACTGGAGGCCTTCAAGCTATTCGAAAAAGGATTCAAGCCTAATCCTCATACTGCTAAGGCTAAAATTCCTGCTTCGTTTTATTTTGTTAACTATCACAAGGTCCCATGGATTCTCAAATGGCAATATGAGATCAATATTGACGAAAATGCTCTTGCTAGATACTGGTATGTCAAGTGGTGGGATAAGTTCCAGCATATTGACAAGATTGTTGCCACAACCAACAGAGAATGTTCGAAATTTATTAACGACAAATGTTCACCATCCAGCCAGATCCCTACTGCAGCATATTTACCATCCTCTTCATCAGCAAAGAATATTAAACCAAAAAAGAAAAGCTCTCCCCTTGATGACCTAAGGAGAGATCCTGATGCTTTATTTGCTCTTCTCAAGTGTGCAGAAAACTTGGTTGCCAGCAGAACTACTGAAGAAGAAAAGTCAAGCGCTTCTTCCGAAGAATCTGTGGCCAATAATCCCTATTCACCATATGACAAGAAATTATTTGGTCATGACGAAGATTCTCCACAAGAAGGAGAATTTTGACTAATCTCATTTTTCACTCTGAGTAAAAGCTCCGCCTATTGCTCTCTATGTCCCCCATGGGAATCTGTTGATTACTTTGTTGACTGCTTTCGGCATAAGACGACAAAATGTCATCCTCTGCCAACTATTCACTCACGAGATTACTGTTCATCACTGTTCACGCACGAGTTTACTGTTCACTCACGAGATTACTGTTCACTGTTACTGTTCACCATTCACTTTTTGAAAAATTTTCCTATATAAGGGGGGTTGTCCCTTATTGTTATTCAGGTTTTTATTAAAGGTTTTTGTTGAAGGTTTTAAGCCTTAGTTTCCTACTTCTCCTAGAGTGAGTTTTAGATAATCGAGAGTTCACCTCCTCTCCTAAACCACCCTCAGGAACTGTTGACATTCCGGTAACCACTACCTTTGTAAGTTACCACTGTTTATCCTTGTTCATCTGTAATCCTGTAACTATTAATCTTGTACATTGTTCATTACTTTCAATATTAATCAAGTACTTTCATATTCATTACTACTTTCAATTATCATGATGATATACTACTTGGCTGGTTCTACCGCCTTATTAACTGTTTAAATTACTTTGATTATTAATTATCTTGATGATATACTGCTTGGCTGGTTCTACCGCCTTATTACTTGTTTAACTTATTTTGATTATTAATTGTTATACCGCCTTCTTGGCTGGTTCTACCTTGTTTATTATACTATCTCTGTGCTTCTGGTGCTTCCGCCCCTTTTGCGCTTGTTCCCCCTCGTTGTATATATATATATATATATATATATATTACTATAAGCTAAGCAGCCATGTCATTCCTATCCTCTTTTCTGAATTTTTAATTTAATTTTAAAAAAGAGATTTTACCAATTTTAAAATACTGATAGAACTAAAATTATTTCTAGCCCTATCTCTACTTTAAAGACCACTTCTTATACATTTAATTCCACTATAAAGCCCAAGCCCACACCCAAAGCCTTTTCAACTAAATTCCTTTGTCAAACCTGATGTTTTTTCAAGGTTACAACTTATACCCTTTCCTTCTGTTACATGGATTCAAATTCCTGTCTCCCACGTTTTGTTTCATCGTTTCAGGTTTAGACCCTTCCCCTTCCCCACCTTTTGATTCTCACGGTTTCAGCTTCTGTTCTACTGTTTCACTCACAGTTTCATCTTCCTGTTCTAGGGTTTCAGCTTCTGTTTCAGCTCCTAACTGCAGCCTCTTTGTCTTTCTTCCTTCCTTCCTCTCCTTACGTCTATATAAATACTAACATAAGCGGGTGGTTCAGTTGAGGTATCCCTACATCCTAATTTCTTTTGTGCTCTACTCTTTTGCTTGATGGTTTTTTTTCCCCTTTCTACATTTGTTTCTACCTAGGGTGTTGAATTTGTTACTGCTGGGTTATTTAATTGGAGCACTGCTTCTTTTGGGTATGTTCATTCTAATTTTCTAGCTATATTGAATCTATATATTAAATCTGTCATCTTTTACTAGAATTGGCCAAACAATTGGTGCGGGTTGTTTTGAAACCTCTTGAGTCGCATCAGGATTTTTAATCATGTGAGAGAATGTGTAGTTGGCATGCATCATATTATAGTACCAAGTGACTTGGAATGTCAAGATTTTAGTAGCTTTTCCTTGTGTGAGTTGTGACCCCTAAAAGAATCATGCTATATATATCTATTTTAATATTCTTCAGTACTTGAGATACTTTTTTTTTTTTTTTTTTTTTGTGGATTCTTCAGTATAGACATAGTAGAAACCTACATATGCTAATTTCAGAAATACTTTTTTGTGGATTCTTCTCTGTCTCTCTCTTTTTCTTTACCACTCTCTGAATGATTCCTCCAACAAAATAAAACATGGTTCCCCCTATTATGAATGTCAATTCAGCTCAAAATATAAGAAAGTGAAACAAGACATGAGGGATGCTGTGTGCTTTGTAAATTGTACAGCTCATAGCTATATGAAATGGTGGCCATTAAATTAGTAAAGAGTTTTTTTTTTCTTTTTTATGAGATCCCTTGTGAATTTTGTCCACTAATTTGGAAGGTTCTCCAATATTTATGTGCCGCCTTAAACAACTGACTGTTTTAAACTTGTCAAATTCGTCCGTTTGTACTCCATTATAATAATTAATTTAAAAGAGTTTGCCAAAAATAAAAAAAAAAATTTAAAAGAAAAGAATCTGCATCCCATTGCTCTTTCCTATGAAGTTACTGAAGATATTTCTGGAAGCCTCTTAGCTTCTTTTTTTTTTTTTTTGGCCACCATCTGCTCATATATCATATATCACAATAAATTAAAAGCCTTTTTTTGGAAACAATCTTGCCCTTTTCTTTTTTCTTTTTCTATCTATGTTGAAATTTCAATAAAGAAAAAAAATGTAAGATTCTTCACATTTACAATATGTTACAAAATATCTATGTGAGTGGGAAATATATTTTGCTCTCCAGCTAAGGAATTTTATCTAATATGGATGTTATTGTTCAGCCTGATGTATAGGTCATGTAATTGTAAAGCCATAGTCATATGGAACATGTTATTGTGTAGGTGTGTGAGCAAATTTCATATTGATAATGCAAAAAATACCGAGAATTCTCATATAAGCCACTCCATAGATAATAGGGATTTGCATAATTGTTAATTGATGGATCTTCTGAAAGGTATTCCAATGTCTTGGACTAAATCTCCTCCACCCAGAGGACAACTTTAAATCATGGACAATCAATATGACTATAGAATATGGTAAGTTGAAAATATGCCTCTTAATATGTAGTGATCCTACTTAAACTCCAAGAAATGGTTCATTCTATTTAATATTATTCAATGTATTTAAAGTATCATAGCCACTAGCTAGGAAGTAACTCCAAGTAATATAGTTTTAATTCCTTCGTTTACTGCCCTTAGTTAATGATTACCTAGGAATCATGTTGAATGCGCAATAGGCATGTGAGATATTCCTCCTTTGAATTCAAGTCACCAAGACATACTTGAACACTTCACAGAATCAAGTCAAGAAACTCCCCCAGACTAAACCTTCTCCCTACAACTCATCAAATGCATCTTTGAATTAGTATATGTAGAATTGATACCTTCATGCCTCCGTCCTAAACGCTTCTAATATCTGCAATTATTTTTTTACTTATTCATTTTTCTTTTTTAGGCAGGTAATTCATTGAAACAAATCTAAGAAACATTTAGAACACAAAATATGCAAACAAGGCATTAAATACATATGGGAATCACATGTTACAATTTGCAACCAATACATTTCACCTGTTCCATTTTGTTTTATTGGTAGGTTACAAATGTACTTAGCAAGTTTTAAACTCTTGACCTCACCTTTCAACTAATTATTATAGGAGAAGGAAGTGCCAATGGAGCTATATTTAAGCATGTATTTTGATGAAATATGTACTGATTGCCATGTTACTATTTGCTTGAAATGTTCGGGTTTCTTTTTTTCCTATTGGATGCTTTTTTTATTTTTATTTTATTTTATTATTATCTGCATTGAACAACTTGCTAAATACAGGATTTTTACAAAGCATGGTTTAGTACATCAAGTTTCTGATCATATTTGCATATTAGAGAACTGTGTGATTGTGGTTTCTATGTGTTTCAGATCTGAAAAACTGATTTTCGTAATTCTCAATAGATATAGCTGTCGAGACCTCGATATATAGAATCTGTTGAGAGTTGTTGAGACTCATTAAACCTTGATAGATAGCTATCTGTCGAGAGCTATCGGGAATCTGTCCAGCTTTAATGAACAACCTTTCTTCACTTGTTTCTTGGTCCAATCTTCATGGCTTTAATACTTGACTTGATCAACATGTTTCTTGAAGTATTAAACATATCCTAGATCTACCCAATTACAAGTAAAGTGCATTTTGTTAAAGGATTAGCCAATTCTATCTTGACATATGTTCCTAACATGATTCACATATGTCCTAACAATCTCCCCCTTTGGCAATTCGTGACAAAACCACAACAAACAAATGAACATATAAGAGAAGTCATAAATCACTTAACTCAGACTCACTTGTTGAATACAATAAAATCTACCCTAACACAAACTCTTGAAAAACTTTACAAGAAGAGAGTTCATGGTGTGGAAGACTTTAACAACCTGTATTTTTGAAACACTTTAAACAAAACTCATCAAGGTATCTTAGTGTCAAACAAAAATAAAAGATTGGATACATAAGAAACATGTGTGTAAAAAGAGAAAAGAAACAACACATGTAGAGGTAGGTGAAGAAAAACATACATTATCATCATATATATATATATATATATATATCAAAGATAAGCACAATGTATGTAAACATGGTCACAACACCGTTGTACAAGAAGAAGGAGGTAAGCACTCTCCTTAACAAGATGAAACACATCTCCCCCTTACAAAGGCATGTATTTCTCCCCCTAACATGTAGAATCTTAAAAAGAAACCACATATTCTCCATAATTTCTCCCCTTTTTTGTCATGATTGACAAAGGGTACAAGAAGCTATAAAGCTTCAGCCAAGAAACATAAAGATGATCAAGGGGGCACAACGAATCCATATAAATGCAGCGGTGAGGGGGAAGAATTAAAACTGTTCAAGTTAGAAAGAAACATGAGGGCTTTGAGAAGATCTCCAAGAGGAGCAAGAATTGATTGAAGCTGATTCTGGCTTCCAGATGCTATCATGCCGTTGCTCTGTTGAGTGGCTAACCACTTATAGCAATTTGGTCGAGTGCGACCGGCAACTCCAGAGTGATGACAGAGATGCTGCTTCTTTTGTTTAGACTTTTGAGTGTTAGCCTTCTTAGCCCTAGGGTTTTTAACATCTTTCTTATCATGTTTAGGGGGTGCTCTTAAGATGATTTGCCCTTGTCTAAGTTCTCACTAGCTAATTCATCTTTAACAACATTGTTCTCAATTTCAACATTATTAGCAGGAGGAACAAAAACAGTAGTACTAGTAGAAGCAATATTAGATGAAGAAAGACCATACCCCAAACCTGTTCGATCTGAAGCAGATTTCTGAATGCTGAGCATCTCATCAAGCTTCGCACTTGAAGTTCTCTCCAATTGAGCTTTAACTTGAAACAGCTCTACATCAAGCTTCTTGGTCTTCTCAGCCAAAAAATTGTTCTCAAACCTCAATGCTCCAATAGTCTGATTTGCTTCATCAAACTTTGTGGAAAGCTCTTCATAATCAAGTTCAACATCACTGAGCTTCTTGGTGGCCAGCCTATAGAGTTTCTCGTGTTTCTCAAAAAGCTTGTACAGTTTCTCATAGGCTGTATGAATGTCATCTTGATCATCCATCTTCTTAAACTTGGACTCCACCAATTCTTCTTTTTCATCCACATCTTCAACAATCCCCTCAGTAGGATTAACAATAGCAGTGAAGGCATTCAAGATTCTATCATCCTCATTGTCGAAATCATCTTTAGGCTCAGTATCACTCAAAGTAGCAGCAAGTGCCTTGCTCTTCCCAATGCTCTTGAGATATGTGGGGCACTCTTGCTTCATGTGACCAAAACCTTGGCACCCAAAGCACTTAGATGCTAGCACTTAGGTCCTAGCATCCTTCTTCCCTTTATCTTGACTTTTGAACTGAGAAGAACTAGATTGCCTTCGGTCCTTGTCGAAGCACTTTCCATTAGCATTCTTCATGAATTTCTTGAATTGCCTTGTAATGTAGGACTTCATCTTAGAATCTTCATCATCTGAAGACTTATCAGTGTCACTGCTCTTAGCCTTCAATGCCATGCTCTTACCCTTACCTGACTAGCCAATTCTTGTTAACCCTAGCTCGTAGGTCTGTAGATTTCCAACTAGCTCTGTCAAAGGAATCTTATCAATATCCTTTGATTCCTTTATTGTCGTGATCTTGGCATGGAATCTTTCGGGTAGAGATCTGAGCACCTTTCTCACAATCTTGGGTTCAGGAATGGTTTCCCCAAGATTGAAGGCTGAGTTCACTATGTCCTTAAGCTTGGCATAGAACTCATCAAACGACTCATCCTCCTCCATCTTTATTTCTTCAAATCTTGTATTGAGCCTCTGAAACTTTAAATCCTTGACAGCCTTTGTTCCCTCATAAGTTGTCTGAAGGATGGTCCATGCTTCCTTAGCAATTTTAGTGGAGGATATCTTCTTGAACTCCTCATTGGTGACCGCACTGAATAAAGCATTCAATACTCTGCTGTTGAAGTTTGCCGCCTTGATCTTTGCATCATCCCAATCGGTCGACACTTCCTTTGGCTTGGTCCAGCCAATTTCTACATCTTGCCACACCTTTTCATCTAAAGACTGCAAGAAAGCTCTCATGCGTACTTTCCAGTATGCATCATTAGTGCAATCAAATAAAGGAGGTATAATTAATGACTGCTCTCTATTCATGACAAACAGTGGTCAATGGATCAACACAACAAAGATTAACTTAATTAGAGTGTGCCTGCTCTGATACCACTTGATAGGCCAAAAACGTATTGACCCTTGTGATGAATTAACCAATTAATTAGCCGGATGAATTAATTAGGTTCAATTATTGAAGGAAAATAACATGTTTGTATCGTATACAAAACATACGCAGCGGAAAAATTAACGGATCTACTTCATTCGCAATTGATAACATGTGCTATGTAAATTTCAAAATATATGAACAAGAGAGTGTGCCTTGGTATGGTGATTTTCAAAACCGAATAAAGAAAAGCACTTGGAAACACTTTTGATCTTCACTCCAATTCCACTTGATGCCCAAGATGTGTGGTCTTTCAATCAGTTCTATGTGTTTGTTCTAGAGAGAATATGAAAGAGTTTCTCTCTCACATATATGAACATACAAACCATTTCATTTTCATATAAAATTCTGTATGTTTCTCTCCACATAACTGATTATCTAATTGGGCTAGCCTTTTGGGCCTTTCCAATTGGGCTTTAGTGTGTGGCTTGAAGTGGGACCAAAAGGGAACAAATAAGACACTAGCTCCAATGGGCCTTGGACTTTTTTGTCAACTCTTGACAAGTCCAAAGTTACCATTAATTATATTTAATACCATTATATAAATATAATTGCACTCTAAGCCTTATTAATAAATTATATCCCAAGACTTTATTATACATGCAACCCTTGTGGACGGGTCCATCCTGGCGAGATAACTTATATTTACCATGATGGGTTCATCTCAAGGAGAGCCTAAAATTGTTAAGTGAACAAGTTTATATTCCACATATGGATGGGTTCATTCCATATGTGGATGGATACATTCTAGAGGGAAAGCCAAAAATTATGCCCTTATCAAGTCCATACGTGGATGGGATCATTTCAATTATGACAAAAATTGTCCCTAAGTAGATGGATGCACCCCAAGGGAAGATCCATAATTAATTAACCAATTGGTGCGTTAATATCCAAAAGTGAACGGGTTCAATGAAGGAATTCATCCCATGAAAATGACGGAAGCATCAAGATACCTAAATTAGTGTGCAAAATATATTATTCAACTAAATAGACGAAGCAAGAAGCATTAAATAAAACACCTATGAAAGGCAAATTGTTTACAGAAACCCAAAAAAAAGGGTGACGGAAAGAATAAATATTGTTCTCTCAAATGAACAAAAACTGATAACACGCAAAGTAAAAAGAAAAATGGTAACAATAAAAACTAATGTTAGGCGACAAGGGTCTCTTCCTTTTTCTCCTCAACCGTCTAATTAACTTTGAGTGGACGGGCTTCATCACCAGTAGATTTGACGCGGTCTTTAAAAGGAGCAGTCTCTCCGTCACCTTGAGGGCCAGTAAGGGCATCATTAGCAAATAACTTGTCAATGCTCTTGAAGTAGACAGGTTGAGTTGGAGTTTGCGCCTGGGCATTAATAGAAACATAGGACGTGTCCAGGTCTGGGAAAGAAGCTTTGATTTGATGTAGTATCTTCCTTAGCTTGATGGAGCTGATCCTTGACACTTTTGATCTCTTTTTCCTTGTCTTCGAGGACCTGCTTCAGCACCTCCTTCGACAAGGTAAGCTTCTTCTCCTGGACTATCTTCCATGCCTTCAACTCCTCTAGTTCTGCTTCCATTGCCTTCGCCTTTGCCCTGACACGGTCCAGTGTCGTTTTATAACATAGGCAACGGCCCATCAACACTTTCATCATTAGCATCCCCTGAAACCAAAAAGAGTTAGAACAATACGGAGAAAATTTGAAAGAATGAGGAGAGAGACGGACATATTTACCTGCATAATGCTGAAAAGACCCGTCTCCCCCGTAGCCTCGGTTGCATGGTTGTTTAGGTCCTTATAGTCGTCGTCTGTAATGACGGATGAAAGCTGCTTCAATGCATATCAGGAATCCTCGCGGAGGAGGACATGTGGTTTTTCCGTGACGAGAACATGACCAGTCATGAGTCCTTTGCCCTTCCCTAGAATGGGCAAAGCAGGCGTCTTATTTGTTTCAGCCTTTACCCCGACGATTGATTCCGGTGTGGCCTTAGGTTTTTTTAGAGGACGATCGGTCTTCTCTGATGGTTTTCTCTTCATGGACAGGTTAGCTTGAACCCCAGCCTTAGAAGGTAAGTCTCCTTCTTTCTTCCTCTTCTCTACAGCTTGCTACTTTATGAAAGCCCTTCTTTTGCTTTCCTCCATTTCTACACAAAGATGGACGGATAAAAGAGTAAGGAAATTTACCAAAAAGCAAAAAAGAAACAAGTATAGGGGCGATGGACTCACATGTGCGTACTCGTCTGTCGTAGCGACGGGTAGCCTTGGTTGGTTTAGGAGCATCACAGTAATGGAAGGTATCCAAGGTTACTAGCTTTGACCACAACCTCTCCGATAGCTTAGTGGTTGTGAAGATCCTTTCCAAAAAGATCCATTCTTCAAGAGCGACTTCTGGACAGACCCTAGCTACAATGAGAGAGTTAGAATATCAAATAAACACCAAAAAATAAAAGCCTAATATAGACAGACACATACCGGATGAGGGCATAACACCCCAGGTTTTGTCTATAGTCATGTACTTTTCATCACCAGGGTGACACATCTAGTCATCCTCTCGGATAAAGAAATAACAACTCTTCTAGTTTCTGTGGGAGTTTGTGGTGTCGCACAGCCTGAGCAACGGACTTCTTGGCACGAAACTGTACATACCTTTTAATTGGGTAATCTCGCATGGATGGCAGCAATGGAAGAACTCTTCCACCGTCATCCTGCATGCCCCATCAGACATGACTCTGTAGAGGGCTTCTGCACCTAGGAAGACATTCCAGGCGTTTGGAGAGATTTGGGTGACGGCCAGCCCAAGGTACTATAGCAGACAACGGTGAAGAGCACTTAAAGGGAACCTAAGTCCCACTCTCAGCAGCTGCTCATACACTCCAACGTCTTCTACACCTTTGTTGTAACACTTTTCATGCTTAAAAGGTAGACGCATTGGGATGTTAATGGGTATCTGGTACTTCTCCCTAAACGTGTTGAAGTGTGTTTGTTTGATGGAAAATTTGAAATCATTTATTGTCCACAACAGAAGCATAATGAACTCCCTAAATCCATTAGGACCTATGATGGATTGAATAAGGGGTTCACCAATGTCTAGATCCTCATCATTTGAGTCTCCCTCCTACCAGTCCGCCTCCAAGTCATCATCCTCTGTGGAAGGTTAGTTGGCTGACGGATCCCTTTCATCATAAGAGGTGCAGGGGTCATCCTGACCTGACGGAAACACCTCATCGTAGCCTGTTCCCTCACGGACACACAACTGTTCACTCGACGCATTAGACATCTGTCACCTGCACATGATGGATAAACCCTAAGACTCTTACGTTTCTACATAGACGACGGGTGTGCAAAATTTAAATAAATATTAAAGGAATTCAACGTGAGTTAAAGGGTACTTACCAGTTGAATAAAACGGAGAAGGTAACAAAGTAGTATGGCTGACGGTTGCACTAAGTAGACGATATGCAGGTCTGATGCAAAGGACAATAGCGCTTTGGTTCTAAATTCTTTGCGGAAAGTAAAAATCAGAAGGTAAAGAAGTATGTATATATAGAGGGAATGGCACGGAATACGAAGGGACGCTTTAATCCGAGTGATTAACCACTAAAAACATTCTAGATGCCCCTACGACATTTATGGCCCTAGGCTAGCCTGTCAATCAAAGAACATTTCTCAGAGGCTGAGTCAGACCATCACTCCACGGGTCTGTCCATTCGTGTAAAAAGGTGACGGACCCATGGAGTGAAGAGGCAACTGAAGAGGATAAAATTAAGGCTGACAGATCCATTCAAATGAACCTCAATGACACTCTTTTTTCTTACAGGCCATCCAACACTCTTTGAAGAATGATTGGATCATTGATTTTTTGTGAATCGTCAAGTACCTTGGTGCTTGAACTCGATTCATTTAGCAATGATATTAGTAGATGAAGGCCTTATAATTGTAAACTGTAAGGTTGAATTTTATCAACCATTGTGTTGGCTTTATTCCGTGCCAATTTGCTTGTATTTTCAGCATTTAGAAACACTGTATTTAGGTGGGAATCATGTAAAGGTAGTGCATGAGAGAGTGTGAAGATTTGCTCAAGACTATGCTGCAAAACAGAGACTCGTGACTGGACCTCGCTAGTGTCTCGCGATTGGCAAGCCGCCAGATGTTGCACACGAGAGAAGCGTGTAGAGGAGAACTCGCGACTGGATCTCGCGGGTGGCTCGCGACTGAAAGTTGCCAGAATATGAACCGTCGCGCCAGCTGTCGTACTACAGGACAAAATTTATAGTCTGGCCTTTCAGTTTGTTTGCGACTTGAACTCACGACTCAGTAAAGCCGCGAGGCCAAGCCGCCTGCCTACTCTGTTGTGAAAAATCTGTCTCTTCGCATTCCAAACACCCACTAATATATATACCCCTTATACCCACGAAATGTAAAGAGCTTCTAGAGAGAATTTTGAGAGAGAAACCCTAGAGAAAAACAAGATTGATTCATCCACAATCTTTGCCTTGTGACTCTTCAAATTCCTCTACTCTCTTCCTCTCCATTGTAGATCCTTGAGAGGTACTTTATCCAAAACCTTTTCTCACCATACCCACAACTGTGAGAAGGCTCTTTGGTGTTTTGGAGAGCAATTAGGAAGGAGCCAATTTATATTGGTAGATGCTATGGACTAGTAGCGGGATCCGGGAAGCTAAAGAAGGCGTAACCTCGTTGGAGCAAGAAGCTTGGAGGGTTTAGGTACCTGGATAGATTAGGCTTGGAGGGTCTATTGCTGTCCTTGTATCCCAAATACATTCTTTAGTGGATCATTTTGACCGCTTGGAGGGCGGCGGAGAGATTTTACGCCGAGGGCTTCGGTTTCCTCTTCGATAACACATCTTGTGTTGTCCTTGTGTTTGCATCTCTCTTCCCTTTATCTTAGTCATTTAATTTCTGTTATGGATGTGATTTTATTTGACTTAGATGGTTTATCAATTCTGTTTTAGGCTTTAGTTCATTTTTCGCACGTTAATCATTTGTGTTAAAGCTTGAATTGATAATTTGTAATTTGGGGGTATAAACGTTCATAGTGTTTTTCACACTATTTGAACTTTCAATTGGTATCAGAGCGGGTGCACTTACTGAGGTTTAATTACCTTTGTGCGATCCTTGACCCCTGTTCTATTTGGTAGTTCCTGAGTTCGTAACTATGCTGAAGTGTGATTTAAGTCCCTGTAATAACGACTATGTGAGTATGTTTGAAAGGTGTTCTAACAATGAAATCTTAGAGTTATTAAAAACTAAGACACATGCTAGAATGTTTGTTCACATGCTGAAATATTTTGAATTTAAGAGTGAACTTTTGCACAATAGTCTTTGTGAGTCTAACTCTTTAATTGAGAAGTATAAAAGAAGAAATAGACGTTTTTGTGAGAAGGTGGATAATCTAAAAAGAAAAATTCAATCTAACAAAAGGATGAAACATGAAGAAAAATTTTCATTTGAAGGTCAAGAATGCTTGTTTGTACACACTTCTTTGAAGGCTTTTAATTCATGCTTGTGGTATCTTGATAGTGGTTGTTCTCGGCATATGACAGGAGACAAATCATTGTTTAAGTCACTCAAAGAAAAGGTTGGTGACTATGTGACTTTTGGTGATGGGAGTCATGCTTAAGTACTCAGCAAAGGGACTGTTGAGATACCTAGATTACCTATATTAAAGGATGTCTTATATATCAAAGGACTGAAGGCAAATCTCTTAAGCATCACTCAAATATGTGATGAGGACTTCCTTGTTCAATTTTCAAAGAAGGGGTGCTTAATCATTAATTAAGAAGGGATTTAGGTCTTGGAGGGAAATAGAACTACTGATAATTGCTATGAAGTAGTTCCTACGGCACCCATTTCGTGTAGAAGTGCACGTGTTGACATGTTGGAGCTTTGGCATCACAGATTTGGGCATGCAAACTTCAAACAAGTAGCCAAGGTATCTAAACTTGAAGCAGTTGAGGTCTTCCAAAGTTTGGAAAGGTGGAGAAGACTATTTGTAGTGCATGCCAAATGGGAAAGTAGATGAAGGCTAGTCATCATAAAGTAAATGTGAACGCTACTTCTCGTTGTCTATAACTTCTTCATGTTGATCTGATGGGGCCTACAAGAACTGAAAGTTTAGGAGGAAAGAGGTACATTATGGTCATGGTTGATGACTTCTCAAGGTACACTTGGGTTGAATTTCTCAGAGAAAAATCAGAAGCATGTGAGAAATTGGAAATTTTGTGCAAAAGACTTCAAAACGAGAAAGGAGCTCTTATCGTCAAGATAAGGAGTGATCATGGGAAGGAGTTTGAGAATTCACAATTTGAATTCTTTTGTGAAAAGAATGGCATCAAAAAGGAATTTTCAGCCCCTAAAACCCCTCAAAAAAATGAAGTGGTTGAAAGGAAGAATCGGGTGATTCAAGAAATGGCAAGAGTCATGCTTTTAAATAAGAAAATCCCTCAAAAGTTTTGGGCAGAAGCCGTGAACACCTCATGTCACATTGGTAATAGAATATTTTTCTAAGTGGGAACAAAGAAGACAGCCTACGAAATCTGGAAAGGAAAGAAACCAAGAGTGAAGTAGTTTCAAGTGTTTGGAAGCAAGTGCTACATTCTAAATGATAGAGAGAAACTTGGGAAGTTTGATGCTAAAAGTGATGAAGGCATTTTCCTTGGGTATTCTAGTACAAGCCGGGCATATAGAGTTTTCAACAAAAGAACCAAAACTGTAATGGAATCCATCAATGTAGAAATTGATGATGCCATAACCAAGGTAGAGATGGTAGATGATGGAGAAGGGCCAAGCATAAAAACTTCCACTGTTGAAGTTGAAGCTCTTGATATAGAAGTTGAAGGAACTACACCAGAAAAGGAATCAATTCCTGAGGGTTCTAGAGTGAACACAAGATCAATGACATCGAGTCCTCTTACTACTCATGTCATCGGCACTAAATGGATTTTCAAGAACAAGACAGATGAAGATGGTGAGATTATCCGGAATAAATCTCGGTTAGTGGCTCAAGGATACACTCAGGTAGAAGGAGTGGATTTTGATGAATCTTTCGCACCAGTAGCAAGACTTGAGTCTATTCGAATCCTTATGTCAATTGCTTGTACGATGAACTTCAAACTCTATCAAATGGATGTAAAGTGTGCATTTCTAAATGGATACCTAAATGAAGAAGTGTTTGTTGAACAACCCAAAGGATTTGAGGATCCTCACTTTCCTAATCATGTGTTGAGATTGAAGAAAGCCCTTTATGGCCTGAAACAAGCTCCCAGAGATTGGTATGATCGTCTTACTCATTATCTCCTAGAAAGAGGGTTCAAACGGGGATATGCTAATCGGACTCTATTCGTCAAGAATGATAAAGATTATCTTCTTGTGGCTTAAGTGTATGTTGATGACATAGTTTTTGGCGTAACTATTGATGATCGAGCCATAGAATTCTCTGAAGAGATGAAGAAAGAGTTTGAAATGAGTATGGTGGGGGAACTTACATTTTTCTTAGGTCTTCAAGTCAAACAAAAGAAGGAAGGCATATTCATTTCACAAGAAAAGTGTGCTAGAATCATTGTCAAGAAGTTTGGTCTTGAATCTACAAGGCATGCCACCACCCCCATGAGTTCATCTACAAAGCTGAGTGTTGATTCTTCTAGAATAGAGGTGAGTCCAACATTGTACAGGAGTATTATCGGGAGTCTACTCTATCTCACTGCCAGTAGACCTGATATTGCATTTAGCGTTGGTGTTTATGCTAGATATCAGGCTACTCTAAAGGAATCCCACTTGACTGTAGTAAAGCGAATTATTCGGTATGTTAATGGAACTCTGGATTATGGGCTGTGGTATACAAAAGATTCAAATGCTTGCCTTGCTGGATACTCGAATGAAGATTGGGCTAGCAGTGTTGATGATCGAAAGAGTACGTCAGGGGGATGTTTCTACCTCGACAACAATCTGGTCTCTTGGATGAGCAAGAAACAAAACTTCGTATCTCTATCTACAGCTGAAGCCGAATACATAACTGCTGGAAGTTGCTGCACACAACTTCTTTGGATGAAGAAGTTACTTCATGACTATGGGATTCCTCAAGATACCATGTGTGTATTATGTGATAACACCAATGCCATAAATCTTTCAAAGAATCCAGTACATCATTCAAAATCAAAAGACATAGAGATACGCTATCACTTCATCCGAGATCTCGTGGAGGATAAAGTGGTGTGTCTTGAGTTCATACACATAGACAATCAAAAGGCAGACATCTTCACCAAGCCACTTGATGGTCCACGGTTTGAATCTCTCTGTAAGACCATTGGAGTTGGTACAATTCCTTAACTCTTTTGTGTGTTGTGTGTCCTCTCTCTATAGCACCTTAATTTTTCTGTTGTTGGACACACACTCACTTGTTCGCTATTTATATGGCCGGTCTTGTTTGTTTATCAAAGCTTTAAATGTTTTTACATGGTTTTTTTCTTTGGATAAATTTCTTTGGTCAAAAATTTCAAAAACATATAAAAAGTATAAAATCTAAAAGGTTTGATCAACGTTGTTGAGTTTATGTCCTAAACTTGTTTTGCCTTGTACCTTTGTACTAATGGCTTTGTGCATTCATGAGCACAGCTTGTTTTCATTGCACTCATATCAATGTGGGAAAAATCTTGAAATCTATATGATTGTTGTAAATCGATCTTCAAACTTGTCATGAATGAGTAGTCAATGATTTTATTGATTTTGAGACATGCGTAGACTTGTGTCTATATATCTTCCCACTCTTTATTTTTTGTTTTTGCTTAAAGAGCTCAACCAATGTAAATCTCAAAATGAAAAGAGATAATGAGCTGCAAAAGCCTGTCGCACAAACTAGTATTTGACTAGGAAAAAGGGAAAGCGACTCAAAAAATAGTATATGATGCCCAAAAAGCCAAAGGCTTGATCATCAAATTGAAATATCAAAAATTTCAGGCATCGATCTCAAAAGAGATGTATTGATTCAAAATGACAAAATGTTGAGAATTGTAATGAAGCCAAATGAAAAGCTTCAAAAGCTATGTAATCATTTTCTTGTGGGAGGTCATATATGCATATTTCTATAATTGAGATGGATCTCATTATCTAGTGCTTCTTATGTATGCCTTGGTTGAATTGATCATTGAAGTTTCATATTAGACTAAGGACTATCTCATTGTTGATATCCACACACATCACACTTGCTTATGTTCATTGAATGCCTTATTCATTTGTGTGATTGTACTTGATAAAATATGTTTCACATGCTCAAGTTTTGTTGATCAAGCACAAAAAGTTTTTTGAGCATTTGTGTGTTTTTGAAAAAGTTTTCTTTGTTTTAGCAAAATGTCAAAAATTGTTGTGTCCTGTTCTGGCGACTCATTCGCGGGTCAGTCCAGTCACATGCCCTAGTCGCGAGCTCAATATAGATTGTTTTCGCGTCTCTCTGGCGAGTCAATACCCAAGTCGCGAAAAAGACTTAGAAAATTTTTCAAAAATCTGGATTTTTATGCTTCTCGCGTCTTGATGTGGCGACTATGTAGCGAGTGGAGGTACAGTCGTGAGATTTACACAAGTGTTTCGCGGCTTAGCTCGCGGTTATCTCACGGTTTGAACCTCCAGTCGCGAAAAACACTTAAAAAAATTTTTCAAAATTTTTCCTTAAAGTATTCTGGAGGCTGGACCTGGCGACTTTCTCGCGACTTGTTGCAGTTGCGAAAATCGCATGTTTTAGTTGAAGGATATTTCTCTGATTTGTTTTTGACACCGTATGTACTAACATAGCTTGTTGTTGTGTGTGGTGTCCTCCGTCTTGTGATCTATTGTGATACAGGGTGAAAATGTCTCCATTTAAGAAAGCAGACCTGAAAGGGGGCTGGAGTAAAGGAAAGGAGCCTGTGATAGATCTTGATGAACTACCTCCTCAGTCAAAGAGGACTCGCACATCATCATCACGAGTGTATGAACCCACCACGTTCAGATCTTTTGCTGCATTTCAAAATCATAAGAACTATTTCAGAAACGCAACACCACTAGTTGAAAGGGCTGTTGACCAATCATCCCTAATTGACACAACCATTCCTAAATGGTTTGCCACAAAAGATTGGAACTATCTTCTCTCAAATCTTGATGATGCATATGAGAGTCTTGTCAAGGAATTCTATGCGAATGCCATTGTTGAAGGTGAAGAACTCAAATGCTAGGTTCGAGGAAAGAGTTTCTTAGTAACTCCTGCTTACCTGTCTAAAATTCTTCATATCAATTGACCAATTTTCACTTCTCCCCCAGTATATGATACCTTGAATCCGGATGAGGAATTACTTCAGGATGCTCTGGGAAGAAATCTAGAATTCTCCCTAAATGGGAAATCGGTCAAGGTCTCCTCTCTTTCTCTCTCCAGAATTACGGGTGCTAACAATAATCATGTTCCACAATCTCTACCCTCTCTCCAGCACAGGGTTCATGAATCTCGGTAGAGCCTTCTTCCTTCATGGTTTGATCACAGACGAAGAGATCGATATCTGCGCTTACATTTTTCACATCTTGTGCAAGACTTCCGCGAGAACTGAATCTCGAAACTATGTTCCTTTTTGTCATCTAATTTCAAGAATCTTGAAACTCAAAGGCCTCCATCCATTGCCAGATGAGTCTCCCTACCCAACACCTTGTCCAATCAACATTGGTACACTCAACGCTAGCATTGGGCATAGCCATAAAGGAGTTAAAACAGAAACTTCAGATTCTCATCATAGCTCCCGCTCCAATTCATCCTACCACGTGGAGAAGCTAGACAACATTATAGAGTGTATTCATGATATGAGCACCAAAGTGTCAGGACTTTCCTCTCTTCTACATCATCACACCATCTGTTGTGATACGAAGTTTACCACTATTCAAACCCAATTGGATGAAATTCAGCAAAAGCTAGAAGAAAATGAGGACTAGCTATTCCATGACAAAAAGGGAGAGAATGATTGGGGGAGTATAATGAAAAGGGGAGAAGAAGCTGCATCAAAGGGGGAGCCTTTATGTTAAAATTACCTTGCTTTCTTACTAGCTTATGCCTTTTACATTGTACCTATGCTTATGTAGCCTTTTAGTTTGTACCTTTGCTTTTGTGGCATGTTGGTTATCTTTTGTACCTGGCTTTTGTAAGCACTTTGTCTTCTTGCCCTGTGGCTTTCGTACTTTGTGATTAGATGTTGTGCTTTTATCTTTAAGTACATCACTCTTGTGCCCTGTGTTGGATTTTTATCCCTAATGCAATTACGTAGTGTTGTTGCATTGGTTGAGTGTTGGACATGCAAATGATACTTGTCATTGAGCTTATTAGATTGCATGTCTGGATGTTCATTCCTTATGAGAATGAGCATTGTGATCACTATTTATAGTGATTGTTTGTTTTTGGTCAAGCCATGCTCTATTGCTTTCATTCTTTTTGCTTGATCGCATTGTGCTTGTTTCATATGCAATACAAGTTTTTATGCATACAATGAACTTATTGTGTGGTTGCTTTTCAGGAGATACTTGTACTTATGATTCAAGAGCTTCACAGATCCTAGAGTTAGGTGTGAGTGAGTTTTGTTCAACTGTTCCCAACTCACGCGTTAAGTCTAGAGTTTGTTGTAGGGTTTCGTCACGAAATTGCCAAAGGGGGAGATTGTAAGGTTGAATTTTATCAACCATTGTGTTGTCTTTATTTCGTGCCAATTTGCTTGTATTTTCAGCATTTAGAAACCCTGTATTTAGGTGGGAATCATGTAAGGGTAGTGTGTGAGAGAGTGTGAAGATTTGCTCGAGACTGTGCTGCAAAACAGAGACTCGCGACTGGACCTCGCTGGTGTCTCGCGACTGGCAAGCCGCTAGATGTTGCACACGAGAGAAGCGTGCAGAGGAGAACTCGCGACTGGATCTCGTGGGTGGCTCAACTGAAAGCCGCCAGAATATGAACCGTTGCGCCAGTTGTCGCACTATAGGACAAAATTTCCAGTCTGGCCTTTCAGTTTGTTTACGACTTGAACTCGTGACTCAATAAAGCCGCGAGGCCAAGCCGCGAGGCTACTCTGTTGTGAAAAATATATCTCTTTGCATTCCAAACACCCACTAGTATATATACCCCTTATACCCACGAAATGTAGAGAGCTTTCAGAGAAATTTTGGGAGAGAAACCCTAGAGAAAAACAAGATTGATTCATCCACAATCTTTGCCTTGTGACTCTTCAAATTCCTTTACTCTCTTCCTTTCCATTGTAGATCCTTGAGAGGTACTTTAGCCAAAACCTTTTCTCACCATACCCACAACTGTGAGAAGGCTCTTTGGTGTTTTGGAATGCAGTTAGGAAGGAGCCAATTTATATTGGTAGATGCTATGGACTAGTAGCGGGATCCGGGAAGCTAAAGAAGAAATAGGTTCGGCGTAACCTCATTGGAGCAAGAAGCTTGGAGTTCTTAGGTACCTGGGTAGATTAGGCTTGGAGGGTCTATTGCTGTCCTTGTATCCCAACTACATTCTTTAGTGGATCATTTTGAGCGCTTGGAGGGCGGCGGAGAGGTTTTACGCCTAGAGCTTCGGTTTCCTCTTCGATAACACGTCTTGTGTTGTCCTTATGTTTGCATCTCTCTTCCTTTTATCTTAGTCATTTAATTTCTGTTATGGATGTGATTTTATTTGACTTAGATGGTTTATCAATTCTGTTTTAGGCTTTAGTTCATTTTTTGCACGTTAATCGTTTGTGTTAAAGCTTGAATTGATAATTTGTAATTTGGGGGTATAAACGTTCATAGTGTTTTTCACACTATTTGAACTTTCATAAACTTTAAACACACCCTAAAACAAGTAGTTTTAAATATTTATAAAAGCCACCATTTAACTCCTTCCTTAATATTACAAGATAAAAATAATTTTTTATTCAATATAAATAAACAATTAATAGAGAAAAAGGAAGTAATGAAGGCCTTATTAGTGTCTGTTCCAAGTTAATCCAAAAAAGAGTACTATAGCTCCTCAGATAGCCAACGTTTGTGTTGATCAAGCTTTTGATTTAAATGATTTTGTACATTTATTATTGTAAGGTTGAATTTATTCATCTATGTGTTGGCTTTATTCCATTCCAAATTTGCTTGTAATTCAGCATTTAGAAACCTTGTATTTAGGTGTGAATAATGTAAGGGTTGTGTGTGAGAGAGTGTGAACAATTGATCAAGTGTGTGCAATCAAGAGCATTCTTGCGACTGGAACTCGTGAATGACTCGCGAGTGGTGACTCGCCAGAATCCAACACACGTGTGAATCATGTAAGAAGTTGAAGGGTTAGGAAAGCTGGATCACTACAAGACAAATAGTACAGTCTAGCCATTTTGTTAACTGGTGACTGGAAACTTGTCCTAGTCGCGAGTGGCTTGCCAGTGCACCCTGTTTTGCAGAAAAATGACTTTTCACATTCCTTCTCATACCCCACTATAAATACCCTTATACCCATGAAATGTAGAGAGCTTCTAGAGAGAATTTTGAGAGATAAACCCTAGAGAAAAACAAGATTGATTCATCCACAATCTTATACATTTAATTCTCCAAATTCCTTTACTCTCACCATTTCTATTGACATACCTTTGAGAGGATCTAGAGCCAAATCCTTACCTCACCACATTCATATCAGTGAGAAGGTTTTTGGTATTTGGGAAGCAGTTCGAGAGAGAACCAATTCAATTTGGTTGATGCAATGGGCTTATTGTGGGATCTGGAAAACTAGAAAAGACACGACTGGGCTTAACCTTGTTGGAACAAGAAGTTTGGAGGGCTTAGGTGCATCAAGTAGATTAGGCTTGGAGGGTCTATTGCTATTCATGTATCCCAATTGATTTTCTAGTGGATCATTTTATCGCTTGGAGGGCGGCAGCGATAACACTTGCCAGTGTTATCTTGCGTATGCTTCTTTCTATCCCTTACTCTTTGTTTTTAATTACTTTTGTGTAGTGATTAAATTATGGCTTAGAGTAGTTTACTTTTTGTGTTGTGATTACTTTTGTGTAGTGATTACTTTTGTGTAGTGATTAAATTAAGGTTGAATTTATTCAATCATTTGTTGGCTTTATTCCATGCCAAATTTACTTGTAATTTATCAGTTAGATATCCTGTATTTAGGTGGGGTTCATGTAAGGATAATGTGTGAAAGAGTGTGAAGAAATCTCAGAAGTGTGCAATTCAAGGGAGTCTTGCGACTGGATCTTGCGACTGGCAAATAGCCAGAATGACACATTTATGAAGCATACAGGGGGAGCTGAAGGGTCACGCCAGCTATTGCATTACAGGACAAAACTTCCAGTCTGGCCAGGCAGTTAGGTCACGATTCAAACTCACGACTCGTTCCAGTTGCGAGCTCGAGTTGCTAGATTGCCCTGTTTGATTGTAATTGACTCTTCGCATTCCTCATACACCCTACTATAAATACCCTTATACCCATGAAATGTAGAGAGCCTCTAAAGAGAATTTTGAGAGAGAAACTCTAGAAAAAATCAAGATTGACTCATCTGCAATCTTCATCCTTTGATTCTTCAAATTCCTCTACACTCACCCTTTCCATTGACATATCCTTGAGAGGTACATTTAGCCAAATCCTTATCTCACCATACCCAAATCTGTGAGAAGGTATTTTGGTACTTAGGAAGCAGTTCAAAAGGGACCAATTCATTTTGGTTGATGCAATGGGCTATTGCGGGATCCGGTAAGCTAGAGAAGATAAGGTTCGGCATAATCTTGTTGGAGCAGGAAGCTTGGAGGGCTTAGGTGCACTGGGTAGATTAGGCTTGGAGGGTCTTCTGCTATTCATGTATCCCAACTTCATTCTCTAGTGGATTACTGACCGCTTAGAGGATGGCGGAGAGGTTTTTCACTGAGTACTTCGGTTTCTTCTTCAATAACACATCGTCGTGTTATCTTTGTGTCTGCATCTCTCTTCTCTTACTCTTTGCCTTTTAATTACTGCTGTGGTTGTGATTAATTATGGTTTAGAGTGTGTTACCAATTTAGGTATAGCTTATATTTCATATTCCGTACATATATTTTTTGATTATAAGCTTGTGTTGGTAATTTTATTTTTGGGGGTCTAAACGTTCATTGGTGTTTTACGCATTATTTGAACTTTCAGCTTATATTTATCATTCCGCACATATATAGTTTGAGTATAAGCTTGTGTTGGAAATTTTGAAATTGGGCGTCTAAACATTCACAAGTGATTTACACACTAAGTGAGCTTTCAATTGTCATATATAGCCAAAGCATAAAATTCATTTGTGAGAACCAAAGTGAAACTACCACCTAGTTTAGGACCAAAAGGGACCATTTGGATTGGGGGAAGAAGGTGGAGTGGAGGGGAGTAGAGTAGAGTTGGCTAAAAATAAGCTGATTTTGGTCCAAATCTACTCTACTCCCCCTCCCTTCCCCTGAATCCAACCAAGAGTTTATTTTAAATATTCTTTTTATTGATGTTAAATTAAAGAATATATTTCCATCCTCTCTCTCTCTCTCTCTCTCTCTCTCTCTCTCTCTCTCTCTCTCTCTCTCTCTCTCTCTCTCTCTCTCTCTCTCTATATATATATATATATATATATGTAAAATTTCATCCCATTTATATGTTTCTCAAAGGCTCAAACTATTTTTTACTTGATTGACACCCTAATTTTTTTAAAAAAATTGGGGTGTCAATCAAGTAAAAATTTTAAGGTTTTACCAGATTGTCCTTTAAATTTGTCTCTACTTAAATATAGAAATGTAAAAGTATTTTTGAACCTAAAAAATTAGGAATCCAAACGGAAAAGCCCCTTAAATAGTAGTATAGATTATTCATATTCCCAAAAAAAAAAATAAAAATAAAAATAACGAGCTAAGCTCAGTTAGTTAGACCCTTTACTCTCAAATCTCTACACAAAGCTAATTATTTCGGCCACCGAGTTTGAGTCTGAGATTTCTTCTGAGTTCACCTAGTCCAACTCACTTACCAATCAAGTTAGTCTCTGCAAATTTTTTTTTTTCTTCTTCTTCAATTTTTATTTTTTATATATTTGTTGTGGCTTATAGGGTTTCAATTCTCTTCAATTTTGTTAATTTTTAGTTTTATTATTATCTTTCAATTTTGGATTGATTTTGGTCTGATTCGATGTATTATTATGCAAATTGAGCATGTTCGAGTTGAGGCACAGTTTGATTTAGGGAATTAGGGTTTTAGGTTTATGGTTTTATGTATTCTGCTACAAGGTGCTTAGTAATTGTAGATATTTGAAGATTTTAGCAGTATTTTGAGAAATTTTCAAGTCTGAGGGATTTTGGATTCAAATAAGTTGGGGTACAACTTGATTAGGGAGATTAGGGTTTAGGGTTTTGTGGGTTCTGTTGCAATGCGCTTATTAGTGACCTTTATTTGAAGTTTTTAGCAGGATTTTATAAATTTTGCATCTGAATGGAATTTTGTATACAAATGAAGTATCTTAGAGTATATATATTGCTTCAATGAAGAATTGTAGTTTTAAGGGGTTTTATGGGTTTTCTTTGAATGCTTTCATATTTAAAAAAAAATAAAAATTGTAGTAGTCAGCAGTATGTTGAATTCTTTCTTTTTCAATTTAATGAGTGTTCTATGAATAAGCTCGATGAAATCTCTTAAGCTTGAATGAATATTTACACCATGTATTGGTTTTAAGAAGAATTCCCAAATTTTTGAATGATTCTTTGGGTTAATTTGGATTATGTTAGATAGATATCTGGTGAAAATTGTATTTACAAAGTTGTAGTTTCAAGGAAACAAAGACCTTTGTTTGCATTAATGTGCTTTCATATTGCCAATAAGCTCTAGCTCAACTGGCACCTCCTCTTCCTATAATTTCTAGGTGAAGGGTGAGATCATGATAACCCATCAAGTATATCTGCAAATTACCAACTTAAAAAAAGCGTGCTTTCATTTTCTATTTACTCTGTCATTTTCATGTCTCTAAGGCAAATGTGTTGGTTGTTTTGTAAGTGAATGTTATATTTGAAGTGTTACTTGAGTGTTGACTTTTAAATGTTTACCTTGTTGGGATTTTAGCTAATGAACCTTCTCATGAGATCTGTTAACTTGAAATTGACATGATTAGAATTTGTTGGACGACTTGAATTGCAATTTCTCTTGGGAGTTCTCAACTTCTACTTCCTTCTTTACTTGTAAACAGATATTGGTTAAAATTCTTGCTTGGTGCGAACACTACATGATAGCACATTTGTGGAGATTATCTTTAACATTCTTGCTTGGTAGCTCATTGGTGCGAACACTACATGATAGCACATCTGTGGAGATTATCTTTAACATTTATGTTATCTTTACTTGGGTTTATCTTTAGTATTGGATATCTTTTGTATTGGATTAGTATTCGAGATTGTTAGGATTATCAAATTATTATTTAAGATTGTTTACGATATTTTTAGGAGAGTTTATCCTTATCATTGTGATTTCCTGGAAGCTCCATATAAAACTCGTGATGAATTCTTTTGTATTTCATATACTATGATTATTATTATTCATATTATTTGCAGAAATTACATTGTGTTTATTTAGTGGTGAATCCAAACACATTAGGTGGGAAGCCCAAGGTCTACATTATGACTAATCTAAGTGGGAAGCCTAGGTTGAATGATGTGGGAGATGAAAAATCTTTATTTAATATCGTTTACGAGCTTTACTCGACGGGTTGAGTTTCTTCTTCCCTAGGGGAGTTGGTGCTGACACCACGTGATAGCACATCTGTGGAGATTATCTTTATCATTTATGTTATCTTTAATTAGGTTTATCTTTAGTATTGGATTAGCATTCGAGATTGTTAGGATTATCAGATTAGTATTTGAGATTGTTTACGATTTTCTTAGAAGAGTTTATCTTTATCATTGTGATTTCCTGGAAGCTGCATATAAAACTCCTAATGATTTCTTTTGTTTTTCATATACTATGATTATTATTATACAGATTATTTGCAAAAATGGCATTGTATTTGTTTGGTGCTGAATCCAAACAAGTTAGGTGGGAAGCCTAAGGTTTACGCTAGGACTAATTTAGGTAGAAAGCCTAGGTTGTTTTGCATCAACTTGGTATCAGAGCCCAATTCGATCTATCTAACTTTCAGCAACCCAAAACCTGTTGTTCTTTCAACCACTGTCAATCTAGGGTCACTATGAACTACTTTTGAGCAATACAGGAACATCTAGCCACTTTGATCAACTCTGTTGCCCAACCAGTAGTACAACCCATTATCATTAACACTACAAGCATGTCTCACAATATCTTTGCCATTACCTGTAGACACCACATTTTATACCCCTTACGACTCAGGTCCCCATCCCCCTACGATGCTCGAACTCTAAGGCCTAAGGCCAGTTTAGAGCATAATCAGATATTAAGGTAGCGTTTGGATTGCGTTTTGCATTTTACCTTTTTTTTTTTTTTTTTTTTTGATCAGCACCCCTTGCATTATTCATGGGACATGAACAGTGCATTAAGGCAAATGAATAGTGTTTTCAATTGTGAAAAATAACTGAAAATTATATTTTTTTATTGTTTTCAACAAAATAAGCGATATCCAAATGCACCCTAAATTGACTTGAGAAGTGTTAAAATGGAAAATATAACATTTTAAATGAACAAAAATCCATTTTTAGAAATAAAATGATCAAAGGGCCTTGGCCTACATACTTGGGTCACGGCCTGCGTAAGCAAGCAAAACCATGCATACGCAAGCACATTCCTATGTACACAATTAAGGTTTCAGAAGCATAAGAAATGAATTTTTCTGCAATAATGGCTAAGGTTTAGAATGAAACCCACATTGTTTGGGAGCCATTCCAAACCCCAATTGTTCCATTATATAAAACTTTATATGGTACATTTTCAAAACACACTGAATTCCCACAGAAAAAACCTAAGATTCACTAGAAAATAGTGAATCAAAAGAGAGTTTTTTTACAAAGCACCCTTAAGTCAATTTTACTTGATTGGAACCTTTTCTGGCCCCAATCCTTTTAGTTTAATGTTGCTAATCACTTTCTTATTGGTTTGTGAATAGATTTGATAGAGGGGAATGGTCAAATCAAGCTTGGAAAGATTTTGTTTAAGGTATTGAGTATAACCTTTTTTTTTTCTCTTCCTTTTTGGCTTTTCTTTTGCGTTTTAATCTTGTTTTTTGCTTACCTCATGTTTTTACATGTTTTCTTAGGTTAATCCTTTAGTTCTTTTTATGTTTTGTGTACGTTAGGTTGTTAGATTGTTGTTTTAAGGTTCCACTTTGTTTCTGCGTTTTTAGGTTTTCTGGGCAAGGATTTGTGTACGCATGATCTAGCCTGTGCACGCAGGCTTGATTATGTGTCTGCAAACCTGTTCTAGCATGCATGATACCATTGCCCAGAAATCTTTGATTGTTTTGTTTTTGCATTCACATGTTTGTTCTATGCAACGTCTTTTTCATATGCTTTAAGCCCCATAAGTTCTTGTTCAACTTTTAACATGCTTGTTTGTTATCACATGTTTAGATTAGGGTTTGTCTTAGGGTTTCTTAGTTTTAATGCCATTCATTCACATGCTCATGCATTGATGCCATAGGTGCAGAGCTGCTGAGAGGTAAGTAAAGGGTAAGTTATGCATTAGCAATGCCCATGCATTTGTGCTTTGGTCTTATGATATGATGAAACATGCTTAGATATATGAGTAGAGTTTCTAGTTTGTTAATGCTTGGTTTATAATATGCATGATATGTTTTAGATGTATGGTAGATGAAAGCCAGGGTTTCTAAAGTGATATGTTTGGTTCTGTTTTGTTTGAATAGATAGATAAGTATGTTTTGTTTGGAATGAAAGTTGCCATGCTATATGCTTAGATGTATGCTAGTGTGTGTGTGAGTATAGATCCAAGTGTTGAACATGAAGGTTAAGACATAAGACACAATGATGGAAAGCCAACCTTAGGGTTGAGCCATTTTAGGTGCTTAACACATTCCCAAGAACGTACCTAAACTCTGAACTCATACTCTGGTAGTAAGGTCAAAAGGTCCTTTCTCGAAAGGATGTTATATTCATGGTTCCTAGACCATATAACGAGGTGGTGACTCTGACGCTCTCCCTTGCACCCATATTACCACCAATCAAGCCATCTCTGCTCATTAACAAAGAAACCATTGAAACCAATTAACTAAATAGCCCAGTCCTATACCTATCCACTTCAAATGACTGCCTTTTGTTAGGTTCTAAGGATTTAGGATTTAAATGTATTAGAACTTCAATGTGTAATGTTGGCAAACCATGATCAAAACATTTAGTTTAGAATTAGGTTGCTCAAAGTGTGTTTATGTGTAAAGTTGGAATTGAGTGTATTACAGGATTTATTGTGTAAATCTACAAGGCTTGATCGATCGAAACTCGTGCAGATTGTTTTTCTGTAGAATTTCTTACTTAACCCAAGCCCGTATGACGTGTAGGGCTTTATGTTTTGCCTTAAGTATAAAAGGAAAAACCCTGGCCACGTTTTAGTGTGGTTGTTTATGCTGTGTGTATGAATTTCTTGTGAGATCTAGAGGTTTTTGCCTTCATATATACTTAGGGTTTCCAATCTCAAGATTGATGTCGAGTGCTTGGTGATTGTTTCAGTTGCTGCATAAAAAGTTTAAGGAAAACACAAGTGGGAGTTCTTGTGGTTGCTGTGAATCCAAGAAAGAAGTAGTTCGTGGACTTGAAGCTGTCACGTGATCGTGGTAGTAAATTTCCTGAGGTAGCAATAGGATGTTAGTGGTCTAAGTCGCTATTGTGTAAACTTCAATTCTTTCATAGTGGATTTGTATACGTTGAGGGTAGCTAGGTTAAATCCTCCTCGGGTTTTTTTACCGGTTTGGTTTTCTTGAGTTATCATATTGTTGTGTTATTTATTTTCTACACTGTTTCAATGATATGATTCACTTGTGTTAACCTAGATTTGAATAATTTATCTAAGTTAATTACTTGGCTAAATAACTAGGTTAATCGGTTTGTGTTTAAGGGGTCTAAAAATGTACAAGTGGTATTAGAGCAAGTTAGCTCTAGTATCTAGATCCTTTGATCTAAGAGTTGATCCTTGACCCTTGTTGTCATGGAACACGGTCACTCTCTTGGGATCCCACCTCACTTTGATGGGAACAACTATGCCTACTAGAAAGTAAGGATGAAAGCATTCCTGAAATCTATTGATGAGAGAGTCTGGAATTCTGTTAAATACAGATGGGAGAAGCCCACTACTCCAGTGAGTGAGTGGCAAACTTCTCAGAAAGAAGCAGCCGCTTTTAATAGCAAAGCCATGGATGCTATTTTTAATGTTGTTTTTATGGAGTAATTAAAGAGAATCTCAAATGTTGAGATTACTCGTACTGCATGGAATATTGTCCAAACTGTGCATGAAAGCACGAAGGCAACTAAGATTAACACGCTACAGCAGTTAACTACTAGATTTGAAAGCATTAGAATGTTTGATGATGAATGTTTTGATGAATTCTATGCTAAATTGAATGATATTGTTAACTTTGATTATAATTTGGGTGAAATCTATGATCAACCTAAAATTGTTAAGAAGATACTTAGATCTTTAATTGAGGACTTTAGACCCAAAATGACTGTCATAACTGAAAGTAAAGATGTGAACTCCATCCCTATTGATGAACTTGTAGGATCTCTCCAGTCCTTTGAGTTGTACCTACCTAAGACAAAAAAATTCAAATCAATGGCTCTTATGTCAGTTGATGATGTTTATGGGAATGGTTTTAATGATGAACTCTCTGCTACAAAGATTGCTTACCTTGCCAAGAACTTTAGAAATTTTCTTAGGAACAATAATAGAAGGGCAAGAGGTAAAAACAATGGTGAACCTAGAAATTTAGGAGGAATGAACCCACTAAGGTGAACAATAATGAAAAACCTAAAGTGAAAGTAGGTCAAACCTCTAATAATTCTTTTGGTCAACAATGTTTTGGTTGTTAAGGGTTTGGTCATGTGAAACCAGAATGTCTTACATTCTTGAGATCAAAAGGTAAGGCTATGGCTGTAACCCTTAGTGATGATGAAGTTTCTGATAATGAGTCTGGCAGTGATGAGGATGGAAACTTCATTGCTTTCACAGCTACTACTGTAGTTGATGAAGTGTTGTGGTTGATAAGAACCCTTCTGATAGGGAACTCTCTGAGAATGCTGATTTGCAAGAAGCTTATAATAAGCTTTGCAAGGTTGCTGTAAAGGATGCTATGAGTGTTGATTTAGGCTTACAGAAAATTGCTTCTCTTGAGCTTGATAAGAAGAATTTGCTCTTGAAATTGTTTGATGTTAATGAATTGCTTGATAAGGTGAAGACTGAGAACATGTTGTTACTTGATTTGGAACTTGAATTATTTGTTGTGAGAGAACAAACAAATAGGTCTGCTAGTTCCAAACTTGAACACATGTTAAGTATTTAGAAGTTTCCCTTAGACAAAATCAGTCTAGGTTTTGAAGATAGCATCTCTGTGACTAAGAATCATTCCACAAACTTTGTTTCTTCTTCCGACCCTCCCATGAGTGAGATTGTCAAACCAGAATAAGTTACTCCTCCTAGGAAGATTATGGTTGATCTTCAAGCTTCTAAACCTACGACTCCTAGCCCTCCTAAGAACAAGGTGCATGATAAAACTGCATGGGTTTGTCATTTTTGTGGAAAGTTTGGACACATTCGTCCAAATTGTTGCAAGTTGCAAGCTGTTAAGCAAGCAAATAAGCCAAAAGTGTTTGTGCCTCAAACACAAGATCTCATGGTATTTATTGGTGAATTGGTAAAGGATTTAAATCTTTATTCCAATCCTGGAGTTGCTCAGCATTCTAATATGAATAATAACTCCAATGCAAGAGTTGCATATAAAAAGTTTTGGATGCAAAAGGCTCGATCTAATTGAGTCTTTCTGACATGGTCCTTGTGCTTTATCTCTTTGTTCTTTGTGACCATTCCTCTTTACCATTTTGCTTTTTTTTTTCTAGGCTTTGCATTGCATAACATTCATGCATTTCATACTAGGATGTTTTTGTTATTTTTTTTCCAAAAAAAAAAAAAAAAAAGAGGAAAAGGGAAGAAAAATGTGTTTTGCATTAATTTTTCTTGGATTTGAAATCAAGGTTGGCCATATTATCTTTACGTAACATGTTTATATACTTTGTTTAGCTTGGATGAGCTTATTTTATTACACTTTACTAGTTTGAGCTTTGTAGTGCATGTTGTGTGGGAGTTGTTTATAGTTTTTGATCACATGATCTTGATCTTGAAGACACATGCCTTTAATTGTTAGACTTGAACTTAATGAGAAAGGCATAAATAACCATCTCACCACTGTTTACTAACCAATCATGAATACCTTAGTGCATATCGTAAGATTTTGTGCTTGAGAAAGTGTAGCACATGCACAAAAAGAACATAAGGTGTAGCCTCGGATTAAATGCTAAAATTGGTGTGTACATTATTGGGCAATAATAACTTCACAATCAAATAAAATTGGTGTGTACATTATCTTGGCTATTTTAATAAGTTTCAAATCAAATAAAATTGGAGTGTACATTATGAGGCAAATCAAGAAACTTACATGATTGCAAGCTTTTATTCTAGGAGATGTGAGAGTTATATGATGTAACTCTTTAGGTGATAGTCTTTTTCAAATTTATATGATGAATTTTGTAGAAATTGTGATTGAGTACTATTTACATATCACCTCACATGTATTTCAAGCTTTTACTAGATACACACACTAGTAAAATGTGTTCAAATTTTGAGATTTAAGGTCATATTGATTGAAAATCTTGTTTTTTCGAAATCTAGGTTAAATTCAAGGGTTTTTGAAAAAATTTTCATCTCATACTCATGCATTTTATCCATAAAACATTGTGCATTGAAGTGTTTCTGCATTAAAATACTCTATTTTCCAAAAACTTTGATTTTTTCAGATTTTAAATCAATCGAACCTGTTGCTTGATCGATCAAAATTGTGATTAAAATTTGGTTTGAATCTACCTGGCTCGATCGATGCTCGATCGTTGCTGGATCAATCGAATATAATTTTCGATCGATCGAATCTATTTTTCGATCAATTGAAAATCATTTAGAGAGATTTTTAAAATATGAGTTTTTCACTTGTCCTTCACTATTCAAACTTTTTCAAAGGCTCTTTCTCTCTCTCTTTGACTGATCCAGATTCAAAGACAATTTTTTTGTCGTTTTTCCTGTATTTCTCTCAAAGATTTTTGTCATCTAGCACCGGTATGATCCTTTTACCCTTTCTTTTTTGATTTAATTTCATTTTTCATGCATTTAAGTGAATATTTCGAACCTACGAGATTTTGGGGTTTTTGGTGTTTTCATTGGTTTCTTTCAAAATTCATTAATGGGCTTTTGTTGTGGGATGATATTAACATGATCTTTGTCGTTCAATTTGATGAATTGGGAAAAATTGAAATTTCTAGGGGCTTAAAATTACCCAAATTGGGGATTTTGTTCAATTAGGCATAAATTGATGAAATTGGCTTGTGTTATTGATTCATTTTGTCATTATATACAATTATCTAACTTGTGTAATGATAAATTGATCAATTTGTTAGGATTTTTGAAAATGGGTTTTCAAAATTTAGGGTTTTTGATTTAAACTCTTTGTTCAAGCCAATTTTGTGATTTTTTAAGTAAAATTGAACTATTCTCACTACATTAAAGCATGCATCATGTGTTAATATTGTTCATGCATCATATAGATTTTTATTTTCTATTTGTTTTTGCTCTAACTGTGTCTGATGCAGTCTGCCCTTGGGTTTTTCTTGTTTTTTGTCTTTTGTCTCTTTTCTGTCTATCCTTTCTGATCTTTAGCATCATGGTTAGGAAGACTAAAGCTCATAGGTCATTCGCTTCTTCTTCTGCTCCTTCGTTTGATAGTAAGTGGTTTCTGAGTGAGAAAAACCAAGAGACATATGAGAAGTTGAACATTCTTAGGAATGTGTGGGCTGAGAGAAAGGTAGTTTTAGATGAGCTTGACCTAGAAATTAGGAGAAACTTTGAGTGCAGGGGTTAGCTTTCTTTATTAGATATTTCTCATCCCCCTCCGGCTGCCTTGATTAGAGAGTTCTATTCGAACTTCTCTATCCACTCCAATGATTCCAACAAATAGTATGTTATGAGTTAGATAAGGGGTGAAGGGTATACCATTACTCCTTCAGTAGTGGCTTCTGCCCTTAGGGTACCTTTGGTACGACGGCCTGTCTACCCTTATGATGAGTCTCCTCCACTAGATGAACATTATGTCATATCTTACTCTATCTTCTATCCAGTGGGGTTCCGATCCTCGGATCACTTCTCACGAGTTGACCGAGATTCATTATCTCTTTTTCCGGATTTCTTGCCATTCTATCTGGCCCATCTCTTATTTGCATACTATTCCTATCAAGAGATGTGCATTTTTGTTTGCTCTTGTCACAGATGCTCCTATGAGTTTTCCTCATCTTTTCATTCATTCTTTGGTTGAGGTTTATAGAAGTAGTTCTTTTTCTCATGCTCTTTTCTTTCAAGTTTTTATTCATCAGATTTTGTTACATCTAGGTTTAGATAAGTTTCCTGCTTCTGAGCCCGTACATATCATAGCTCTCATAGGTGCCACCTTCCTTCTACAGAGGGCTGCTCAGATGCGAGCTAGCTTTAAACGCCCTAGAGTTGAGTCATCTTCGCGTGTTCCACCTCCACCTCCTCCTCCTTCTTCAGGTGATTCGGCTGTTGATGAGTATGTAGATCCGACTACTGCTGCTACTCCTCCACCTTCTACTTCGGATGATTCCAGCATTCGTCGTATGTTGGACACTGTCATGATCGTTCAGGCAGTTCATGATCAGCTTTTGGTGGGCCTTCTCATGGAGCTTCAAGCTTTTCGTGCAGAGTTAGCGAGTTTTAGACAGTCACCTCTGCCACCTCCTTTTGGTAATAAGTCTTGATTGCCCTTTGGCAATTTGTCACAAAAAGGAGGAGTACATATGGATGGAGATAGGGGGAGATAGGGGGAGATTTTCTTTGTTTTGGAGCTTTAAAGCTTTAGATTTTATCTAGGTGCTTCACATTGTACTTATTTTTTGGCTCATGATTTATTTATTTTTGATGTTTCTTTTTTTATGAGTTGTATATGATAGGGTGAGACATTATTTTTTTTATTTCCATTTCTTGTTTCACATTGTGTTACATTGATTATTGATTTATATTTATGATGTTATTCATGATATATGTCTTTTATTTTGTGTTATGTGAAATCAAGAATTTATTTTGTTTTACTTGTATTTTTCCACACATGCGTTTATGTGTTTGTTAAGTGTTATAGGAATATACAGGTTGATTCAGTCGCGCTACCGTCTACACTTGCAACTGATAGATAGTAGTTAGGTTGAATTATTTTTGTTGGGCAATTATATTATAATGGGCTGTTTTTTTTTTTTTTTTTTTTTTTTTTTTTTGGTAACTTTGAGCATTTTGTTTTAGTATGTGTTTTGTCACGGATTGCCAAAAGGGGAGCTTGTTAGGTTCTGAGGATTTAGGATTTAAATGTATTAGAACTTCAATGTGTAATGTTGGCAAGCCATGATCAAAACGTTTAGTCTAGAATTGTGCTGCTCAAAGTGTGTTTATGTGTAAAGTTGGAATCGAGTGTACTGCAGGATTTATTATGTAAATCTGAAAGGCTTGATTGATCAAAAATTAGACTCGATCAATCAAAGCTCATGCAGATTGTTTTTTTGTAGAATTTCCAACTCAGCCCATGCCCATATGACGTGTAGGGTTTTATATTTTGCCTTAAGTATAAAAGGAAAAATCCTAGCCACGTTTTAGTGTGGTTGTTTATGCTGTGTGTATGAATCTCTTGTGAGATCTAGAGGTGTTTGTCTTCATACAAACTTAGGGTTTCTAATCTTAAGATTGATGTCAAGAGCTTGGTGATGTTTTAGTTGTTGCATTAAGAGTTGTGGTTGTTGTGAATTCAAGAAAGAAGTAGTCCATGGACTCAGAGTTGTCACGTGGTCATGATAGTAAGTTTCCTACTCAAGGTAGTAATATGATGTTAGTGGTCTAAGTCACTATTGTGTAAACTTCAATTCTTTCACAGTGTATCTATTTACCTTGAGGATAGCTAAGTTAAATTCTCTCCAGGTTTTTTTAGCGGTTTGGTTTTCCTAGGTTATCATATCATTGTCTTATTTATTTTTTGCACTGTTTCAATGATATGATTCACTTGTGTTAACCTAGCTCTGAATAATTTAGCTAAGTTAATCACTTAGCTAAATAACTAGATTAATCGGTTTGTGTTTAAGGGGTCTAAAAACGTACACCTTTGATAGGGAGTTTGAGAAGCAAATTAAGGAAGCTAGGAATAGACTCCTTAACCTTCCTTCTACCATTGATGATCTCCACACATTTCTTGATAAAGTTGAAAATTTGTTAGCATATGTGGAGAAAGAACCAACCAAATCAATGCGAGATGCACTTTTACCCTTAGTGAAGGCACTAATCACTGATAAAAATTTTGCAACATGCTAAAATGGATGTGAAGGTTTCAATTTTATCTTGCATTTTTGAGATTACAAGGATGATAGCACCAAATGCCCTATATAAGAATGAGCAAATGAAAGAAACATTTCAGTTGATTGTGGCAGCATTTGGAAATATGTCTCATGTGTCTTCTCGTTCTTATAAGAAGGTGGTTTCAATTCTTGATACCATTGCAAAGGTCAAGTTATGCTTGGTGATGCTAGATCTTGAATGTGATGCATTGGTTGTTGAGATGTTTCAAAGTTTCTTGAAATAATTAGGTCCAACCATCCACCTATTGTACTTTCAGCCATGGAAACAATTATGAATCTAGTCATAGATGAAAGTGAAGATGTTTCCTTGGATCTTCTCAATTCACTTTTTGCTAGTGTAAGAAAAAAAATCAGAATGTTTCACATATTTCATGGAAATTGGGGGAACAAATAATCGCTAGGATTAATACCCAGCTAGAAAAAATAATGGCACCCACTCAAAAACCACCCAGCAAGCTTGAAGGTGCACCTGATGTGAAATTTGAAATTGTTAAATGTGCTTCTGATCAACCCTTCATAGAGCTTGAAAATCTACATCTTGGTGAAGTCGAAGAGGCTAAAACCACAGTGTTTCCTATGGTTCATAAGGTTCAAGATGAACTTATGCTAATTCCACACATTGATTTTGTAATTCCAAATGAGTCTAATGTGGTGGAATTCAAGGTTTTTCTTTTCTCTGTGCTTCCTAAGGTGATGCCAAACTTGGAGCAAGTGTTACTTGTTAACATCCTAATCCTTCAAAACTTTAAAACTCGAGGTCGAATTTTCTCCAACCAGATGGAGAATGATGCGGGAATCCAAGATCTCTATTTAATATTATTTATGAGCTTTACTCGACGGGGTCGAGTTTCTCCCAACCTAAGGGGTTTGTGCGGACACCACATGATAGCACATCTTTTGGAGATTATCTTTATCATTTATGTTATCTTTACTTGGGTTTATCTTTAGTATTGGATTAGTATTTGAGATTTTTAGGATTATCAAATTAATATTTGAGATTGTTTAGGATTTGTTTAGGAGAGTTTATCCTTATCATGTGATTTCCTAGAAGCTGCATATAAAGCTCCAAATGATTTCTTTTGTATTTCACATACTACTATTATTATTATTCAGATTATTTGTAAAAATTGCATTGTGTTTGTTTGGTGTTGAATCCAAACACCTTAGGTGGGAAGCCTAAGGTCTGCAGTGTGACTAATCTAGGTGGGAAGCCTAGGTTGTCCTTCATCACTCATATTTGTGATGCATTCCAATATATATATATATATATATATATATTTTTTTTTTTTTTTTTATGACCTAGAATCTCGTCATGGTAGAGCCCTTTAGATCAACCCCTGGAGATTAAACCCGGGATACCTGCAATCTCCCGCAAACCATAAGTATTGAGTAAGTGAGTGTGTTATGGAGGATTGAACCAAGGTACTCCAGCTGGAGTGGGATTTGTCTGCTACCCTAACCAATCGGCCCACATACTCGCGGGACATTTGAAATTAAAAGTATTCGAGTCATTTTTTTTATTGTTAAGTTACATACAAACTTAGAGGTTTTTGAAGCCACAACCTCTATGGGAGGAGGAAGTGCTAGCTGAGCTGTAGCTCATTGCCACTCGTGTCCATGCGAAAGAGAAAATTATATTGAATGTATTGCTTGAACGTAGCTATGATATAATAGGTGAAAATATTGGATGGTGTGATTTCTGTGTAACAATCCAGTGTGTTTGACATAAAAGAATCAAATGATGGCTAACAAACTCAAAGTAGGAAATGGATTGTTTTGGTTTTGTAGCGTTGCAATATATGTTGAATATAGTCTCTCTTCTTTTTTCCCCAGCATCCTTGAAGCAAGTAGATATGAGTGAGAAAAAGATCCCCTTTGATGGGGATCCTGTGGAAAGAATTGTGATTGAGTAATAAGATACCACAGAGATCTCTTTTTGCTTGATGTTTTAGCCTTTTTTTTCTTTTATTGAATTATTCTTACATTTAATTTTGAGATGAAGTTCCAATCCTTTATTTTGAATTGTGGAGCTTTTTGCTGATGTTGTTCCTAAGACAGCGGAGAATTTTCGGGCACTCTAAACAGTTATCATTGAGGTTTTCAATTTTTTATTATGATTTTAAGCAGTCATTCCATGGTCATATATGGAGGTGAACAATCCATCGTCGAAGTCTAATTAGTATTTACCCCATCTACTAGGGTTTTGCACTAAAAGAAGAGTTTTGAATAATATTTTGAATCTTGGTATTGTGCTGTTCTACTATAGGAGAGAAGGGCATTGGAAAGTCTACTGGGAATCCCTTGCACTTCAAGGGATCATATTTTCATCGAATGATTAAGGGATTCATGGCCCAGGTATGTAATATTTCTTCTTTTTAGACCATCTTCATCGTAAAAAATTACTTGCAATGATGCTTGTCCTTGACATTTGGTGGTGAAGACTCCATTTAGTAGCTTCAATCCTATAGAGCTATCCAACTTATGGTTAATTTTAGAGTTGTTCATATGTCTTAATTCTTGATGTTAATGTCCCCCAATTACTCCTCTTTGAATGTGAGAACAAGCTTTACAGATGATGCTTATTGGTTATTCAACAGGAATAGAGAAATCGACCCATATACAGGTTTTGATAGGTTTTAAGTAATCACATTTCCTATGAAACAGAAGCATGGCTGGCTCCCCGTTCCTTAATTATGCAATTTTCTGTCTACCTTGTCAGTCTGTAACTGAATCATGGTGTTTGTTTTTGTAAATGGTAGCACATAGTCTGCATTAAAGTAGTCTCGTGTGAAATTTGTTTATCTGAGAGATGACAGTTAAACTACAGTGAATCATTTGAATTAAAATTGCATAGAAATGAATAATGCTACCAAACTTGCTTGAATCAGAGGAGGGTGATTCGTCCGTTCTTCCTATCTGCAGTACAGGGAATGTTATACATCATCATTTTTATTCTTTAACATACATCTGATTATACACAAATATCCTATCAAACATATATCTGATACTATCAGAGTTTAGAACATGCTGCCAAGACCAGTGAAGGTGCTGCCAAGATCAGTAGCAAGAGCAGTTGAATCTACATCAGAGCCTAAACGACACAGAAGCATGACTGAAGTACAACAGCAACCATACGACTTGTAGTTTAGTGCAGTTAGTTGCTTACTTGAGTATTAGCACGTGGGAAGTTAGTTTGTTATGTTTTGTGTTCACACCTGTACAGAGTAGTTTATATATATAGTTTTTGTAATCAGTTTTAGTAAGATATATGAAATATACAATTTTCAAGCCTTGATTCTGTGATATGGTATCAGAGCAAATTCCCAAATTCCTGTAGGGTTTTGCCTTTTCTTTCAATTTTTTTTTTTTTCTTCTCAATTTTCCCGAGAAAATCTTTCTCTGTTCTTGGGAAAATTCTGTTCTTTGGAAATTCATTCTTCTTTTGCCATCTATGGCTTCTGCTACCAATGCAAATGGTTCTACAGATACTTCCACATCTGTGAATCTATCTTCTTCTTCTTCACAAGACTCTCCAATGGATGACCCTCTGTTCTTGCATCATGCAGAGAATCCAAGTTTGGTTCTTGTCACACAGCCATTGATAGGTGGAGAAAATTATGCAGCTTGGGCTCGTGCAGTGAGAAAAGCTTTACTCACCAAGAATAAATTAGGGTTCATTGATGGGACTTTAACTCTCTCATCACCATTGGTATCAACTCCTTCGAATGTGCAAGCTTGGATAAGATGTGACAACATGGTTGGCACATGGCTAACCAATTCAGTTTCATCAAAGCTTCAAGCAAGCATCATATATGAAGATACTACCCTAGAAATTTGGAATGATTTGAAGAATCGTTTTGCTCAGACCAATGGACCTAGAGTTTTCAATCTTCAAAAGGACATAGCAGAGCTTCATCAAGGTGAGATGTCTGTCACTGATTTCTTTACCCAATTGAAGGTGTTTTGGGACCAATTGCAGAACCTTAGTCCATTTCCTTCTTGCACTTGTGGTAAATGTATTTGCAATATTAACAAGAGGCTTACTGATCTGCAAGTGAGAGAGTCTGTCATGAAATTTTTAATGGGATTGAATGATTCTTTCTCCCAAGTTAGGTCTCAAGTTTTGCTTATGGATCCCATTCCATCTCTTAGTAAGGTTTACTCCTTGCTAATTCAAGAAGAAACACAAAGATCAGTGCCTAATGCCTCTTTTCCTAAGGTTGATTCCACTGTTTTAGCTGCTAAGTTGTCCAATGAGCATCTTGGTCCAATTCTTGGTGGTTCTGGTGGCAAAGGGAAGGAGAGACCAACTTGTACATATTGTGGCAAGACTGGTCACACGGTGGATAAATGCTATAAAAAGCATGGTTTTCCACCAGGTTTTAAGTTCAAGAACAAGACTTCTATGGCTCATCAAGTATCTTCAGATGTGTTGCCTATAGCTCCTACAATTGCTTCTCCAATACATCACCAGACTGCCTTTACTCCTGAACAGTATCAACAGCTTTTTGCTTTGTTTGGAGCTTCCACTTCATCCCTTGCACCTTCTGTTCCAGTCAAAGATGCTTCAATGGCTAATGTAGCATTGTCTTCTACTTCTGCCAGTGCCCCAATGTCAGGTATTGACTTATCCCATAGTGTTTTCTCTGCACAAGTGGTCAATAGAAGGTCTTATGATAAGTGGACTTGGGTATTGGATACTGGGGCTACTGATCATTTTGTTTGTTCAGTTGATCTATTGACTTCAATTACTGCTACTATGCAATCTTTGGTTCAGTTACCTAATGGGGAATCAGCTCAAGTCACTCACATTGGCACTGTTGTTCTTTCTTCTTCACTTACTCTCACTAATGTTCTTTGTGTTCCATCATTTAGCTTTAACTTGCTATCTGTTAGTACACTCACATTATCTCAGCCTTATTGTCTTGTTTTCCTCTCCACTTATTGTTTTATCCAGGACCTTTTATCTTGGAAAACGATTGGGGTGGGCAAGGCTGTTGATGGCTTGTACTTGTTGCAGTGTGATAGTCTCCAGCACATTTCTCCTTCTTCACTTGCAGATTACCTAAGCAATCACAAGTTCAATGCCTCTTTTCTTCCTTTCTCTGCAACAACTTCTGCAAGTTCTGTTTCTTCCTTTCTTTGGCATGCAAGATTAGGACATCCATCAGATCTTAAACTTAGAGCTTTAAGTCACACTATTCCTTCTTTACAATCCTTTTGTAATAAGACTTGTCAAGTTTGTCCTATGGCCAAGCTTAAAAGATTACCTTTTCCTTTTAATAATAAAATCTGTGCTTTTGCCTTTGATTTGGTTCATATGGATGTTTGGGGACCTTATTCAATTCCTACTTTAGATGGTTACAAATATTTCTTGACAATTGTGGATGATGCAACCCGAGCCACTTGGCTATTCCTAATGAAGTCCAAATCTGATGTTAGACCTTTGTTTCAATCCTTTTATACTATGGTTGCTACACAATTTAGCCAAAACATTAAATCTATTAGAACTGACAATGCCAAAGAATTTGACATGTCTGATTTTCTTAATTCCCATGGCATTATCCATCAACATAGCTGTGTTTACACTCCACAACAAAATTCTGTTGTGGAGAGAAAACACCAGCACTTGCTTTCCATTGCCAGGGCATTACAAATTCAATCTCAAGTTCCTTTACAATTCTGGGGTGATTGTGTTTTGACTGCAGCCTACCTCATTAATAGGCTTCCTTCTCCTTTGTTGAATGACAAAACACCCTTTGAGCTTTTATTTCATAAGTCCCCTGACTACAATCATCTCAAAGTTTTTGGCTGTCTATGTTTTGCCTCTACTATTGCCCAAGCTAGAACCAAATTTTCACCAAGGGCAAGAAGATGTGTTTTCCTTGGCTACCCTTGCAATATAAAAGGTTATAAGCTCTATGATCTTGACACTCATTCTATTTTTGTCTCAAGAGATGTTGTCTTTCATGAGTCTATTTTTCCTTATATTTCTTCTTCCAATGGTTCTATTCCTTCCAATTCATTACCTTTGCCTTGTGCTTCTCCTGTTCCTCCCTTACATGATGATCCTCTTCTATCCAAGCCTAATACTCCTGTCCTTACTCCTCATTCCATTATTCAAGTTCATCATACTATTGATGATGATTTTCTTGATGAAGTCCCAGAAGCACCTCCTGATCCCATTGCAGACCCTATTCCTATCAGAAGGTCTACTAGGTCTGTTAAAAGACCCTCTTACTTGCAGGAGTTCCATTGCAACCAAGTTGCTTCTGGTCAGCCTCTGCCTTCTTCCCAATCAGGTACTTCTCATCCCCTTTCTTCTCATATTTCATATCACCATCTTTCCCCTTCATATAAAACCTTCTGTTGTGCCATCTCTTCTCTTGTGGAACCTCAATTTTATTACCAAGCTGTATCTGATCCCCAATGGCAAGCTGCCATGGCTGCTGAGATAGCAGCTCTTGAAGCCAATAACACCTGGATTTTGACACCCTTGCCTGCTGGTAAGAAGCCAATTGGCTGCAAGTGGGTTTACAAAATTAAGTATAAGGCTGATGGTTCCATTGAGAGGTATAAAGCCCGGTTGGTGGCTAAGGGATTCACACAAAAGGAGGGCATTGATTATTTTGAAACTTTCTCTCCAGTGGCCAAAATGGTTTCTGTCAAAATTCTTCTTGCTGTGGCTGCCATTAAGGGTTGGTCTCTTAGTCAATTAGATGTAAATAATGCATTTCTTCATGGTGATTTGGATGAGGAGGTGTATATGGCTCTTCCACAAGGGTTTCACAGCCAGGGGGAGGTTGTTTGTAAGCTCAATAAGTCACTTTATGGCCTCAAGCAAGCTTCTAGGCAATGGTTTGCCAAATTCTCAAGCACTTTAATTCAGCTTGGTTTCATTCAATCCAAAGCTGATTATTCTTTGTTTACCAGAAGACATGGTGACATTTTCATGGTTCTTTTGGTCTATGTGGATGATGTTTTGATAGCTTGCAATGACAAGGCTGAAGTGGATAGATTTAAAGTCATGTTAGATGATAAGTTCAAGCTTAAAGACTTGGGTGATTTGAAATATTTCCTTGGTTTGGAGGTTGCAAGATCAGACAAAGGAATTGCTCTTTGTCAAAGGAAATACACTCTTGAATTACTCAATGATGCTGGATTGCTTGGCTGTAAGTGTGCTAAAACTCCTATGGAGCACAATTTAAAGTTAAGCAAATTTGAGGGAGAAGAGCTTAGAGATCCCAGTCATTATAGAAGGCTTGTGGGCAGGCTCTTGTACTTAACAATCACAAGACCTGACATTACATTTGCTGTCCATAAACTCAGTCAGTTTATGTCCAAGCCAAGGAGACCACACCTGGATGCAGCACATAGAGTGTTGGAGTATTTGAAGAGTGAAACAGGCAAAGGACTCATGTTTTCTTCTGGTACAGACTTACATTTAAAAGGATTTGCAGATGCAGATTGGGCTGCATGCCCTGACACTAGGAGATCAGTGACTGGCTATAGCATCTTTATTGGTGATTCTTTGGTGTCTTGGAAGTCCAAGAAACAATCCACAGTCTCAAGATCTTCAGCTGAAGCTGAGTACAGATCCATGGCAGTGGCAACATGTGAGATAGTGTGGATTTTGTATTTTCTCAAGGATATTGGAGTGAATCATGAAAAGGAGGCCTTGTTGTTCTGTGACAGTCAAGCTGCACTGCACATTGGCACCAATCCAGTCTTTCATGAGAGGACAAAACACATAGAAATAGATTGTCATGTGGTTAGAGACAAGGTCTTGGAGAAGGTGATTAAGCTGAATCATGTTAGATCAAATTGTCAATTGGCTGATCTACTTACCAAGGCTTTGAATTACAATCAATTTTCAAGTCTTATTTGTAAAATGGGGATGCTTAATATACATACACCTGCTGCTCTTGAGGGGGAGTATCAGAGTTTAGAACATGCTGCCAAGACCAGTGAAGGTGCTGCCAAGATCAGTAGCAAGAGCAGTTGAATCTACATCAGAGCCTAAACGACACAGAAGCATGACTGAAGTACAACAGCAACCATACGACTTGTAGTTTAGTGCAGTTAGTTGCTTACTTGAGTATTAGCACGTGGGAAGTTAGTTTGTTATGTTTTGTGTTCACACCTGTACAGAGTAGTTTATATATATAGTTTTTGTAATCAGTTTTAGTAAGATATATGAAATATACAATTTTCAAGCCTTGATTCTGTGATAGATACACAAACTGTTCATATTTCTTCTGTTGTCCTTACAGGGTGGTGATCAAAGGGAGATGTATGCTTTTCGTTCACGTGATTTATATCTTTTGATTGATGCAGATTCTTTGTATAACTTCTATAATTATGCCCAGATTTGTAGGGAACGAAGTTTACCTGGTTTGCAGGCACTGGTGGAGAAACTATATATGGAGGAAAATTTGCTGGTAATCTTTGTGTTTGATTGCCATTTGCATGTGAGCATGTCTGATGTATTGGTTTCATGATTAATCATTCCAATTGGCATTCTATTTACAGATAAGAATTTTAGGATGAAGCATGATGGAGCTGGTTTATCTCAATGGCAAATTGTGGTCCAAACACGAACGGGTCCCAGTTCTTTATAACCTTCAAGCGCCAACCCCATCTTGATGGGTATTTGACATATGCTTGTGTTACTCATATTTTTGTATCGTATTACGTCTTGCTCATTACCACCTAATCTTATTTCACCTGTTCGCTATTGCTTTTCATAGTTGTGGAAAACTATGTTAGGATAATAACATACAATTTTCGCTCCTCTTCATTGTAAATTATTGGGATATTTATTCTTGTAATAATAATATTTTCTCATGTAATTTGGTTAGGAAACATGTTGTTTTTGGAAAAGTTGTCAACGTAAAGGACCTTTTGAAGAAAATTGAGCAGCTGGCAACAACTGAAGGGAAACCTGCTGGACCAGTGAAAATTGTAGATTGTGATAAAACTAGTGAAAGTGATACTCAGGATACAGTTGGAAAAGAGAAAGGTAATGCTAGGGTTGTCATGGTTTGGTTGCAAGGATTTTGTGATTCACTTTCTACTTTATCAAACAGCATATTGGGCTTTTATTCTATATGTACTGCTGTATGATATCGTTTTTTCTCTCAGGGAAAAAGAAAAAATCAGTGAAGGCTCCGTCTTCTACAGATAGTTCTGAATCTTCTGATGAGCAAATGAATGGAAGACACAAAAAATCTTTTAAGGACAGAAGAAAAAAGAGAAAAAGGAGCTTCCCCACCTGTCCTTTTTCGCATCTCATTTTTGGTTCATAATTAATGTATGATTTTATCCACGCCATTTAGATTAACGTGATACTGTAAAATTTTAGTGAATTTCATCAACGCACTTCCATTTACATTGATGTTGCACAGCCTAAACTCCTTGCTCATTGTGATATTACAGATACAGGAAAAGAATCCTTAACCCCTCACATGAGAAAAGTGAACTGAAGAGGATAAAATTGGTATGACGAACGGACCAATTTGAGATGACGAGAGAAAATATATATACCTGATGCGGACGGATCTAGGATGAACGGACATAATGTAGACGGGTTCGAAGTACACGTGTCAACTCCTTATAAATAGAAACAACTTGCGTCTCACGCATAGCTAAGATATGTAGAATCCTAATAGGAATAGAATCAAATATAAAGAGGGTTCCGCAATATCCGCCCAATTAATGACAAGTCCTTTATGGAAAAAGCTTCTTTTACAAGGAAAGAAGGTCGGTTCTACACTACTATAAAAACCCCAAAGGCTCTCACAAGCAAAGATACACATACTATTCCCCAACTATGGCACTCTAGGGTTGTGAGCATCTTCTAACTTAACCTTCAGAGGGTCTTTGGCCGGTACCACACCGGTACCCATTTAAGGTGTTTCTTGATATGTGTTTTGCAGGTTGCATCAAGTGTGGTCGAGAGAACTTTGTAGCTTACTGATGATATTTGAAGCATCATCAATTCGTGCCATCTATGGGAAAGCACAAGGAAAAGTCATAACTTTGAGCTTTCTAGACAAAAAGTTGCATGGTACTCGCACGCTCGATGGCGACCACGACAAATGATCAAGGAGAAACACACACCACAGCTCTCGAAAGGTAGGTTCAAACCCTTGTAGCAGCTGTAGAACGTCTCACGAAATGTAACCATGACCTAGAAGAGCAATTGCGCCAGAAAGACGCAACGCTCAACACTCAGGAGGAAGAGCAGGAGGTCAGCAGCATCGAAAAGAGAAAACAGTAGGGGCCGAAAGGGAGCAACGCCCAAAGCAGGCTCGAACGACAAGACATGAACCGACCATCAACAACAGACCAGGTTCCGTCCCATATGGTTGTAGAGATGCAAATGATGAAGGAGCGCATGGATTTTATGATGCACGCTCTCAAAGGACGAGTATCTAACGACCTTGACAACTTGGTTCATCAGACGGATTCAACATTCACAATGACTGTCAACTCGTACCCTCTTCCTCCAAAATTTCGCATGCATCAGATCGAAAGCTACGATGGATCCAAAAACCCGTTGGATCATCTAGAGACCTTCAAGATGCTGATGCATTTGCAAGGAGTAACAGACGAAATAATGTGCAGGGCCTTCCCTACGACATTGAGAGGCTCCGCAAGGGTTTGGTTCAGCAGATTGATGCCAGGCTCTATCAATACTTTCAAGGAGCAAAATGCTCAATTTGCTTCGCATTTCATTGGAGGCCACAGGTCCAAAAGGTCCACCGCGTGCTTGATGAACATCAAACAGCAGGAAGACGAAACACTGAGGTCATATATCGCCCGCTTTAACAAAGAGGCACTTTCAATCGATGAAGCGGACGATAAAATGTTAGTAGTCGCATTCACAAACGGACTGAGGAAGGGTAAGTTTCTGTTCTCCTTATATAAGAATGACCCAAAAACCATGTCCAATGTACTTTACAGGGCAACCAAGTATATGAATGCATAAGATGCGCTCTTAGCCTGAGAAGAAAAGCCTTCCAGGAAGAGAGAAAGGCAGGACAAAGTACATCAAGACAAGGGGCGGAAGACCGCAAGAACGGGAGACAAAAGAGAAGAAAGGCGCTCTAAACCCCCGGCTGGGAGGTTCACAAACTTCACTCCGCTTACAGCCCCAATAGACCAAGTCTTGAAGCATATTAAAGATGAGGGGGTCCTTACTTTTCCAGGTAAGCTGAAAGGAGACCCCAATAAAAGGCCTCGGGAAAAATACTGCCGCTTTCATAGAAACCACGGCCACGACACAGCAAACTGCTATGACTTGAAGCAGCAAATAGAAGCACTCATAAGGCAAGGAAAGTTGCAAAGGTTCGTTAGCAAGGAAAGAACGTACCCACCACAAGAATAGACTCCTCGACAAGAAAACTAACACCCAAGACCACCGATAGGGGATATAAGGATGATTGTAGGGGGTACAGCGACCTCCAGGTCGTCCAAAAAGGCTCAAAAAATTTACCTCAGAACGGTCCAAAACATCTAACTAACGGACTTCGTTCCAAAGACAGTACAGGCCGAAACACCTATCATCGGATTCTCGAAAAATGACGCTCGACGTCTCCACCACCCGCATGACAACGCACTCGTTGTTAGCATACGAGTAGGGGATTACAACATGCACCGAATCCTGATTGACAACAGAAGCTTCGCCGATATCCTCTACTACCCAGCATTCCAGCAAATGAAGATCGATAAAGGACAGCTGATCCTAACAAATGCTCCCCTCGTTAGGTTCAGAGGAAGCAAGGTATACCTTCTCGGCACGATCACTCTACCCATAACCATTGGGGAGTATCCACAGCAAATTACCAAAGATGTCACATTGCTGGTGGTCGATTGCTCGTCTGCTTATAATGCTATAATTGGACGACCAACTCTTAATTCGTGGAAGGCCGTAACTTCGACTTATCATCTAATGGTCAAGTTTCCTACTGAATACAGGATAGGGGAACTACGCAAAGACCAGGCTGCTGCGCGAGAATGTTATGTGGCGATGATGGAGATGGATGACCAGATGCAGACAATGAGCATCGAAGAACAACAGACGGTGGCAGAACCCGTTGAGAAGCTTAGGGAAATACCCCTAGATGATTCTATGCCGGAGCGAATGACACGGATCGGCACCCTTCACCTACTGTCGATATCATCGACATGCAGGAGATAGGTTCTGAAAGTAATTAGACCACGCCAATAGTCACCTACTTAAAGGAGGGCAGGCTGCCTGGCATCAAAGAAGCCACTAGGAAGCTGAAGGTTCAAGCAGCACGATTCGTCCTGATCAATGATGTCTTATACAAAAGAGAATTTCCGTGCTGGTACCTAAGGTGCATAGGCCCTGAGGAAGCAGATTATGTCATGAGAGAAGTACATGAAGGGATTTGTGGGAATCATTTAAGGTCGCGATCGTTAGTTCACAAGCTGATCCGAGCTGGATACTACTGGCCTACCATGCAAAAGGACACCCAAATATACGTCAGGACTTGCGACAAATGCCAGAGATTTGGCACTTTTATAAGACAACCAACGGAGGAACTCACACCAATGACAGCCACATGGCCATTCGCCCAATGGGGCTTGGATATAATGGGCCTTTTCCCCACTGCAGCCAGGCAGTTGAAGTTCCTAGTTGTCAGCATCGACTACTTCACCAAATGGCTAAAAGCAGAAGCACTAGCTATGATCACAGATACGAATGTGCGTAACTTTGTATGAAAGAATATCATTTGCAGGTACGGCATACCTAGAGTTTTGATCTCGAACAACGGGAAGCAGTTTGACAACAACTCTTTCAGAAACTTTTTTTCAGAGCTTGGGATCAAGAACCATTATTCGTCCCCTGCACACCCTCAAGCCAATGGCCAAGTTGAAGTCACGAACCGACCCTTGCTAAATATTATCAAAACTCGGCTCAAGGGGGCGAAGAGTATATGGCCGAAGGAACTTCCTAGCGTACTATGGGTATACAGGACGACGGCGAAGACACCTACAGGCGAGACACTGTTTCGGTTGGCATATGGAAGTGAAGTAGTCATCCCAGCAAAAATTAGACTCACCAGTTATAAGGTGAATAACCACGACGAAGGAAGAAACGACGAGGCCATGCGTCTCCAGCTTGACCTAATAAACGAAGTCAGGGCAACAGCTGAACAAAGGCTTGCAAGATATTAGGATCTCATGGCCAAGTACTACAACTCCAGGATTAAACACAGAGACTTCAAGTTCGGGGACCTCATTTTAAGAAAGGTGATGGGCAATACCAGAGATCCTACTCAGGGTAAGCTTGGTCCAAATTGGGAAGGTCCCTACAGAGTCACTTCATGGGTAAGAAAAGGCACCTACCACCTGGAGACCCTAGACGGACAAAGATTGCTTCACCCGTGAAACACTGAGCACCTCAAGAAGTCCTACCAGTAGAAGAGAAAACAGATAGAGCAATGCTCCATGGTCTACTTTTTCCTAGTTTTTTCCTAGTTTTTAATTCAACAGTCATTTAAGGTTTATTTAAATTTTTTGCTACAATATTATTTTAAGCCCAAGAAGCAGCTTTTCTACTTATGTAGGAGGAGTTTATTCAGACAGTTTTTTACTTTGATTACAATGTCCACATGGATGTAAATAAATATAAATTAATAAGTCCTTAAGTGGACAAGTACATCCCAGGAAGGTGTGAAACCATTAAGTCCTTAAGTGGACGGGTACATCCTAAGAGGGTGTTAAATTATTAAGTCCTTAAGTGGACGGGTACATCCTAGGAGGGTGTTAAATTATTAAGTCCTTAGGTGGACAGATGCACCCTAGGAGGGTGTGAAACCATTAAGTCCTTAAGTGGACAGGTACATCCCAGGAGAGTGTTAAATTACTAAGTCCTTAAGTGGACAGGTACATCCCAGGATGGTGTTAAATTATTAAGTCCTTAGGTGGACGGATGCACCCCAGGAGGGTGTGAAACCATTAAGTCCTTAAGTGGATGGGTACATCCCAGGAGGGTGTTAAATTATTAAGTCCTTAAGTGGACCGGTACATCCTAGGAGGGTGTTAAATTATTAAGTCCTTAGGTGGACAGATGCACCCTAGGAGGGTGTGAAACCATTAAGTCCTCAAGTGGAGGGGAGCATCCCAAGAGGATGTAAAAATTAGTCTTTAAGTGGACAGATGCATCCCCGGAGGGTGTGAAACCATTAAGTCCTCAAGTGGATGGGAGCATCCCAAAAGGATGTAAAAATTAGTCCTTAAGTGGACGGATGCATCCCCAAAGGGTGTGAAACCATTAAGTCCTCAAGTGGACGGGAGCATCCCAAGAGGATGTAAAAATTGGTCCTTAAGTGGACGGATGCATCCCCGGAGGGTGTGAAACCGTTAAGTCCTTAAGTGGATGGGAGCATCCCAAGAGGATGTAAAAATTAGTCCTTAAGTGGATGGATGCATCCCCGGAGGGTGTGAAACCATTAAGTCCTCATGTGGATGGGTACATCCCAGGAGGGTGTTAAATTATTATCAAGTCCTTAGGTGGACGGATGCATCCTAAAAGGATGTGAAAATTATGGCCCATAAAAAGTGGACGGATCAATCCACTGAATATAACGACATTACCAAATGCATAATAAATGGATCAATCCTATGAGGATATGGAAAATGTTATTTGCAAAACTGACGGGTACAAAAAATACCTAACGGATGCAATTATAAGAACGGACTCTAACACCATCTAAAACGATTCCCGTTCATATGTAAAACGGTTCAAAATGTGTTCAGTTAACACGATGTGACTGAAAACGCACATAATAAACTGATACTAATGAAAATAAATCTCAATAAATGTTTAAAAGAAAACAATCAGAGTACATGAATAGAAGGAAATTTTTTCATGGCGGTACAAATATTGTCCAAAAAAAAAATTATTGAAACTTTACAAATAAAAAATATAAAGCTCCAGCTACTAGACAGGGGAATCATTGGCTTTCTCTTCAACTTGAGCATCTTCAGCACGGGCCTGGACCTGAATGGCAGTCTCACAATCATCACCGTCATTACGGGCCTCAGCAAATAAACCTTCAGTGCTCCTTGAAGAGGCAAGAAGGACGGATGTTTGTGCCTGGGCCTTGTCGATATTGACGTGAGACAGGTCCAGTTTAGGATGAAAAGCCTTCACCTAGCACAGGGCATCATCGAATCTGTCAGCGAAGGTGCCACCCAACTCCGTCAAGTATGCCTCGGAGTCATGGTATTCCTTCACCGCGTCCTCTTTGGCTTGACGGAGCTGGTCCTTGACGGCTTTGATTTCTTTCTCTTTGTCTTCAAGGACCCTTTGCAGCACCTCCATCTGTTGTTCCAATTCACCCCGAACCTGCTCCGGTAGGGCCAGCTTCTTCTCCTAGGCCACCCTTCAGGCTTGAAGCTGAGCCAGTTCCTCCTCCGTCTCCGCAACTATAGCCCTTATGCGGTCCAAAGCCGTCTCGTGATGAAGGCAACGGTCCATCAGCCCTTTCATCATCAACATGGCCTGAAAACAATTAAATTGTTAAAGGCATGAAATTGACGGAGGTAATAGTAGGAAATGGATGGATGTAGGGATACCTGGGCAATATTGAATAGACCGGTCTCCCCCATCGCCTCTGTCGCATGATTTCTAAGGTCTTCATAATCGTCGGGAGTTAGAATCGACGACAGCTTCCCCAGAGCGTACCTGGAATCTTCACGGAGGAGGATGGGCAGTTTCTCGACCGGAGGTGCCTGGCCACCCGTCATCAGGCCTTATCCTTTTCCTTGTTTAGGAAGGACCATCATTTTCACCTCCGCCTGAAGAACCACGACGGTCTCAGTTGTACCTTTTGGTTTTTTGGATTGACGATCATTCTCTAGAAAGGATTTTTTTTGGTTCCAGATGGCTTGAAAGTATCCATCCCACCTGTTTGGCCACCTTTCTTTTTGGCAGCATCCTGTTGCTTAATGAATGCCCTCCTCTTGGCATTGTCCATTTCTGCAAAAGAGGACGGCGTAAGGTTTAAAAGAGTGAAAAAAAAAATTACGCTGTTGAACTTGTTTCTCGTATCGGAGGGCTACCTCTGACGGTTCTAGTCAGTCACAATACCAGTTTATGGTCTCTAAATTGACCAACTTGGCCCAGGACCTTTCTTCTAGTTTGGTTTTTTGAAAAATCCTTTCTAGAAAACTCCACTCCTCGAGTGAAACTTGTGGAAGGTCTTAAGCTGCAAGAAGAAAACGGTTAAAAATATCGATGGTGTATATAATTTGAAACTACATAGAGAACGGGTACATACCAGACAGGGGCAATATGCCCCATGTTGTGTCAACCGGCATGAACTCCCTGTCACCAAGATGACACATCCACTCATTACTGTCCATAAAGAAATACCTAAACTTCTAGTCCCTATTGGAATCTGGAGTATCACTCACAAGACGCAGCAATGGACTCCTTGCCATGAAGTTGTACATCCCTTTGGACTTTGTAATTTTGACTGGACGATAACAGTGGAAGAACTCCTCCACTGTTAGTCTTCTCTTCCCTACCGGACATAACCCCATACAAAACTTCTACGCTAAGGAAGACCCTCCATGCATTTGGGGAAACTTGGGTGACGGACAAACCCAAGTATTGAAAAAGTCGACGGTGAAGAGGACTCAAGGGAAACCTTAACCTAACTTTGAGCATCTGCTCATAAATCCCGACACCCTCGATGCCGTCATAATAACACTTCTCCGTTTTGTAGGGCAGACAGAGGGGTATGTTGACAGGTATCTGGTATTTATCTCTTAAAGTTTTAAAGTGTGATTCCTTAATTGAGGACGTAAAGCCGTTGACCGTCCATATTGGGAGCATTATGAACTTCCTCATCCCGTCAGGACCAATGACGGACTGGATTGGATGTTCACTTTCACTTAGACCGTCACTAAGAATACTCTCTGTCCTATCCTCACTTCTTGAGGAAGGGGAAGTAGCAGATAAACTCTCTTCACTTGTAGTGTCAGGATCTTTTTGACCTGACGGGTGTATTTCATAGTAGCCTACTCCGACGCAGACAAACGACTGGTTACTCGACACACTAGACATCTGTCACCTACACGTGACGGTAAACCCTAAGACGCTAATGAATCTAAAAGTATTCGACGGTGATAAAAGTGAATAAATCAAAAAAGAATGAGTGCTTACCAGTTGTGGATATGCAGTTAGGAAATTCAGATGACGGGCGTATAAATGTGATGGATCGAACGTTGGACAAGGTGAACGGATGCGCTCTGATCGTTTGATTTCTGTGAAAGTGAGAAATGAGGAAGGTAAAAGTAAGTTTATATAGGGGGTATGGCACAGAAGATGAAGGGACGCTTCGTTCTTAGCAAACAACCACTAAGCAGATGTCATGTGTCCTATATAATTATTTACCCAATACTAATTACCATATGCAAGAGCGTCGGGACAAGTTACTCATTGGAAAAATCAAACCGTCACCCCATAAGCCCGTCTCCTGGGAGGTCACGGACTCATGGAGTGAGGGAGCAGCTGAAGAGGATAAAATTGGTATGACGAACGAACCTATTTGAGATGACGGGAGAAAATATATATACCTAATGTAGACCAATCCAAGATGAACGGACATAATGTAGAGGGGTTCGAAGTACACGTGTTAACTCCTTATAAATAGAAATAACTTGTGTCTCATGCATAGCTAGGGTATGTAGAATCCTAATAGGAATAGAATCCAAATATAAAGAGGGTTCCGCAATATCCGCCCAATTAATGACAAGTCCTATATGGAAAAAACTTCTTTTACAAGGAAAGAAGATCGGTTCTACACTACTATAAAACCCCAAAGGCTCTCACAAGCAAAGATACGCATACTATTCCCCAACTCTGGCACTCTAGGGTTGTAAGCATCTTCTAACTTAACCTTAGGAGGGTCTTTGGCCGGTACCACACCGATGCCCTTTTAAGGTATTTCTTGATCTGTGTTTTGCAGGTTGCATCAAGTGTGGTCGAGAGAACCTTGTAGCTTACTGACGATATTTGGAGCATCATCATGAACTATCTCCAAAGAATGATAAACTTTAAACAATGGCCATGGAAAAAATGCTAAAATGATCAATGTGCTAATCAGCAGTCCTATTCAGATGACTGAAATAGATCCAGGTTTTTCTTCATGACAGGCTCTATTTGTATTTTTGGTTTCTCTTTATCTTAACATTTTATTTGTGTTTGACCATCACTTGTATAATGGGTTCTTTACACTTCTGTTATTGCGCTAACAAAGTTTCTATGAATATTAAAAATTAACAGGAGTCTGACTCCCAAAAGAATGACCAGAAACAGCAGCAGTCTAAGCCCAAGTCAAAAAAGAATTTGTTAGGTTCTAAAGATTAGGAACTAATGTATTTAGAACTTCATTTTGTATGTTGGCAAACCATAATCAAAACAATGTTTAGTCGTGTGTTAGACTTGCTCAAAGTATGGGTCTTATTGTAAAGTTGGAATCGAGTTTTTATGCAGAAGTACTGTTCACTTTCTGTATGACTCGATCGATCGAAAATTAGACTTGATCGATCGAAAATCGTGCAGAACGTTTTTCTACAGAAAATTCCAACTCAGCCCAAGCCCGTGTTAATGTATAGGGTTTTATGTTTGCCCTAAGTATAAAAGGGAAAACCCTAGCCACGTTTTTAGAGTTCTGTTTTGCTGTGTTTGTGAATCTCTCTGTGAGATCTAGAGGTGTTTACCTTCACATACACTTAGGGTTTACAAACTTGAGATTTATGTCAAGAGTTGTGTAGATCGTTACAGTTGCAGAATCAAGAGAACACAAAGATATACAAGCAGGTGCGCTTGTGGATTTGTTGAAGAATTCCGGAAAGAAGGAGTCCGTGAATCTCGGAGCTATCATGGGGTCATGGTAGTAAGTTTCCTACACTCGGGTAGCATTAGAATGTTAGTGGTCTAAGTTCTATTGTGTAAACTTCAATTCTTTCATAGTGGATTCAGTTTACCTTAAGGATAGCTAGGTCAAATCCTCCCCAGGTTTTTACCGGTGTGGTTTCCTGGGTCATCAGATCTTTGTGTTGTTTATTTTCCGCTGCTTTGTTATTTTTGCTTAATTGTGTTAACCTAGTTTTAATTAAATTACCTAAGTTAATCACTTGGCTAATTCTCTAGGTTAATCTGTTGGGTTTAAGGGGTCTAAACGAACTGACAGAATTCCTAGTAGAAGTCCTGCGAGGAAGTCTGGGGAGCAAAATCATGGAAGGTATTCAAATGGTCCATTGGGTAGTCCTACATGCAAAGCCGAATTATTTTTGCATTTAACATTATTTTTGAATGTTTTAATTAGTTGTCATGTTTGCAAAACTATGTAGCAAACTAGCATCTCAAGAATCTGAAACTCGAGTTCAAAGGTTGAACTTGAGTTTTTAATACTCGAATTGCATGTGATGGCAATCTGATGTAGAAAAAAAAATTCACGTGAAAATCGAGTATTTAAAACTCGAGTTCCCATTCTCCACATTTCACGAACATCCCTTTCTTCTTCTTCCTCAGTTCTTTTCTTCTTCCTTCCAGATCTGTTTCTTCTTCTTCCTACCCGATCTGGTCCTCTATTCTTCTTCCAAATCTGATTCTTCTTCTTCCTGCTGCTCGTTCTAGTCCTCTGTTCTTCTTCCTCTCCTCCTCCTCCTTCTCTTCTTCTTCTTCTTCTTCTTCCTTCCTGATCTGTTCCTCTGTTCTCTGTTCCTTTGTTCCTCTGTTCTCGATCTGATTTCCACTATAGAAATCGAGTCCTAAAGACTCAGGTTTATATTTTACAAACTTGAGTCTATAAGACTCGAGATCTATATGGTGAAAAACCCTCAAATTAGTAGGTGGAACTTGAGTCTTTGAGACTCGATATTTAGATGGAAATTGAGCCTTTAAAACTCGAGATGCTAGTTTATAGTATTGTTTCTAATGCATGTCAACTTCTTATATTTTTTCCCTCACTAATGCTAGTCTGCAAATTACCTGATTTACCTCTGCAAAGCCCCTGAACCTTCTACTTCCAACCATGACAAAGGTGTGTCGAGAAACCCTTCTCTAGACGGTCCTTCAAAGCGCGTCAGAAAAGGGCATGGCTCCAGTGACAAGTACTCATTTGCACATCGATACCGTACTCCATCTCCAGAGTGGTGACCTCGCAGTACCTATCGTTATGGGGGAAGAAATTTATATGAAAGGAACTGTGATAGGTAATCTCAACTCAATGTCACGTAAGTCATGATGAACACTTCCATTATCTCTCTAGTTTATTTCTTTTTGTGTGTGTGAAGGTATCCAAGCTACAGAACTTATAATGAGCGCTCACGTTACAGAAGTCCACAGGGATGCAGAAGCCCTCCAAGGTTCTCTCTCTCATGCATAAAGAGTATCTTAGGTTGCGTACTTTGTCATAGAAAGATTCCATCCTATGATTTTTTTAGTTATTTCTGCGTATATTTTTTTTGTGTTGTGTACAAGGACGTGTCTTTTCTTTGGGTTACCCTTTTGTACACTAATTTTATACTTAGGTAGTACCTATTTTGGCAGTTTCAGTAATATTATTACTGATCAGTGAAGAATCTAAAAGCAACGTGAAGGTCTGATTGATGTTCTCTTCTTAATTTTTTTTGCTCTCTGCTCTTTAGGTTGTAATGTAATCCACATATTTTCTTATCAACCAAACACATTTTCTTTACTTTTCTTTTACTGATGCATCTAATCTGAGTATGGAATTCTGGGACAAGGTCATGGACTAATAATGTGAAGAATCTAGTCTGAGTATACCTATCTGCTTAGTGTACGGATGATTGAAGGGCATGAGAGAAACTTTTCCTTTTAATTAATCATTTTATCTTTCCTTAAAAAAAAAAAAAATTTGGGTGCCGCATTGTAATTAAGTTGGCTTGAGCTTGCATTAGTCATATTATTTTTGTTCCTTATCAATTTCAGTGATATGCCATTGAAAACTTGGCTCATAGCTCGAAGAATTTAACATATGTGGAACTCTGGCCAAGTTTGGATATTTGTTCAAGCATTTGTCTGATAGGGACCTCTAGAATCTAAAAAAGGATTATTTGGAGAAATTTGTTTATAGGATTGAACAAGATATTCATAAAAGAAGAAATAAGAACGTAAAAAAGACAAACAATAAGGAGAACAATTTTTCTGAAAGGAAAACGTTGACTTTATTTCGGTTATTAGTCTTGACTAAGCCATTTCTTAGTAGTAAGGCCTCTGGAAAATGGTCATGTACATTATTGATACTGATACGGGAGCCACGACTTCTTCTCCCAAGAGTAACGTTTGGCATCCCATTCTCCAATTTCCCATTTACAAAGATAATCTGCCTTTTCATTATTGCAATCATACATGCTATAGAAAGCCTCGAATTTACGTACCCTTTTCCCCCGAGCACTGAAGGAGCAGTTGTAACGGGTATACCAAAACACGTTTATGCGAAATGTAAAACTGTATTGATTTGAAGGATGCAATATCTGTGGTTTAAGGGAATGGTCGGTTGTGTGGCATTGTAGCTCGATGGTATATGGTAAATGATTAGTTATGACGACCTCCCTTCGTGTTAACAAAAAACAAAAACCACATGAGTAGTCAAAAAAAGATTTACGTGCTTGTGCCAAAGGAAAAAACATGAAGATGAAGAAGACCGCCACGATAGGCATCAGAGACAAAATACGAATGCCTGTGTCAGAAAAATTGAAAGCGTTCTTCTTGAGGGAGTTCATGTTGGCTTTCACTGTTTTGTTTTTTGTTTTTTTTCTAGTTGTAAGACTGCTATGGCTTCCCCCTCTATCCCATCATTTTTGTAACAAAAAGGAGAAACGGTAGTTCTATAATAGTGCTTAATTACTTAGTAACTCTTTACTCGTCTTAAATCAACTCTTTTAATTTGATATAATATATTAATTAATTTCCAAAAGAAACCATTTCGTTACATTCACATATTAACGTGGGAGCGAACAGTTCTGTTCCATCGTAATTGAGTTTCTGGACGTAGCCGAGTCGGATTAAGTCGTTACACATTCTGTTATAACTTTGATCATTAATTAGAGAATGTTGATGCACATTTTTTACAAAAAGCCCAATGGTAGAAGCAGGGCTGGCCCAAAGCCTAGGCCTAGGCCTAAGGCCCCACCAGAAAAAAGAAAAAAAAAAACCCCTACCATAAAAAGGCCCCATCTCCCTTCATAAAATGCCCAAAATTTTATAAAAATATAATTTTTTTTTAAATAATTGGTACATTGTTTTAAGAGTGATGTTAAGGATATCACAAATTTTACTATTAATTTAACTGACATGTCACCAATCACATAATAAAGTAATTTAAACACAAATAAATTTAGTTGTTGAAATTCATCAATTACGGTCATTATCACATTATATTGTGAACATTTTGTAGTATCTTTAGTATTTTTCTTTTTCATTTCTAACAAGGCTTCTAAAATAGGAGACCAATAGAAATTTAACCAATTGAAATCCTAAAATGTTTCAAAAAAAAAAAAAAATGCTGCATATGTGATAGATCATCAATGATGACTAATCTCCTCTAATAGTTTGAGACCTTAATTCTTTTAAACTAATATCCTACAAAGCCATGCACTAAATAATATCTATCTATCTCTTTCTCTCAAGAAGAATATATAAAATTAAAAATTTAGATTACAACTGAACTTAATTATGTATGGTCATATATCCAAGTTAAAGTAAGTTTCTTTTTTAAAAAATAATAATTTTTTTAGTTCCTTTTGTTTAAATTTAAGGTTCAACTTTGATATTCAATCCTCTATATGAAATTAATCTTAGTTTAGTTAGTATTATTCATCAATGACTGTATTTACATCAAATTAGTCTTAATTTAATTAGTACTATATAATTTTATTTAGTTAATGTTTACATATAAAAATGCCCCATATAAAATTTTGACTTCAGGCCCTAAATTTTGCTGGGCTGGCCCTGGGCAGAAGAAGCCCAACAATAAGGAAATGTGAAAGAAAAGAGGTATTAAACCTAATGGGACAACATGGCAGGAATAACAACCAGTAGGCTCATGGGCACAATAAAAGGTAAAAGCAAAGCAAACGGGACATCGAAGCCCAAGAAAAGAGGTATTAAACCCAGTGGGCTAACATGAAAAGTTCTCCAAAAAGTTCTGTCATGCTTTATCATCATGGAACCGAATATGGGAAGGAATAGGATCAAAAGAGGATGCCCCGGAACAAAGAGGGTTCCGAGACGGAGTAAATTTTTGTTTAGGTGCCATAGAGCAACTAATCAAAAGAAAAGGAGAGGGAGAAAGAGAGACACGCAGAAAAGCACCAATCACAATCAATATATAAGAATATAGAGAATGTAAGGTACGTATGCATGAAAATGCATGAGCATGTGATATGCAATAGTAAAAGCATCATGGACTTAGCCCAATCCGAACCTACCAGCACACAATCAATGCAACAAGGTAAACACATATCAAAAATGCATGAAACATTGTTATAATGCAAATGTGATGCAATACATGATGATTTAAAGCCATTTTCGCAAAACCCATCCCAAAAATTTCACAAAAACTTAATCAATTTTGAAAAACCCTAAAAATTTTCAAAAAACCCCAAAGAGTTAGGTCAAATGCATGAAATGCATGAAGAATGAAGGATTTAGGAACCTTACTAGTGAAGAAATCCTTGATCTAGGCCAAAAAAAAACTCTTGAGGATAAAGTTTTGAGTGAGAGAGAGAGAGGTTTTGGGAGGTAAAGAGTCAACAGGAGTCGAGAGAGATCGAGAGAAGCAAACCTGGTATTGCGAGGATCCTATATATAGAACCTCCTAATTATTGATAGATCGAGAGATGTTGAGAGGTGTCGAGGTTTAAACTTCGACAAATTCAGCTATTGAGAAGCTATCCAGTGGTGTCCACAAGAAAAAGGCCTTGATGGATCGAGGAGTTATCGAGAATCTATCAAGGAGGCAGCAACTTTCTTGATAGATCGAGCTGTCGAGGAGCTATCGAAGCAACTATCAAGAATTTATCAAGATTGCGATAAAAAGCAGCTAAAGAGCTTGATAGATAGCCAAGCTATCGAGAGGTGTCGAGGAGCTGTCAAGATTGCTTTTAAAAACAGTTTTTTAAGAAGGGAAAGACACAGACATGAATGCAATCAAACATGCTACTCAATCAAGGATCCAAACAACATCTTAAGCTCTCAAAATCATCTCTCAACAATAAAAATGATAAGCACATAGATACAAAGCACACACACACACACACACACGCACGCACAACATGTCTAACCAATTTTATATTTCAAAAGCAAGTTAAGACAGTTTAGTGAGCATACACTAACACATATATTCCTTGTGATGGTCAAATCACATTGTACCTGCACATGTATCAAAAGTAACAAAGAATATTGTGTGTTTTGGGTGAAAACATTGCAATATTGCATAAGCATCTACATCTTATGACGATTTGAGATATGAGAAAATCACTTCAACTCACACACAATCATAACTATTTGATGGGGACTATCACTTTCGAGGCACATCCTATAAGTCCCACATCTCCTAGAATACACGCTTGCAATCATATAAAGCATATTTTTCTTTTTTTCTTATTATTTTTCTTTGCATATTTTCTTTTCAGAAAACCATGCATGGGTATATAAGAGATAGAAAAGAAATACCCAATGATGTTAAGCATTTGACATTCCACTTTTGCTTTGCCAAAGCATACAAATGTCATTTCTTGATTGGTGGGCAACAGTGGTGAGATGGTTATTTATGCCTTTCTCTTAGGATTTTCTAGTCCGTCCCGTCAAAAAGAGTGATACGAGTGTTAAGTATAAGAGGTTACTTAATCTTACTCATCACAAACATGAGCCACAAAGCTCACTTGCTTAGTTGTGCATAGAAATGCTCATCTAAGCTACAAAAGATACAAAGTTTAGAAACTTTGTTTCAATGGCCATCCAAGGTACACAAGTACCAATGTACATAAGCACACACTGTTTTTGTATTTTTCAATTTTTTTTTAAAAAAATTTGTTTATTTTATGAAAACAAAATAAAGCAAAACTGAAAACAAACAAACAAACAAACAAAAACATGTTAAACAAACCAAAGCAATGCATAAAACTAGACTGACTCAAAACAATAAAGCAAAACACACAAGTAATGCAATCAAGAACAAAGAGTGAGAGAGAAAAGTGACTAAATCACTTCGAGCTTTTTTCCTTCCACACTTTGGAGGAATCTTTCCTTTGCGTAAACCTTTGAACCGGCAGTGAGGGGGAAGAATTGAAACCATTCAAGTTCGAAAGGAACGTGAGGGCTTTGAGAAGATCTCTAAGAGGAGCAAAGGAGGATGAAACCTGATTCTGATTTCCCAACACGATCATGCTGTTGCTTTTTTGAGTGGCTAATTACATTTTTAGCAATTAGGTCAAGTATGTCCAGCTGCTCCACAGTGATGACAGAGATACTGATTCTTCTGTTTAGGCTTTTGATTATTTCCCTTCTTAGCCCTAGGGTTTTTATTCTCTTTCTTAACAAGTTTAAGGGATGCTCCTAAGATAGACTTACCCTTATCTATGTTCTCACTAGCTAATTCATTTATAATATCATTATTCTCAGTTTCAACATTATTAGCAGAAGGAACAAAAACAATAGTACTAGAAGAAGCAATATTAGAAGAAGAGAAATCATACCCTAAACTAGTTCTATCAAAAGCAGATTTCTGTAGGCTGAGCTGTTAGGATATGTGCCCTTAAATCCTATTATATGATGCTACGTATGACATTATGTATGACTTAATGTTATGATTAATAAAGTTGTTTTATTATTATCTAAAATAATGGTAACATGAATATTTGGACATTATCATATAGTCCATGAGATGCATAGTATGTGATTTATGTGATTTAGTCACGGAAGACATAAATCACAAGTTCTTTGTAAACTCAAAATTATAGTTCGTAGTCGGTAATGAAATTGGGTATTTCATCTTCGAAGACTATAACATATCAACTAAGATGATTTGTCTTGATCATGGAAGTGGAGACTTCTAGTTGATATGTTGATATGTTTTAAGAGTTAAGAAATATTGAACTGGACCGCTGTGAGATTTATTATTCTCCTAATGACTGTCAATTGAATAATAAATCTCACGACTTCTATTTGCTCGAACTCTTAATCCTGAGAGAATAATGGACCTGATCATGAGGTGTAGGTTACTTTGATATATCAAGAGTGAGATCTAAAGTCATGATTAAAATCTCAGTATGTTGGGCAGCCACATTTAGTGTTGATGGAACATATATTCTTAAGATGGAATTCATAATCTCTTAACGGAGATATAAAATATTCCCTTAAGATAAGTTTAATGGGTTTGGTTATTCAGAGTGTTAGGCCTAACCACTTTAGTAAGAATATACTAAAGTATATATCTATGAAATTGAATTTCATAAATATATGATGAATAACTTAAAGGATTAAATTGGGCGCTCAAGGATTAAGATATAGTAATTTCAAAATAGCAGTCTATATTCATGACTTTGTATTACTACGAATATTTTATGAAGAGGTTGCATATATAATAAAGTCTTGGGATATAATTTATTAAGGCCTAAAGTGCAATTATATTTATATAGTGGTATTAAATATAATTAATGGTAACTTTGGGCTTGTCAAGAGTTGATAGAAAAGCCCAAGGCCCATTGAAGCTAGTGTCTTATTGGTCCCTTTTGGTCCCACTCCAAGCCACACACTAAAACCCAATTGGAAAGGCCCAATAGGCCAGCCCAATTAAATAATCAGTTAGTTATAAAGGGAGAAACATACAGAATTTTTTATAAGAGAAAAAAGAGACATCATTGTGAAGTGGTGTGTATGTGTGAGTGAAGCCACTCAATTATTCTCCCTTAGAAACCGATTGAGAGACCACATTTCTTGGGCGTAAAGTGGAATTGGAGTGAAGATTAAAAGTGTTCCTAAGTACTTCTAATATTTTGTTTTGAATTTCACCGCACTAAGGTACGCTATCTCGTTCTTAAATTCTGAAATTTACATAGTGCATGTTATTAATCATGAATGAAATAGATCTATGTATGTTGCTTCCACTGTGTATTTTGTATGAGATACAAAACTAGATTTTCCAACAATTGGTATCAGAGCCAGGTTTTCATCTCATGATTGTATAGCATGTGATTGGATTTTAGAATAAAGGAAAACGTTTTCTTGATGTTGTCAATGCACTTTGACACTGTTGTTATTGTTTTGATTGCACCAAAAGAATTTATTCACATGGTGTTTACTTTCTTTGAATAGTGCCATATCTTTATTGTTATATCATGGATTATATATCACATAGGATTCAATAGAAACAATTGGTATATGTAACAGTCAAGTGCATGAATGATACGGTGTTGTGCATGTTTAATATGATATATATTGGTTCATTCAATTCGTTTGGACTTGGATATATGAATTGCCTTGGTTGCATACTTTTTGAATCCGTGTAACCGTCCTGTGCATGTTTAATATGATATATATTGGTTCATCCAATTCGTTTGGACTTGGATATATGAATTGCCTTGGTTGCATACTTTAAGAATCCGTGTACTATATATAGAATCATATATTACTGTTGCATGGTTTCATGGATTCATGTCCATTAACATGTTTTCATATATTTGTAATATATGCAAGTTCTTAAAGGGTTCATATGATTCAATCCGTATATATATAAAGGATGCATAAGGATTCATCCCATCATTATATTTTATATATATATATATATATATATATATGTAATATAATATATATGGGTTTGTTTTTATATAATTATATATTAACGCTAGGATTAAAATATTTGTTTAATGAAATTTATTCCTAATGAGATTAGGATTATGTTTTCAAGATTTCTAGCGTTATTATAGTTCTTGATCTTAAAAACCTTAATTTTTAAAACATCTAGTGGGAGAGAGATACAATGGTTGGATCTCACGGCCTCCATTATCAGTTCATAGTAGTGTGGGTAAACACCTCGTCTTGGTGTATATGCCTTGCGATCCCAAAGGAGGGTGTTTACTACATAGTACTACAAGATTGAACTCACCCGTTTAAAGTAGTGTAGACAAACACCTTGTCTTGGCGCATATGCCTTGCGATCCCAAAGGAGAGTGTTTTTGTTCCATGGTAATACAGTTTAAACATTATAAGGGAGAAGAAATGTGGCTACACATGATTCTAGATAATGGTGTACACTAGACTAAGTGTAATGTTAACCTCCCAAAGGAGCTATGTCATTATTACTTAGAAGCTAAAGACAAAAACGGCATATTATTGATGTTTGATAAGAGTTATCATGATAGCATTGATATTGAGAATAGTTCACAACCAATTAATGTGTTTATAATAAACTTGCTACCAAGGAATTATAGACATGGATTGAGTTGTCGTTGCATATATTATTTTATGGTTTTATTAAGGTTCCATATTATATGCTTGTATGCTAAATTTATAATGTCCAGTTTACTTATTATATTCATGTTTATTATTTTCAGATTTAAATCATGGCATCATTTAGCCCACTTGTTGCTATTCTTAATCAAAACAAACTGACTGGATCCAACTATGTTGACTGGAAAAGACATTTGGACACTGTTCTTACTGCTGAAGAGCACAAATATGTGCTTACTCAACCATGTCCTAGCTTTCCATCATTAGATGCTCCTCTTGAGGAAAAACAGCGATATGATCGTTGGCAGAAATCTAATGAGATGGCCAAGTGCTATATCCTAGCATCTATTTCAAATGTTCTACAACATCAAATGCAGGATGTAGAACTAGCTTCGGACATTATGCTAAGTTTGAAGGAGATGTTTGGTGAGCAATGCCATTCTGCAAGGCAAGAAACTATGAGGCAGATTTATAGTACCAAAATGGCTTAAGGTACTTCAGTGAGGGAGCATTGTCTTAGGATGATCTCTAATCTGAATACATTGGAGGTTTAAGGTGCTGATATTGATGGAGAATCCCAAGTGGATATGATACTCTAGTCACTACTAAAATCATTCAAGGAATTCAAGCTTAACTATAATATGAACAAAAAAGTTTATACATTGTCTGAATTGATGAATGAGTTGGTAGCAGCGAAAGGCATCCTTGTTACTTCTAGTGTTGATGCCAATATGGCTGAAGCTTTTACTTCTCAACCTAAGTCGAAAGGCAAAGGTAAAAAGAAGAAGAAGAAGAAGGAAATCACCAAGAGAGATGGTAAACAAATTGCCTTAGGAGTTGCCAACAAAGGAAAGAAAACCAAAGGAAAGTGTTTCCATTGTGGTGAGAAAGGACATTGGAAGAGGAATTGTCCAATATTTAAGGCTGCCATGAATAAAGGTATGAAAAGTACATTCCTTCTTGAAATATGTTTGGTATAGAATCCCATGGATTCCTGGTGTGTGGATTCAAGTTGTACTAATCATATCTGCAACATTTTGCAGGGGTTCCAGGAGACCAGAAAGCTGAATGAAGGGAAATTGTTTCTTACTTTGGCTGATGGGAGCAGAATACCAGTTGTAGCTGTTGGAGTGTTTAATTTATGCTTTGAGCCTAGGGTTTTAATATTGGAAGACTGTTTGTATGTACCTAATGTTCGTAGGAATTTAATTTCTGCAACTTATTTAGGTTAACATGGATATTATGTTATCCTCAAAGACAATGTTGTAATAAAGAAGGATAAAGTGTTTATCTGTTCTAGCAATATTGTGGATGATCTTTATATTTTAACTCCTGACAAGCATGAATTATATAATTCTGAATTCGATAGTAGCTCTCATGTAAAATCATTAAAGAGAAAGTTTCCTTCTACTAGTGATGCATATTTATGACACTTGTGTTTAGGTCATATTATTCAAATAGGATTCAAAGACTAATCAAAGATGGACTTTTATAGCCCATGGACTTTGATGGATTTTCAGTATGTGAATCTTGTTTGGAAGGTAAAATGACCAAACGACCTTTTAATGCAAAAGGTAAAAGAGCCCAAGAGTTGCTGGAATTAGTTCATACAGATGTATGTGGTCCTATGTCAACCATAGCAAAAGGAGGTTATGAGTACTTTATCAGTTTTACGGATGATTACTCAAGATATGGTTATGTGTACCTAATGAGACGAAAGTCCGAAGTCTTTGAAAAGTTCAAAGAGTTTAGGGCTAAAGTTGAAAATCAATTGGGTAAACGCATAAAGGCCATTCGATCTGATTGAGGTGGCGAATACCTTCTTGGGCAATTCAAGGATTATCTAATTCAAAATGGGAAAGTCTCCCAATTGACTGCACTTGGAACTCCCTAACAAAATGGTGTAGCCTTTCGGAAATGGTTAGGTCCATGATGAATTATTCAACTTTACCAACGTCCTTTTGGGGATATGCACTAAAAATTACTATGCATATTTTGAATTTAGTTCCATCAAAATCTGTTCCCAACACTCCTAAGTAATTGTGGAGTGGGCACAAGCCTAGTATGAAATATCTCCACATTTAGGGATGTCCAACACATGTGTTGAAAAGGAAGTCTGATAAGTTGGAAGCTAAAATGTAAGTATGCATGTTTTTAGGGTATTCAAAGGGAACTAAAGGTTATTTATCCTATAATCATAAGGATAACAAAGTGTTTGTTAGCACCCATGCCAAATTTTTGGAAGATGATTATATGAATAATTTTAATCCTAAAGTAAAGTTGTATTGGCTGAATTAGATGAACCTGTAATTGAACAACCAATGGATGAAACTAGGAATGATGTGGCTGTATTGGATACACCACAAGACATTACTCATGAGATGACTAGTACACAAGTGCCTCGTCGTAGTGGGAGAATTGTTTGACCTCCTATAAGATTTATAGGTTTGGGAGAAACTTATGAAGTTATCCCAGAAGAAGCTGAATGGATCCTTACACTTATGAGGAGCAATGAATGATATAGATGCACATCATTGGGTCCAAGCTATGAAATCTGAATTAGATTCAATGTATTCCAATCATGTTTGGGATCTTGTAAAGGCGCCTAACGGCATTAAACCTGTTGGTTGCAAATGGGTTTACAAGAGGAAGAGAGGGATAGATGGAAAGGTTGAAACCTTTAAAACAAGACTAGTGGCGAAAGGGTATACACAAAAAGAAGGTATTGATTATGATGAAACTTTTTCGCTAGTAGCCACGCTTAAATCCATCAGAATTCTCTTATCCATTGCTGCTCATTATGATTATGAGATTTGGAAAATGGATGTCAAGACTGCATTTCTTAATGGTAATCTTGAAGAAGAAATCTATATAATGCAACCTGATATGCAAGTTGAAAAGGTCCATTTATGGACTTAAGCAAGCATCTAGGTCATGGAACATTAGATCTGATCAATCAATCAAATCATTTGGTTTTAAAAAAAATCTTGATGAACCATGTGTGTACAAAAGACATGAAGATAAAGTAGTAATGTTCCTAGTGCTTTATGTTGATATTCTACTCTTTGAAAATGATGTAGGGGTAATGTCATCGGTAAAGTTTTGGTTGTCAAGCCAATTTGAAATGAAGGACTTAGGTGAAGCTAACTTTATTCTAGGGATCAAGCTTTGGCGAGATCGTAAGAATAAGATGTTAGGTTTATCACAACTGGGTATATAGATAAGGTTCTAGAACAGTTTAGCATGCAAAGATCCAAGAAAAGATTACTTCCTTTTAGACATGGAGTTCTTCTGTCTAATGACCAAAAGCCTAAGACTCTTGAGGAAGAAAATATAATGAGACAAGTTTCTCATGCTTCTGCAGTGGGAAGTCTCATGTATGCCATGTTATGTACTAGACCAGATATCTGTTATTCAGTTGGAATGGTCAGCCGATATCAATCAAATCTAAGACTTAAACATTGGCAAGTTGTAAAGCATATTCTCAAGTATCTACGGAGAACTAGAGATTACATGCTTGTTTACCATAGTGAGGATTTGATTCCCATTGGTTATACAGATTCAAATTTTCAATCAGATCTTGATTTCAGAAAGTCCACTTCAAGTTGTGTGTTCACCTTGGGAGGTGGAGCCATTAGTTGGAGGAGTGTTAAGCAATCTTGTATTACGGACTCCACCATGGAAGCTGAATATGTTGCTGCTTGTAAGGCGGCAAAGGAAGCTGTTTGGCTCAAGAAATTCCTTTCTGATCTTGGTGTTGTGAGAATGGAGCAAGTTTCCATCACATTGTTTTGCGTCAATAGTGGAGCGGTTGCACAATCCAAGGATCTAAGGAATCACAAGAAAGGAAAGCACGTTGAGAGAAAGTATCATATTATTCGAGACTTTATTGCTCAAGGAGATGTAGTAGTAGCAGCAAAGATTGATAGTGCAAGTAATCTAGTGGATCCCTTTACCAAAACCTTACCACAAAGGACTTTTGAGTCATATTTGGAGGGTATGGGAGTTAGATTAGTGCACAATAGTCTTTAGGGCAAGTGGGAGATTGTTAGGATATGTGCCCTTAAATCCTATTGTATGATGCTATGTATGACTTAGTGTTAAGATTAATAAAGTTGTTTTATTATTATCTAAAATAATGGGAGATTGTTAGGCAGCCACATTTAGTGTTGATGGAATATATATTCTCAAGATGGAATTCATAATCTCTTAATAGAAATATAAAATATTCCCTTGAGATAAGTTTAACGAGTTTGGTTATTCAGAGTATTAGGCCTAACCACTTTAGTAAGGAGATATTAAAGTATATATTTATGAAATTGGATTTTATAAATATATGATGAATAACTTAAAGGATTAAATTGGGTACTGAAGGATTAAGATGTAGTAATTTCCAAAGTGGCAGTCTATATTCATGACTTTGTATTACTACGAATATTTTATAAAGGGGTTGCATGTATAATAAAATCTTGGGATATAATTTATTAATAAGGCCTAGAGTGCAATTATATTTATATAGAGGTATTAAATATAATTAATGGTAACTTTTGGCTTGTCAAAGTTGACAGGAAAGCCCAGGCCCATTGGAGCTAGTGTCTTATTGGTCCCTTTTAGTCCCACTCCAAGCCACATTCCAAAGCCCAATTGAAAAGGCCCAATAAGCCAGCTCAATTAGATAATCAGTTAGTTATAAAGGGAGAAACATACAGAATTTTTTAATAGAAGAAAGAGAGACATCATTGTAAAATGGTGTGTATGTGTGAGTGATGCTACTCAATTATTCTCCCTTAGAAACTAATTGAGAGACCACACTTCTTGGGCATAAAGTGGAATTGGAGTGAAGATTAAAAGTGTTCCCAAGTACTTCTAATCTTTTGTTTTGAATTTCACCGCACCAAGGTACGCTATCTTGTTCTTAAATTCTGAAATTTACATAGTGCATGTTATCAATCATGAATGAAATAGATCCATGTTTGTTGCTTCCGCTGTGTGTTTTGTATGAGATACAAAACCGGATTTTTCAACAATATATGTCTAGGGTTGTGAGAAAAGAAAGCTCAAATATATACCCACAGATGAAATTGAAATCAGCTCTGAAAAATCGAATTTCATAAATCTTGATAGATAGCCATCTATTGAGCTAGCTGTCAAGCCACGGAAGTTTGGGTAACACACCTGGTAGATTGGTGGTAGGCTCACTGAAGTTCACCAAAATCCGCGATTTTCTCCTTTCTCGTTAGTATACAGGACAAAAGTTGTTAGCACAGCAGAATCGATGGCACCCTCCTTGAGGGTTAAGCAGATGCGAAAGAAAAAGAGAAGAAGGAGGTCTTCACAACATAAAGGCGTAAGGACCTCGAGGGACTAGATGAAAGAAGGGACGAGGCCCGAGAACGCAGTCATAGATATTGGTAATGAGTGACTAATGCTTATGGTAGCGAAACCATAAAGGAAAGGGTATTTGTGGAAGGACAACTAGTGCTAAGAGAGGCTAGTGGGAAGGACCATTTCAAAAGAGGTTTGGTAGGACTGTCTAAGTTCTTGCCAAAGTGGGAATAAACCTTCGTGATAAGGGAGGCTAATGCAAGTGGATATTATTGCTTGATCTAAATGTATAGAAAAGATTCTTGTTGATCCCATCAATGGCAAATGGCTCAAGTGTTATTACACATAGGACATGCTATGTAGTTTTCTTTCCTTTCCTACTTTTCTATTTTTTATTTCCTTCAAGTGACCACTCTTGCAAGGGATGTTGTGTCACAAGAAAGCAATCTAGTTTTCTTTTTCTTCCTTTGTAACCATGTTGAAAGTAATGAAAACTACACATCAGGTATTAGTAGAAGTATGCAATTTTATAAAGCATGATAAGTGTTGTATCAGATGTAGCAATAGATTACAAACCAAAAGTATAAGTTATACTAGACTTATCAAAATAGTTATGAATGCTAATAAGTGTATCAAAAAAGGAAAGAAGAAAAGAGGGAGATGAAAGGCTACATAATGATAAGTGGCTAAGTACATAACAAATAATCAAAAGGTAGAAATAAGGGTTTTGCCCTCGAAGCACTCAGGGGCGGTCATACTGAAAAGAAGACAGTTGCGGCGAGCCTTCAAGTTTGATATCTCCTTCTTCAAATTCTTAATATGGGTGTCAATAACATCTATAGCAGAAGGAACCTTCTGCCTGAAGAAAAATCAGGCAATCTTTTGCTAATGCTCCAGTAGGAATCCCACGTCAAAATCAACACAAATCAGCTTTTGAATCGCAGCCTTTCACTACAAAATCCTTTCAGTAGAAATGATGTCCACAAAGTTTTGCTCAATATTGTTCATACACCCCCAGCAGCTTAAGAAAGTGCTCTCTAGCAGAAAGAAAAAATGGGAACCTCTACATGAAGTCTCCATGGCTATGGTAAACCACCTCCAAATGCCCTAAACAATCCTCAAGTACCCGGTATCCATGGAAGTCCACACAGGGAGGCCTAGTGCCTTAAAAGTCTGCTGGATCGAGATCATTCATCTCCACTTGCTCAAAGCGAGTGAAGAAGGCAATGGCCTTACCCACGAGGTCAGGCACAGCGGAAGAACTACTCCCAGCATTAAATATAGTACTCGGAGTCCCCTCAGCAAGCAATGGACCTAGAAACAGTCATTACATTAGCTCTAGGTCGGGAAGTGAAGAAGAAGGGTGGACACGAAAGTAAGAAAGAAGAAATAGGAAAAAAAAAAAAAGGAGAAGAATAAGAAGGGGAATTACCAAGATCGGCACGCAAAAACTGTTGCAACCTTGGGTTCCTCAAGGGTATCTGTGACTGCATAACGAGAATGACATGCCAGGCAAATAAAAGGATGCATAAAGAAATGACAAGAAGAGAAGAAGAAGAAAATACAACAGAATTAAAAAATGCATACCTATGGCCTCAGACTTATACTCATCATCAAAAGCATCATTGAAGTCAAAAACCTTCTTCTTCATGATGGGCTCATCATCAAGATCCTCAAGGGCCTACTCAGACCCTTTGTTAGGGGATAACTCCACATTGAGTACCTAAGTGGCAAAGGTAGGAATGGAAGATGGAGTAACAACCAATGAAGATACATCCTTAACTGCCTATGAAAGGGAAATAAAAGGATAGTTAGCAGAAATAACTGGCAGAGGAGTGACAGGAGGGACACTTTTAGTTTGGATCATCATCGGGAGAGTAGCTGCCTTTGAGGGAGGGGAAAGCTCTGCATAAACAAGGGTGGATTCCCCAATGAATCCTCCCTTAACATGCATGCTTTCCTCAACAGAAATAGGCCCTGATGGAGGAATTGAAGCTTCAGCAGGAACATCCTTGGAGCCAACAATCATGGTAGAAGCCATGGCCTCAGCAACAACATCAGCACCATCAAAGAAGCCCTCCCTAGGAGTGTCAGCAACAATAGAAGCCTCCTCACTTATGGGGTGGTAGACAGAATTTGAATCAGCATCAATCTAAGAAAAAAGAAAGAATAAATAGTAATGAAATGAAGAAAAGGGTGATTGAGTCAAAGAAAATGAGGAATATTGCATAGATGAGAAAAGTGAAATAGGGAAAGAAGTATACCTCCACCTTGGGTTCATCAAGTAGTATGGGTCGAGCAATAGAAGTGTGCTCCTTAAGCTTAAACTGAAGAAAAAAAAAAAAAAAAAAAAAAAAAAAAAAAAAAAAAAAAAAAAAAAACTCATGCATACGGTTAACCACAAGAAAGCACATCAAATAACTAAAATAAGAAAAGCAAAACAATTAGAGATAACATACTTTGCTCTCAGTGATGGCAAGTGGGGCAGGAGGAGATGTCTTCCTCTTGCTACCATGGGTCCTGCTTGTAAGAGACTACACCCCTGGCCCCCTTTTTTTATAGGTGTGTTGGGCCAAACTCACGTGAATGGGTAGAGTCGTGTTATTGCCTCTCAAAATGGAGGTTCGACTAGTTATATTTTCCCCATTAGATTAAGGGTTTTACAATGGAGTCACCACTTATTTAATTATTGGAAAAATAAGAAAACCATAATTGAAAAATTCCTCATTTTATTAATTTGAAATTGAATTTACATAGGAAAATTACATGGCTTTGGTCCTAGATACAATCTAAGATAAAGTACATGGCTTTGTTTCCTAGTTACAATCTAGAAATTGAAAATTACATGGATAAGCATTGGTCTACTAACCCTTAATCTAAGTTCGGAGGCTATGTTACAAGGTGGGAAGGTGTTAGGCACCCACCTTGCCCGGTGAAACCGATCTTCTAGACTATGGTGGCCAACATTCATATCACATCATCCAATATGTTATCAATCAATTTACATGTTGAATTTAAAGTGTGTGCATGTGATGAACCCTAATTCAATTTATAAAGCATTTCATTTGGATTGAAAGATAAAATCTAGTGAATGTGTGTGGATGGTGATATCCTAGATTCAAGAATTTAAAAGAATTATTAAACAAACATATTTTTCATGTTTTTGATGTGGATTTAAGATCAAAACTAGTATTATGCATGAACATGTGATGAACAACCAAGAACATGTGAAGAACATATAAGAACAATTAAGAACATTCAAACATAATCAAAGGAATTTAAATGATTATTATCGTGCTTAAATCTTAAACTCTCACCATGGCAACACAAAAAACAATTAGGGAAAGAGATTATACCTTCATGCAAGATCCATATGGAGGATGAGGAGACTCTTAAAGGAGGTCCTAAGGGTGGAAGAAAGAAGAGTTAGAAGAGGAAGAGTGAGTCTCACTCAATACCTTGAGTCTCAAGAAGACCAAGATATGACAAAACTACTCAACTTCCTGGAACTCAAGAAAGGAGATGAGAGGGGGTTTTTGTGTTGTCTTGGAATGAAGGAGTGGGGGATTTATATAGTAGTGGTTGAGGAAATATGAATGGAATGCCATTTAATGAGGGTTGACAAAGAATCATGAACCTAGACCTCATTTTAGCCTTTGGAAAAATCTGGTGCATTAAATGGAAAGATTGGTGGGAGTGAGGAGCAAGCCAAAATTCGGTTTTCCCATAGCTGCTGTAACAGCCTGTAGAGCCAACTTCAAAAAATCATATCTGACTCAATTCTGACTGGAATTGGCTCATTATTGTGCTCAAATTGAAGCCCCGGATGTCTAGTTTCTGGGAAAATTAACCTCATTCATAGATTCAAAATATTCTGAGAGATAATGATGAAATGGTGAGCAGAGGTCATTTGTTAGAAAATGGTTTCAGCACAATTAACATTATTATGTCCCAAATTAGCTCACAATTAACATTAAATGGCTCCAATCACTCTCATTTCAGACTTAATTGGTTCCAAATTTACCCTAATTAAAAGATAATTGCACAAGTTACTCATTGAATAATTAATATTTATCTATCTAATTAATTAGGTGTATGCAACCTCACCATAAAATGTTGTCCTAACTAATCAAATTATGACACATCATTAATCTCAAATTGATTATAATTATAACCAATTGGAATCAATTGTTCATAATCACATATAGTCGGACTCAATTTGTGATAGTGCATCTCGGTCATTAAAACTTGATTTGATGATAACTTTCAATCTGATGGTCCGATTAGGGCTTATGACCAGTCGATTTGATCGTTACAACATCAAGATCATTTTGGTGAAATGAGATTAAGGATCAAGATGCATATTTCCAAGGCAAAATTACCCTTTTACCCTCCATGTGAGGTTAAATGCGAGTTGCAAAATGGGTATCAACACTGCTAGAAGGAGAGGCATTTGAAGGTTGCCTAGGTATAGGAGGCCTATACTGGATGGCCGAAGACCTCCTAGTGAAACGGGCTCTGGCAAAAGGAGAAGGGGTGCTCTCGAGGACTATGTTACCAATGGGAGGAAAGCCTCCCTTGTAGGGAACTATATCTGAACAGGCCTCATAGGCATTTGTACCCTTCTTAACAAACTTGGGTTTGGCAAACTTCGAGGCTAAGCTTTTCTTTGTCGGTGCACGAAGGTTCACCACCTTCATCTTCTTCTCCAAACTAGGAGGAAAATCATCCGCATACAAGAACCATTCCTGCTTTTTCTCTTGCCACTCAAATATGGCAGACGTGTTTTGCTTCCTAGCGTAGGTAATCGTAGATCTAGTAGGAAGGAGTAGCCGAGGGTTCAGAGAGATGGTGGCATGCAAACCTTCAAGAGGAACGAGGGAAAACCTATAACTACCCAACATCTCCTCACTGAATGAGGTCATAATGGCCTGCCAATAGGCATGCATAAGGGCAATGCAAAGGTGCACTCTCTAGGAACTAGGGATGGTGACTACTGTGAAGAGCTTGCTCCAAACCTCAAAGGCATGTGGGCGCAGGAAGGGACGGACTGAAGTGGTGGTGGCCAAGACCAATGTAAAATCATCGAGTATGTCCTGATTAAGCCCAAATTTCCTCCTCACCCTATTGGTGGAATAGTGCACATATTGAATCCCTTCATTAGCCCAGAAAAGAGTGTTGGTGGTGGCCAAGTAATACTCCTCTCACCATAGGCTACCAACGGGGTGGTTGTGTTAGTAGTGGCCATAAAAGGCCCCATCACAGAATCAACACAAGTGTACCCAGCACTAAAGTCCCTACAAGCTTTCCAAGAAAATCCTACCTCCTCATAAAAAAACTCCACAGCGAGATAACTAAAGGGCTTCAACCTAACCTAACAATATGCCAGTGGAAACTCAGTAACAAAACCACCACAAAAATTTGTTATCACTTTGGGACAAGACTAGAACTTCTCCTTGGCATGCCGAACTAGCTTGCACTTAGACAGATGCCTAGCACAACGCTACTAAAGAAGGTTCTGCAATATGGTACTATGAACAGATGAAGTGACTATGTGGTAGGAATCTATCTGTCTCTCATCACTTTGTAGAATATCTAACTGAACATACAAGTGACCCAAAAACGAAAGGGCCAATGGCGGACTCACTTCGACAGAAATCCTTATAGCTAATTGGAGTTGCTAAGTCCCTTACTCAACTCAGCCTCCACGGCCTCCTCCTCGATAGAAATTTGGATGTTATAGGGATCGACTTCGCCAAGAATAGGGAGCAACAACTAGTTGGTCACGTCCTCTTAGGTCACGGTGATCTTGCAGTAAGAAAAGAAGAAGGTGTGAGTGGCACTACACCACCAGTGGACCAAATGGGGGAGATTGAACAAGTTATGATAGTTGGAAAATCACCAAGAGGAGACGACGGCATTCAACATGCCAGTCTAGCATACCCATGAAATCCATATCGAAGAGCTCTTGTCCACCTATTCCCTCCAACCCAATGACATACCCAATCCGAATTCGAAGGGAATTGGTACAAGTAGGACGTCTCCTTGTCAAATAGCAAGATTAGGGATAGCGGAAGTCAATGGAGCACAAGAGGTGTTGGAATCTTACCATTTTAGGGATATCCAAAAACTGCCTGGCAAAGGAGGCAAATAGTCACCAGCCAGCACAGAAAAATGTGAATGGGTGATTAGAGGAAGGCACTCACTGCCAGAATCACGACTCCCTTTCTCCTTCACAGAACGGTTCAATTCGAAGAAGGGAGCCTCTTTGCCCTTTTTGGCCTACACGAGTTGGTCACCAATGGCGATCTCCTTTCCCTTTCGATGGGAAGAACCTTCGCTCTTTGCCAACGACATGAAGAGTGGATTAAATGGTGAAAGTAACGGGTGAGAGAATTTGGGGAAAGATGTTATAGAGAAAGGACTGAGAAAAAGAAAAGAAAGTTACAAAAAAGGTAAGGGTAGCATGAAGAAAGGAAAGTGAAGAGGTTGAAACAAATAGAAACACCAGGGAGCGAAGCGACGGACCAACCATCAAAAGAGGCAACACATTAAATGAAGCAAAGGTGGTGCTTCAAAATAACTGCTAAATTGGTAAATTTGAAAAGACAAGCCTGTTCGAGGTAGAAAAATGGACAAGATGGGGACCATTATTCAAAAAGCCCGTGAAAGAAAACTGCCAAAGTGTTCACATATGAATTTGTTGGAGCAATTTACATGCTTAGGTGGCTGAATATTGATGCCCATTTTTGACAAAATCCCAATGGCAGAAGATGCCAATAATAAGAAAAGGTGAAAGAAAAGAGGTATTAAACCCATGGGCTAATAAGGCAGGAATAACAGCTAGCATGCCCATGGGCACAATAAAGGTAAAAGCAAAGTAAACGAGCTGTGAAAGCCCAAGAAAAGAGGTATTAAACCAAATGGACCAACATGGTAGGAATAACAGCCATCACGCCCATGGGCAAACTAAGAGGTAGAAACAAAGCAAACGGATCGTGGAAACCCAAGACAGAGGTATTAAACTCAATGGGACAACATGGCATGAATGACAATCAGTAGGCCCATAGGCACAATAAAAGGTAAAAGCAAAGTAAATGGGCCGTGGAAGCCCAAGAAAAAAGTTAATAAACCCCATAGGTCAATATGGCAAGAAGAATAGCCAACAAGTCTATGGGCCCAACAAGTGGTAAATATAAAGTGGACCATGGGAGCCCAATGGAAAAGGTTATAAAGTCAAGATCCTTCGATTCTTCAATGGCATTGATCTAAGCATGATATCTCTCTGAATTCACTATGTCCTTGAACTTGGCATAGAATTCATCGAATGACTCGTCCTCATCCATCCTTATTTCCTCAAAACTAGTAGTGATCCTTTGGAGCTAAGAGTTTTTAACTTCTTTAGTGCCCTCGTAGGTATTTAAAAGAATAGTCCAAGCTTCATTGGCATTGTTAGTGGAAGAGATCTTCTTGAATTCTTCATTTGTCACAGCACTAAACAAAGCATTCAGTGCTCTACTGTTAAAGTTGGCCGCTTTGATCTTGGCATCATCCCACGTTACGGGTGACTCTTCAGGCTTCTTCCAACCTACTTCAACTGCTAGCCACACTTTCTCATCTAAGGATAGCAAAAAGTCTTTTATGCATACTTTCTAGTATGCATATTTAGTACCATCAAACAAGGGAGGAACAATCAAGGATTTCCCACAATCGATAACAACAGGGATCAATGGATCACACAGCAAAGATTAAAACCTAATCAGAGTGTGTCCACTCTAATACCACTTGTTTAGTTAAGATAGCTTGACCCTAGTTAATTAATTCAGTTACCCAAGTTGATTAATTAGGTTCAATTGCATGCAAATCGTGAAGGCACCAACAAATCACCAAAAATACTAAATGCAGCAAAAAATAAATTTGACACGATTTGTTGACAAATGGTGTAAACCTCACAAAACAAAAACTCCACTAGGTGATTTTAAGGTCACTACTACCAAGAATTCACTAATAAACAATCAAGCAGTTACAAGTATAAGGAATCTTACCAACTACCCTAGCCTATCCCAAAAGACCAACCTACAGTTGAACCTTTGCTCAAATACCCAATTGGACTTGATCTTGTAGTAGTTTTATTTTCTTTGATGCACAAACCTCTAATTTGTGACTAACCCTTTACATGGATCCCAGTACATGACTAACTCCAGCAACTTGAATAGATGTTGTTGGCTGCAAAGTTTTTCACTTCATCAACAATGACGATTAAGAAGCACTTGGTTACAAAACCCTGTGGTGTACAAACGCAATAGCTTCACGCAAAGAAAATATGTCTCTTAGTCTATGTATCGATGTGTGATAACCTTTAAAATAAGCCTTATTTATGTCTAGGGTTGTGAGAAAATAAACTCCAAACAAATATACAAGACTGGGCCGAATTTTAGATTTGAAAATTCTAAAATCGTAATTCTCAATAAATCAAGCTATTATCGATCTATCTATTGAGCTTCACATTAAGTCTTGATAGCAGGCATCTGCTGTCTATCGAGACTTAATGAACAACTTTGTTCACTTGTTTCTTGGACCAATCTTCATATTTTTAATACTTGACTTAAACATGTTTCTTGAAGTGTTAAACTCATCTTAGATATAACAAATTACAAGTAAATTGCATTTTGTCAAAAGATTAGCCAATTACAATAAATTATTACCCTAAGAAAACAAATAGATGACAAGTTGTGATTGGTAGAACATAAAGTAGAACACAAAAAGTGATACAGAGGATTTGTATTCCACTCCTAATGCCTTCAATGGCCTATTTTTTTTTTTTTTCTTTAATAATTACTACTCCACTCCCACACATGCCCCACTCACAATCAGTCAATAAATCAATATAAACATATTAGACCACTCATATAAGTGAATGCAAAATAGTGTAAGAGGTCATTTTTGTACATTTAAAGTATTCACAATCCACGTCATAAAAATAAAGTCATTAATAATGGCATGATGCTATGGTGAAAATAGCCAAATACCATGTTTTTAAAAACTACGTGGTAATCTACCACAGTATCAAAAATATTTAGCAATCTACTCGAGCTTCGTGAAATTGAGTTTTCAACACTCTAAACTCGAGTTCCTACTAAGTTTGACAGAATGGCAGTGGCTAAACTGGAATTTTGCACATTAAATATGCCACTTGGAACTCGATGGTCAGAAGCACCAGTTCTTTGTTAATTAAACTTGATTTTCTAGGACTCGAGTACTGTGTTATTTTACATACATAGTACCCAAGCTCCGTAAATGTGAGTCTGGCTCGGGTACCATGCTATTTTAGTCCTACCTGATTTCAATGAACTCGAGTACTATGTAAGTTTTTAATCAATCTTGGTATCAGTTTTTAATCTCTCTCACTCAGTCTTACTCTCAACAACAACAATCATATCAAATAGATACACCGCATAATCTAAGGAGTGCTAGTAGGCGGGGGGGGGGGGGGGGGACCACACACATGGAGTTAATCTGCTGCAGAGAACTTGCACATGTGAGAAATGGAAACTGTACAAGATACCATGTTCACATGTCATTGTAGTTTGTAGTAGGTATCAACATGATGCAAAGTAGTACGTTGACCCATGTTATAGCGTGAACGCACTGTTCCGTAGCTATGCTCCAATTTTCACTGTGTTGAAAGATAGATTATCATGGCTAGATCCTGAAGAAGCCAGAGGGGTCGTCCCTAACCCCCAATTGATCCAAGGGAAAGGTCGCCCTATCTCAACACAAATCAGGAATGAGATGGATGAAGGTGAGAAATGGCAGAAAATCACGTCATGGAAGGAGGGGAGGGGGGAGGAAGGTGTAATGTGGGTTATGTAACCAAAAGGGGCATAACCGAAGAACATGCCCTAAGCGAAACAAGGCACCAATGAGTGGTGGTCTCGAGGACTAGGTACATTAAGATTGAACCGCGACATCCTTCTAAATGAAACTTCTAACAATCACCTTCAGGCAAGTTATTTCACTAGACTAGTTGATGTTTCCTTTTCTAATAAAATTCCTGCTTATTAGAAAAAAAAATGATTTTAAGTTTTGGTTATTTGTTTAAAAAATTTAATCTTTGGTTTTTATATGATGTTTATAAGAAAAGTGAATCTGATAAGTCTTATGTTGTTTGTTATGTAGATATATGATGTTGAATTGCTTGTGTGGACAAACGTTTTTGGAGTCACCATCTAGTTTTTGCAATGGTCTAGGAACCATATATATAGTGTTCCTTCGAGGAAGGACCATTGATCTTACTACTAGAGTATAGGATTGGAGTTTAGGTATGCTCTTGAGAAGGTGTTAGGCACCCAAGATCGTCCAACCCTAGGGTTGGCCTCCCATCATGATGTCTTATGTCTTAACCCCATTAAAAGCTAATTCAACACTTATTCTAGACACACACACACACACACACACACACATACACACACACACACACACTACCATGCATCTAACATACAACTTGGCATCTTTCATCCCAAGACACATACATACCTATCCTAAAGCAAAAGAGAGCCAAGCATACAAAATAAACCCTAGCATTCATCTAGCCTGTGAAAAACCTATCATACATCTAAAACAAGGTAGCAACTTGATCATGGCAAAAAGGCATGAACATATTACAAACCCTAATCATACATATAAGCATGCTCCATCATATCATCAAAGTAAAATAAATGCATGGACATTTTTAATGGATGACTTACCCTCTACTTACCTTGCAACAACATAGCACCTATGACATTAATGCATGGACATATGAATGAATGGCAAGGCATCAAAGCAAGAAACAATCATAAAAGCCCTAATCTAAGCATATTAAAAACAACTAGCTTATAAGACAGAGGCACAAATATATAAACATGAGAAAAAGGCTTTAAAAGAAAAGGAGTAAAACATGTGAAACAAACAAAATAAACAAACAAGAAATCTGGATTAGGGTTTCTGGGCAAGCACCTGCATACACAGCCTAAAGCGTGTGTATGCAAGATTTAACATGCGTACGCATGCTCATGGCATGCATGCGTTGGACTTACTCAAATACCTAACCCAGAAACATGAAATGGAAAACAGAGCACAAGCAAGAAAACTCTACTTCTAATAACCTAGCATGCTCAAAATATTAAAAAAAAAAAAAAAAAAAAAAAACTATATAGTAACCTAGACAAACATGCATAAACATAAACCAAAAAAAAAAAAAGATCAAAACAATAAAATAAAGATAGAAAATAACAAGAAAAGAAAGACAGAAAATAAAAAGAAAAGCTAAAAAGAATACCTTAAAGCAAAAAGCTCCTAGGGTTGATTTTTGACCATTCCCCTTGGTCAAATCTATCACAATTCAATAAAATAATGATTAGCAATGTTAAACTATAAGGATTGTTACCAGAAAAGGTCTCAATCAAATAAAAATTACTTAAGGGTGTTTTGTGAAAAACTTCCTTTTGAATCACTATTTTCTAGTAAATCTTAGGTTTTTTCCATGGGATTTCTGTGTGTTTTGAAAATGTACCATGTAAGGTATTTTATAGTGGAAAAAATAGGGTTTAGAGTAGCTCCCAAATGATGTGAGATTCATTCCAAACCTCAGCCATTATTGCAAAAAACTTGCCTTTCTTATGCTTTTGAAACCCAGATGCGTACGTAGGAATGTGCCTGCGTACGCATGTTTTGGCCCACGTACGTAGGCCGAAGGCCACTTTGGTCATTTTATCTCCAAAAATAGATTTTTGCTCATTTAAAAGGTTATATATTCCATTTTAACACTCCTCGAGTCAATTTGATATCTGATTGGGCTCTAAACTAGCCTTTGGCCTTAGAGTTTAAGCGTCATTAGAGAACGGGAGTCCGAGTCGTAAGGAATACAAAATGCAATGTCTATAAATGCCCCTCTTTTGATTTGTGAGCTTTATTAATGGAATCAAAAAATGAGAGGTAAAAAATTTTGCTTCGACATACGGCTCGGGCCCAACTCATGCACACGACACACATCATGTATACATGGGGTGGGGTGTAATGAAGAGCTGCATGTGATTCGTATGTCCAAAATCCCATATTTGTTGCTTGGGAAACGAGCAACAACAGGTTCGCTATTCCAGAACCTGTTTTGCCACTTGCAAGCAAATGGCAAGTGACTCACTATCCTAGAGTCATAAACAAAGGGTGCTCTTACGAGCTAACCTGTGGTTTCCTACTAGGGTTCTTACCTTAAAATTCTACAAATGACGTGTTTGTCTTGTCTTCTTCACTTCTTACTCTACCTATTCTGTTGAGACTCTTGTCTCGGGTTGACCTTGGTCTCTTTCACCATCTCTATCTCTACCTTTTTCTACCGTGCCTACATGTTCAATTCCTAGAGGATATGTGCATGAGTAGTCTTGATTGATGAATCCATTGAGGATGGTGAAAACTTGCTGAGGAGTAGGTGTACATAGGGAGGAATCTTCTGCCTCTTTCATGACTTACTTGGGGATGAGAAACTCACTAAGGAGTAGTAGAAATGGACTCGCTGAGGAGTAGTGTATGATCCACTGGGGAAGAATCTTCTACTTCCTTCATGGTTTGTTGAGGAATTTAAGGAAGAATCTTCTACTTCCTTGCTAGGGATTCTTGGTGCATTGGGCTCACTAGGGATACTTTAGGGAAGAATCTTCTGCTTCCCCACTAGGGATTGTTTAAACATGCTTGGGTCCATTAAGGAAGAATCTTCTACTTCCTTTAGGGGATGATGCTTGATATACCTGATCTATTGAGGAAGAATCTTCTTCTTCCTTTATGGAGATGATGTTTGATAGGCTTGATCCATTTGAGGAAGAATCTTCAGCTTCCTTTATGGGGATGATTTTTGAGATGCTCAAAATACTGAGGAAGAATCTTCTACTTCCTTACTGGGGATAATGCTTGAGGTGCTTGAAATATTGAGGAAGAGTCTTCTACTTCCTTACTAGGGGTATTGCTTGAGATACTTGAATTATTAAGTAAGAGTCTTCTATTTCCTTGCTGCCCACTAAGGAGTCCTTTAATGATTTTATGCCTAATTGGGGAAATCTTTAGATGTTCTTCTCTTTTGAAAGAAAGAAGAATTTTTTTTAACTATTCATGACTAAACTATACGTAGTTTAGTGGTGAGGCCTAAACTATGCATAGTTTAGCCATCAGGTGTTTTCTTGCCTTTTCATTTTTTTCAACGGTTACCAACTATTTCTTTTTCATTTCATTCTCTTCACCTTCTTCATCTCTTCATATTCTCTATAATTCCTCCCCTCTCTACAAAAACCTTCCTTTCACTTTCTGACTCTTTCAAACTCTCAAACTCCCTCATTCTCTCATCTCTTCTCTAACTCTCTTCATCACCTAAGGCCAACAAGACCTCCTATGTCCTCTCCTCTGATGAATTTCACCTCACCCACTAGAGTGCGGCGGCGAGGTTGATGGGGTCTCCACTGCTGACATACCGACCTTAGAATCACATTCCCAATTTGTAAGTTTTCAAACTTTTTCTCATTTTCAAGTTTCTCTCTGATCTTCCATTTTAATGTGTTTTTTGCCATGTAAATGCTTGGGTTTTGCTATGGGACGGGTTTAGATGAAAACCTGACACATTAAGAGGGGTAGAAACATGTCTAGGATCGATTTCAAATGATGCATTCTTGAAAATGTCGAAGAACTATTTCTGTCTACGTTCTTGCGTGCATGAGCTCGGGCTTACATACACAACTTACATTCATGCGTACGCAGGTATGTTCTTGAAGTTCTACGTACGTGGGGATGGGTCTGTGTACACGTGGTCTTGTTTGTGTACATGGGCTTTGACCTAAGTACATGAGATGCTTGGCAGAAGCCCTACTCTGCCTGTAGGACACCACCTATACCTTTCATATTGCTGAGCGGGAGATGACAGTGACTCCATATGGCTTTTACTGCATGATCGACCTTAGCTTCAAAAGGGCCATCATTAACTTGGAGGGTGTGTTGGGCCTCCAACCAAGTCTCAACAAGCTAGGGAGGTAGTACTCCACTAAGACCATTTACTACTTTAACTTGGTGTCAGACTACATGCTTCTCCCAAAGAAGACCACGAAGAAGCGCATTCGAATGGCTAGGGCCTTCCTTCTTCATTTGTTGGGGGCTTACCTTTTTGCCAATGATGGGCAGATGGTGTCTTTGAGGTGGTTGTCCCTCCTCCAAGACTTTGGAGAGGCATGGAGGGCCAACCGGGGCACTTTGCGACAACTTGTGGGACCTTGGAAGCTCCTTAAGGTTAGTTCTCTTTCTCTTCCTCGTACTTCCACTTGTAACTTGTACTTTTGCAAATTGTATTGTCTTCAAAATTATAATCTGTCATCTTGAAAACTATCATCTTGCAATTGTCATCTTGCATCTAACCCATGGTTATGTATGGCCTTATAACCCTGGGCACCTACCTAATTCTGAAGGATTTTCCTCGAGTAAAGGCCCACCTTGCTAGGTTGACTTTTGATGAGGTAGGTTTAAGCGTTCTAGTTTTTCACACTTCTTTATGTGTTTCCCTTAGAATACCCTTCTTCTAACTTTGTGTCATCATAGGTTAACTAGGCTCCAAGGATCGGCCAGCCTTGCCTTACTTATTGAGACCTGGACCCTATTGCTCTCATTACTTCCAAGATTACCCAACCCTTTCAAGGTACAGGCTTAAGGGCATTATATTTGGCGGAGAGAGTGCAATGCCAATTGGTGGGCAGGGATGAACCCCAAATTTCGATGGACTTTTTTGAGTTCATACTTTCCCCACACTCTATGACCGATGCTGAATACAACTCATGGGGGAGTGGCGTTTCCTACGTTGAGCGGCTTCTCGAGGGATTGGACTATGAGGAATTCAACTCACCCGCCTCATCCCTTCTCTTACTACTCAGGTATGTGCTCGATCTCTTCTTTCTCTCTTCCTTTCCTTTACCTTGTTTGTCATGCCCTCTAATGTGAAAACTGTAATAGGAGGGGCCTATTATTGGCAAGCCCATTGACCCTCCACACCTTCCTTGGACGGTTTATGCCTATGACCCAGATGGCTCTGCTCGGAAGTGTGTCATGCCTCGTAATCCTAATGTCATGGGTTATCCTTTCCCTCCTAACATTCGAGCGGTGATTTCTTTCTTCCCTTTGTCCTTTCTCTTTTTTGCCAATTCCCTCATTTTGCTTCAATCTCCAACCCTTGTTTCTTTGAATTGTTGGCTTCTATCCAAAAGCATGAGGAGTTGGTATGTTTGGCCGGGAATCTCAAGTTGAAGGTGTCCAATTATTCAAGGCAGCTATATGGTCCTGGAGATGTGGCCCACCCAGGCAGTGGTGATGATGATGATGATGATGGTGTTGGTGAAAAGGAGGATTCGAAGGCGACTCCTAGCTACCAACCAAGGAAGAGGTGGCACCATTGATTACTTGCAGTTCAAGACATATATACAAAACACAACTTTTTTCTTTTTCTTTTTGCATTTAATGTCTTTCATTCCCTTAAGCAAACATTTGGATTAAGTTTAAGACAAAGGATTGTAATTAAGAACATATTTTTACATTTATGCTTTTGGTTGGAACTTAGCTATAATTTACAATATAATTATTGATATCATATTTTGTTCGCCCTCGATTTGCATGCCAGACCCTAAAAAATCCAAAAATATTATTTTCTCTCCATGAGGTCGTGAGAACATCCAAAATGATGTGGCGCAACTCGTTTGGACACTAGAGCACTCATAGTGCCTTTTTTAGCCAAAATGACCAAAAAGCCCTAGTTAACTCTAGGTTGACCGTAGGTCAAAAAAGGTCAAAATCCCCTCAAAAATCATTTTTCATAGTTTTACATCAAACTCGAGCTTCTCGGAGGTTTTTGGCAACTTTGACCAAGTTTAACCTAGAGTTGACTCTAGGTGGGCCTAAAAACCCTAATTTTGATCCGGCCGTCAGAATTTGTTAAACCCAATGCCATTGCGAAGATTATAAAATTCTCATTCCAATGACTATTCATGGGTTGAAATTGGAGTTAGAGCGGTTGAGATATCATGAAAGCTGGGTTAATGCACCAATCAATGCTCCACTAACTTCTGGGAGCCATAACTTTTGGTCCAACAGTTGGAATTTGAAGTTCCATACCTTTTTAGAGACTGGAAGTCAAGATCTTTCTAGGGGTGTCAAGACAATCCAATCCAAGACCATTTGAAGGTGGCGGCCCATGAAAAGCCGCCGCCTTGTAAAGCATGCTGGGGCTATAAAAGGTCCCAGGCACCTCCAGATTAAAAAAGAGGAGACTATTCTGGGTTTTGCTCTCTTCTTGGACCTTTTTTGCACATTTTTCCTCTCTTCCAAACACAAAAAACACATCGAAGCCTCTTGATTCTTCCTTCTTCACCAAAAATACAAGGTATTGTTCTTATACCCAAACTTTTTTTTTTACATGATTCTACACCTTAGATTTGGGGTTTTGGGGTGTGGATGTAAATTTTTAGCTACTATTCACACTCCTGACCTTCTAAATCTTTTTCTAGCATTTATCTTGCTCTTATTGCTTTATTTAGCATGATTGTTGTTATATCTTGCTTTTAGCGCTTTTTGGTTTATTTCCATTTGTTTCCATGTTTTTTCATATGCTAGTTGCCTTTTCTACATGTTTTATGCTTTATGCCATTCTTTAGATGCTTAGATCTTCTCTTTCCCATGTGTTGATGTTTGGGTCTACATGCTCACATGCTTGATATTTTGTCTCCAACCATGCCTTACTTAGCTCTACATGTTTGTATGCATGTTCTATGCTCTTATGCCTATGTCTATGCCTTCACATGCTTGTATGCTTGGATTGGTGTTCTTCCATGCTTTTATGCTTATATCCATATGCTAAGATGTTCATTTACATGCCTACATGCATATTTCCATGCTTATATGTGTAGATCAGTGTGTTTACATGCTTAAATCAATGTTCTCCACATGTTGTATGCCATCATCTATGTGCTTGCATGCTTCACGCCATGCTTATGTGCTTCAGTCTAGACCATGTTTGTCATTCCATGTGCTATTGTAGCCCTTTTGTTCCTTTTATCGCATCTTCTTGTGTTTTGGCTTATTCTTTCAAACCAGATCTAGACCCTACAGTCTTTGTCATCGTCCATACACCAAGGCTCACATTAAAGGGTTTGAATCATCCTATTTGCATGTTTATGCTTACTTGCTTCTATACTTTATAATTGCATTAGCCTCTCTAGTTCTAGGCTTTGTCATGTTTGGTGCCTTTTGCGGGCTTAACCTTGTATGGTTACATCCAATGCCTAGAAGGCCTTGGTTGGATGTAACCATTTGGGAGGCATCTCTGGATGCCGGGTTGCTCCATGCGTACACTTCACTTTTTCACTCCGCGCTATGCTATGCTTGCCATGCTTGCTTGTGCCAACCGTTGGCATTCTATGCATCTTTACATGCTTGCGCACTTGTCCATGCATAAGTCTTGCTTGCTAGTGTGTCGTCCATGCTTTAACACAATGAAGTTATTGACATTCAATCCATACCTACATTTTTCCCTTGCGGACACCACCTTTTTGTTTGCTTTCTCACTTGTTTGCCTTCTTGCTTGTTTGCTTACTTTCTTGTTTCTTTTCTTGCCATGTCTATCATGCTTATCTACTTTATGACTTTTTTGTATGCTCTTCGCATCTTTTCCTTCCATGGCTTATCTGCTGGTTTCTTGTCTTTACCTTTGAATGTACACACACGGAGCGAGGATGCATGGAGCTAGGGCATGGTCTCTCAGCGCAAGCAAAAAGGGTGAGGATGCAAGCATATGGATATAAGCCAAACGGCTATGTTCAGTAGATTTAAGGGCCCAGCCTCTCCTATTTGGTTATGTACTCTTTCAAAACACCTTCCTTCCTCCTTCATTTCTCTCCCAGCCTCTCCCATTTGGTTATGTACTCTTTCAGAACACCTTCCTTCCTCCTTCATTTCTCTCTTAGATTGGGTTGTATTAGGTATATCATGCCATATACCATTCATCCTCATCTCTAGAGTATTGCGACCCCTGTTTACTTTTTTGCACCTATATTTTGGGCTATGCTCTAGTGATGTTGGCATTTACTTTCCTTCTTTGTGTGCTTGCATTGTGCATGATATGTATATATATATACCTGCTTACCCCTTCTAGTGTGATTGTCACAAGCCATGTTACCTAAGGCAAAGCAATGCCTAATTTTTGCCGCGAAACTAAGGTAACATGTTGCCTGATTTTCGCCATGGAAATCCGGTACTTTGCCCAAATGCCTTAGGAAGCATAGATTAGGACTACGACCATTCAAAAGCCAAACCTCAAAGCCCCCATGCATGCAAAGCCCCAAAAGCCAATGCCAAAATCATGTTTTTTATTGCCAGTCTCTAAAAATTAAGGTTTTATCAAAACAAAGGACTGTCCTTGGGCAGGCATTGTGGGGTGCCCAACACCTTCCCCATACATAACCAAACTTTCGGACTCAAAAATCAAGAATTTTTTTCCATCCACATTAGATTAGGTAAAATGCCATTTTTCTTAGCCTAGGATTGGTAATAAAATCAACTAGATACAGGTGACCAATCACACTTTAGAAAAACCCAATAATTGGTGGCGACTTCACCTACCTTTAGTAATCACCAAAAACTTGGCCAAGATTCCTGCCATACCTCCAAAGATAGACCTACCTTCCTCCACCGAAAGAGAGAGCACCCAAAGCACTGCGCAAACTACACCATCATCGAGAGGGGCCTCTAGCAAACCCCACTCGCTCAGGAGCGTGGCCACGGCAGGTGGTCGAATGAAGTCCCGGTGGCGGTTTTTCCGGCTGTTCGCGGCCCGGCGTGAACAGACTGACGACTCCACGAGGGATCAATGAGAGTTTAGCCTTTAGAGTTTTTGATAAAACCATAATCATTGGACAGGGCTTTCAAAAACACAGAAATTGGCATTGGCCTCCGGGGCTTTCCTTTTGATAAAAGGCTTTTACTATATCCTAGTAGACTATTTTCAAAAGAGCAAAAAAATCTTTTTCCAAAAAATCACTTTTTCAAAAAAGTGGCCGTAAGGTATTTTCATGGGGCTTTACCGCTTTCCTCATATGCTTTACTGCTTTCCTCACATGCTTTACAACTTTCCTTCACATGCAAACATAGGGTAGAAAAATTTAATTTCTTGTACACCTTTATCTACTTTCATATATATATATATATATGTTGTGCTTTGAAAAAGCATTTCCCCTTCATTAAGGATTGCATGACATTTGCACCCTTTTTGACACGAACCCGAGCTCCACATCTCTTTAGGGATTTTATCACCCCATCTACAGATGCCCAGACACAAACATCGGCAGAGTTACCCATAGTTAGATCTAGGGCTGACTTTGTAGGCACTTCTGGGTCTATGGGTGGACAAGAGTAGCTGAAAAGGTCCCCTCGATCCTTCCTACCCCACAATTTCCATGAAGGGAGGGGTATGGTGATTGAGTCCCCCTAGGATAGGAACAACCTACTAGTTAAGCATTTGCATACGGTTGGCCTAGTTATGTCAAACCCGTGAGGACTAGATCAAGCCCAGAGCCCATGAGGACTAGGTAAAGCCCAAAGAGTGAACATCCAAGCCTAGGAAAGGATACCCTTCTAGGACTAGAGGTCAGGGGAAAGTGTCTTGGAACAGGTGTGCCCTTTTTTCTTGCATTATAGAAATTGTGCTCTACTCCAGGTTCTTTCTATCCTCCTTATACATCATCCATGATTAAACCCCTAGGGAAAGCAACCCCATTGCTTGTACATGATAGATCATACCTCATCCCTAAGGGTTTACAACCCTACAAGGGTGCTCATGCATACACTAATTGGTTCCGCCACCCAATTCTGCAAAGATAAAATTTGTGGCAAGTAGTCGAAACTCCATTCAGGAGGAAATGCTACCGAAAAGCTGTCAAGAATTCCAAAGCATCAAGAATTCAAGAGCTATCCTAGAAAAGAGCCAAAAAGATTGCCTAAAAGCTTAAATCATCAAAGAGATCACAAGATGTCAAAGTGGCCAAGAGGGTCCAAAATCCAAATTGCCAAGAGATCCATGCTGTCTAAATTACCAAAAGGCGCAAGTTGCTAAAAGGTCTTAGATGCCAAGATTCCAAAGGCTCCCTTAGGAGATCCAAAGGTCCAAGAGGTCCATGCTGTTCAAATTTCCAGGAGGTCCAAGTTGCTAAGAGCTTCCCCAAGAAGTCCACTTCGTCAAGAGCCAAGTTTTTCCTCATAATCGCATTTACCTATATTGTAAAAGGCCCACTATTGGAGCCATTGAACTCAGCATTGTAAAAGCAAACCTTGTACAAGCATTCTGTTTCCATGTAATCAAAGCAGGGACCATCCCACATTGTCCTGCATGTCATGAAAGTTTCGGCTACTTGCTAGTCTCATGCATTAATCTCGCATCATAGTAGAAACTCACCATGATAAATACCCGATCAAGGGTGCAAAAGCCGAATTTTTTTGAAAATGGGAGGTGCATGTTAAATAACAAGGACATAAACTAACTTGATTTTGGTGTTATGCTTTCACATTGTCAAATGCACCCCATTTCTTTCACCTTCTATTCCTTCTCAGGATCAAAAGATTGCTAAAAAGAAACAATCTAAGTTACCACCACGTCATGAGCCCATCGTCACTAGGTCCCGCGCAAGAGAGATGTCTACTAGTGGTACTTCTCCCCATAAGGAAAATGCTCAAGAAATTGCTCTTCTGAATGAGCAAATGGAAAAAATGATGTGTTTGGTGCAACAACTGCTTGTAGGAGGAGGACAGAACTCCTTTGGTCATAGTCAGGGAGGTCCCCCAACAAAGAATGAAAATTAGCCCCCACTAGGACAAGATCAGGGCCACAATATACCACCCCAGGCAATGACCAAGAAACAGATCCTTTTAAGGATAAGACCCCCCGAATCTTGGTATGGCCAAGTCAAGAGCCAAGTGGAAACAATAGCTGAGAAGCTTTGTATCATAGAGGGCTCCAATGCCAATAGCATTGTTGATCTAGACAGTTTGACCAACTTCCCTCAGGTCATTATGCCTTCCAAGTTCAAGGCACTAGAGTTCGTCAAGTATGATAGTACTCGAGACCCTTGCGCGCATTTACGCATGTTCTGTAGGAAGATGGCTTCTTATGGGGATAATCACCCTCTACTTTGCCATATTTTCCCTGATAGTTTGATCGGCCCCACAGTCACATGGTATGTGAGATTGAAAAAGACCTCTAGCTGGAGGGAAATGGCCAATTTCTTCCTGGAATACTATCAGTTCAACACCGAGATAGCTCCCAACTGCACGGTCCTTATGAGAATAGAAAAGAAGAGTGGGGACTCTTTCCTAGAATATGCCTAGATGTGGCGAGAGCTAGCTGCACAAGTGCAACCCCCTATGATGGAAAATGAGATGATCAAATGGTTCATTGACAACCTCAAGCCTCTTTACTATGAAAAGATGATCAGCACCCAAGTCACTCATTTTGCTAGCCTCATCCCTATTGGGAAGCGTATTGATAAGGGTATTAGGAGCAAGAAGATCATGGATCCCGAGTCTTTAAGTTCCATGGTCGAACAATAGGTTAAGAAAATAACCGACCGCAAGACTAAGGAAGCCGATGTTCATATGGTCAAACAATGCATCAGAAAGGCCTAGGGGTATTACTTCTGCTTATGTTGCCCCAGTTGTTAGACCTTATGAGCAACAAGTTCAGTCTACTTAAGCACCTAACCGAGCCTTTAATCAATGAGGAAGGCCAGACCAACCTCGTCCCTCCAAGAGGAAAAAAGGGAAGCACACTCTGTTACCCGTGCCCATGGAAGATCTCTATACTTACCTGCTGGAAAGGAAGCTAGTGACCCCAATATTTCCCAATCCTAAAGAAGGCCCTCCATCACCTGACTTTGATCCGTCCAAGAAGTGTGAACACCATTATGGGGTCGGAGGGTATACTTTGGAAGAATGCTACTAGTTGAGAAACCGTGTCTAGGATCTCATCAACAACAAGTTGATACAGTTCAATGATGTAGCTACTCTGAACATTATCACTAACCCTTTGCCTCCCCAACAGGAAAGGAATGTGAATGCCATCATCATAGTGGAAGAAAGAGTCCCTGATTTCTCCTCACCATCATTCCCATGGAAGGCCATGCTCCAAGCTCTGGTCCAAGAGAGCCACCTTGGTCTTAAGGGTATGGGAACCTAGGATTTGATTGGGGAATCTGCTCATTCTGTGATAGTGGAGACATACATGCCCTCTTTGATTGTAAAGTGCTCCGAGCACAGGTTTAAAGTCTAGCCAATTGTGGTATTATCTGGATTAAAAGGGAAATTATGTGAAGGGAAATTATGTGAAGAGAAGATTGCATGGTAGCCAGCCTATGTCCTCTAGCTACCTAGTCAGGAACCAGCTGCATTGGGACGAATATCTATAGAAATGCCTTGGTAAGGTTACTTCAGTTGTAATAGCCTAGCCCAACACACACAAAAAAAAAAAAAAAAAAAAAAAAAAAAAAAAAAGTGGATCAGATTTTTGGAGAGCCACACATGTTACCCTAACTACCCATTTGGTCCCAACCACTCATTTTCAAAATATCTCTTTTCTCTCTTGGCCTGCCACACACATTCTTGGTTCTTCTTCTCCTTTCATTTTCTCGCAACCAACACACACACTCCTCTCCCTCACTCTCCCACCAGTACACTCCACACCACCATATACTTCATTTTTCCGGCAAGGATCACTGGAAAACTTTATAGGAAAAGGTAAGGCTCACTCACCTGTACTATTTGAATTAAAAATTTCTAATCTTTTTGTGGGTTTATATGCTTTTCTAGAGGCTTTTTATCTAAGGTTTAATAATAACACCCATGTGATTTATGAGCATTAGAAATGATATTTATGTATTTTTATGTATGGGTTTTGGTCATGGTGGATGTATTTGATGAGTGGGTTTATGATTTTTACAATGGTGGTTAACTAAGTGGTGAAAATTTAGGGGTTTTGGCTCGTTAATGTGAAATAGTTGATGAATCTAATTTTTATTATGTATTTGGAGCTAGTGGAGGATTTACATTTGGGGTTTGTAATGGTGGGTATTGTTATATATGTTATTGTTTTGTGGGTCTCTTGAAAATGACATGTATATTGAGGAAGAAATTCATAAAGTGTTAGGATCTCTTATGGTAAAGGTGAAGCTTGGAATGACATGATGATAAGTTGGAGTCTATGGCTGGCAATGAAATTGTTGAGAAACTTTGGAAGTGGAATACATTATTTGTGAGGTTAAATGCTAGGCTTGCCTAATTAATTTCTTAGTTAGCAATTTCTAATTCATAGCTGGATGCAATGTCAAGCTTTATGCCTATTGTGATAAGTTTGCTTGATATTGTTTAGGTTTTAGCTAATCTTATTTGGAACTTGGAAAATTAGGCCTTTTTTGCGGGTTGCAAGGTAAGTAACTTTTTAATGGGATTTTTTTGTTGGAAAATAACCATGTTGCATAAACATTATTTTTTGGTCAAACAAATTTTGGAGAATTAATGGTGAAACTATGTTTTTCTAAAAAGTGTTGTGTTATGACCCTACTATATATAATTATATGTGAAAGTGCATAGTCTTATTGCATATGGGGAATTGCATGATTTGTTAGCATAGAAAAGACTAGCATCTTTGATTAAATTCTTGAGAATGAATTTTATGGATTTATTGCATCATTTGCAAAATATAAAGATGCTTTATCTCGACCTATGTTATTTGGGAAGTTAATGCAAAATCATTTGGACAAGAAATGAGTTGGGGACTTTGAGAACCTTGTGAATATATTGGATACTTCAAAGGTTTTTATGAAACTACTTGGAAGTAAATTATGTATTTTGAATTAAAGGTGATTTGTGAGCTCTTTATGTTCTACCCACGTGCTGTGACATGTGATTACCTGGTGATTACTTAGCTAGATACTATAGTCTGTGTGACATCGGTATCTTAGCACCCGTCTTTGTGATGGTTATTGAGTTCCGTCTTTGTGACGGCAATGAGTTCCGTCTTTGTGATGGCATATTAGTTCCGTCTTTGCTACGACAATGAGTTCCGTCTCTATGACGGCATATTTAGTTCTGGTTGTGTGTCAGTGATGAGTTCCATCTTTGTGATGGCAGATTAGTTCCATCTTTGTAACAGCATTGTCACGTGACCTTGGGTTTGGAATTGTATCAGTATTGCTCACAAATTATAAAATGTAGTTTCATGAGAGCATTTTGAGAAGCTTTGTGCCATGTCATTTTATCATTCTTGTCAAATTATTTTTGGAAATGGTTTTGTAGAAATTATTTGGAAATTCCCGAATTAAAACATGATTTGTAAAATGTTCATTATCATGAAACTTGCATTTCCCCCACCCCCATTAATTATGCTGCTTACTGGGCTCTGTCTCATTCCATTATTTTACAGAAATTTTTAGAGTAGACAACTATCATTTTGAGACAGCTTTTTGGTGGCTGGCAGGGGTTAGACTAACTGCTGATGGAGGCTAACTTTTGTGATGGAGATAATTGATGATGTATAACTTAGAGTAAGCTTGACTCAATTCTTTTGTATCTAATAGTGGTTATGACTTTATTTCCACTAATGAGACAAGTTATTAATATGTAATTGTATTTATTCAAACCTCCATTCTTTTGTGGCCAATGGTCGTTGTAATTGTTACATAGAGCTCTGACATACTTTGGGAGTACACCTAATGGAATTATTATGATAATCCTTGATGTTGGTACTTGATATGATTTATTTGGATTGAATTGTTTAAAAGGGAAAAATCTACAAGTACCTTTGAGATGTATCTCATGCTTTGGACCCTTTTAGGTTTGGGGCATGACATCAGTACCTACCTCTTCAACAGTCATTAAGGAGATCATATAATCATCTATGGATCCAGAGTCACTAGATTCAAGAAAACGACAAACCTCGCCAAACATCGAAGGATTCACTCCTCTAGTTCTTGCATTGCCTGCAATCGCAGGGCCAGCTTCATCATCAGTTCAGGAAGGAACCACCATTTTCCCTGCAATTCGAGGTTTCGATCCTCTTATTCTGCCGAAGCTTGGCCCAGGAATCTCCAAGGTATCTAGCTTAAAAGCCCTTGAAGCCATTATGCCAAGTCTAGTGGTCATTAATCCGAAGATGTTCTCCATAGCGCCCAATTTGCAAACATATGAGGGTGTTATCATTTGCATGCCAAAGCCATTTCCTTAAGAGGATAACCATCGTGTCCCCTGGAAATACGATGTGTCCTTGATCTCCACTCAAACCAAAAAAGAGGAGGTCTGCTCCAATATCTCTTTAGGTCTATCTGGGCTTACTAGGAGTGGCTGTTGCTTTACTTTCGAGTAGCTAGAAAAGAAAAGGAAAGAGATTGGCAAGCGTACAGCCAAACCCATCAAGAATAGGGTCACAATCAAAGAAGCTGGGGAATTCTTGAAAATTATCAAAAACACAGAATACAGTGTGATTTAGCAGTTAAACAAGTTGTTAGCTCAAATTTCTATCTTAGCACTATTGCTATCCTTTGATGTCCACCGTGAGGCTCACTTGAAAGTCTTGAAAGAGACATCTGTTCCTACAGGTGTCACAGAATCTTCCTTTGAGGGTATAGTCTCAACGGTGTTGGCCACCAACCAGATTTCTTTTGCAGATGATGAGCTACCACCAGAAGGTAGAGAGCATACTTTTCCCACGCACATTATGGTAAAGTGTGAAGATATAATTGTCTCCAGAGTACTAATTGACAATGGATCAGCCCTGAATTTTTATTTGATGCCTACTATAGAGCATTTGAATGTGGATACCTCTCTTATCCACCCTACCACCATGATCATTAGAGCCTTTGATGGCATTCTCCCAGAGGTGAAAGGCGAGATTGAGTTAATGATTGGATTTGGCCCCAGGTATTTCATGGTCAACTTCCAAGTCATCATGGTGGACTCCCTATATAATATGCTCCTCGAGAGGCCCTGGTTGCATGCGGCAGGCATTGTTGCTTCTACCCTTCACTGGAGGCTCAAGTTCCCCTCTGAGGATCAGATGATCACTATTATGGCTGAAAAGCCCTTAACCATCTTCAAGGAGACTTCTATCCCCTACATTGGTGCTAATGCCTTTCTGGACTTGGTGCCGTAGAACATAGGTATGCTTCTCTGATTGAACTCCCAAACAACAAAGGAGGATTCGAACTAGTCTACAACCCCTTCGATGAAGAACTTTTCCAGGCTTCCAGAGGATAGAAAAGGAAATGCATTGGCCTAGGGATGTCTATTCCCCACATCAAGGCCACTTTTCTGACTTCTATTATCCAGCCCTGTGTGCCAGGTGAAATAGTAGGCCACTGGACCATCGACCCCTGCTTTGTGGTTGCATCAGATAAGTAAGAAGTATTCCATCATCGTGTGGTTGGGTCCTCCAATTTCCTGAAAGAGTTGGAATAGCATATCTTGTTTGTTTTGCATGTTTATTCCTTGCTTTCTACATTCCTCGTTTGAATTTCCTCAGTTTATTTTCAAAAAAAAAATTCCTTCTATCATTATCAAGCACGAACTTTGTTATCCCCCTGTCTATTACCCGTTAATGAAAATTATCCAGCATGCTATTCAGGAAGTCCTTGCATTTATCTCTTTATTGGCTTTCCTATGAATATGTATGTGCAAATTATCTTATGTTCCTCTGTATATGTTTCATTCTATAGGATCTATTCTGATTCCCAAGCGGGTACATTATCATGTTGCCATAACGAGGATATTGATGACATGAATGAGACAATAGAGTTGGATCATGATATTGAAGGATTAGAGGAAATTCCGAGTTTGCCTCGTGATATTTTGGAAGCTTTAAATAGAGAAAGCTGGGGGTCCAAGCCCAACATAGAAGAGACAGAAGTGGTTAACATTGCCGATGAAGGTGAGAATTAAAAACTTGTCAATTTTGGGGTAAACTTTCCTAAAGACTTGAAACATGAGCTTATAGCGCTACTCAAGGAATTCAGAGAGATCTTTGCTTGGTCTTACCAAGATATGCTAGGGTTGGATACTGAGATTGTCATGCACAGAATTCCAATTAAACCAGAATGCCCTCCAGTGCGGCAAGCCCTTCAAAGGATGAAATCTAAGATCATTTTGAAGATCAAAGAAGAAGTAGAAAAGCAGTTGAAAGCCAATTTCCTTACCGTAATAGCCTACTCAAATTGGGTTGTGAACATTGTTCTTGTGCCTAAGAAATATGGGAAAGTACGTATCTACGTCGACTGCAGGGATTTGAACTAGGCCAACCCTAAGGATCACTTTCCATTGCCACATATAGATACCCTGATCGATAATACCACTACCAACATGTTCTTTTCCTTCATGGATGGATTCTCAGGTAATAATCAGATTAAGATGGTCGAGGAAGACAAAGCTAAGACAGCACTCACCACTCATTGGGGAACCTATGCGTATGATGTCATGCCGTTCGGCTTAAAGAACACCGGTGCTACTTACCAACGAGCCATAGTAACCTTGTTCCATGACATGATGCATAAAGAGATTGAAGTCTACGTAGATAATATGATTGTGAAATGCCGCACTTCTAGGGATCATTTGGTAGATTTAAGAAATTTGTTCAAGCGCCTTATCAAGTATAGATTGAGACTAAACCCTAACAAGTGCGTCTTCGGAGCTAGTTCAGGGAAACTATTTGCTTCATAGTCAGCTAAAGAGGAATCAAAGTGGACCCTGCAAAAGTCCAAGCCATCCGAGACATGCCGACACTACAAAGTGAGAAACAGATTTGCAACTTCTTAGGAAAAGTCAATTACATAGCTCACTTTATAGCGCAATTAACAGCCACATGTGATCCATTGTTCAAGCTCTTGAAGCAAGACACAAAGATAGAATGGACAGATGAGTGCCAAGCAGCCTTTGACAAGATCAAGCAGTATTTTTTGAACCCTCTTGTTCTGGTTCCCCCGACACTGAGATATCTGTTGATCCTCTACCTAGTGGTACAGGAAACCTCCATGGGTTGCATGTTAGGCCAGCTAACTAAGCCGATCAGAAAGAAAAGGCGATTTACTATTTAAGCATAAAATTCATCAATTGTGAGATCAACTACATCGCCATTGAGAGAACGTGTTACGCCTTAGTGTGGGCCTCGCACAAATTGCGGCAGTACATGATCTACTACACCACGTGGCTCATTTCCCGTATGGAACCCATTAAGTACATCTTTGAAAAGCCAACTCTTACAAGGAAAATCTCCCAGTTGGCAAATGTAGCTCTCCGAGTTCAACATTGTGTTTTTGATAAGAAAGGCCATCAAGGGCCAGGCCATGACTGATTATCGAGCACACTAGCCGCTGAATGATCCAGAACTTTCAGAATCCCTCTTCCCTGATATGGATGTCATGGCACTAAAGCCATAACTAGACGGAACCGTGGCATTGGAAGCTTTATTTTGATGGAGCTGCCAATTCTACCAAAAATGAAGTAGGAGCAGTCTTAGTTTCCCTAAAGGGCCAGTAAATCCTTATTTCAGTCAAGCTGAATTTTGATTGTACCAACAATGTCACAGAATATAAAATGTGCATAATTAGCCTGCAAGTGGCCCTAGAGTTCGACGCCTATGACTTGAGCATCTTTGGAGATTCCTTGTTGATCATATCCCAAATCGAAGGAAAATTGCAAGCCTAAGACACCAAGTTGATTCCGTACCAAAAATGTGTCAACCGTTTGATTACGAATTTCCAAGACATCACATTTGCCTATTTGCCCCGAGCACACAACCAGGTTGCAGACACCTTGGCTACCCTGGCTAACATGGTCAAGTTATTAGAAGGAGATGATATGCGCCAATTGCAGATAGAAGTCCATGGTGTTCCAGCCTATCGCATGAACATCGAAGAATGCATGAGTGTCTAAGTCAAAGCCGAAAATAAGCCATGGTACCATGATATCAAGGCTTATATCAAGAACAGTGAATACCCGTTCGGTGCCATGGACAGTGAAAATAAGTTTATCCAACACAAGGCCTGCCAATTTTTCTTGAGTGGAGAAGTCTTGTACAAAAGGAACCACAATTCTACCTTGCTCCGATGCGTAGATGCCTCCGAGGCTAATCATTTGATGGAAGAGATGCATGAAGGATTACTTGGAGCTCATGCGAGTAGACCCCTATTGGCCAGCAAGATTGTGAGAGCTGGTTACTATTAGCTCACCATGGAAAGTGATTGCATTAAACATGTAAGGACAAGCCACCATTGCCAAGCCAATGCTCCTCCTCAACCTTTGCACTCTTTAGTAGTACCATGGCCCTTCTCAGCTTGGGGTATGGATGCCATCGAACCCGTGATACTGAAAGCTTCAAATGGTCATGAGTACATCTTAATGGCCATTGATTATTTTACAAAGTGGGTGAAAGTCGCTTCATACAAAAGCGTCACTCAAGTAGTGGTAGCTCGGTTCTTGAAACATTACATTATCTGTCGCTACAGTGTGCTAGGACAGCTCATTACAAATAATGGGACAAACCTAAATGGGAAAATGACCTAGCAACTCTGCCAACAGTTCAAGATCAAGCACAGAAATTCAATTCCTTATCGCCCTCAGATGAATGGTGCAGTGGAAGCTGCTAACAAGAACATACAGAAAATCTTGGTGAAGATGACAGGCACATACAAGGATTGGCACAAGTACTTGCCGTTTGTCTTGTGCGCATATTGCACTTTTGTTCGTACTTCCTATTCAAAAAATATGTTTGTATCGCATACAAAACATACGTAGCTAAAAATTAATAAATCTACTTCATTCGCAATTAATAACATGCACTATGTAAGTTTCAGAGTATAGAATCAAGAGAGTGTACCTTGGTACAGTGAATTTCAAAACTGAAGATAATAAGTACTCGGGAATGCTTTTAATCTTCACTCTAATTCCACTATACCCAAAATGTGTGGTCTCTCAATTAGTTATATGTGTTTGTTATAGAGAGAATGAAAGAGTGTCTAACACTCACATACACACCATTTCATATCCTTGTTAGTTGTTACAAAATTCTGTATGTTTCTTTCCTTATAACTGATTATCTAATTGGGCTAGCCTTCTAGGCCTTTCCAATTGGGTTCTAGTATGTGGCTTGGAATGGGACCAAAAAGGAACAAATAAAACACTAGTTCCAATGGGCCTTAGGCTTTTTCTGTCTACTCTTAACAAGTCCAAAGTTACCATTAATTATATTTAATACCACTATATAAATATAATTGTACTCTAGGCCTTATTAATAAATTATATCCCAAGACTTTATTGTACATGCAACCCCTTCATAAAATATTTGTAGTAATACAAAGTCATGAATGTAGACTGCCACTTTGTGAATTATTACATCTTAATCCTTGAGTACCCAGTTTAATCCTTTTAAGTTATTCATCATATATTTATGAAATCTAATTTCATAAATATATACTTTAGTCTTACTAAAGTGGTTAGGCCTAACTCTCTGAATAACTGAACCCATTAAACTTATCTCAAGGGAATATTTTATATCTCCATTAAGAGACTATGAATTCCATCTTGAGAATATATGTTCCATCAGCACTAAATGTGGCTGCCCAACATACTGAAGTTTTGACCGATACTTTAGATCTCACTCCTGATATATCAAAGTGTTAGGTTCTAAAGATTAGGAACTAATGTATTTAGAACTTCAATTTGTATGTTGGCAAACCATAATCAAAACAATGTTTAGTCGTGTGTTAGACTTGCTCAAAGTATGGGTCTTATTGTAAAGTTGGAATCGAGTTTTTATGCAGAAGTACTGTTCACTTTCTGTATGACTCGATCGATCGAAAATTAGACTCGATCGATCGAAAATCGTGCAGAACGTTTTTCTGCAGAAAATTCCAACTTAGCCCAAGCCCGTTTTAATGTATAGGGTTTTATGTTTTGCCCTAAGTATATAAGGGAAAACCCTAGCCACGTTTTTAGAGTTCTGTTTTGCTGTGTTTGTGAATCTCTCTGTGAGATCTAGAGGTGTTTACCCTCACATACACTTAGGGTTTACAAACTTGAGATTTATGTCAAGAGTTGTGTAGATCATTACAGTTGCAGAATCAATAGAGCACAAAGATATACAAGCAGGTGCGCTTGTGGATTTGCTGAAGAATTCCGGAAAGAAGGAGTCTGTGGATCTCGGAGCTATCATGGGGTCATGGTAGTAAGTTTCCTACACTTGGGTAGCATTAGAATGTTAGTGGTCTAAGTTCTATTGTGTAAACTTCAATTCTTTCATAGTGGATTCAGTTTACCTTGAGGATAGCTAGGTCAAATCCTCCCCAGGTTTTTACCGGTGTGGTTTCCTGGGTCATCATATCTTTGTGTTATTTATTTTCCGCTGCTTTGTTATTTTTTGCTTATCTGTGTTAACCTATTTTTAATTAAATTACCTAAGTTAATCACTTGGCTAATTCATTAGGTTAATCTGTTGGGTTTAAGGGGTCTAAACGAACTGACACAAAGCAACCTACACTTCATGATCATGTCCATTATTCTCTCAGGATTAAGAGTTTATGTAAATATAAATCGTGAGATTTATTATTCATTTACAATCGTTAGGAGAATAATAAATCTCACAGCGGTCCAGTTCAGTATATCTTAACTCTTAAAACATATCAACATATCAATTAGAAGTCTCCACTTCCATGATCAAGACAAATAATTAATATGTTTCTTCACAGATGAAATGCTCAATTTCATCACCGACTACAAACTAAAATTCTGAGTTTACAAAGAATTTGTGATTTATACCTTCTGTGACTAAATCACATAAATCACATACTATGCATCTCATGGACTATATGATAATGTCTGAATATTCATGTTACCATTATTTTAGATAATAATAAAATAAATTTATCAATTACAATATTAAGTCATACATCATTTAATTCATAATGTCATACATAATAATATTTTTACATGGCATCTTACAATTGGATTTAAGGGCACTAATGCTAACACTTCCACGGGTGCGACCCCGTATTCATTAGTATATGGCATGGAAGCCGTCATCCCCGCAAAGGTAGAGATCCCGTCTCTCAGGATTTTATCTCAGACAAAGCTGTCAAAAGCTGAATATGCTCGTTCCCGATATGAACAACTGAACGTGATAGATGAAAAGCGCTTGACCACAATGTGCCATGGATAGTTGTACCAACGCTGCATCAAGCAAGCATTCAACAAGAAAGTTAAACCTAGGGTCTTCAAGGAAGCCGATCTAGTCTTGAAGAAGCGCAACCAGGCCATGCCTGATCACAGAGGAAAGTTTGCCCCAACTTACAAGGGCCCATATGTGGTAAAGAAGGCCTTTTTTGGAGGAGCCTTGATTCTAGCCAACATAGGCGGGTATGACTTCAATATGCCCACCAATTCTATTGTCGTTATATGGTACTTTGCATGAAGAAGCCTCTTAGAGCACCTCATTTCTATATTTTTATACCAACCAAAAGAAAAAAAAAAAAGAACAAAAAAATAAAATACAAAAGGTAGATTGAAAACCCGAAAAGGCGGTCTACATAAAAGGAGAGCCAAAAGAAAGAGCATGAGAAAATACAAAGGTAGGTTGAAAACCTGAAAGGGTGGTCTACGCAAAAGGAAAGCAAAAGAAGGAGTGTGAGAAAGCCTGCTAGATTTAAAAACCGAAAACGTAGTCTAGGCAAAAATTAAGGCAATTAAAAGTTAGTTGAACTATATGATGACCAGATCCTTCTTAGTGGAGGTACGTAGGCAGCCATCTTGGTTCGGTAACATCTTAAAAGAAAAATCAGTCAGTTGTGCTTGCTTGAATTCCTGGTCAAGATCAGAAAATTAGATGGATCTAGCATCCAAGACAAGATATGAAGACACCTCCAAGATGGCTCTCTATCTACAATGCTGCCACGACCCGATGGTCCGCTCAAGATGTTTTGGCTCATACCAATGGGAACTATACCTCAATAGGAAAAGGAAAGATCCGTCTAGAATAGGATGTATCCTTGGAAAAATAAGATGTTGATATGCATGGATTTTACATCTATCACTTATTTGTATATCCTTGCATTTTCAAAGAATTTGCCAACATATTCATTAAGGTGCCTGTATTGTGCCATTCAGTTTCTTTCGTGCATTCTGATACCAAAACATGAAATCTCATCTCATAAATATATCCTAAATATCATCATAAACATCTCTCCCCACCATCTCTCAGTTTCTAAGCATGCTTAACAGACGAGACTATGCTTTAAGAACTCAAACAAAAAGAGGAAGGCCTTACGCAATTACCTAGCAATTTATGGACCTTTCCATACATGGTGGGATACTAACTACATAGCTTATGTGTAGAAACAAAATAAGTAGAAAAGAAGACCACCAAGTCAAACATGGCCCAAATGAGCAGACACGGCTTGGCACAATCTCCCAAAACCAATATGGAGAATCGGATCAGTAGGAGCATGAGTGCGAAGTAACCCGGCTGCATCAAAGCCTAGGTCTTTGGCAACCCCTTTGATTCTGTCATGTGAATATTGAAGATGGACAAGCTCCTTCCCCATCATGGAATCAAAAGTATAGCCCTGTCTCTCAGTCTCTAACAAAGCCTGCAAGGTGAGCACCTTTGCAATAGCAACTCTCATAGCCCCCTCCCTCTCAACCAGCTTAGTATGAAGGCAACGAAAGGCCAACTGTGGCTCGTTAGGCTCATTGCCCTCTCGCCCATACTCCATGCTCAAAGTGGAATGAATGTAGGCCTTCACTTGTACTAGCTCTGTTAGGACATATGTGAATCATGTTACGAACATATGTCAATATTTTATGTAATTGGCTAATCCTTTGACAAAACGTACTATACTTGTAATTGGGTAGATCTAGGATGTGTTTAATGCTTCAAGGAACAAGGTTTCAAGTTCAAGTGTTAAAACCGTGCAAATCTGTCCAAGAAACAAGTGATGAAGTGTTGTTCATTAAAGCTCGACAGCTAGCTTGACAACTGGTATCTATCGAGGTTTAGAAGGCTGTTCTAGCCCGAGGCTCGACAGCTGCTCGATAGATAGGCTATCTATCGAGATTTATGAAAATCAAATTTTTAGTTCTGATTTCATTCCAATCCGTGAATATGTTTTTGGGCTTTCTTTTCTCACAACCTTAAACATATAAAAGGATTGTTTTAAGGGCCGTCAAAGGTGACACAAGTTGCGCAAGCATAGAGCAAAGTCTTGTTCATGCAAATTGTGACCGGAGATAGAATTTTCCCTAGTTCATCTTTCTTCTGAAAAAGCTGCTCTGTTTGTACACCATAGGATTTTGTGACCAAGAAGCTTCTTGATCTTCATCGTTTGGATGAACTGAAGAACTCCGCAGCCAATATCTTTCTCAAGTTGGTGATTAAGTCGTGTACTGGGATCCGCGCATCTATTGGTTAGTCACATACTGGGAGCCGTGCATTAAAAGGAGAGATTGTCACTACAAAACAAGTCCAATTGGGTATTAGGGTAAAGGTTCAACTGTAGGTTGGTATAAGGTATTGGGATTCCTTTACTTGTAACCACTTGTTTTAATAATACTGAATTCTCAGGAGTGGTGACCTTAAAATCATCCGGTGGGGTTTTTGCCGTGTAGGTTTTCCCCATTCGTAAACAAATCACCGTGTCAACTTTATTTTCCGCTGCACTTTATTTTAGTTGATGATTTGTTTGTACTGCCATGTACATTGCATGTTAATTTAATTAATTAATAAACTTGGCTAATTAATCAATTAATATATCACAAGGGGTCAATACATTCTTGGCCTATTAAGCTTCAATGCTAAGCCATCGGCATTGCTACTAGCCTCAGCCCTGCCAACCTTTAATTCAGCCCTTTCCTCAACCCAAGTATGATCCAAAGTGGCAAACCTCTGAGTAAGATTCGCAAGCTCATCCTCCAGACCCGTAACTCAAGATCTTAGCTAAACACACTCTACCTCTGTACCGGGAGGGGCCGGCCCTCTCCAATCAAGTTCCACCCTAAAAGAGCAAGCTCAATCTCATATGCACTGCTCATCTCCTCAATATCCAAGGCCCTCTCAACCTTGATCTCAAACTCTAGAGTATAGTCTCTTAAAAAATTAGCCGGAAGTGGCAACTCGGCTAAGACTAGTGATGATAAGTCAAACACAAAGCTAGGATCTTTGGTGTCTCGCTACACTCTAAACTCAATAGAAAACCACTCCTAGTCATCCCTAAAACAATGAAGGAAGTCAATGCTCGACTTGCGTGCCTCTTAGAAATCAAAGGCACACCCTATCACTACCATATCAACATCCACAAGCCCGTACTCGCAAGTGACAATGGAGAGATCACTAAGTCAAGGGATATGCTGGACACCCCCGAACTGCCGCTTGGCCATGCTCAGAAAGTGCCCCGTGCATCCCCAAATGCCCACAAGGGGAATGTTAAGTAAACTAATACAATGGGCCTGCCCCTGCCATCTAATGATACCCCACTTGACTTTCCAAGTCCAGTCAGTGGGACTCAAGCTGCACAAGTACCTCAGCCAACCCTCGGTATCCCCAAAAAAAGGAAGATTAAGAACTACAGTGGCCCAAACTTTGCTCATAATAGCAAAGGCCTCAGGCTAATCCCTGACAATAACACTTAGGTAGCTATAGAACCACAGCTGTAACAGATGAATACAACAACCTAGCCTACCCCTACCAGTCTCCCAACACAAAGACAAGGACCTAATGGTCTCAGAAAATAAAGCAGGAATGAAAGAGGTACCTGTTGGAAAAATCATGTTTGTATCGCATACAAAACATACGTAGCAGAAAATTAACGGATCTACTTCATTCGCAATTGATAACATACACTATGTAAGTTTTAAAATATAGAATCAAGAGAGGGTACCTTGGTATGGTGAATTTCAAAACCGAAGATGAAAAGCACTTGGGAAAACTTTTAATTTTCACTCCAATTCCACTTGATGCCCAAGATGTGTGGTCTCTCAATCAATTATGTGTATATGTTCTAAAGAGCATATGAAGGAGTCTCCCTCTCTAACACCCACATACAAAACCATTTCATATCTATAAAATTCTGCATGTTTCTCTCTACATAACTGATTATTTAGTTGAGTTAGCCTTTTGGGCCTTTCCAATTGGACTTTAATGTGTGGCTTGGAATGGGACCAAAAGGGGACAAATAAGACTCTAGCTCCAATGGGCCTTGGGCTTCTCTGTCAAGTCCAAAGTTACCATTAATTATATTTAATACCACTATATAAATATAATTGCACTCTAGGCCTTATCAATAAATTATTTTCCAAGACTTTATTGCACATGCAACCCCTTCATAAAATATTCATAGTAATACAAAGTCATGAATGTAGACTGCCACTTTGTGAATTACTACATCTTAATCCTTGAGTACCCGATTTAATCCTTTTAAAGTTATTCATCATATATTTATGAAATCTAATTTCATAAATATATATACTTTAGTCTTACTAAAGTGATTAGGAAAATGATAAATCTCACAGCGGTCCAGTTCAATATATCTTAACTCTTAAAACATATCACATATCAACTAGAAGTCTCCACTTCCATGATCAAGACAAATCATCTTAGTTAATATGTGATAGTCTTTGCAGATAAAATGCTCAATTTCATTATCGACTACAAACCAAAATTCTGAGTTTATAAAGAACTTGAGATCTATATCTTATGTGACTAAATCACATAAATCACATACTATACATCTCATGGACTATATGATAATGTCCAAATATTCATGTTTCAATCATTTTAGATAAGAAAAAAGCAATTTTATTAATCACAATATTAAGTCATACATCATTTAATACATAATGTCATACATAATATCATACATGGCATATTACAATAGGATTTAAGTGCACTAATCCTAACAGTACCATGAGGTGGGGCACTCACTAGAGGGAGAATGGTAAAGCTAACAACTCTTGACAATGAAGGAAATAGAACCGCACCAAAGAAGGCCTGACGCCGGTAGGATGTCTATCGCTCCCCTAAGTCCACAAAGTCATCTCAAGAACCGACAGGGCACTCCAATGAGTGGAACCAATCATACAAGAAATCAAACGACATGATCCCTGCTATCCTATTGCCATACCAAGTTAGCACCTCCATGACAGGCCTCTTGAAGCCCAACAGATCAGTGAGTCTCTTGCGGCAACATAACCGCATCAGCAGAACAAAATAGTACTTAGAGGGGTAGAAAGAGAAAAAAACGATCTCCAAGGTGGGCACCAGATCAACATCTCCATTGGTGACACATCTCAAGATGGGGTCCCAACAAAAGGTAATGACCTTCAACAAATGGTTTATAGCATGAGAGATCAGAGATGGGTTTTCGATTTTTTTTTTTTTAGGATCTTTATCTCTGTGATTATATTTCTGTCATAGAGATAGAGTATTGATTAGCTCAAAGTTATAAACAAATATTAATATTATATTGGAGCTTCCAATTTGTTAATTGAAAACCAAAGTTCTCTATCTCACTAGTTTCTTTTTCTTTTTCTTTTTTCCACCGAGCGTCCACCCTTTTTTTGTTCCTCAACCGAAGCTCTCGCCCTCTCCCTCTCACCCAGCCTCCTCTCTTTTTCTTTTTTTCGTCCATTCTCTTTCTTCTTCTCTTAAAATATTACTGTTTCTCTCTTGTTCCTTCTCTCTTTTTTCTCTATTTGCTCTCTTTCTTCTCCTCTGACTCAAAAACTCTCTCAAAAAAAATTTCCTAGAGATTAGTGATGGCGTGGGCTTGTGGTGGTGTTTGAGAATGGCCTCATTTGCTAAGGACAAGTAAAAAACCACAAAATTATATTTACATACAAAATAAATAGATTGATACTAATTTATGCATCAGAGATTCCCCCACCAAGAGTGGTCTCTTAAATCAGCTATATTTTTCTTCCAACAGAAGATCGTCAAAATCTCCAAGTTTGGACAAGTGAACAACAAACTATTTTTGGCATCATCACATGCTAGTTGTTTTCAAAAAGTCTCGTTTGGTACACCCACTCAAACTCAGTATTTTCACATACTTTTTCATTCACATATATTTCCACACATATTTTCAAACACATGTTTTCAGTTTTTAAGTGCATGTACTAGTTGTTTTCAAAAAGTCTTGTTTGGTATACCCACTCAAACACATGTTTTCAATTTTTAAACAATATTACACGTATTTTCACATACTTTTTCACCCACACATATTTCTACATATTTTCAAACACATATTTTTAGTTTTTAAGTGCATTTACCAAACATCCCTATCTGTGCATCATGAAATAACTAAACCTTTTACAACGCATCTAAAATTCACAGATGTTATTTGTTGAACAGTTTGTAAGCAAAATTCATAAAAATTGGCATACATTAGCAATGATTGAAGTTATTGGAGACGTAAATGGGCTATCGAAAAAGAAAATCATTTTTGGGATTAAATAGACGAAGAAAAATGATAGTAGATCATGATGTAAACACAGAAATTATTCCATAAAATGCAGATTCTCAATTGTTCTCTCTCATCTTATAGTAACTAGTAAGAGACAAATTCTAGAAGTTCTCCCGCGTCATTAAAAAAAAAAAAAAAATTATGGGTGATCATCAAATCATTTATGTGCGTCTGCAAAAGACTACAGGAATAGACCATATCAGCATACTATCATAAGAAAGAGCATTAAAAAAACACAGTGAAGCTAGTTTGCTCATCCTTAAGTGCACATTGTCAATTTATCACAAAACATAAAAATCCCCTCCAAAAAAAACATAGGTTCCAAAATGCATAGAGCTGCCCCTGGTCACATTCAACCATGCGAAAAATTCCTGAGAAATGAAACAATGCAGAGTTAGAAAATATATGGAACAGCAAAAAGGGCAAAAATCCACAGCACAATCAGCCAAGAACCAGCATGCAAAAGGAGTCATAATAACGCACTTCCTTGGTGGAAAAGGATAGCTCACTTAAATCTTAAATTTGAAATCAATTCCGTTACCATGATTGTATATAATATCCAGAAAACAACATGTAAAGCTTAAAATGGTTGAGCATTGCAAAAGAAATAGATAGGAACAGACAAGAAGGATGTCAAGGAGAAAATTTTATGCAATAAAAGAAGTTAAAAACAACAATGCCGACCTCGCAACATAACACCACTAAAGTATAAGAGAGAGAGAGAGAAATGAAAATTGAATTTTTTTTTTTTTTTTTTTCTATTTGTTTCTGTGACTAAAATTCAAAATGAATTATCTTGACAGTAACACATTGATTCCAATGAACCCCCCCAAAAATTCAAAAAAGAAAATTATGGAATTGAAACCTTACTCTTAATCCTGGTCAAGATGTTGAGTGCTAGGAAGCAATCCTGTGTTATGGTGTGGATGGTAAAATGCTCTTATTCTTGGTGTTACAAAATTAATGCCAAGGATGTATACAATCAATAAGGCAAAGATGCTATCAGAAATAGCCTGCAATAAGATAAAATAAAATAACTACTGTATCTTGATGTTTAACCATGGAAATAATTAATATTCATTATACTTTTACCTGTTGATCTCTTAAAGTGGCATATAGAGATAATTCCACTCCACCTTTGCCCATCATCGAGAGCACAATAGCCCATTTTCGTCTCCAATAATTAGACTCAAAACTCGAAACTAACCAACATGTGAGGAACCTTGTAGTCCCCGTGACAATAATTAATACTACACATAATATAGTTCGGCTGTCCTTGAAGTTTATGCTGAAGATGTCTGCTTGCATCGAAAGCAGTGTCAGATAAAGAAGAAAAAGAGCATTGGCAATGGCATTAATGTGGTTGACTAGCAAGTTCACTAATTCAGGTGCACGAGGAACCGCCAAGCCAAAGAGCAAAGTGGGCAAGAGCCCATAACTCTCAAGCCATCCTGAGAACATTTGAGTACCTAATGTACAAGCTATTATCACCCACATAGTAATGTTCCTAGCTTCACTATAGGTATTTGACCTAAGAAGCAAACTCACCAAAGGACGGAAAATCAAAAATACAAATAGAATTAGTCCCAACATCCAATATATAGGCACAAGAGCACCCCCCTCAGTAGTTTGAGTATGATTATAAAGGCTGTATACAAATTTTAAAACTGAAACTGCTCCGTCAACTGCCAATAAGCTAATGATTGAGGATGTTAAGACAAATTGACCCATAATAGTCTTAGATAGATCTAAATCTTCCAAAAGGAAGAGAACGGAAGTGTATGGTGGTAAAGCCACAGAGTATATAATCGACTGGAACGCTTTTGTTTCCTCCTTATTTAATTTCCAAATATATGAAATAGGAGCTTCTACCAACCATCCGACTACAAATGGTGCAGAGGGTGACAAAATACCCATCACAATCTCTAATATGTTTGGTTGTATGTTGATATCAGTCTTTATACCAGCCAGGAAGACACAAAAAACAAAACCCAAAGCCCCAACTACACCCAAAGTATGAAGTGTTTCAAGTGACACCAACTTGGCATAGATTTCATAATAGGGCCCAAGTATTCTTTTTCTGCCCAGGAGAGATTTCCCGAGTAAAACCCCAATCTGTTAATTAAAAAAAGAAAAACAAAACAAAGTATTAGAATGTATATGATAGGTCATTTGATAGGTCATTCTTGAATCTTGGTAAGTGTAACATGAGGAATAGGAGATATGGTTAATGCATCAAGAAATTACCATTATTTGTTGTGCTATGGTAGGAACCGTGGTTGGACTAATGTTCCAACGCAATGCCACGGTGAGCCCAAGCACTATGGCAGATACAATGCAAACCGATGGCATTGTGTGATATAACAATTTGCCTTTAAACCAGTCCTTTGAGTAGAACACAGGAGGAAATAAGCTAGTGGATGACACATTGTGATCGGTATTCTGCAAACAAAGTTAGATGAGAACATTATCACCAGAAAAAACTCGTAAACCTAAGCATTCTACCCAACCACATATAACCCAAATTAGAAAATTTCCTAACAGCACATCACTTTTAATTTTGCATTCCGTGTATCAGAAAAGAAGCCTCACCTTACCAATGGCTTCTTTTCTGAATGGCTTCTTTTCTTTTCTTTTATTGTTAAGGTTTATTGTGCCTGCATATATATATATATATATATATATATATATATATATATATATATCTTACCGAATAAACAAAACAATTAAATTACCAACCAAAAAAAAAGAAGCCTCACCTTCACAGAATTTGCAGAACCAAAATGCAGGCCGAAAGTGCCTGGGGGACTGGGGTAGGAACACAGGACCAGAACCCAGGCAAGCACAACGGTGATGAAGAAATACAAGGAGCAACTCATTTTATCCAATATGGATTTTTCCTGATTTATTTTTCCCAACTGTTAAATAATCGATTTTAAATGGGGAGTTATCCTTCTGAATTGTGTTGTTCAAAATTCTATTTTTAACCCGGGTTACCTCTGTGCAATGGTCAATTTAGTTTTGGTTATTTTTAACTTACAATTAATTTGATCCTAAGCGATAATTCACTAGCGAAAAATGCCTACATAGCAAACAAATTGTACATTTGGCACATTCAAAGCTTAAATGGTAATAAAATAATAATTTTTTAATTAACATGCCACATAAACATTTAATAATTAAAAAATCCATGTCAGCGACAAAAAAAAATCATCAAACCAATCAAAAAGAAAATTTTAAAAAAAAATTAAAATTAAAATTAACTGTTATCTTCAAACAAGAACACAAATATCCATATCCTCATTTTAACTGAATCCATTAAATTTCTCTAACACGGCCCATTTCATTGTAATGTTTCCTTGATGTAATGCACGTTATGATGATGTGACATTAAAATTTTTTTTTTTTTCTAATATTACCATAATCTAAAATTACAATATATATCACATCACATTAATCTCATCATCTTCCTAAACAATTTAACATTGTATTGGTGTATTTAGTTTACAATAATATAATATTACAGTTTAATATAACATCAAGATAAACCAAACACCTCCTAAGAGCATTGGTATTATGGGCGTAAAACTAAAACATCCCAAATTGCTATTTTAGCCAAGGTTTTCAGACCCGGACCGTTTATTGAACCGTAAAAGAGAGAGGTTCAAGGTTTTTGAGGTCGAACCGAGGTCGAACCGGGGTCGAACCGTGATGACGTCATAATTAATTTAATAATTATTTTAAATATATATAAAAACATTAAATTAATAAAAAATAGAAAAATTAACTAAAATAGTCAAAAACAAATATAGATAGTATTTTTTATAACATAACTTTCATAATACAAATAAAATTATTAAATTCTAAAAAAAACAATAGCTATTGAGTTTCTAAATTATTTTTAAATCATGACAAAACACACTTTAGTACCCAATAATTTTTATTTTATGAAACCCAATAAAATAGTGAAGAGACAAATAAGTTTATTTGCTCATGACCAAGCCCATTTGATTGCCTATCATTTTTTTCCCAAGCCCATTTAAATAGTCACTATTTACCATTTATTATGAATAAAAAAAAAAAAAAAAGTCAAAAGCTAGGTCTGAATGTGTCAAACCATTTAAAAATTGTTAAAGTTAAACAAATAATAAAACTCAAGAAAGTAGTGCTTGACAGCAAGCAAGCATTATATAATTTATATGTTAAGTTTTGACAGCAAAGCACGGCAGCAGAAAAGAACTCCGGAAGCAGTGAAGAAATTTACAACATTTTTAGCAATACTTTCACAATAAAATTTATGTAAAAAATTGTTAATAGTTTTAATTTAAACTTACTATTTGAAATTATTTTTTTACTCACTAATATTAACTAATAACAATCTATTATTTAAAATTTATTGTAAAACATTGTGAAAATATTGTAGTAATATTTAATTGTGATTTTTTATTCTTTTATTTTTTTTATCTTTCCTTGCATCCGTACGTTTCTTTTCCTTTTTTTTTTTTCTCTTGTGTTTTATCCACCACACGCGTGTCCCCATCCCCACTTCTCTCATCTAGATTTTATATTTCTACATTCTTCCTCCACAGTCCGCACAGCTCCAGTCCTCTCTGCTTTTATTTTTCTTTCTTTCTTCCTCATCTCTTTCTCTCATACTCTCACGCCCTGTCATACACACATTACCAGCAGAGAACAAAGCCAGAATTTAAAGCTTGCTTCGCCCAAGAAAAGAGTTTCTGAAGAGAGCCAGGGAGCTGCTTGATGTACTCCGAAGAGAGAAAGAAGAAGAAACATAAAGAGATGCTGTATTTTTGCTTTTTTCCTTCTCCGTTGTTTTGTTCTTCCTCTGCTTCTTCTTCTTCTCTGTTTTTTTTTTTTTTTTTCTCCCTTTCATTTGGTTCCAGATCTGAAAAAACCCAAAGCAGTGCTGAAGTATTTGCCCAAAAAAAGGAACCGTCCGAACCTCAAAAACCAGACACGGTTCTCAGAACCGTACGGTCCGACCACGGTTTGGACGGGTTCCTGCTTTTTGCTCATAGAACGGTTCTTGATGCTAAAAAATCCGTAAAACTCAGAGGTTCCCGGTTTTCCAGGTCGGACCGTACGGTCCGGTCCGGGTTTCAAAACTATGATTTTAGCAACACATGCACAATTTAAGATTTACCCAGTGTGTATTGTTAAAAAATTTAGCAATTATGAATGGTAAGTTTATATTTAAAGCAACTACTGTAGTAAGTTTGCATTTATTTTTGGGTAAAATGCAAAACTGACCCTTTAAGTTTTTTTAGATTTCATTTCTATCTTCTAACTTTACTTTTGTTCATTTCAGTCCTCTAACTTTCAAGTTTATTCAATTAGGGCTTTTCCATCAACTTTTTTTATATGTTGTGGTCAATTTTTCAATTTTATAAATTTTTCTTCAAAATTTTTAAATTAAAAAAATTCAATTAATGATTGAAAAATATTTTCCAAGTTTTAACAAAAGTTAACAGAAATGCCTTAATTGAATAAATCTAAAGTTAGAGAACTAAAATGAACGAAAGCAAAGTTAGAGGACTGAAACAAAATCTAAAAAAAGTTAAAGGGTCAGTTTTGCATTTTAGCATTTATTTTTTATTCATTTTTATTCTTACATCTCTCTCTCTCTCTCTCTCTCTCTCTCTCTCTCTCTCTCTCTCTCTCTCTCTCTCTCTCTCTCTCATTTTATTATGTTGTATTTAAAAATAAGAAATGAGATGCTAAGTGTATTATTAAATGAGTTTGTGAAATAAATAAAGTAGCTTTTTAGAATGTAATTTTTTTTTTTTTTTTAAGAAACTTAGATGTGTATGCTCTAAGAATCTTTTTAGGTTTCGAGCATATTTCAGTTATTTTTTAAGTTTTGAGAGTATTTTGGTCATTTTTTTGGTTTATGGGGCATTTTGATAATTTTTTAATTTATGAGGTATTTCGGTCATTTTATAGGTTTAGGGGGGGTATTTTGGTGATTTTTAGGTTTCGAAGGTATTTCAATAATTGTCTAGGTTTCGAGTGGTATTTTGGTCATTTTTAAAAGTTTAAGGGTTATTTTGGTAATTTTTAGGTTTAGGAAGGGTATTTCAGTCATTTTTTTGGGTTAAGAGGATATTTTGATAAATTTTAGGTTTTAGGGGTATTTATGTCTCTTTTAGATTTTGGGGTGTGGGCGTAACGCCAAGTTTGAGGAGAAGAAAATGAGTCGCTGCCTAATTTTATGGTCTAGGAGCCATGTATATAATGCCCTTACGTAGAATGACTAATCATACTACTAGAGTATGAGGTTCGGAGTTTAGGTACGTTCTTGGGAAGGTATTTGCTCGACCCTTAAGTCGGCTTCCACTCATTGTGTTTTATGTCTTAATATCATTAAAGGCAGGTTCAACATTGCATTCTAAACTCACACACACACACTAACATGCATTTAACAATCAACATGGCATCAATCATCCTAGAACCCTAGCATACATCTATTATGCCTCTTTACATCCTAGCATACATCTATCATGCATCTTTTCCAAGCAAGCAAACAAGCATGGCATATCAGATCTCACTCAAGGCATTATCATAAACATGGCATATCCATGGCAAAGCAAAAATATAGGCATGGCAAAATCAAATAAACATGTGATAGCATCCAAACATCAAGAATGTATTCAAGTTAGCATGTTCATATTCATGTTATCAAACAAATGCATGTACATGTGAATGCATGACTTACCTCACTCCACCACAACACCTATGCATCAAGTGCATGGACATATAAATGCATGTTCATGGTATTAAAGAAGCATAAAATAGAAACCCTAATCTAGCATGTTAAGGACAAACAAACAATTAAACAGAGAAGTGAAGACCTAAAAAGCATAAAAATGAACTAAACAGAGGCATATGGTATGAAAGAAATGAAGAAATAGAAGCAAGAAACTCAAATTAGGGTTTCTGGGCACAAGTATGAGTGCGCATTCATAGGCCTGTGCAGGTAAGCCAGTTGTATGCGTACGCATACTACGAACTTGCGTACACATGCAAAAGCATGCGCGCGCAAGAACACCCTGCAACCCTAACCCAGAAATAGGAACAAAGTAGAAACTTAAAACTATGAATCTAGCAACCTATCATGCTTCTAAACATACTTAATACAAAAACCTAGGCACAAACATATTAAAACATAAACAAAGCAAGAAAAACAACTAAAAACAGGATTAAAACTAGAAAAAATAAAGAAAAGGAAAAAGAAAGTTTAGAACTAATACCTCAAAAACAAAAGCTCTTCAAGCTTGATTTTGACCATTTCCCCCAATCAATCTATTCACAATCAAATACAAACGTGATTAGCAAGCTTACTCAAAGATTAAGGCCAAAAAAGGCCCTAATCAATAGAAAATTAACTTGAGGATGTTTTGTGAAAAACTCCCTCTTTGATTTACTATTTTTAGTGAATCATTAGTTTTCCCTTAGGATTTTCTATGTGCCTTGAGAATGTGCCATGCTAGGCTTTTTATGTTGAAAAATAGGGGTTTGAAACGGCTCCCAGACAATGTGGGATTCATTCTAAACCTCAGCATTAATGCAAAAAACTTGTCTTTCGTATCTTTCTAGAACCCTAGCTGGGCGTGCAAATTTGTGCCTGCGTGCACATGCTTTAAGCTTACGCGCACAGGTGCATTTATGCGTGTGCATGACGAGAGTTTCTTTGGCCTTTATTTTCTAAAAATAGATTTATTTTCTTACAAAACATTTTATTTTTTATTTTAACATTTCTCAAGTCAATTTATCATCTGATCAAACCCTAAATCATCCTTGAGCCTTAGAGTTTAATCGTCATTGGGAAACGGGGGTCCGAGTTGTAAGGGGTACAAAATGTGGTGTCTACAAATGCCCCTCTTTTGATTCGTGAGCTTCGCTAACAGAATCAAAAGAATAACAAACAAAACATTTTGTTTTAACGTACGGCTCGGACCCAACCCACGCACATGGCAAACAACAGCATACATGGGGCGAGGCGTAACTCCGAAGAGCTGCGTGGGATTCGTATGTCCGAAGTCCCAACTTTGTTACTCGGGAAACGAGCAACGACAAGTTCATTATCCAAGAACCTATTTTGCCAATTGCAGGAAAAAGGCAAGTGACTCACTATCTTAAAGTCACTAAAAAAGAAAAACAGGAAAAAGGCAAGTGACTCACTATCTTAAAGTCACTAAAAAAGAAAAACAAACATGGCCAACGCCCGCAACCATCAACCAAACAAACAAGGTGCTCTTACAAACTTAAAAGGATACATATATGTTGTGTCCATCTGGGGATCTTACCTCAAAATTTTTTGGGTGGCTTGTGCCTCTAGGTAATACTTATCTTCTCCATCTTTATCTCTACCTATTATGGTAAGGCTCTTGCCTCGAGGTGACCTTGGTCTCTATCTCTATCTCTACCTCTACCTCTTTTACTGTGCCTGCATATTCAATTCTCAAAAGATATGTGCACAAGTTCTAGATTCTATCTTGACTTTTGTGAGGTTTGTGCATTCATATTCAATTTCTGAAGGATATGTGCACAAGTTTTGAATTACGTCTTGACTTTTGTGGGGTTTGTGCCTGCATATTTGAAGTATATATGCACAACTTCTTGGTTTTTTTTTTACTTACGAGGAAGTCCTTGATGTATGAACTATTGGGTAAACAATCCACTGGGGAGGATCACTTGCTAATGGGTGTGTTGGTGACTCACGGGGGAGCCCTCTTGGTGATTTTGACCTACAAGGAAGTCTCTGATGATGTGAACTCCATTTGGGGAAAATGACTCACTAAGGAGTTTAATGTGATTTTGACCTATGAGGAAGCCTTTAATGGTGTAGTCCACTGGGGAAGATGACTCACTAAGGGGTTTGATGTGATTTTGACCTACGAGGAAGTCTTTGATGGTGTTTAGTTCACTGGGGAAATTTTCTTCTTCTCCTTCATGACTCACTAGGGAACTAACGTTGATTCCACCAACAAGGGGTCTTTATCAACTCCATTGGGAAATTCTTTTTTTTTTTTTTTTTTTTTGCAACTCTCGAAGGGGTTGTCCTTATGCTTTAGAACCATGGAGGAGTCTTTCCATGATATTGTACTTTACTAGGGATTTGATTCATGATCGGAGTTTGTAGGGAAGTTTCCTTTATGATTTCTGATCTACTAAGGGATGTTCTCGATGTTGTTAACCCACTGGGGAATTGTGTCTTTTGTCGAACTAAGAGCATTTCAATCCTTTTGGATGCATTTGGAATTTTCTTTTGCACTTCCTACCTTTTGGGAACCCATTAAGGATATTTGAATTTTGTTTTAACTAAACTACATGTAGTTTAGTGAGAGGCCTAAACTACACGAAGTTTAGCCATCAAGTGCATTCCCGCCTCTTCAAATTTTTTCTCAACAGTTACCAACCATTTCTTTTCTTTTTTCTTCTTATTTCTCTGCATCTTCCTCATCTCTTCACATTCTCTCCATCTCTTCAACTTCCATTTTCTCTCTATAAAGCTTCTGCCTTTCTCTCATCCTTCACAATCTAACTACCTCTCCCAAACTCTCTCATCTTCTCCACGGCACCCTAGTCCAAGAAAAGCTCTTACATACTTTCTGGTAATGCATTCATTCTCACATGCTAGAATGGGGTGGTAAGGCTGACTAAGTCTCCTCCTCCAACCTACAGGCCACAAGATCATCCCTCTGAGGGTGCAAGGACCAGATTAGTGAGTTTTCCAAATTTTTCCCATTTTCAAAATTTTCCTTGATCTTCCATTTTGATATGTTTTTGGACATACAAATGCTCAGGTTTCACTGTGAGATGGGTTTAGATGAAAACCTGATATCTTAGGAGGGGTAGGAACATGTTTGGGATGAGTTTTGATCAAAACATGCTTAAAACTATCGAAAACGAGTCTCTGTCTGTGTTCATGGCGCGCGAATTTGAGCTTGGGCACTCGGCTTAGGTCCATGCGCGCACAACTTCACTTCATACGTACGCAAGCATGTTCATGCATACGCATATCTGTTCTTGGGTGTATGCACATGCGGGTTTCAACCTGCGTACGCATATATTGTGCCTGTGTGCGCAAACACGAGCTTGCGCACGCATACCGCTAGAAAGAAACCCTATCTTGAGTATTTCGAACTCCTTTTTCATATGTTTCTCACCCAACTACAAATATAACATTTTATTTCATCATTTTTGCATCTAATTGCAAGCCCAACATCATTTTTCATCTCACTGTAAATCTAACATCATCATTTTTCCTTTTTCTCTGCAGATTTCGACGTTGTTCTCTGGTAAAGGAAGCATTAACCAGGTGGCTGCATGGTACTAGATTCTTACGAAGGAGACTAGGGGTCACATCCGTGATGCGGGCTTCAAGCCAATCATCTGTTTACTGCTTGAGATCTGCTAGCGCCATTCTGGGGCAATCCTTGGTTGAGAGGTGGTGGGACACTACCCACACTTTTCATATTGCTGATAGGGAGATGATAGTGACTCCTTATGACTGGCCTCAGGTTCGATGGGGCACTTATAAACTTAGAGGGCCAATCGAGTACTCAACTGGGCATGGACTTGCTCGGGAGGAGGTACACCACTAAGACAATCTGATATCCTAACATCAAGGTGGATTACATGTTCCTCCCACAAGTGACATCCGATAATTGTGCCAAGATGGCTAGGGCCTTCCTGATGTACCTTTTAGGGGCCTACCTCTTTGCCAACGGGGAGGCAAACGATGTCTTTAAGGTGGCTAGCTTCCTTCCGTGACTTTAGGGGGCTCATGAGGCCAATTGGGGGCAAGCGTGTGCTGCCTATTTGTACTCCTTTTTGGACACGCTCAGCCGGGGGATGTTGAGCCAACTTATGAGGCCTTGGAAGCTCCTTGAGGCTAGTCTTTCTTTCTTTTCTCTTTTATGTATCATGTCTATGTCATTTAGGTTAAACTGTTCATCATGTTCTTGCAAACTGTACTCATGCCTTTATCTTACAAACTATCACCTTTCACATTATTCATATCTATATCTTGCAAACTGTCATCTTACAACTGTTTTTCTTGCAAACTGTCATCTTGCAAACTGTGCTCTTATAAACTATGCTTTCTTTTCTAGCGCTAGGCTATGCAATACTGTCTCATTGCTCAGGGAGTGGCTATAGACTTGTAGAGCTTCCCTTTGGTTAGGACCCACTTCAATGGGCTCTCCTTAGATGATGTGAGTTGAGAATCCAATGCCTCTTATTATTTCCTTTGCATGTTTCTTAGGACTTTCCTTCTAACCCTATGTGTTGTCACAGGTCACGTGGAACCCATGGGCTGCTCTTCCTCTTATTACGAGCCCGGATTTGGAGGCTACTGCTCTTATTGCTTCTAGGGTTACCCAACCCTTCGAGGGTGCTAGCTTGAGGGTTCTTTACTTGGCAAAGAAGGTACACTACCAGTCGGTGGGTGTAGATGCCCTACAGATCCCAATGCTCGCCCCGCGTTCCATGACGGATGCTGAGTACGACTTGTGGAGGTAAGACACCCCTTTCACTCACTTTCATTTTTCTTCATTTATCCTTGCATTGCTTGATACTCAAATGGAACCCTTGTGCTAGGCTGGCCCTGTTGCTGGTGCCCCTATTGACCCTCCTCGACTACCTTGGTTAGTCTATGCTTATGGCCTTGATGACTTCGCTCGTGAGCGTGTGGTGGGCCGCAAAACCAATGTCATGGGATACCCTTTTCCTAAGAATACACAATGAGTTCTCTTCCACTTCTTGTCTTGCTCTTACTTTCCTTTCCTTACATCTCTTCATCACTTGTTCCAACATGTGTCCTTTTTTAGATTCAGCCCACTGTGCAAGAGCATGACGAGCTTGTTTGGCTATTCGGGAATTTCAAGTTGGAGTTGAGTGAGTACTCTATGCAGATCTATGGTCCTAGAGGGTTTGCCCACCTAGGTGATGGCAATGGTGATGATGATGATGATGACGATGATGATGACGATGGTGGTGCTGGCGGCTCTAAGACCACTCCTAGCTGTCAGCCGAGAAAGAGGCACCACTAGAGATGATCTTGCAGATAGACAGACACAGACACAAACACACAGCATATTCCCAATTTTATTTCTTTTTTTCCTTTTTATCTCTTTATTTAGCATATATTTCTGCACTTTGGATTAGATTTGAGACATCGAGTTATATTTTAAGAACACCTTTAACACTTATTCTTATATTTAGAACATGCCCTTAATTTAATGTGTGCATGCTAAAGAAACTACTTACTAAAGCATTTAGATTTTAAAACTCAGACCTAGATAATCCCATTATTACTTAAAAATAACAAAATAGCTGAGCCATGACCACTGCAAAAGGTAATTTCAGTAAATAGTTTTCCCATCATAATCTATTGGAGTATGTTCACCAGCAATATCTACACAGCATATCTGCATGGAGCCAAAACTTTAGGAGAACAGTATCTCAGATAAGACACTGTGGGATCTGTGTATTCCATTGCAAGCTTGTAGACTATAGAGAAAATGGATTTAAATATGAAGGAAAAATATTAATACTTCAAGAGAAGGTCAAGGATGCAAAGAATCACAATCAGAAAATTCAAAAGGCAAGGGATGTACAGACAAATTAAAAGATTGGAATTATGTCAATAGCACTCATTATAAATAAATGTTTATAGTGGTGACAGTAACACTTTAAACTGCCTATGCAGAAATTTTTTGTACTTGAACAAGTATGGCAGTATGTAAAACTTGGGTGTTTGTTAATGAACCAAATATGAAATTTTTGACGTCACATGAGTCCTCAAATTGAAGAAATCAATAAAATGAAATGAAAATCTTATGATCAAGATTGAATTGTACAAAAATGTAATCTATTCTTTGCATAGATGGAAGCCTGTAATGAAGGGTGTGAGAGATCTTGCATAAAGTGGGGCTTCTTATGACTCAAACAAGAAACAATCATACATTTTAAAACCAAGAAGTAACTTATCCTTACAGGAGGAACTTCAAAAGAAGTTATAATTTACGTGCACAGTTTGTTTAGAAGAAACTATTTAAAATGAAATGCCACTCAATTCAACATTTGGAAGTAAACACATAAAGAAGAATCTTGTGAGAAAGCATTGTTAAAATCAAGAATTCAACAAAGTTTAAGTTTTAAAATACGTACACAAGAGCTTTTACATCATGCAGACCTACCTATTGAGCTAGACATATTACATATTATTCTTGCAAAACTGATCTAAAATTCTATTCTCAATGCCTGTAAATTACCCATAAAAAAAAATGCTAAAGATAGGAAGAAAGAAAAGAACTAAGCTAAGTTACAACAAGGCAATCAAACATATTATTCTTCATTCAACACAATTCAGGCTGGTTGCTAATAGAAGGGGTTTTTGGGATCAAGAACAAGGTTTAAAGCAGAAAATATCCTGATTTGGGTGAACTTGTATGGAGCATTGTGTTATCATGAGACCAAGAGTTGCTCCAGAAATGTTATTCATCAAATACATGTATACATATTTTCTCCAGCAGAGATGCCCAGTCTTCCCCAAGCTGCTGTGGGTTAAGCTCCATTGCCACCTTGAAATCGAGCAATGAAATTGGGAAATGCTTCCCATCAAACTGGTGCTTGTAACTATTATTCCTCGACAAGTCACGTCCACATCTTGCCCCCACCAATTCGACGCAGGACTTGATCAACTATTTCTAGTAAGCATCCAACCCATTAATCAACAAATTGGCACATTCTATTGACACCCCCCCAAGGCCCTGTGCTGCAGCAATGAGCTGCATCCGTTCCCTTAGCACATCAGTATCAAGCAATCCACCACTATCATATGAACCAGTACTATCAGTCCTTTCTAAAGGAAAAGCCCTGCAGGCCCCACCCACACTAACAAAGCTAAAAGGTATCCCAGGTGGAGCCTGGAGTATACTTCTACCGAGTACTTCTATTCGATCTTCAACAACTAATACTTCTTTCTCATCTTTAATGTGTACAGAAACTAAACTACCTATTGATCCCTTTATTTGTGTTAGTTTAGCAGGGTTGGAAAGCAAAATCTCTCCTTCACACTGCAATTTCTATGAGTCTTTGATGATGCTGCACCGGCTTCCGTATATCACAATCTCCATTTTCTAATATTACATGAATCAGAACATTTTCTCGCCCTAAGATTGAAAAACAATGCTTATTAAAATCCACCTTGCTCAGCTTCAAACTCTACAATCTGCTCAAATAATAAAAATATTTCTTCAACCTTCCTCGCCAAGTCTCCTAACTGACTGAGCTTTTAAATCCGCCAGATTGATCCATGAATTCTAATGTGATGGCAGTTGCATTTCTCATCAAATAGAATCCATACACAGTGGCCTCTAAAACTCCAAAATTCCAAACCCACCAACTTCCACTTCCTTTGAACTCTAAAAACGTTGGCTAAATTTGGGGTTTTCACTTTTCACTCCATATCCAAAAACGCATTTATCCAAATGCCTAAAAGACACATATATTCCCCAATTCAACAAAGAGAAACCAAAGTGTCCCTAGCCATAATAATTACAGTTTGAAGCTACAAAATTCACACAAATAAGTTGATGAAGAAGAAACCTCAATGCAAGCAAAGCAAAACACTCACTCTTATATTGAAATTGAAGAAGCTAAAACCAGAAAAATTTACAGGGATTTCTGGAAATGTAGTTCAAACTTGGCAGAGAATTTGAAGGAATACAGATGGAGTGAATTGGAATTCTGACCTGTTAGGAGAGTGAGAAAACAAAACTTTTCTCAGAGAAATAGGAATTGGCAGTGCTGACCAATAACAATGAGCATTTAACTTCTTCCTTCTCTTCTTGCATTTTACCATCTCTTTCTCCGTTTTTTTCTTCGCTCTCTGTGACTGTGTCTGTGTGTGTCGTTTATGTAACCGTTTCAACTAAATATTTTCGTTTAACTATTTCGTGTAATTTTGGATCTTTTTTTTTTTTTTTTGGGGGGGGGGGGGGGGGGGGGGTGTGGGTGGAGGGGAGGGAATTTAAAACCATTCTTCTCTCGTACTCACAATTTTTGCCATAATTTATTAAAGCGGTCGACCTGATTGTTGGATTATCACTTTTTTCCAACTTTTTTGTCAACACACTACGTCAAATTTGTAATAAAAAATGTGTCCCTAAAAATTCTTGATTTAAAATTTAGAAATAAAACTTTATTCAAGTTTGATTCAATTTAAATTCTCTCAAGTTTTTAAGAAGAGGAGGTGTCAAGGTGGAGCTTTTATCCCGCAATATTGTCTCAAACTCTTAAAGGGTTGAGGGTTAACGGTGGATAAAAAGTAGTATATTTATATAAAAGTGATTGTTCATCATTCATAGTCAGTCAATCATCAAATTATGGCAAAAGTTGTAACCTTAAAAAAAATATTATATGAATGATCAAGATACAATATAAGGGTTTAAGATAAAATATAAGTTGTGACTTTTAAATAATGTCACGGTTCTTTTATAACTTCTAGTAAAAAAGTTTGGAAAAGTTTGGAAATATAGATTAGAAGGATGTGTAAGACATATTAGTATTCCTCCCCCCCCCCCCCCCCCCCCCCCTTTTTTTTTTTTTTTTTTTTTGATAATTTCAATTAAATATTACAAATATAAACTATCTCTATTGACTTGGTAGGATACCCATGTCTACATTCTATGGCACATAATCCCCGATCATGGGTTCTCCTCTAAGTATTGCTTAGCCATAATGAAGCAAAATGATTCGTATGACCATTATTGGTAGCATCAAGAAGTCTTAGTCAGTTATCAAATATTTATCGCCTCTACGTATCAGACTTTTCTTGCTTTCCCATACAGAAGTCTGGATCTCTGACGAATTAAATGTGAATATAGTGGCTACTAGTTGCTACAAAGCAAACACGAGCTCAAAGATGGAGACAATGTTTGGTTCCACTTATAAAAACGGACTATTAAAAAAACTACAAAAATGAGAGGTTTGAACTTTGAAGTATAGAAGTCCCAATTGCACGTTGGAACATAAAGTGATCAATAATTTAAATTATTATTTATAAAAAAAAAATGTCCATTGAAAAATTTTCAATTGATAGATATTAGAAATTCAAGCAAGGTCGTATATAAGAAACAATCGAATACCAGTGAAACACTGGACCTAGCTATAACATTCAACAGGTTGAATAGAAATTGACCAGGCCGTGTATAACTCATTGATAGTATATAATGCTTAGATTCTGAGGGTTGCAAGCCAATTAAGCAATATCACGTGTAAATCAAAATAAGTGCAAAGAAGACAAGCCCGCAAGAATTTTAACCAACTAATCAGAATCACAACATGCAGCATACTGACTGCCCAATTAAGCAATTATGCAACAAAAACTTCAATGATTTATGAACCCAATAAAAACAAAACTGGAATTGGAAAAATTGAAACCAAAGTTCAAACATAAAAAGGCTTCAAAATCACAGAAGCTACTAACTCAACAAAAAAGCATACGTATGATACTTCTATGTTGGCCATGTGATAAATTATTCAACAGCAACCGGCATATTTAATAGAGCCAAGAGCAACCCCGATATAATCATACAAAATCATCAACAAAAATGCCTGAACCATTGTGTTTAAAATACGGAGGAAGAAGGGTGGTGGTGAACTTGTGAAGGGACAATGAGAGAGTAGGACAATGGATCAAGAGGTTCCGATTATCACTCCCTCACTTCATCATCTTCATCTTCTGCTTCTGCTTCGCTTAAATCAAGATCAGCAAGCAACTCATCCAACGAAAAAGAAGGTACGTCATCTCCATCAGCCACAGATGTCATCTCTGATGGCTGGTAGTCTTTATTACGGTACAATGATATATTGAACCTCAATTCAGAGTTCTCCTCCAGATCTTTCAAGAACTGTTCATACTCTGAGTTAATCTTTTCTTGATCAGTTCTATTCTTATCATCAGCTTCCATGTCAAGGGATTTAAACTTCCAAGCACGAGGCTTCCCACACTTCTTTTGATGCTTCTCTTCATAGCTTTTCCTTATAAGAATCACTTCAGGGATGACCAGACCTTTGTGCTTCTCTATCTCAATATCATTACTGTTAGCCCCATATAAGTCATAACCAAGGGCATAATCTCCGGGGTTCAAAAGATGGCCTAGATGTGTTCTTATGTTGAAAATTGTATCATTTCTTCCAAAATCTGATACTCGGGCCACTTGTGCATCAGCTAAAACATACTTGGAGCCACCAACATTAACTTCAGAAGAAATTATCTCCACATCTAACACAATATACTCCACCAGCTGCCTGCTTGTGAGTAGAGACTTAAACGGTAACCTCCAATACTGATCAGCATCCAAGTAAGAAATCCTTAAGGTCATCGGGTCAAGCAAAGCAATGCTGTTGGTCACTTTGGTGCAAATCACCAATGGGCCAAGATTTCCCAAACTAGCGGCAACTTTGAGCGGGAAAGAGATCAAATCCTCACGACATATTGGGCAGATTTCAACTGAGAATGTATACTTGTAATTATAGTTATTACTCTTTATATCATGGGAAACAAGCTGTTTGTCATTGCGACTCTTAATTGGAGCAACCATACCAATGAATTCCACAAATTTCACACCATGACTCCGGTTAGAGAAAAAGAAGTCGATACCTTGTTCCATCTGCTTAATCTTTATGGCAGAAGCAGCAGCACCGTGCTTCAGAATTAGCTGCTCCAAATAAAAGAAAGTACGCCTGTGAGAAACATGCTGGCACAGTTGCACTGCCACAACCCACTGGTCAGGATTGGCCTGAACTCTTGAACAGGATTCACACATGTGCTCTTGCTGAACATATTCAACCACATACGATTGTTCAAGTATTGCTCCATTAAGAACCTCTTTCTGAACTTTCAATTTGACCTTGATCCTCTTTGAATGGGGTTCGGTCCAAATGAATTCCGCATGTACCAATCTTACCTTGTTCAAATTCTTCAGCCTCTTCACGCAGAATGTCAACAGCTCTTTTGATTCCAATTAGGCTTTGATCCAAGTTCTTGGTGGCTGCAAGTAGCTGTTGCACTCAGGCCAATGCATTATGATCACATGCTTCTGTAGACCTTCTGTGATGTCAACTTCAGAGCGCAAACACTTTACGCACATATTGGCAGCATTCGGTGCCATTGGAATACCGCATTTGCAACATAAAACAGTGCCAACGGTTTGAGGAACCACAAACATACCTGCTTCCTCTGCCATGGCTGGTGATTGTAACAATAAGTAATTTAAGGTTAAGGACAAGGAGCACAGAAACAAGAAAATAAATACATAAATAAATCTGTATAGATCAAGTATGGCTTTGCAATTTAATCACATATGCTTATAATAAGATAAAATTAAAATCACATGACAAAGATCAACTGTAAAAGAAACAGTTGTATCTCCTGCACAGCTAATTTATACAGAAATATTTTATATCACAGATTACAATTTCTTTTAGTTCTTTATGCACAAAAAAAATTATTAAAATACAAAAGCACTCCATTGACAATAGATAGAATATAATTCTGGACCTTGCAAGTGAAACTAACCCTTATAAATGGGTTGGAATATTTGCTAGATCTTCATGGCCATAATGTAGCCAAATTCTAAGTTTGTTCTTCTAGTCTACATACTTAGTTTATTGGGAAAAAAGGTCTAAAACTCAAAGGGATCCATGGAGGAGAACAATTGACAAATTCTAGTAAATTTAAGAGTAAAAGAGCTGATATCAAGCTAAATCAAAATTCAGCAAAACAATAAATTAGACGCATTCAGAGAGACATCAAGTTATAAGCTAAAACAAATTCATCAAATGGTCCCAAACGATTAGAAATCCATTATCCAAAAACAAAAGCATTCTTACCAAATTAGACCAAAACTATCGCCCTCATCGTGCCACCACCAACAAAGCTAGATATTACCAAATTAGATTGTAATGAGCTAATGCACCAATCAATTTGCTTTAAAATATCACAACCATATTCAACAAATTTTCCAAAGAACACTCAACTTTGTTAACAACCAACTCATATATATTTGCATGAAGAATCTGAAATTGTTACATCTATGAATGAAATCCAAAACAACCCATTTCCAAAAAAAGAAAAAAAATGGTCTTACTATATCAGTAACATCATATAAGAAAAAGCCATGTTCCAACAAATTACACCAAACCCATTTTTGTGAAAAGCTATATCAAAAACATAATCATAAACAACAAACCCAACTCTTTCATAGCTCTCCTCTCTCTGATTTACGATCAAAACAGAGCAACAGGACCAAAAGGTGTAAGTACCCGTGGAATTAGAGAAGGGAGAGAGGCTCACCGGCGGTGTTACGGCAGACCGGCAGTCGGTAGGCGAGAGGCGAGAGGCGAGGGCGAGAGGGTTCTGAGTTTGGTTATGTGAAAACAACAATTTATAGTTTTGTAACCCTAAAGTAAAACGACGTCGGTGTACTTTTTTCTTTTTCTTTTTCTTTTTTTTTTAAATAGCCCTGTGAAATAGACTAATTTTTGTGTAAATAAAGCTTTTATTTTGAAGTAAAGTTGTGAGGTGGGCCTTTAAATTTGATAGGGAGTGTTGTGGACTTTAGAGCCTAATATATGGGCATTTCAAGCCCAACCCGTAAGCTAGTAGATATTTGTGCAGTGGAGAATGAATGGGCTTCTAAGCCTATTTTGTGTAGTATTAAGCTTCAGGATTTTATTCTCGCCACACAGGACAATAGTATTTATTATTGGAAATAAAATATGCTGTAATAAAATAATATAAGTTTGGTTGTAAGTTATACATTAGAATAAGTATTATTTTATTTAGGCCAGCTTGTCTAATATAACAATCAAATACAGACTCCAAGAGCCAGCTATGTCTAGGAATTATTAGCCCATGAATTTATGCCATTTCATTTCCTTAATTATGCAAAAAGTAAGTCAGCCCTCTTATCCAATTAAAGTAAATCTGACTATAACCTCTTTGATTGAGACCTTGGGGTTCAAAGTCTTTTTTATTGGTCAAAAACCAATCACTTAGAACACTCCAAATTTAATACAAAAAGTCACAATTAGATTCAAAAGGGACCAACCACGTTTTACTCTTAGAGCTGAAACTTTAGAGCAAAAGTTCATTCAGCCAGCTAACATTCTCATATTTCTAAAGTCAGGGGGTAGAAATATGAATACAGGAAAACCCTCCATCTCTTCCTCCCAACCTCTCTTAATTTTAGAGCAAAAGCTCATTCAACCAGCTAACATTCTCATATTTCTAAAGTCAGGGAGTAAAAATATGGATACAAGAAACCCTCCATCTCTTCCTCACAATCTCTCTTAATTTCTTATTCTCACTGATTGTGAGTCAAAGTTTCAGACCTATGTACTTTTTTTGCATTTTCTTTTATTTCAGTTATGGCATTTTGATTTCTCTCTTGTTAAAACACCATTAACTTTTGTTCATTATACATTTGGAATTTTTGGCTTAATTCTCCATAAATAATCACTTTTAAAGAACTCAACGGGAGATTTGAGTCATTCTCGCATTTTTGGCTCTTGTTGCAAAAACGTCTCTGATACTATTCATAAAGAATGACTATTACTTGTAATAAAAACATTATCAAAATATTAAATAGCTAAACTATAAGATTAATTATTAAATTATAGTGTCTATTACAATCGATTAAATATGTCTTAAGTAATAAAGAAAAATTGACTTTTTATTTTTTTTCAAAAATGTAAAAGTGCCTAAGGCTAGGACTTTTTTGGGACTTAAAATAGTTCGGCCCATGGTCCAAAAAACTTTTTTCTTAAAATTTTTGGTTGTGTTTTTGCTAACGTAATGTGGGTGCCTAATAAATTCATTAAATTGAGCCACTTGTCCTGAAAATCGAAAAGAGCCCATATCACAGTTCGTTGTTGGCTAGTTTATTGGATGGATACTAGTTCGTGGCTAGCTCGTGGTTTGACTAGAAGAGCTATTAGAGCACAAATTAAGTCCTCGAATTTTACAATAGGCTAATTATTGTTGCACACAGTTTATTACACACTTCAATACACACAACCTATAAAATCATGTTTTGAAAACACAATTTTATTTTAATTGAGTTTTTAGAAAACACAATTTTAGCTCTGTGTCTGGTACATACATGGTGTAACTATCACCATCATTTACAAAATTATTTTAGTATCTACCCATTTTGATGTTGAATTAAAAGTCCATATATAAAATTTAACATACCTATTTATAGGTCTAAACTTTGGATTGAGAGATTTAATATGGTGTCTATGATTAATTAAATTTAGGAGTGTAATTAAAAGCAATTCTCCCGGGAGTTTTTATATATCAAATCTTGGTTTTCTAACATAAGTTACACTAATCATGATTTGAAAGTGCATCCCATTTGACTTGTAACATGCTCAATTACAATTACTAAAATTTATCATAGGTTTATTTAATAATCTTATTCTTATTATTTACTAAAGGATAAGTATTAAATCAGAAATTTTGGAGTTACTTGTATTGATATATATATATATATATATATATATATATAATATTTTTTAGGTTAGCGACCCGCAAAGTTATCGTTTTAAGTATAATTCTCGTGCCATAATTTTATAAAATTTCAATTCTTTACTCTTTTTTTTAAGTCCTTTTTCATTTTGGGACTTAAACTGTGGGTTTTTATTTTTTTGGAAGTATGGAGCCGGATCGTGTGATCACATAGGACCGTTATCCCACATCAATCCTAAACAATTCGAATTTGCAAGATTAAGACTTTTTGAAATATGCTATTTTAACCCTAGCAAGATTTTTAGAACCCTTAAGACAAAGTTTTACAGCTTAATCATTTTTAATACTAAACTAACAACTTAGTTTCAATATATGTGTTTAGCCAAGTTTCATATTGCAAGCAAGATAAAGAACAATCTAGAGCAAGTAAAGAACAATATGAAAATGTAGAAAATAAAACAAACCACACAAAAACACCAAGATGCATTTTCAAAGAAGAAAACCTAATCACCCGGAAAAAAAAAAAAAAAAAAAAAACTCCTTCAACCACTTGTCGAAAAACTTCACCAACATGAATAGTTGCAAAACATGAGTGACTATAAATCCTCCAAGCCTATATCTCCCTGTGAAATTGAACCCTTTAAGCTCCAACTAGCAACCAACTTCGTCGAGTCTTTTCTTCATCTAGTTTACTAGAGTCACCATCATTGAGTTGCCAACGGAAAGTCACCGAAAGATTTGGATTTGATTTGGTTTCACCAAGTTTCTAGCCCTTCAACAAACTCACAACACTCAAGGTTTGGTGATGGAGGTGAAGGTTACAAATTTCTCTCAAGGGATATATCATTTGAGAGAGAAAAGGATAAGAGAGGATAAATAGATTTGTTTCTCTAGGCTAAGGCACTCTCTCACATACAAAAGGGGTAGGATGAAAAAAATGCTCTTTCTTATTTTTATAAGCTTAGCTCACACACTTATTTCCTGTTCACAAATGCAAAGGGTGTAAGTCTTGGCTTATATGATGTGAGCTAAAAGGAAGATCAGGATATGAACAAAGCAAACTACCAGCAAACATCTTGCAACCTTATCACAAGCTTTTTGTAACAAGATGGTCACATCAGCGGTATCTCTAGATCTTCTGCTATGTGTCACTCGTGAGCTATGTATGTCGCCTCCAGGTTACGAGATCTCTGATTGATGCAGCTTTCCAATGTTAAGGAGAGGCTCAAGTCCCTAAATTACAATAAAGTCCCAAAAGGATACATTAAAATGAAAGAATAATTACAAATAAATTTGGCACTAAATTAAGCCAACAAAAACATGGATTTTACAATCTCCCATTTTGGCTATTCTGTGACAAAACATCTCTAATACATACTCAAAACTTAACTATGAGTTAGAAACCTATGACCAACAAAAGACTCACACATAAACTTTAAAGATTGAGACCAAACTTGAACTTAGAACTAAGCACCTGAAACACATGCACAAGATATGTTAATCCGTACAGTTTAAAGCAAGTATAAAAGTAGGAAATAAGAAACAAGCACAATGCAATCAAGTAGATATGAAAAGATATGCATGAAAGCAACTTGACCAAACAACCAACAACCATAAAGAATATGGCTACAATGATCAAAACAATAAGTAATGATCTTCCAAATATGCAAACAATTAAGTATACAAACTATGGATAAGATGCAAGTTCAAACAAATACAATGCAAATGAGACATAGAAAACATAATACCAAAGATAATCCAAAGCACCAAACAAGTAAAAATATATACAAAAGACAAACAACAAGTGTCAAGATATATTCTCCCCCTTCTTTATGCAGCTCCCCCGCAATAGAATAAATGATAAGAGTTGCTTAAAGATGTCTCTCACTTTTTGTCACAAATGACAAAGGGATGAAGAAGAAGGAGAACATGACTAGTATGGGAATGAATGTATGATATGCATGAACAAGCTAATCAAGATATACAAGGATGAGTACAAACATACAAACCAATAAAAATGCAAATGCAAGAATGCAAGACTATGCCATGAGCAATGAGCATGATAAAAGTGCACTAGATCAACTAAAAGAAAATTAATGATCAATGTTACCAAAATGATGAACAACCTTAAAAATTCCTAACCCCAAATTTTGGTGCTTATCGGAGTTCAAATGAAGACAAAACACTCACTTGAGAATTTTATCAAACATTTGGCATACATAGAGTATAAACCAACATATGAACAATGGAAATCACATGCAAAACATGCCTAAATACATGCAAAGATATCTCAAAGAGCCAAAAACAACTCAAATCCAACAATAACACACCAAACAAATCAAATAGTTCAACATGAATTTGAAGTTTTCAACCCAAAAATCCAAACATCTCAAACAATGAACTCTAACTCTTAAAATGAAACTCATAAATTATAATGAAAAAGATAGATTAGAAATACTTTAAAATGATGTTAGGAATATGAGTGGTTAGAAACCAAATATATCAAGCTTGGGTGACTTGGAACAAAAAGGAGACAAAATAGAAGTCAAAAACACGTTTTTGTTTCACTTTTTAAAAACTAATTTTTCCAAGATATGACCATGTTGCTTGTAGGTCACCAATAGGCCACCAAATCATTGTCTTCTAAGTGATCAAATACTTTTGAGCTCGTGAATTGGACTTAGGTCACACCAAGTCGCAAAATGGATGCGAAAGCACTAAGACACTTGTTTTTTAGCGCAAAACACGAGGTTTGAAAACAAACTTTGAACAACCATTCAAGAGCACTTTAAAAACATTAAAACAAGATTTAAAACTTTTTGATTTCTCCAAGATAAGATCAACAACAATCACAACACATTTAATCAAGTACAAACAAACAAATGAGATAATGCACTACAAGAACTATGAACTTGTATGTTATGTGTGAGTGCAAATTTAGATAAGACCATCAAAATATTTATGGTTAGATCAAGCACTCATTCATTCAATTCATACAAAGATGATCAATGAAGTAGACAATCTCCAACAATAATGCAAAGTAAAGAGTATCTAACTCTCACACAGACACTTGAAAAAGTTAGAACAAGAAAGAGAGATACATATTGAAGTAGAAATTTTGCATAGAAGTTGAAACACATTCAAGATATTAGTGCATACAAGATAAATATCTTTGACAAACATTTTCCTTTAAGCACACATACTTTTATGCTCTTAAATTTTTTTTCTCTTTTAAGCATAGCTTAAAAAGATTTATTGGAGAGATACGGTGTATCACCTAATTCATTCATTGGACATTGGCTTTTTAAGAAGAAGAGTCTAACAAATGTGTGTGCGAGAGAGATATAAGGTACCTTACTCAACAATTAAAGATAAGACTAAACAAATCACAAAAAATTAATTATTTGTTATTGGGCCTTTAATTTTGAGTCCAAAATGTTACTGTCCAGTGTCTTTATTTTACTAAGTAAACCCAAAGACCTAAATCCATTAAATAAAACCCAAGAAAACAAAAACAAAAAACATTTGCTTTCAACTTTATTTATTACTAGTTGAAGGCCCGTGCGTTGCACGGTTTTGTGTTACAACTTGTCAAATATATATAATTATTATAACCAAATAAGTAATTATTATAACGAAATGAATAAATTGCATTAGTATAACAATCATCAAATATAAAATGATAGCACCTTAATACAAAATTATCTTCTAACATATCAATTGTGCTATAATATCATTTGTACTTACATGCATCAAACTATTCGCATATGAATTTTATATCTAATGAATTTACAATATAAGTGATTTGATGTATTGTAAACAATAATATTAATGATTAAAATCTTTAGACAAAGTAACATAAAATCGGCCACTTTTTAAAGATAGAACTATTCGAGGAATAAAATCTTTGTTCTAATTAAAAAAAAAAAAATTGCAAAGTTCTACATCTAGATTACAACCTTTCTTAGGATGCTTGAAATCTTTTTTGACAAACCTGAAAAAAAAAAAAAAAAAAAAAAAAAAAAAAAAAAAAAAAACATTTAATAGTCTATGATTGGAATTTACTACGACATCTAAACCCAACTAAATACATTTACATTTACATTTAATAGTCTATGATTGCAATCACGGCGTCTAAACCCAACTAAATTTGCATCTTATGTTATCTTTTTCCTAATAATTAAAAAAAAAAAAAGGTAATTGAGTTTCACCTAAACTATTTCTTTTTGTTTATATCATCTTCTTCACAACCTAAAATTCCCTTTTTAAATTGTCAGCTTGTATAAAAAATGATAGATCATAGAGCAGTCATGGTTTTCAACAGTGTAAATTGTTTGCTTGCCAATATCTTACCTGCTTCTCTAGTTCACCTGCACGTGCATGAGACTCTTCGATCCACTTCTCAACATCTATCGTTCCTTTTTTTTTTTTTCCTGAAAATAAAAAAATATATACAATAAGTAATAACATAGAAATCTTGTTGACACAGATTTAAGTTATTGGTTTTGGGAAGTCCAATGCTAGTGCCTTACCTGGAGGGAAGCAACCTCACTCTGCAACGACACAATGCTATCTAACTTTTCTTGAATGACTTTTTCCTTCGCCGCTATAATCTCTTCCTTTGATTTCAATTCTTTTGATTTCTCATCAACATGGGACTCAACAATATATATATATATATATATTTTTTTTTGTTTAAGTTAAAAATTATCATTGATATTATATATGTTTATGTTGGGGTATGTAGTATTTTTTTTTTTTTAGAAATATATTTACTTTATGATAACAATGAATTAGAGATTAAAATGAATTAGAGTCGTGATTTTTTGAATTTGAGATATGAATGAATTAGAGTCCTGATTAATTTAATATTAATCTGCAGTTTTTTATTGCAGACGTGAAATCGTTTTTTATTTCTTATTAAAATTTTAAAATGATAAATATTATCTAAATTAAATTTTTGTACGTTAAATATTATCCTCTAATTTAAGAAATATATCCTAAAAAATAAAAAAATAATGTTAATTAGATGATAAATATTATCTAAATTAAATTTTTGTATGTTAAATATTATCCCTTAATTTAAGAAATATATCCAAACAAATAAAAAAATAATGTAATTTTATTTTATTTAATGATAAGAACGAATTAGAGTCCTGATAGTATACTATTTCTTTTTAGTTATTTAAAAATCTAAAAATTTAATAAAATTTCTGCAATTTGGTGAAGCCACGTGGCGCAACCACGGCGTCTAAGCCCAACTTTTATGATATATAATATGATTTCCCTAATAACTCAGCAGCCCCAAACAAAGAGAGCGAGAGAGCGAGACAGAAGGACAGAGAGAACTCACCGCTAGCTACGTCGAAAGCATACGAGGTTTGATTTTTTTTTTTAGCGTAAATGCACTTTTAGTCCCTACATTTTGCACTTTTTCTATTTTAGTCCCTATATTTTTTTTATCACTTTTAGTCCCTAAACCAATTAACGCTTGACATTTAGGTCCTTTTCGTCACCCAACTAACAGCAAAAGCTGACGTGGCTGACGGTTGGATAAAAAAATAATATAATCACACAGAATATAATGCCACATCAGCATATAAATTTTAAAAATTAATTTATTAATTTTAACTAAATAAAAAAACAAAATTAAAACCCAAAAATCACTAAAATTAAGATCTAAAAAGTATCTTGAACAAAGTTAAAAAATAAAATATTTGGAAAATTTTCTTTTTCATTAGAATATTTGGAAAAACATGTTTTTTCCCCAATCTTTGGTTGGAAACATGTTTAGACTGTCTCTTTTTTCCAATTCCATTTCCAATTACAATTCCTAACTAAAACCAAACAAATTCTTATAAACCAATTTCTCTTCTCCTCTTATGAAAAAAAAAAAAAAAAATTCTCTTCTCCTCTCTTTGAGCTATTCCACAGTCCCTATCAAATCTCTCCAAACAACTATCTCTACCTCTTGATCTCGATCTCGCTCTCTTGGCAAAGATGATGACAACCTTAAGCTTCTCCATAACAAGACCAGTCTCGAGTCGACGCCAAAGCTTGACTCCCTGGTTTGACCACAACTTTGCTGGGTGCGAGTCGAGACCGAGTTGAAGTGAGGCAATCGTCTGGGGATCTGACTTTCCCTTTATCTAAACCCGACTCTCTCTCTCTCTCTCTCTCTCTCTTGATTTTTTGATAAGTGTTGTGGTGGTGGGTTTGATCGGTGGAGGTGGTGGCTAGATTTTTCTATGTTTGGGTAAAAAGAAAATTTCTAGGTTTGTGTTTAAGTTTGTTGGTTGGATTTGTGTTTATGTTTGTTGGCTGGGTTTGATCGGTGGAGGTGGTGGCTGGATTTTTTTGTGTTTGGTTAGAGAAAATTTCTAGGTTTGGGTTCGGGTGGAAAGAAAATTTTGTGTTTAAGTTTGTTGGTTGGGTTTGTGTTTATATTTGTTTGTTAAATGTAAGTTATTTTAGCATTTAGTTTGAAAGAAAATCTTGATTTTCTAGGGAAAATGTTGATGATTGTTCAAGAAAAATTTATGAGCTTGGTTGGGTTTGTTGTTATTGTGAGCCAAATTGGCTGGGTTTGTGTGTGCGTGTTGTTTTGTAAGAAAATTTATGGTTTTGGGTGGAAAGAAAATGTTATGATGCATTGGCTTTTTAGATGTGAATATTTTTTAGTGTTTGGTTTAAAAGAAATTTTGTGGGAAAGATGTTGAATGCCTAGATATTTTTTTGTGTTCTTGAGTTCTTTGATTTGGGTTTGAGTTCTTGTGATCTTCATGTTCTTCTCAAAAGCTAATGAGTTTTTTTTTTAATTTTTTTTATTTATTTTAATATTTGTTTTTAATTTAATTAATTAATGTGTATGATAATATTATTTTTTTATTTCACCGTCAGTCACGTCAGCTTTTTCTGTTTGTTGGGTGACGGAAAGAACTTAAATGTCAGGCATTAATTAGTTTAGGGACTAAAAGTGGTAAAAACAAAATGTAGGGACCAAAATGGAAAATGTACAAAATGTAAGGACTAAAAGTGAATTTATGCCTTTTTTTTCTCTTTAATTTTTTATTATTATTTGATTTTAGTTTGTCAAGATTTTGTGGCTATGTATAGATGTATCTCAAATTTTGTGGTTTGTTTGGTCTTGTTACTCTGTTTTGATTGTGAATAGGAGACATGAGAGCTATCAGTGAGAGAACTCTCCGCTAGCTACGACAAAAGCATACGAGGCTTGATTTTTTTTTTTTTCTCTTTATTTATTTTTTTTTATTATTTGATTTTAGTTTGTCAATATTTTGTGGCTATGTATAGATGTATCTCAAATTTTGTAGTTTGTTTGGTCTTGTTACTCTGTTTTGATTGTAAATAAGAGAGAGAGGAGCTATCAAAGAGTTGGGTTTGTTGTTTGTAAATTTGTTTGTGTTAGTGCTTTTCACAAAATGGGTTTGGTGTAATTTTTTTGAACATGACATTTTCATAAATGGGTTCTTCAAGATTAATTCAGAGATGCAAAAATTTAGGAGTTTTATTTTATTTTGTTTTGTTTTTGATGTTAAGACCATGCTTTTTTGGAAATGGGTTCTCTTAGATTTCATTTAAAGATGCAACAATTTCAGATTTTTTGTGCAAATATATTAGTTGATTGTTAGCAAAGTTGAGCTCTTTGGAAAATTTGTTAAATATGGTTGTCATCTTTTAAAATAAATTGATTGGTGCATTAACTCATTTCCATCTAATTTGATAATATCTAGCTATGTTGGTGGTGACATTAAGGGAGTCAGCTTCGTACCGAAGGTTGTACCGGTTTCACAAGTAGAACGATATATTTTGGTACCAATCAATACCGGTGTATCATTTGGTCTATTTCTTGTTATATAACTAGTATGAATGTTTAATTTTTGCATTCAATGGTTTTCTAATTTTTTGGGACCAATTGATGAATTTGTTTTAGCGTATAACTTGATGTCTCTCTGAATGCGTCTAATTTATTGTTTTGTTGAATTTTGATTCAGCTTGATTTCAACTCTTTTACTCAAAATTACTAGAATTTGTCAATTGTTCTTCTTTGTGGACTCCTATGAGTTTTCGACCTTATCTTTCCAATAAAATGATCATATAAACTAGAAGAACAAACTTAGAATTTGGCTACATTATGGCAATGAAGATCTAGCAATTATTCCAACCCATTTATAAGGGTTAGTTTCACTTGCAAAATCCAGAATTATATTCTATTTATTTTTATGGAAGTTCTTTAGTTTTTTTTATAATATTTTTTTATGTCTAAAGAAATAAAAGAAATTGTAATTTGTGATATAAAATATTTCTATTTAACTTAGCCATGTAGGAGAACCAATTGTTTCTTTTACAGTTGATGTTTGTCATGTGATTTTAATTTTGTCTTACTATAAGCATACGTAATTAAATTGCAAAGTCATACTTGATTTATACTGATTTATACAGTAAGTACTTTATGGTTAAGGACAAGAAGGACATAAACAAGTGTGACTTTTAAATAAATACATACATAAATCTGTATAGATCAAAATGATTGCATTCAGCGTCTAACCACCTACATAGTTAGATATTACCAAATTAGATGGGAATGAGTTAATGCACCAATCAATTTGCTTTCAAAAAATCACAACCATTTTTAACAAAATTTCCAAAGAACTCAACTACTTTGTTAACAACCAACTCATATATTTGCACGAAGAATCTGAAATTGTTGCATCTGTTAGGTTCTAAAAGTTTAGAACAATTGGCAAATCGTGAGCACACAAGAACATGTAGGCTGCAGAAAGAAGAATTCAGAAATTGCCTGGTTCGATCGATCGAAAAACAGGCTCGACCGATCGAAAGTCGTATTTGTAGAATTTTAAGTTGGCCCAAACAGCAGTTCAAGCCCATTAAGGATTAGGGTTTCAGATCTATTTCTCCCACTATATAAAGGAAACCCTAAGCACGTTTTTAGAAGGCTTTTTAGAGAGAGAAGAGTGTTCCTCTTTTGTATTTAGGGTTTTGTTCCTAAAAAATCTCTTATAACTTCTACCGGTGTTGTTCCTTGAAGAATCTCGAGATCCGGTATTGTTGAAGTTGCTGCCTTCTCTAGTCATCAAAGGTGCTGATGATCTAAACCTTCAAGAGTGGTCTTGGAGTCACAAACAGGAGAGTTTGTGTTACTAAACCTTTGAGTGGGATCTCAAAGTCACAAGCGTGGGTGTCTATGTTTTGCAAAGATTAAAGAAAAAAGGAGTCTGTGGTCTCGGAGCTGTCACATGGTCGTGGTAGTAAGTTTCCTATAGGCAGGTAGCAATAGGATGTTAGTGGTCTAAGTCGCTATTGTGTAAACTTCAATTCTTTCTAGTGGATTTGCTATTTTACCTTAAGGATAGTTAGGTTAAATCCTCCCCAGGTTTTTACCGGCTTAGTTTTCCTGGGTCATCAGATCTTTGTATTCTTTATTTTCCGCTGCTTTATACTTGGTTAATTAATTAGGTTAAACAATCTAGTTTACAGGGGTCTAAACGAACTTACAAGTGGTATCAGAGCAGGTAGCTTTTGTTTTTTATCCTTTGATCTTTGAGCTGATCCTTGACCCTTGTTGTCATGGAACACGGACACTCTCTTGTTGTTCCACCTCATTTTGATGAGAACAATTATGCTTATTGGAAAGTAAAGATGAAAGCATTCTTGAAATCCATTGATGAGAGAGTCTGGAACTCCGTTGAGTATGGATGGGAGAAGCCCACTACTCCTGTAAGTGAGTGGCAAACTTCTCAAAAGGAGGCAGCTGCTTTCAATAGCAAAGCTATGAATGCTATTTTCAATACTGTCTCTATGGAGGAATTTAAGAGAATCTCTAATGTTGAAGTTGCTCATATTGCTTGGAATATCCTCCAGACTGTGCATGAAGGCACAAAGACAGTTAAAATAAATAAATTGTCGCAATTAACTACTAGATATGAAAGCATTAGAATGAATGATGATGAATCTTTTGATGAGTTCTATACTAAACTGAATGATATTGTTAATTCTGCATATAATTTGGGTGAAATCTATGATCAACCTAAAATTGTTAGGAAGATTCTTAGATCTTTAACTGAGGATTTTAGACTCAAAATGACTACCATCACTGAAAGTAAGGATGTGGACTCCATCCCTGTTGATGAACTTGTAGGATCTCTTCAGTCCTATGAGTTGGACCTAGCCAAGACAAACAAATCCAAATCAATGGCTCTTAAGTCTATTGATAATGTTAAGGATGGTGGATTTGATGATGAACTCTCTGCTACAGAGATTGCCTATCTTGCCAAGAACTTTGGAAACTTTTTTAGGAACAATAACAGAAGGGCAAGAGGCAAGAGGCAAGAACACTGCTGAACCTAGAAATTTTAGGAGGAATGATCCCACTAAGGTTAATAACACTGAAAAACCTAAAGAGAAAGTAGGTCAACCTTCTAATAATTCTTTGGGACAACAATGTTATGGATGTCAAGGGTATGGTCATATGAAATCTGAATGTCCTACATACTTGAAGTCTAAGGGTAAGGCTATGGCTGTAACCCTTAGTGATGATGAAGTTTCTGACAATGAATCCGCTAGTGATGAGGATGGAAACTTCATTTCTTTCACTGCTACTACTGTAGTTAATAAAAGCACGTCTGTTGAAGAGAACCCTTCTGATGGGGAACTCTCTGAAGATACAGATTTACAGGAAGCCTATAATAAACTTTGCAAAGCTGCTGCAAAGGATGCCATGAATGTTGATTTAGGCTTAAAGAAAATTGCATCTCTTGAACTTGATAAGAAGAATTTACTTGTGAAATTGTTTGATGCAAATGAGCTTTTGAATAATGTGAAAACTGAGAACATGCTTTTACTTGATAAAGTTAAATATTTGGAACTTGAATTATCTGTTGCAAGAGAACAAACTAATAGGTCTGGAAGCTCCAAACTTGATCACATGTTGAGTGTTCAAAAGTCTCCTTCTGACAAGACTAACTTAGGTTTTATGGAAAACATCTCTGTGCTTGAATCTCATTCCACAAACTTTGTTCCCTCTTCTGAACCTCCTAAGAGTGAGATTGTCAAACCTTTGGTGAGTGAACCTGCTAAATCTGTAGATGTTACTCCACCTAGGAAGATTAGGATTGATCTCCAAAAGTCTCATTCTAGAGCTTCTACTTCTACTAAGGGCAAGTTGCATGATAAGCCTGCATGGGTTTGTCATTTTTGTGGAAAGTCTAGACACATTCATCTAAATTGTTTTAAGTTGCAAGCTGCAAAGCGAGCAAATAAACCTAAAGTACCTGTGCCCCAAGCATATGATCCTATGGTATTTATTGGTGAATTGGTAAAGGCGTTGAACCTTTATTCCAATCCTGGAGTTGGTCAAAATTCTAATATGAATCATAACTCCAATGCAAGAGTTGCATCTAAAAGGTTTTGGGTGCAAAAGACTCGACATAATTGAGTCTGTTTGACATGGTCCTTGTGCTTCATTATTCTATCTTTTCTGACCTTTGTTTTTAGGATTTGCATTGCATAACATTCATGCATTTCATTCTAGGATGTTTATTTCCTTTATATAAAAATAAAAAAAAAAATTGTGCAAATTGTGTTTCTGCTATTTTTCTTGAATTTGAGAACAAGGTTGGTCAATCTAATTTTGCAAAACATGTTTATGTATCTTGTTTAGCTTGGATGCTCTTATTTTTATTGCATTTTACTAGCTGAAGTCTTTGTAGTGCATGTTGTGTGGGAAAGATGTTTATAATTTTTGATCACATGATCTTGATCTTGAAGTCACATGCCTTTGATTGTTGGACTTGAACTTAATGAGAAAGGCATAAATAACCATCTCATCACTGTTTACTAGCCAATCATAAACACCTTAGTCCATATCGTAAGATTTTGTGCTAAAAAAAGTGTAACACATGCACAAAAAGAAAATAAGGTGTAGCCTCGGTTAAAATGCTAAAATTGGTGTGTACATTATTGGGCTATAATAAATTCACAATTAAATAAAATTGGTGTGTACATTATGAGGCAAATCAAGAAACTTATATGATTGCAATCTTTTATTCTAGGAGATGTGAGCGTTATATGATGTAACTCTTTAGGTGATAGTCTCTCTCAATTGTATGTGATGAATTGTGTAGAAATTGTGATTGCTTACTATTCACATATCACCTCACATGTTTCTCAAGCTTTTACTAGTTGCACACACTACACAAAGTTACTCTTTGCTAAACTTTGTACATGTTATTGTGTGTGATTTTGTTGTGGCCATCCAAGATTATTTGTTCCTTGATTTTGATGCAAAATTTGTGTTTTAAGGACAAATTGATTGAAAATCTTAATTTTGGAAAATCTGGGCTATATTCATGTGTTTTTGTAAAACTTTTAGTCTCATACTCATGCATTTCATTTATGAAATATTTTGCTTTGAGGAGTTACAGCATTAAATTGCTCTGTTTTTCAAAAATTTGAGTTTTCTAGAATTTCGACCGATCGAAGCTGTTTCTCGACCGATCGAAATTGCAATTAAAATTTTTGGTTTGATTCTGTTTGACTCGATTAGTATTTGATCGATTCTCGACCGATCGAAACTGAAAAATTTTCAGTTTCTCAGTTTTTGACCAAAATTTATTTTTTCATGCATCATTTATATTTAGGATTCACATGAATTGCATTGTTTTTCTGTATCCTTCTTGCAGTTTTGCAGTCATATCTCTCATTGTTTTCACACATAACATGCATACACTTTGCTAAATTGGGTACTCAACTTGAATTAAAAATTGATTGATTAATTTTTGAGTCCTTTGTACATTTTAGTATATGCTATTTTTTATGTGTGAATTGCAGAAAATATTTTTCTTAAGAGATATGATGGATAATCAATGTGCAAATATTTTCTCTACTTATGCAACTGTTTATGGGTCACATAATGTCAAGTTTGTATTTATTGAAAGAGAGAATATTTTTCTAACTCATTTTTTTTGGTTTGTGTGTTTTTATTTATTCCCACCTCCTAAATTTTTCCCACAACTGTTTTTCCCAAACTTGTTTTGTTTTTCCTATTTTTATAGGGGGAGAAAAGTTTTTTTTGACTTTGTTGTTCATAGGGGGAGTTGTTACTCTTCATAGGGGGAGTTGTTACTCTTCATAGGGGGAGTTCTCTCTATTTTCTATAGAGCTAAAATGTTTTATGTTCCCTTGGTTCTTTTTTTTTCTCTCATGTTCACTGTCACTTTACTCTTTGTTTGAGTTGTATTTGTCAATACGTGACAAAAAGGGGGAGAAATAAATGATGTGGGAATCTTGTTTGTCTTGTTTAGGGGGAAATAAAATTGTTTTTGAATTAGGGAGAATATAAAAACTTTTTGATGTATCTAACTTAGGGGGAGAGTTAGAATTTATTTTTGTTTTTATATTCTGTTTCATATTATTGTTTATATGTCTTTCTTTCCACACATGCGATGATGTGTTTGTTGAGTGTTTCAGGAAAGACCGGTGCATTCTGATCAAGACCTTCTACCTCTTCTTGCAACTTCTAGGTTAAGAATCTTAGACTGGGATTTGTGATGTAATTGGGCATTTTATTGTATTGGGTTGTTCTTGTATTTAAGCATTTCATATTGTATGAAAGTTTTGTCACGAATTGCCAAAGGGGGAGATTGTTAGGCTCTAAAAGTTTAGAACAATTGGCAAATCGTGAGCACACAAGAACATGTAAGCTGCAGAAAGAAGAATTCAGAAATTGCCTGGTTCGATTGATCGAAAAACAGGCTCGACCGATCGAAAGTCGTATCTGCAGAATTTTAAGTTGGCCCAAACAGCAGTTCAAGCCCATTAAGGATTAGGATTTCAGATCTACTTCTCCCACTATATAAAAGAAACCCTAAGCACGTTTTTAGAAGGCTTTTTAGAGAGAGAAGAGTGTGCCTCTTTTGTATTTAGGGTTTTGTTCCTAAAAACTCTCTTATAACTTCTACCGGTGTTGTTCTTTGAAGAATCTCAAGATCCGGTATTGTTGAAGTTGCTGCCTTCTCTAGTCATCAAAGGTGCTGATGATCTAAACCTTCAAGGGTGGTCTTAGAATCACAAACAGGAGAGTTTGTGTTGCTAAACTTTTGAGTGGGATCTTAAAGTCACAAGCATGGGTGTTTGTGTTTTGCAAAGATTAAAGAAAGAAGGAGTCCGTGGTCTCGGAGCTGTCACGTGGTCGTGGTAGTAAGTTTCTTACAGGCAGGTAGCAATAGTATGTTAGTGGTCTAAGTCGCTATTGTGTAAACTTCAATTCTTTCTAGTGGATTTGCTATTTTACCTTGAGGATAGCTAGCTTAAATCCTCTCCAGGTTTTTACCGGTTTGGTTTTCCTAGGTCATCAGATCTTTGTATTTTTTATTTTTCGCTGCTTTATTGTTTATGATTATTTGTGTTTAACCTAGATCTGAATAATAAACTTAAATATTCACTTGGTTAATTAATTAGGTTAAACAATCTAGTTTACAGGGGTCTAAACGAACTTACAGCATCTATGAATGAAATTTAAAAGAACCCATTTCCAAAAAAGCATGGACTTGCTTTATCAGTAAGATCATAAATAATTGGGCATGAATGTGCTCATTTGCATTACAAGTTAAAAAAAAAAAAAAATCTTAAATTTTTGCATCTATGAATTACTCTAGAAGAAATTTTTTTAGAAAAAGTCATGTTCAAACAAATTATACCAAACCCATTTTGTGAAAAGCTCTAACACAAACATATCCATAGATAACGAACCCAACTCTTTGATAACTCTCTCTCTCTCTCTCTCTCTCTCTCTCTCTCTCTCTCTCTCTCTCTCTCTCTCTCTCTCTCTCTCTCTCTCTCTCTCTCTCTCTCTCTTATTTACAATCAAAAAAGACTAACAAAACCAAACAAACCAAAAAATTTGACATACATCAATACATAGCCACAAAATCTTGAGAAACTAAATCAAATAATATTTAAAAAAAAAATTGAAAGAGATAGTAATCAAACCTAGTATGCTTTGGGGCTACTAAGTTACTAGGTCAATAATAATGTTGAAAGAAAATGTTCTATTTTTTGGGGTTTCATTTAATGGGTTTGGGTCTTTGGGCTGACTTAGAAATAAAGACATCGAACATCAACATTTTAGGCTCAAAATTAAAGGCCCAATAACAAATAATAAAAGAAAAAGGTAAAAAATCCTACAAATCTAAATAGTTTAGAATCGATGTGGGATAGTAGTCTTGTCATGCGATCCCACGATCTGACTAATGATTCTATACATATGAAAAAAAAAAATCCATATTTTGAGTCCCAAATTGAAAAAATAAAAGGATTTTAAAATAAATAAAAGTAAAGAATTGAAATTTTATATAATTAAGGCATGGGAATTATACTTAAACAATTATATATATTTGTTTAATTAAAAAAAAAAGAACCTAAGCTCCAAATGTCACATTTATGTTATTAATTAATACAAGTAATTCCAAAATTTCTGATATAATATTTATCCATTAGTAAATAGTAAGAATAAGATTATTAAATAAACTTATCATTTTATTAATCATAATTGAGCTTGTTACAAGCCTAAATGGGGAAACACATGTATAGATACATGAAAAACATGCCTAAATACATGCAAAGATATCTCAAAGGGCCAAAAACAACTCAAATCCAACAATAACACACCAAACAAATCAAAAGGTTTACTGTGAATATGAAGTTTTTAACCAAAAAACCCAACATCTCAAAAAATGAACTCTAACTCTTTAAAATGAAATCCATAAATTAAAAAGAAAAAGAGAGATTAGAAATACTTTAAAATGATGTTAGGAATAATATATGAGTGATTAGAAATAAAAAATATCAAGCTTGGGTGACTTGGAACAAAAAGGAGACAAAATAGAAGTGAAAAACATGTTTTTGTGTCACTTTTTAAAAAACTAATTTTTTCTAGAACACGACCAGGTTGCCTGTAGGTCACCAATAGGCCACCAAATCATTATCTTTCAAGTGATCAAATACTTTTGAGCTCGTAAATTGGACCTAGGACACACCAAGTCACAAAATGGATGTGAAAGCACTAAAACGCTTGTTTTTTAGCACAAAACACATGGTTTGAAAACAAACTTTGAACAAACATTCAAGGGCACTTTAAAAACATTAAAACAAGACTTAAAACTTTTTGATTTCTCCAAGATAAGATCAACAACAATCACAACACATTTGATCTAGTACAATCAAACAAATGAGATAATGCACTACAAGAATTATTAACATGTATGTGGTGTGTGAGTGCAAACTTACATAAGACCATCAAAAGATGTATGGTTAGATCAAATACTTATTCATTCAATTCATACAAAGATGATTAATGAAGTAGAAAATCTCCAACAATAACACAAAGTAAAGAGTATGTAACTCTCACATAGACACTTGAAAAACTTAGAACAAGAAAGAGAGATACATATTGAAGTAGAATCTTTTGCATAGAAGTTGAAGCACATTCATGATATAAGTGCATATAAGATAGATGTATTTGACAAACGTTTATACTCATAGGCTCTTACAAATTTTTGCTCTTTTGAGCATAGCTTAAAAATGTTTGTTGGAGAGATACGGTGTATTACCTATTTCATTCATTGAACACTGGCTTTTTAAGAAGAAGAGTTTAACAAATGTTTGTGAAAGAGACATATAAGGTACTTTTCTCAACAATTAAATATGAGTCTAAACAAATCACAAATAATTAATTATTTGTTATTGGGTCTTTAATAATGAGCCCCAAATGTTAGTGCCCTGGATGGCCCAAGGACCCAAATCTATTAAATGAAACCCAAGAAAACAAAAACAAAAAACATTTGCTTCAACGTTATTTATTATGTACTGTTAATGGGTGTTGTACAGCACTTGTTAATAATTCATTTAAAGAAAGTTTTTATGAGAAATGAAAAAAAAGTAATTAATATTTGGGTACTGTTAACGGGTGCTGTACAGCACTTGTTAATGATTCATTTAAAGAAAGTTTTTATGGGAAATGAAAAAAAAGTAATTAATATTGTACACTTGTTAATGATTCATTTAAAGAAAGTTTTTATGGGAAATGAAAAAAAAGTAATTAATATTTTGACAGCTTTTTTCATTTCCCATAAAAGTGGTATAAAAATTTTCCTAAAATGGATTATTAACAAGTGCTGAACAGCACTTGTTAACATTTTCCTTAATATTTTGATAGCTTTTTTGATTTCCCATAAAAGTGGCATCAAAACTTTCATAAAATGGATTATTAACAAGTGCTGCACAGCATTCGTTAACATTTTCCATTTATTATTGCCCTAATAACTCAGCAGCCCCAAATAGAGAGAGAGAGAGAGAGAGAAAGAGAGAACTCATCGCTAGCTACGTTGAAAGCATGAGAGGTTTGATTTTTTTTTTCTTTTTAATTTTTTTTTTAATTATTTGATTTTAGTTTATCAAGATTTTGTGGCTATGTATAGATGTATCTCAAATTTTGTGGTTTGTTTGACCTTGTTACTCTGTTTTGATTGTAAATAAGAGAGAGGAGAGCTATTAGTGAGAGAACTCACCGCTGGCTATGCCGAAAGCATACGAGGTTTGGTTTTTTTTTTTTTCTCTTTACTTTTTTTTTTTTTTTGTCAATATTTTGTGGCTATGTATAGACGTATCTCATATTTTGTGGTTTGTTTGGTCTTGTTACTCTGTTTTGATTGTAAATAAGAGAGAGAAGAGCTATCAAAGAGTTGGGTTTGTTGTTTATGAACTTGTTTGTGAGGAGAGCTATCAAAGAGTTGGGTTTGTTGTTTGTGAACTTGTTTGTGTAGATCTTTTCACAAAATGGGTTTGGTGTAATTTTTTTGAACATGACATTTTCAGAAATGGGTTCTTCAAGATTAATTCAGAGATGCAAAAATTTAATATTTTTATTTTATTTTGTTTTGTTTACGATACTGATATAGCAAGACCATGATTTTTTGGAAATGGGTTCTCTTAGATTTCATTCATAGATGAAACAATTTCAGATTCTTAATGCAAATATATGAGTTGGCTGTTAACGAAGTTGAGTTCTTTGGAAAATTTGTTAAATATGGTTGTGATCTTTTAAAGTAAATTTATTGGTGCATTAGCTCATTCCCATCTAATTTTGGTAATATAATATCTAGCTATGTTGGTGGTGACGCATTGAGTGTGACAGTTTTGGTCTATTTATTGTTGTTATATAACTAGTATGAATGTTTTCTTTTTTGCATTCAATGGTTTTCTAATCATTTGGGGCCAATTGATAAATTTGTTTTAGCTTATAACTTGATGTTTCTTTGAATGCGTCTAATTTATTGTTTTGCTGAATTTTGATTCAGCTTGATTTCAGCTCTTTTACTCATAAATTACTTGAATTTGTCAATTGTTCTTCTTTGTGGACTCCTATGAGTTTTCAACCTTATTTTTCCAATAAAATAAGTATGTAAACTAGAAGAACAAACTTAGAATTTGGCTACATTATGGCCATGAAGATCTAGCAAATATTCCAACTCATTTATAAGTGTCGGTCTCACTTGCAAAATCCATAATTATATTCTATCTATCGTCGTGGAAGTTCTTTTGTTTTTTTATAATTTTTTTTGAGTATAAAGAAATAAAAGTAATTGTAATTTGTGATATATAAAATATTTATATTTAAATTAGCCATGCAAGAGATCCAATTGTTTCTTTTACAATGTTTGTCATGTGGTTTTAATTTTGTCTTACAATAAGCATATGTGATTAAATTGCAAAGTCATACTTGATTTATATAGATTTATATAGTAAGTACTTTATGGTTAAGGACAAAAAGAACAAAAACAAGTATGAATTTTAAATAAATATATACATAAATATGTATAGATCAAAATTATCGCCCTCAACGTCTAACCACCTACAAAGCTGGATATTACCAAATTAGATGGGAATGAGTTAATGCACCAATCAATTTGCTTTTAAAGATCACAACTATATTTAACAAATTTTACTCAACAACTTTGTTAACAACCAACTCATATATTTGCAAGAATCTAAAATTGTTGCATCTATGAATGAAATCTAAAAGAACCCATTTCCAAAAAAGCATGGTCTTGCTTTATCAGTAACATCATAAACAATTGGACATGAATGCACTCATTTGCATTAAAAAAAAATCCTAAATTTTTGCATCTATGAATTACTCTAGAAGAACCCATTTCAGAAAAAGTCATGTACAAACAAATTACACCAAACCCATTTTGTGAAAAGCTCTAACACAAACATATTCTATAATAACAAACCCAACTCTTTGATAACTCTCTCTCTCTCTCTCTCTCTCTTTTATTTACAATCAAAACAGACTAACAAAACCAAACAAACCATAAAATTTGACATACATCAATACATGACCACAAAATCTTGAGAAACTAAATCAAATAATATTAAAAAAAAAAATTGAAAGAGAAAGTAATCAAACCTAGTATGCTTTTGGGGCTACTGAGTTACTAGGGCAATAATAATGTTGAAAGAAAATGTTCTGTTTTTTGGGGTTTCATTTAATGGGTTTGGGTCTTTGGGGTGACTTAGAAATAAAGACATTGAACATGAACATTTTAGGCTCAAAATTAAAGGCCCAATAACAATTAATAAAAGAAAAAGGTCAGAAATCCTACAAATCCAAATAGTTTAGAATCGATGTGGGATAGCGGTCTTGTCATGCGATCCCACGATCTAACTAATGATTCTATACATATAAAAAAAAAAAAAAAAAAAAATCCATATTTTGAGCCCCAAAATGAAAAAATAAAAGGATTTTAAAATAAATAAAAGTAAAGAATTGAAATTTTATATAATTAAGGCATGGGAATTATACTTAAAAAATTATATATATTTGTTTAATTAAAAAAAAAAAAAAGAACCTAAGCTCCAAATGTCACACTTATGTTATTAATTAATACAAGTAATTCCAAAATTTCTGATATAATATTTATCCATTAGTAAATAGTAAGAATAAGATTATTAAATAAACCTATGATTTTATTAATCATAATTGAGCTTGTTAAAAGTCTTTTTTTTTTTTTTTTTTGAGAGTCCATGTTACAAGTCAAATGGGATTTCAAATCATCACAGGTGCAACCTATTTTATAAAATCAAGATTGGATATATAAAAATCCTCCGAGGGAATTGCTTTTAATTGCACTCCTAAATTTAATTAATCATAAACACTATATTAAATCTCCCAATTCAAAGTTCAAACCAGTAATTAGCTATGTTAAATTTTATATATGGACCTCTTATTCAACATTAAAATGGGTAGGTAATAGGTCGATACTAAAATAATTTTATAAATGGTGGTGATAGTTACATCATGAGTATACGAGACATATAACTGAAATTGTATTTTTTAAAAACTCGATTTTAGATAAAATTGTATTTTCAAAACATGACTTTATAGGCTGTATATACTGAAGTGTATAACAAGTCGAGTCAACAAAAATTAGCTTATTGTAAAAGTATCTGAGGGCTTAATTTGTGCTCTCTAAGAGCAACACCAGCTTAGTGTCCAAATTTTTGTACTGTTTGGAGAATGAACAGTGACTTTTACCTTTTAACTACTTACTTTTTTAAATACATTTTCAACAAATTCTCTATTTCATTCTCTATTTCATTTAAATATTATTTCTTCATTCATTCTTTATTCTTTTTTTATCATTATTTATTCTTCTTATATTAATTCCAAACAATTATATTTTTCAATGAGAAGTATTACGATCACAACATTTTTCACAATACTTTCACAACAAAATTTATGTTAAAAGTTGTTACTAATTCTAATTTAAACCCACCACTGAATTTATTTTTTTACTCACTAATATTAACTAATAACAATTTGTTACTTAAAATTTATTGTGAAAATATTACGGTAACATTTTTCAATTAAAATTTTTTATTCTTTATATTTTTTCTCCTTTCTCCCATTTCATTTCATCCATACATTTTCTTTTTCTTTCTTTTTTTTTTCTTTTTTTTTTTCTTGTTTTTCTCCTCCACACGTTGCCCTATCTCTATCCCCTCCCTCTTATATTTTCTCTTTCTACCTCATTCAAGAACATTCCACTTCCAGCTCTCCTTCTCTCTGTTTTTTTCTCCAGCTCTCATTCAAGAACATTCCACTTTGGCTCTTTTTTTTTTTTACTTGATTCCAAAAAACATTCAAGAACATTCATCTGAGGTCTATCTTCTTATCTCTACTTTTCTTTTTTCTTTTCTTCTCCTTTTCTTCTCTAGCACTTCGTTTGGAGCTCTATCTTCAATCTTCACTTTTCTTTTTTCTTTTCTTCTCTAGCACTACGTCTACTCCAAAGCATTCAAGAAGCACCACTGCATGTCCTGCTCCCACCGAGGCTCAGATGGGCCAGCTTTACTCTCTTTTTTTTTTTTGGTTCTAATTTGATTAGTTTTAATATTGTGATTTGAGTTTGTATTTTGATTGAGAACTCCATCAATTTTGTACTTCACCATTGTTTTCTAATGAGAAGCAAAGAAAGTTTTTTCTAAAGAGAAGCAAGAGAGAGGGAGTGCAGAAGAAACAGAAATAGGGGAAAAAGAAAAAAGTCTTTTTTTAATTCAACCGGTATTATTTTAAGGGGAAATATTCTTTATATATGCTACAGTGATTGCTACAGTGCTCTCCATGTTTGGAGAGCTATTGTAGCAAATCTAAAAAAAAATTTAGAGATAGAGAGGTTGTTGGAGGTGTTTTTTTGTGTGAACAGTAGCTTTTTTGGAGAAAAATTTGAGATAGCGTGATTGCTGGTGATGCTCTAACCGCTCTTTTGGTCAAACCATGAGCTAGCCACCATCTAGTATCCACTAATAAGCTATCCAACGTTGAAATGTGTTAAGGGCTTTTTTGGTTTTTCAGGCCTAGTGGCTCAATTTAATGAATTTATTAGGCACCCCACACTACGTCAGCTAAAAATGCAACAGAAAAAAAAAAAAAAAAAAAAAAAAAATTTCATTGGACCGTGGGCCGAACTAGTTTAAGTCCCAAAGAAACCCTAAAAAAGTCCTAAGGCCAGGGACTAAAATAAAAGTCAATTGTTCAGGATGAGAATAAAATCCTGAAGCATACTACACAAAATAGGCTTAGGAGCCCAATCATTCTCCACAAAAAGAAAGTTCAGATATCTGCTAGCTTACAGGTTGGGCTTGAAATGCCCAGTTATTCTTCACCTAACGAATTAGGCTTAAAGCCCACAACACTCCTCGTCAAAGTTGAAGGTCCACTTCACAACTTTACTTCAAAATAAAGCTTTATTTACACAAAAATTAGTCATTGAGGGAAAAAATTACGAAAACCTTGAGTCACTAGTAATCTAGTGACTTACATAGAGTCACTAGTAAATTAGTGTACAATATAAAATTAAGAAAACCTCAAGAAATACGTTTTATTCGATAAATGATTTGAAAATGATCATATGTTGAAAGAAACTCAAGAAATTCAAGTTAGAAGGCTTATCGATATGAAAACTTTTCATTGCTTAATCATTCTCAAATATACATCATACATTTATAAACATCGTATTGTTATTGTATATAATGTTATACATATATGTGTAGAGGAATGATGAGAATAGTCCTATTTATTTATAGCTCAGCCGATCTGATTGCTGAGTAATTTTGGATTAAAAAAAAAAAAGTATTTTGTGGTAACATTAAATATCGGACGAAGTTTGGTTGGTGAGTAATTTTGGATTAAAAAAAATAGTATTTTGTGGTAACATTAAATATCGGTCGAAGTTTGGTTGGTTACAAATTTAGTTGTGGCCTAAAACTACAACTTCCTTTTAAAGAATTAACGTTGCTACATATTTCGAAAATCTAATCGTTGGATTGCATGTTCTTTACACTCTTAATACATATGTCAAATTTTGTATCAATTAGATGTTATTTACTATATGATCCACAAACTCATTTTTTATGTATAATTTTAGACTATAAAAACTTGCAATTTTAACGCTCTGTTTGTTTCAGCATTAACGATTTCTGAAAAATTGTTCATTTTTCAAGAGTATTTTCTAGAAAACTGTTTCATTTTCTAGTGTTTGATAACGACCTTAAAAATGAGCTTGAGAATGTTTTCTAGTATTTGGCATGCAAAATTTTTAAAATATTTGTTGTATAATTTAAAACAGGTATATTTTGTACTTGAACCAGTATGTCAGTTTGTAAAACTTGGGTGTTTGTTAATGAACCAAATACAAAATCTTTGTCTTCACATGAGTCCTCAAATTGAATAAATCAATAAAATAATATCAAATCTTATGACCAAGATTGAATAGTACAAAAATGTAATCTATTATTTGCATAGATGGGAGCCCGTAATGAAGGTTGTGAGAGATCTTGCATAAAGCGGGGCTTCTTATGCCTCAAACAAGAAACAATCATACATTTTTAAACCAAGAAGTAACTTATCCTTACAGGAGAAACTTCAAAAGAAGTTGTAATTCAAGTGCACAGTTATTTAGAAGAAACTATTTAAAACGAAATGCCACTCAATTCAACATTTGGAAGTAAACACATAAAGAAGAATCTTGTGAGAAAGCATTGTTAATATCAAGAATTCAACAAAGTTTTAAGTTTTAAAATACATACATGAGCTTTTACATCATGCAGTTTTACCTATCTATTGAGCTAGACATATTACAAATTATTCTTGCAAAACTGATCTAAAATTCTATTCTCACTAAGCTAAGTTACAACAAGGTAATCAAACATAAGATTCTTCATTCAACACCATTCAGGCTGGTTGCTAATATAAGGGGTTGTTGGGATTGAGAACGAGGTTTAAAGCAGAAAATATCCTGATTTGGGTGAACTTGTATGGAGGAGCATTATGTTATCATGAGAATTACTGCATCATAAGTACTGAAGCAGAGCTGTCATGCGTCTATGACCATTCAAACCAGTCAGTAATTAAATCAATCACATATTAGAGACCAAGAGTTGCTCCAGAAATGTTATTGATCAAATACATGTTTACATATTTTCTCCAGCAGAAATGCAGTCTTCCCCAAGCTGCTATGGGTTAAGCTCCATTGCCACCTTGAGATCTAACAATGAAATTGGGAAATGCTTCCCATCAAACTGGTGCTTTTAACTCTTATTCTTCGACAAGTCACATCCACATCTTGCCCCTACCATTTCGGCGTAGGACTTGATCAACTTTTTCAAGTAAGCATCCAACCCATTAATCAACAAATTGGCACATTCCATTGACACCCCCTCAAGGCCCGGTGCTGCAGCAATGAGCTGCATCCGTTCCCTTAGCACATCAGTATCAAGCAATCCACCACTATCATATGAGCCAGTAATATCAGTCCTTGCTAAAGGAAAATCCCTGCAGGCCCCACCCACACTAACAAGGCTAAAAGGTATCCCAGGTGGAACCTGAAGTGTACTTCTACCGAGTACTTCTTTTCCATCTTCAACAACTAATACTTCTTCTCATCTTTAATGTCTACAGAAACTAAACTACCTGTTGATCCCTTTATTTGTGTTAATTTAGCTGGGTTGGAAAGCAAAACCTCTCCTTTACACTCTGCATTTTCTGTGAGTCTTTGATGATGCTGCACCGGCTTCCGTATATCACAATCCCCATTTTCTAATAATAGATTATCACAAGTAACCGAAAATTGGTGGGAAGCGAAACCCACCTTCCCGACTGGCCTAACAAGAATTTCTGACTCTGCCTTTAGAGGTGAGGATGGCAAAACAGCCCCATTCAGTAAAGGACAGAGCCTGCTCTGCTGATACCCATCACTCGTACCTGCTTGAACTTCCTTCTTAGGCATTGGTGGTGGTGGTGGAACTTTTGCATAATAAGCATTTTCCAAAATCAAACATATAAACTCCACCTTGCTTAGCTTCAAACTCAACAATCTGCTCAAATAATAAAAATATTTCTTTTCAACCTTCCTCGCCCAAGTCTCCTAACTGGCTGAGCTTTTACACCCGCCAGATTGATCCGTGAATTCTAATGTGATGGCGGTTGCATTTCTCATCAAATAGAATCCATACACAGTGGCCTCTAAAACTCCAAAATTCCAAACCCACCAACATCCACTTCCTTTGAACCCTAAAAACGTTAGCTAAACTTGGGGTTTTCACTTTTTACTCCATATCCAACAACCCATTCATCCAAATGCCTAAAAGACACATATCATCAACTTGAACAAAACCCATCAAAGCATTCACAATACAAATACATCTTATATCAAAGATTTGAACTTTCCCTTCAAAATTATTAATTTTGGCAAAATATTTCTCCAATTCAACAAAGAGAAACCAAAGCGTCCCTAGCCATAATAATTACAGTTTGAAGCTACAAAATTCACACAAATAAGTTGATGAAGAAGAAACCTCAATGCAAGCAAAGCAAAACACTCACTCTTATTTTGAAATTGGAGAAGCTAAAACTAGAAAAATTTACAGGGATTTCTGGAAATGTAGTTCAAACTTGGCAGAGAATTGGAAGGAATACAGATGGGGTGAATTGGAATTCTGACCTGTTTGGAGAGTGAGAAAACAAAGCTTTTCTCAGAGAAATAGGAATTGGCAGTGCTGACCAATAACAATGAGCATTTAGCTTCTTCCTTCTCTTCTTGCATTTCACCATCTCTTCTCTTTCTTCTTGCTTCTTCGCTCTCTGTGACCGTGTTCGCGTGTGTCGTTTATGTAACCGTTTCAACTCAAAATTTTTGTTTAACTATTTAGTGTAATTTTGGATTTTTTTTTTTTTTTGGAGGGAATGTGAAACAATTCTTATAACACTCACAAGTTTTGTCAAGTGGTCATCGGTAGACAATCACTTTTTCCCAAACTTTTTTGTCGATACGTGGAATTATATTATTATATTATATACTATATATAATAACAGAAGCCAAGAGAAAGTTGATTCTTACCGTTAAGGAGGGTTGACAAATATGAAATTCAGACACGTCTTTGTATATATAAAAAAAAAAAGTTAAAAAAAAAAAACCGTAGCATCTTAAAAAACCCTAGCGATCTTTGCTCATCAGACTCGCCTTAACATTTTCTTTCTAAGAAAAACCCCTAGCGATATTGGAGAGGAAGGGAAGGAGAAAAAAAACCCTAGCGATCCCTTCACATCAGGCTCTGCTTTGCGATCTAGTGGAGTTTCGAATGGCCGGCCATTGCCATCTGATCTGCTGCTCTGCCTCATCTCTCCTTTGCAACAAAATTTTTATAAAGGTCAGCGTACTCTTTTCTTCTTCAAATACTATTTTGGTTTTTTGAAACTTTTCACCATTGCTTTTCCTTTTCAAATTAGCATATTAAATCTCCAATATGTATATGTTTTTAGTTTAAAACCAAATGTTTATACTACAAGAATTACCATCTTCCTTTTCAATATATATGTATTTCAAAATTTTCTCCATACCGAATTGTCTAGGGTTCTTCTTCGACTCCTTTTGAAATATAGATGAGTTTATTTCTCTTTCTATGGAAAAATTATAATTTCCGGTTTTAAGTACTGGAAACATAAGGGATTTTGCCCTTGATTTTAATAGCCAAATTTCAACTTGGATGGTTATAAGTCTGAAAGTTTAGAGTGTGTAATGATGGGTTTATTCTCTCTCTATGGATGATTTGGCCTGAAATAATTACTTTTGGTTTTAAGTTTTGGTAACATTAGGGATTTCGCCCTTGATTTTAATACTTGGATGGTTTAAAATTTGAAAGTTTAGAGTGTATAGTAATTTATAATTTTTTTTAAGTGAAATTATGGTTTTTTGGATTAATTACTGGGTTTTTGAAAAATAAATTAATTAATTAATAACCAACTGATTACCTATACACCTTCCAATAGATTGTTAGACACTGTGTTATTGAAATTATAAAAAAAAAAAACCTTCTTCCCTTGTCATTTTGTTGAAATTCAGATTTGCTGTAGTTCTCTGTCAAGTACAAAACTTGAGTAATTTGCAAGCAGAGTTGCTGGAACAAACTGATAGGTTAGGAAAGCCTAATTTTTCCTTTGTTTATTTGATAATTCTGTCCATTATGTATTCGTTGTTTGAATTTCCTCTGTTTTTGCATATTTTAGACAGCTTTTTCTAAAAAAAAAAAAAAATGCATTCCATGATTCTTTTTCAACTAACCTACAAAATTTTTATGTTTTTTTTGTTGGTGTCATGCTTTGTGATCAACTTCCTTTTTACTTCAGCTTCTTTTTGTAGACTTTGTTTCACCTTAGGACGGTCTTACTATTCCTCTATTTATCTGATATTTTGGATTACATTTTGTTGATTGATGTATTTGGGATGGTTCTAAGCAAAATTAGATTGTTATAGTTCTCTTTGGTTTATTTTTCGAAAATAAAAATCCTTTTTTTAGGCTATACATTTCAGTCTACCTCATAGATTAAATTTTCTTGATTCTGAGGGATTTTAGTTGCTATTTGTGATGATTCTATGAATGAAACTTTCAATTTCAAATAGAGCACTGATATATGGTTTGTGATCTCTAGCATTTTTCCCCACCCATGTTTGTAAGATTTGAGTTGCGATAGTAGCAAATTATTTTTTACAAGTTTGGGTATCTTATATTAGTATCTATTTAATTGTTAGCCTCTATCTTTCATACTGTTGAATACTTTGTTTTGTTGAGTTATTTTGGAACTCCGTGCATCCATCTTAATTTCGCTAATTTTTGCATATAGGCTTAGGTTGTTGTTTTTCCTATTAAATAAGTAGTGTTGTTCTCAAAGTTTTTTGGTTTGTAAGTGAATGGTTTGATTCAAGTGCTAATTTGAAGATTTTATCGATTAAGGTAGATCAAGATCTTTTTTCATATTTAGGTGTGGGTAGACTCATTACATGAATTTGAGTGTCCATGTGCTGAATTAGCAACATGTGTACACCTTAAGGCAATATCTTTACATGAGATAACATAGGAGAAGAAGACTAAGACTTGGTGACATTTGCTGGCTGTATTAATGGTGTGGAGGATTTTTTATATTATTTTTAAAATGTATTTGAACAATGATAATTTGTACCATCTGTTTAGTGCACAGTTTTTATAGCCTGGATTTTTTCTTCTTCTTACATGCTTGCTTTTTGTTTCCTTTAAAAGGTTGGATGGAATGCCATGTTGTCTTTTTTGTTTTTTATTTATGGAATGCCATGTTGTCTTTGGCAAGATGCTATATGGGATGGATGTGTTTTACAAGGGTGACACAGAAGGATATATTTAGTTATTGTTTTTTTTTAACGCATACTTTTCTGTTTCTCTCCTTCTATTTGATTTCTGGCTCTCTCTCTCTCTCTCTCTCTCTCTTTGTTTCTTTCAGTTCATTTTTTTATTTCAAGTATTGAGTTTTTGGTCTGCAATGTTTATAGGAGCACAGATTCGAGAAAATCAAAGCTTCAACTTTACTGGTTGTGGTACTAAATACTAAACCGAAGGAGGAACAGCCACCAAGGAATGAATATCAAAACCTTCATTTGTATCTAAGTGGTACAAAATACTAACTCTGTTTTGTTAATTTTTTTGTTGTTGTTTGGTAATGGGTTTTTGCTAAATGAAGTGGTCAGTTTTTGTTGTTTTGATATCTTTATTGGTTGAGATATTTTCTGACCCACACCATTTTTGTAATTTATAACTTAGTCTTTAGGTTAGTGGTTTAAATATGTTACATGGGGACGTGATTAAGGGAAATTGTCAAATTTGATATTGTTTGGATCCTAAGGCTAAGATTGGGTTGATTAAATAGTTTGCTTTTGTTGGGCATGTAGAAAGATCCGTGAGGAAGAAGCTTAACTAAAGGATTGAGCTCTTTTATGTCACATGCAATCACAACGTAGACCCATGTATCTATGTGAATACTTTGTTTTTAATTGTTGAGGGTTAAGGATAATTTGAAAGTGAATTTTTAAAACAATTACCATAATCTGTACATATTATATATGTCTTGCTTATTGCAGACTTTTACCATGTAGATGGAAGCAAATTATCTTAAGTCTATGAAATGAGATGTGCTTAAGGTTCATAATTATATTCAAGTTTCTTTAGAAGCCTCTAAAGTGACACCCCATATTATCCAGTGATATTTATTTTAAGTAGAAAATAAATTCCTAGATGGGAATATTTAAGAGTTATGTCCTTCAACCTAAGAATACATGTGACAAATGTAAAGTGTGTGCATTAATGCTAAAAATAACAAAAAACTAAGAGCGATATGGATATGATGATTGTATTTTACTTTGAAGAAAAAGACAATATATTTCAATGACTGTTATATTTAGTTTCACTAATTATTGTTATTAATGATTTATTTTTCAAGCATAGTGGCTATAAAACTGTGTTATCAAAACTTTTGGTTTGGTATTGCTTCACAAGTGCAATCTATGTAGGACAGTCAAGCTCCTTTACATTTAAAAAGGTACTACTGATGCTATAATACTATATGCCTCTTTTATGCAGCTTAGGTTGTATGCAAGGTTTGTTACAAGAGGATATATTAGTTACTAAAGCTAGCAAAAGTGCTTTTGGCTTTAATAAATTTCTGTTGTATCTATAGCAATTCAATATCTTAAATTTTGCCTTCAAAAACCAGGCTTTTCCAAGTGGCACATAGAATTGAACGACTTTCTACATTCTTTTAGCCAGTAAGACTTTCCTATTAAGTGCCACATTAGTTTACTCTCTTTAACCTATATTTTAGCATGCCTGAACTGCTACACAATCTCTTCTAACTTCTTGACATTTGCTATTTCTCTCTCCACTCTTTCCTGTACATGTGATCATTTTGCTATGAACTCATTTGGTTTTAACTATAGGGCTTGTCTTGGGTGATAATATTTAGGTTCTTTTAAACCGTTTCTTTTGTTTATTTTTCCATAAGGATTATGTCAGTAAGAACAAATGACTATATTTGCTTGGTGTTTATTTTTCCAATAGTCATTTTATTTTTTAATTGTCATTTGATCTGTCTTCTTTTGTTTCTATACAAATAAATCTCCTGTGGTCGAGCTTAATGCTCTAAAACATTGAAAGAGAATCACAAGTAGCATATGCAGTCAGTTCTTCTAAAGTTCAACACATTTTTTCTTTTGTTTTACTTTGTGACAAATAGTGATGTCTTTATTTAACTTCGATTGAACTAGTGCTTCTTTTTTTGTTTTATTGGAGTCATTTGCAATTTGTGGAGCCAAGGATAAATGTTATGTTAATCGAAAATTGTATTGATGCAGCATGTAACTATACTTTTTTTGGTTCAATGACAATTAGTACTGCCCCTATATAACTTCAAGTGGGTTGATGCTTCCTTTTTTCTTTATTGAAGCCATCTACAAATTTTGAAGCCAAGGATAGATGTAATGTTTATGGAAAATTGTATCGATGCAACATGTAACTAATTAGTGAATGCCATTAGTAGATTAAGCGATTCTAATTTACTTATCCCAAAAAAAAAAAAAAAGAGAAATTCTAATTGAAAATTTATCTACAATTATATTTTTGAATGGATAAAAATGTCTTCTTTCATGTTATTACTTTCAAATAAGTTAACATTCTACTTAAATAACTAAATATATTTACTTACATTAGCAAATTATTTATTACAAGTTTGGGTATCTTATATTAGTATATATTTAATTGTTAGCCTCTATCTTTCATACTGTTGAATACTTTGTTTTGTTGAGTTATTTTGGAACTCCGTGCATCCATCTTAATTTCACTAATTTTTGCATATAGGCTTAGGTTGTTGTTTTTCCTATTAAATATGTAGTGTTATTCTCAAAGTTGTTGGTTTGTAAGTGAACGGTTTGATTCAAGTGCTAATTTGAAGATTTTATTGATTAAGGTAGATCAAGATCTTTTTTTATATTTAGGTGTTGTCTTTGGCAAGATGCTATATGGGATGAATGTTGTTTACAAGAGTGACACAGAAAGATATATTTAGTTATTGTTTTGGAATGTTGTTCTATTTGGTCAAATATTATAAATTTTACTATTTAGCTAGAGATGGTGTCATTTGGAAAAGTCTTCAGAATTCTTACCCACAATCCATCTGTTTCTAAGTAATTTTTTTAGAACAATGCTTACTCCTAAATCTGTATATTTATTCTTTTTCTTGATATGCAGAGTACTAAGAAATTTAATATTTTTTAAATGGATAAATTTAGAAATATGTTTGAACCAATTCAGTCTTGGTGTCCCTTGAGCAGTCAATGGTACTATGGGATCAATCTTGCACATTTTTCAATTCAAGCCAGATTACAACTTCAATTTATTTTCTATAATTTAGGAAACCTCCTTTTCCCATCCTTTTGTTGAAGCACAAATTTACGGAGTTCTCTTTCAGATAAGATATCTGGGTGTTTTTTAAGAAAAGTTACTGAATCAAACTAAAAGATTACGATAACCTGATTTTTCCTCTGCTTATCTCATATATTTGGTTAAATTTTCCCAATTGATGTATTTGGATTTGAATTGGTTTTTGTTCTAGATTCAATTGACCTATAACGCTATTATGATTCCATTAGTCTTATTCAATATTCTTCCGATAGCCAAATAGATAGAGTTCTCTTTGATTTTTTTTTTTCTGCTATGTTTTGTAATCAAGTTGGCTTATTTGTGTTTGTGAGGTTTTCCAATTTAGTCTAACTCAATGATTACATTGTCTTGCTTTTGATGGTTTTGAGTTCTATTAGTGATATTTTGTAAGCATTGAAAATGCAAGATTTATGCTTTACGAAAAAAAATTAGTGATTCCCACACATGAAGTGCTGTTTATACCTAAATTTTATATGTTTAGAAGTTTACATTACTGTTAAAATTAAAAAAGACAATACTTTATGATCTTATGATTGCCAAATGCTATAATTACGAGCTTGGATTTAAATATTGTTACTGGATTACCATATTTTGAAGTCTTGATTTTGGTACATCTAAATATGGTAGAGACCACTTTCAATTCTTAAGACTCAATTTGGTTAGTGACTATGTTTTGATTAGAAAACAAGTTTTTGCTTCCCATCAGTCACTTGTCTTTTAAATTTTGTAATACATTTCTAGGAGTCATTATGCCAAAAAAATTTATTGAATCAAGGTTTTAAGGTAACTTGATTTCCCATTTTATCTTTCCAATTTTTTGGGTTCTGTTTTGTCGATTATTGTTATTTGGTTAGAATGTTTTTCCTTGTTTGGTAGATTTTTGTAAGATTCTGTTTTTTTTTTTTTTTTTTTTTTCGTTTGCCCCTTAAATTTGAAATCATTTAATTCTAACATAAAAAATGCTTCAAAATTATGCATCAAGTTCGTTTCATCGTACCCTTTTCTTATTTACTTAAATTTCTGTTTTATTTCAGATTGTGAGAGTTTAAATTTTCTTTATTTAGGTTATGGTTTTCTCATTGATGGAGGATTTGTTTCAATTTCTTTATGCCAAATTTTTCCATTCAATTTTAATTTTTATCATAGGATAGTCCTAGCATCCTAAGACTCTTATATCAATATGAATTGCAAGTGCTATAATATATGTGATTCCAATTTTGAATCCAGCTATAGCTCTTTCCTATTGTTGGTGGCTAAAATTCAGTTATAGAGATAGGGTTTTTTAGGTAGATTCTTGCTTACATCTCTCTTTGTTGATGTCATTTTCTTTTCTCATCTTTTCATTTGCCTCTTTGTTAGATCGTCACTCTGTTCAATGTAGCCTTATTTTGGGAAAACAAGATTGATTGCAAATTGAGACTGCCATGAGTATTCATTTTGGTTGGTGCTGCATTAAAAAGCTTCTAATTTTAAGTTAATGAATTTGAGTCCTAATTTTTAAGTAATGACAATTATTGTCGACCTTTGCAGGATATTGCCAACTTTTAGAAAACTAAATATGAGGAAAGCTATTAATCTGTTGTGGTTGGTCTCACACTTTTTGTTATTCGAATTTGAATTAAAATCCGGATGTCTATTTTCTCTCTTTCAATGTTTTGGCCTCAGATTACAATCTTTGTTTTTCCTGCTTTACTAACATTGTAATCCTTTCCAAATTGGAATTATTATATTCTTTGATTATTTCCTGCCTTCTTTGAAATAGAAATTTACAAATAATACTAAACAAAGGTGCATAATGTCATCAGGGGCAATCTAAGTCATTAGATGATCTGCATTCATAAGAATAGGCAGTTGGTAAAAGAAAAAAAAGACAAGTAGAACATACCAACCGGTATGTTAGAGACTATGATGGTCCCGAAGTGGTTGATTTCAAAGTGTATAAGCTGGATGAAGAGTAGGTTGATGGGAGTTGGAAAAAGGCTTGGGTGATCGAGCTTTTCTTCAATGATCAAAATGAAACTCATGTTTTAAACTTGGAAGATAGTAGCTTTGGAGATTTACAAAATATCCATCCATCCTAGCTTCTCTCAAATTTGCTTTAGGCCTATGTAAGATAGTACACTTCCAAAGTTTCTTTTTGAATTAAAATAAGAACTATGAAATCTGAAAGTGTAATGTATTTTATACAAAGTTGATTATCTCTTAGATTTTAGTTAATATTCCACTCTATCTCCATAATTACTAGGGTTAGCTACTTTAAACTTTTATTTTAATGGTAGATAATTGCAAAAAATGTATTTTATTGTTGTAACTTTATGGTTGCTGGTGGGTGAATTTTCATTAATAAAACAATCAATGTAATTGCTATTAAGTTGACAGAATTGCATGTAATTCATATAGTAGATCATGTTTGGTTGGAGGACACCTCTTATTCTTTGAGTTTCACATTGTAGAATACATTCAAAGATTGTGTGCGCAGTAGCCAATGTGGCATGACCACAAAGCTAAAGTTGCGAAGGGGTATCAAAGATTTGATTGATTTACAGGTACTTCTTTTTATTAAGAAAGTGAGTTATATATAGATACTTTATTAGTCATTATGAAAATGAAATAATGCTTAAAAATTTGCTAAAAATTCTATTGCAACAATAAAATATGGACATCTAATCATGGTTAAAGACCATTTTAAAATCTGTCTGTCAATGATCATATGGAATTTTCACATGTGAAAGCAATCAGTTGGATGGTGTGGAATAGTAAATGTGGGTACTGGTAAAGAGAATATGATATTTTGTGTGTGTGTGTGTGTGTGTATGGCTTGCAAAAAATTGTGTTCATACTTCTACTTGCACTTCAACTTTATAGTTTCCACAGGTTCAAAAGATTAAATTAATAGTGTGTTGAATGAATGGTCCAAATTCCATATTTTGGGAAAAAGATCCAGGTCGAAGAAGGGACATAAACGTGGTATTAATTAGAAGTGCTTCATAAGTTATAGTAATCTTTAAAGTTTACAAAATGAATCAATTTGATTGCCATGCCAATCTAGACACTAATGTGTCATGACTTTTGATAGTTTTAAGACTTACTAATTTATTAACCCTTGATAAGGAGGGTATAATGCTGTCATAAAATAAAAAAATTCAAGTTTTTATCAAGAATTATATTACGTTCAACTTTAAGCTTTCGAACTTATTTGCTTACATACATTCTCATAAAATCCCAAGATTTTTTAGATACAAATATATTACTGCCTTTTTTCAAAAATAATAATAATAATAATAAATTTTAAAAAATGCAAAGATAATACATATAAGAGAGAGAGAGAGAGAGAGAGAGAGAGAGAGAGAGAGAGAGAGAGAGAGAGAGAGAGAGAGAAAGAGAGAAATCGTTAGATTTAATAGATGGCTTAGTCAATTAGGAATCATACCAAAGCTTTAGATGGAGCTAAATATATGTGTGTGATACATTGGTGTTTTAACAATTGATAGCAATACGATGCTTAAGGGGTTTCAACACGAGGATGGCTTCAGGCTTGGCATTTTGTATAGTGATGTAGATTGAATCAGATTTAATACAACTGATTCTATTTCAATGAGAGACTACTATGCATATCGATTGTGTTCGTAACCAGATTTCAACATGCATAATTTAGAATGTATAGTAATAATAATTTTTTTTTGTAAATGGAATTATGGTATTTTTTGGATAAATTACTGCATTTTAAAATACTAAACAAACAGATTGATAACTAATGTATCTTACACACTTATTTCATACTTCAATAACTATATTCTCTCAAACCCACAACATTTTCAATTAACATTTTCTCTAGATCATGTGTTGATGGTAAATTATGTCTATCTTTTAGAAGAAGACCTACACATTAACATCATTATCTAAACAACTAACCATCAATCCCCTTCCCTATTTTATCATTACATTATGTATAATATATTAAGTTGATTGGTTTCTAATTCATAAAATAATCCCGCGCATTGCCCGGGTTAAACACTAGTCTATATCTATATAATATATATAATAGCAGAAGCTGAGAGAAAGTTAGTTCCTATAATCATACAGTTTAAAAGCCTTCTCACTATAAATAACAAAAAAAAAAAATGGTTAAAATTAAAAGATACACAGAAATAGAAATAGAGGCGATAAGGAGAGAGAGAGGCAATGGAAGAGAAAGAGTGAGGCAATGAGGAAACGGGGAAAGAAGCAGAGAAAGAGAGAGGCGATGAACTTTGCCACTATTCTGCATCGATAAACCTTTCTTCTTCCTTTCCTCTTCCTCTGCGTTGAAGCCGTTTTCTCCGTCTCTCTCAATTCTCAAAACCCCTAAACCATAGCCCACCGCCGCTCTCTCACTCCTTCAGCATCCCACCGCCGTCATATACCGTTTAGAACAACTATCAAAAGATACCCCTATGATTCATTAAAAAACAATCAAAACTAGTAGTTCTGCCATTTTTTTCTACAGTTTGGAGGAGAATGAAAAAAAAAAACGTCTCACGCAGGGGAAGATAAAGAGAGGCTGAAACCACTACCGGTAAGTTTTTATCTTCGATTTAAGTTTGTTTGTTAATTATTATTAGGTTTTGATATTTTGTTTGGATTGGTTTTGATTTTGGTATTCAAATTAAGTTTTTCTCTTCGCTTTACAGTTTGAAATTTTGATCAGGCTTTGATATTTTCTTAATCTAGGTCCTATATTTAAAATTTTTCCCTCCTGATGAATTTTCTAAGGTTTTCCTTTGATCCCTATTGAAGGATGGATGGGTTTATTCTCTTTCTTTGGATGTTTTGTATAAAATTATCATCTATGTATTTTGGTTTGGGTAACATTAGGGATTTTCGCTTTTGGGTAACTTTAGGGATTTTCACCTTTGCCGCTTTTAAATTTGACACTATGTAGGATAATTTATAATTTTTTCTAAGTGGAATTATGGTTTCTTGGATTATTTGCTATGCTTTTGAATTAGGGATTCTCGCCTTTGGTTCAACGGCAAAGACTAAAACGGGGCTTTCTTTTTTTGCTAGATAAAAAGGGACTTGAAGAAAGAGAATTGACCAACGACTCAGGGCTTTAGGGTTGGGGCATTAGGGATGATTAAAAGGAAAGAATGTGTTTCATTTGTGGTTTTGCTGGAAAAAATAAAATCTAAAACAAGCAAAAAGAAGAGGGAGCAGAATAAATAATAAATTGGTAATAGCATATCTTAATCGAACAATAAAATTTTATTTTATTTTATTAGTAAGTTACTCATGCACCTAATGAGTTTTGAACCCACACAACAAACTCTCATTTACAGCACGCAAAGACTGCATTTAATACCAGAAACTTCGCATCCATAAGATTGAAGGAATAACTTATTGGGCTTAGGACTAGAGATCATACAATATGACCAGAGTGCACATTAAAATTGAAAATTTTCTTAATATGTCCTCCATCATAAGAATTCTAAGTTTATGCTCTTTTTTTTTATTAATATGAGACCTTTTTTTTTTTTACCGTTTGTTTGTGTTTGGATTTAATTAAAGTTTCTAGGTTATATCAAGCTTTGGTTTTATGTTGTCAGTTCGTTTAGACCCCTGTAAACTAGATTGTTTAACCTAATTAATTAACCAAGTGAATACTTAGGTTTATTATTCAGATCTAGGTTAAAACAATAACAATCATATCAAGTAAAGCAGCGGAAAAATAAAGAACACAAAGATATGATGACCTAGGAAAACCAAACCGGTAAAAAACCTGGGGAGGATTTAACCTAGCTATCCTCAAGGTAAAATAGCAAATCCACTAGAAAGAATTGAAGTTTACACAATAGCGACTTAGACCACTAACATCCTATTGCTACCCAAGTGTAGGAAACTTACTACCACGACCACGTGACAGCTCCGAGATCCACGGACTCCTTCTTTCCTTGACCTTTGAAAAACACAAACACCCACGCTTGTGACTTTGAGATCCCACTCAAAGGTTTAGCAACACAAACTCTCCTGTTTATGACTCTAAGACCACCCTTGAAGGTTTAGATCATCAGCACCTTTGATGACTAGAGAAGGCAGCAACTTCAGCAATACCGGATCTTGAGATTCTTCAAGAAATAACACCGATAGAAGTAATAAGAGAGGTTTTAGGAACAAAACCCTAAATACAAAAGAGGCACACTCTTTTCTCTCTAAAAAGCCTTATGAAAAAACGTGCTTAGGGTTTCCTTTATATAGTGGGAGAAGTAGACTTGAAACGCTAATCCTTAATGGGCTAGAACTGCTGTTTGGGCCAACTAAAAATTCCGCAGATGCGATTCTCGATCGATCGAGCCTGTCTTTCGATTGGTCGAACCAGGCAGATTCTGAAATCTTCTTTCTGCAGCTTACATGTTCTTGTGTGCTCACGATTTGCCAATTGTTCTAAACTTTTAGAACCTAACAATCTCCCCCTTTGGCAATTCGTGACAAAACTTTCATACAAAATGAAATGTTAAAATACAAGAACAACCCAATACAATAAAATGCCCAATTACATCACAAATCCTAATCTAAGACTCTTAACCTAGAAGTTGCCAAGAAGAGGTAGAAAGTCTTGATCAGAATGCACCTGTCTTTCCTGAAACACTCAACAAACACATCACCACATGTGTGGAAAGAAAGACATATAAACAAAATGAAGCACAATATAAAAACAAAAGTAAACTAACTCTCCCCCTAAGTTAGATACATCAAAAAGTTTTTATATTCTCCCCTTTTCAAAAACAATTTTCTCCCCCTAAAAAGGACAATCAAGATTCCCACATTTCATCTATTTCTCCCCATTTTTGTCACGTATTGACAAATACAACTCAAACAAAGAGTAAAGTGACAGTAAACATGAGAGAAAAAGAGAACTAAGGGAACATAAAACAGTTTAGCTCTATAGAAAATAGAGAGAACTCCCCCTATGAAGAACAACAACTCCCCCTAACAACAACAAAGGCAAAAAAAACTTTTCTCCCCCTATAAAAATAGGAAAAACAAAACAAGTTTTGGGAAAAACAGTTTTGGGGAAAATTTAGGAGGTGGGGATAAATAAAAACACACAAACCTAAAAAAAATTAAGTTGATGGTACACATGAAGAAAAATATTCTCTCTTTCAATAAATGCAAACTTGACACTATGTGACCCATAAATAGTTGCATGAGTAGAGAAAATATTTGCACATTATTATCCATGATATCTCTTAAGAAAAATATTTTTTGCAATTCACACATCAAGAAAAATAGCATATACTAAAATGTACAAAGGACTCAAAAATTAATCAATCAATTTTTAATTCAAGTTGAGTACCCAATTTAACAAAGTGTATGCATGTTATGTGTGAAAACAATGAGAGATATAACTGCAAAACTGCAAGATGGATACAGAAAAACAATGCAACTCATGTGAATCCTAACCATAAATGATGCATAAAAAAAAATTTGGTCAAAATTCTAAAAACTGAAAATTTTTCAGTTTCGATCGATTGAGTATCGATCGAATACCAATCGAGTATCGATCGAATACCAATCGAGTTAAACAGAATCAAACCAAAAATTTTATCGCAATTTCGATCGGTCGAAATTTTGGAAAACTCAATTTTTTGAAAAACAGAGCAATTTAATGCAGTAACTCCTCAAAGCACAATATTTCATGAATGAAATGCATGAGTATGAAACTAAAAGTTTTTCAAAAACACATGAATACAGTCCAGATCTTCAAAATTAAGATTTTCAATCAATTTGTCCTTAAAAAAATAAATTTTGTATCAAAATCAAGGAACATATAATCTTGGATGGCCACAACAAAATCACGCACAATAACATGTACAAAGTTTAGCAAAGAGTAATTTGTGTAGTGTGTGCAACTAGCAAAAGCTTGAGATACATGTGAGGTGATATGTGAATAGTAATCAATCACAAAGTCTACAAAATTCATCACATAAATTTGAAAAAGACTATCACCTAAAGAGTTACATCATATAACTCTCACATCTCCTAGAATAAAAGATTGCAATCATGTAAGTTTCTTGATTTGCCTCATAATGTACACACCAATTTTATTTAATTTGAATTCATTATAGCCCAATAATGTACACACCAATTTTAGCATTTAATCCGAGGCTACACCTTATGTTCTTTTTGTGCATGTGCTACACTTTTTCGAGCACAAAATCTTACGATATGCACTAAGGTGTTCATGATTGGCTAATAAACAATGGTGAGATGGTTATTTATGCCTTTGTCATTAAGTTCAAGTCCGACAGACAAAGGCATGTGACTTCAAGATCAAGACAAAGTGATCAAAAGCTATAAACATCTTCGTACACAACATGCACTACAAAGCTCAAACTAGTAAAGTGCAATAAAATAAGCTCATCCAAGCTAAACAGAGTACATAAACATGTTATGTAAAGATAATATGGCTAACCTTAATTATAAATCCAAGATCTATAATACAAAACACATAAATCTTTTTGGTTTAAAAAAAATTTATGACCAAAACTAAAATTACACATTATGCTAAATGATTAAAAATGCAAATGCAATGCATGACAGTACTTAACTAAGCTATAGAGGGTACACAAACAAGAAATATCAATTTCTTAATTAACCCTTGAGTACATGTACAAACTAGTACATACTCATACAAAATCAAAAATAGCTTAGCACTTATATAACACATACTTTTTATGTTTCTCCACAATATCAAGCATGTTCTAAATCAAGAGAGAGATATCATAGTTCATGTAATCCTCAAGAAAAATAAAACTAAACACAAAATAAAATATTTTTGTCTTTTTGAAATTTTTCAATGTTTTTGGATTTTTTTTAAAATAAAAAACAACCTAAAAAACAAAACAACCAAAAACAAAACATGTCCACAAACAATTAAAAGAATTAAATCAGGGAAAAGTCAGCAACACTCACCTTAGAGAATCTTTTCTCACCCATATAGCACGAGTCTTCGGCTTTGTAGGTGAAATTCCATGTAAAGTAGAGTGTGTTTGAGAGATTACACCAATCTTCTGAGAAAGACTGAAATCCTGCAATTTCCTTTCACAAGCCAACAAGCTTAAATTTTTCAAAAGCATATGAAACAATTTATTTGGACTTATGGCAGGAGAAATATCATCACATGTCCTAGACTGAAACACAGAATGCTTAAATTTCAATTTATGACAATTAGGACGAATGTGACCAGAGACAATAGTGACAAACAGGAACAAATTTAGGAACATCAGTATTCCTAACAGTAAATCTAGTCTCAGATTTTGATTTTTGCCTCAACAAAGAACAATTTGGTCTAATATGACCAACAACACCACAAAGGTGACAAGTAGGCACAAAAACAGATTTATTATGCTCTCTAACAGTAGGTTTAGACTTAGGTGTAGAAACTTCAGCGTCTACATCAGAACTTTTACCTTTATCTAACCTAGCAAAATAAGCCTTGTCTTTATTATTCCTCTTGAAAGGAGGGATATAAACTTTTTCAGCTTTAGGCTTAAGAGAAACAGAAACACTTCTGTTATCAGCAGCAAGCTTGGTACTAGTCAAATTTTCAATTTTAGCTTTAAACTCAACTAAATCTTGTTCCAAGCTTTTCATCTTCTCATCTTGAGAGGAAATTTGATTTCTCAAAAATTCATTCTTTTTATTAGATTCATCTAACCTCACAATCAATTCCTCTTTTTCAAGATTAGCCAATTTTAACTCTTCTTTGAATTTCTTAGCAAGTCTCATAGTTTTCAATAATTCCTTACGAAGAGTTTCACAGGCATCAAAAAGATCAACAGAAACAACTGTGTCCTTCTTATTCAAATCATCACAATCAAAAACAGTAAGACACTTAAAATTATCCATGATAACAGGGATCAAGGATCAACTCTTAGATCAAAGGATCTACAACAGAAGAGCTACCCGCTCTGATACCACTTTTTAGTTCGTTTAGACCCCTGTAAACTAGATTGTTTAACCTAATTAATTAACCAAGTGAATACTTTGGTTTATTATTCAGATCTAGGTTAAAAAAATAATAATCATATCAAGTAAAGCAGCGGAAAAATAAAGAACACAAAGATATGATGACCCAGGAAAACCAAACCGGTAAAAAACCTGGGGAGGATTTAACCTAGCTATCCTCAAGGTAAAATAGCAAATCCACTAGAAAGAATTGAAGTTTACACAATAGTGACTTAGACCACTAACATCCTATTGCTATCCAAGTGTAGGAAACTTACTACCACGACCACGTGACAGCTCCGAGATCCACGGACTCCTTCTTTCCTTGACATTTGCAAAACACAAACACCCACGCTTGTGACTTTGAGATCCCACTCAAAGGTTTAGCAACACAAACTCTCCTGTTTGTGACTCCAAGACCACCCTTGAAGGTTTAGATCATCAGCACCTTTGATGACTAGAGAAGGCAGCAACTTCAACAATATCGGATCTTGAGATTCTTCAAGAAATAACACCGGTAGAAGTAATAAGAGAGGTTTTAGGAACAAAACCCTAAATACAAAAGAGGCACACTCTTTTCTCTCTAAAAAGCCTTATGAAAAAACGTGCTTAGGGTTTCCTTTATATAGTGGGAGAAGTAGACTTGAAACGCTAATCCTTAATGGGCTAGAACTGCTGTTTGGGCCAACTTAAAATTCTGCAGATACGATTCTCGATCGATCGAGCCTGTCTTTCGATCGGTCGAACCAGGCAGATTCTGAAATCTTCTTTCTGCAGCTTACATGTTCTTGTGTGCTCACGATTTGCCAATTGTTCTAAACTTTTAGAACCTAACAATGTTTAGTCTATAGGTTATCTCAAGCTTGGTTTAATCAAAGAATCATGTTATTGTATTTTAATTCGATTAGAATCTTCTTTAAGAGTAGCATCTAGATTTTTTAGGGCTTTTGTTTGCTTCTTTGTTTGTTTGCAGACCCTAACTTCTTTTCCAATGTCCACCTTCAGTAACCCACATATTATTTTCTGCTTTCTACCATGCACAGCGAAAGACCAAATATATAAATTTTAAAAGGTGTCTACAAATTCTAGCAATAGCAAAGTGAAAAGGTAGAGCTGTGTTTTTCCTTCTTCTATTTATATTTTTGAAGCATATTTCCTAAGACTTCATTGTCATCCAAGATGATATATTGATTGTTGAATCTAATTGGCAAATAGTGGATTATTTTTCATTCCCAATTAATTTAATGGTAAAAACTAATTACTGCACTAATAATGAATACTACTGTGAAATTTGAGGGTGCTTAGACCATGGAATGGACTAAGAAGATTACTTATTGATAAAAATAAATAAATAAATAAAGGACTAATAGAGTTGAGTCCAATAGGTGGGTTCGTGCTCTGCCCCTATCTCCTCACTGCAGCATCTGCTGTTTGTGTTGGTGCTCTTCCCCCATCTCCTCTTTGCAACATATACGGAAGGTCCACATCATCATCTCACTATTTCTTCTCCTATTCGAATTAGCATCTTCAATCTTCAATATATGTATGTTTTAATTTAAAATCCGATGCTTATACTACTCGAATTACAATTTGTCTTCTTCAATATATCTATATTCAATTTTTTTCCCTTGCTTAATTGTCTAGGGTTCTTCTTTTACCCGTTTTAAAAAATAGATTGGTTGATTCTCTGTCTTTGGATGCTTTGGTTTGGTTTTTTCTTTTGGTAACATTAGGGACTTATCCTTTGATTTATTGTAGTTAAAAAGTAAAATTTCACATTGGATTGTTTAAAATCTTTATGTATAAGACGAAAAAAAACTTTCCATTTCAAATTTGTGCCAAAAAGTGTTACTGTTTGATGTTGATCTTGCTTTAAGTATTTATTTTATATATCCTTGGCTAATGGAAGCCAAATCCTTAGCCATCATCATATGGGAAATAGTCAACAGATTGTTAAAAACTAACCAACAAAATGTTAAACATTGTGCGGAAAATTCACTAAATATGGTTGTACGTTTACACATTAATGCTTAAATATTTTTTGGGACTGATAAATTACCTTTGTTATGGAAAAAATCTTTCATATCTTTGCAACTCAAACCATATTACAATGTTTGCTTCCACTTCTTTTGTAGTCTCTCTTTCATCTTTCTTTGCTGTGATTTTAAAAACCTTCTTACCTTGTCATTTTGTTGAATACTGAGTTCTTTGCCAGGTACAACACGGGTATTTTGCAAGAAGAGTTGCTGCATCAAACTAAGAAGTTAGGATAGCCTGATTTTCCCTCCATTTTATCTCTTAATTTGAATTAAATTTTGTCCATTGATCTGTTTGGTTTTGATTTGGCTCTGAATTGCATATTTTAATCTGCTTTTTTCTTCATTTTTTTAATTCAATGAATTCTTATTTCGTATTCAACTGAACTGTGAAACTGTTATGATTTTACTTTTTTCCCCATGCTTTGTGATCAAATTCCTTACAATGATTGCTTTAGCTTCTTTTTGTAGTCTCTCTTTCATATAGTGCATTCTTCTTTTGCTATGCTTTGTGATCTGTCCTTTTGTTTAAACACAGATTTCTAACGTTCTTTACTAGATACGACACTTTGGTGTTTTGCAAGAAGAGTTACTGGATCAAACTGACAGATGGACGTGAGTCTAATGTTGTAAGATACATCGAATAGTTGAGTCTAGATACAATTTTACTTGATGTTTCCCTGTGTTATTATTTTCTTCATCATTAGAGGTTGATTTGTTTCATCTTTAATATTTCTATCTTACTTTCATTAGAGTATAGAGTTTACTATCATTTTTTCCTGCCATAATTTTTAGGCTATAGAACTCTTTATACCGTCAATTTTCTTTGGTTCTTTTGGTTTAATTTTAGTTAGTCGTTATTGCATATTCTAGTTAAGTTTAAATGTTTCCCTAAATATCACTATGTTAGCATTAATAAACGATAGACCAAACATTAGTACTTAGTACTTATGATTTCTATTTTTTTTTTCTCTGGAACTAGGTTGTGGCTTGCTGTAGTAACCTAATGTTAAATAAGCCTTTGGTTGATGGTGGTTATGCCTGAGGGATTTGGTTCCAAGAAGACTGAACCCAAAAATCTGTAATAGTGCGGACAAGTTACAACTGATAAGTATCAATAGAGAGAGTGTGGTGTAGTTGGAGTTGATTTATTTTTTTGTTGGTGGTGGTGTTTTCTTTTGGGGCCAAATATCAACTGGACAATGGATATGCAAAAGGAAAGATAGCAAGTAAAAGTGCATAGATTAGTCATTCGTGGTTGATTATTGTGTAATGTGCATATGTAGCAAAGTATTTAATATTTTATTTGTTATGTACATGTTTTTTTGCTTTCACAAACAAATTGTTCTTGACTTAAATGCAATAATTTGGAAGAGTTTCTTCTTTAAAACTGTTGTTTGTTGCTAAATCATTTAGCAAGGATTTTGTAAAGGCATGAATCTTATTTTTCATCTCTTTTATTGTCCTTGGCAAATTGTTATTGACTTGAAAGCAATAGTTTGGAAGAGTTTTTTTAAAATTGTTGTGTTTGTTGCTAAATCAATTAGCAATGATTTTGTGAAGGCATGAATCTTATTTTTCATCTCTTTTATTGTCCTTGGTGACACATTATTAACTATTGTGTGATGGAAAAAGCCAAAACAATCATTGAAATAATTAACTCAAGTGCTCTTTTTCAACCTTTGGAATTATAGTATGTTATATAACTTTTTGAATATAGTAGTCATACAATGTAGAATATTCACTTTTTATTTTATTTTTTACAATTATTATTAAAATTATGATAGTTCATGTAAAATTAGAAAGCTTTTATGTATAAACAATACTTTTATAAGAAATTTTCCATACCAATGCATCTTTATTGCATTTGTTGTATAAGTTTTATAGTTTAAAGAGTTAATTAACAAAACTGACAGGAGAGAATTTCCATGATCATATGTTTTACATGGGGCAAAAAAAATCTTATGAAATCTACAAATATTTCTGCAATTTGAAACATGAAGTCAATCAATATCAGCTCTCTCAAGCCTCTTAGGCTTTGTATGTTATTGTAGTAAAGGAGTGGGAGTTTCCTTCTAATATAAGAAGGTCAATTTTTATTTTAGTTATTGATCTTTTTTTGTTTGTTTCAATTTATTACAGAACTTGCATTTGCAATTGTGTATAAAGAGAAGTAGGTATATTCCTAAAGAGGATGAGTTATGTATTTTAATGGTCTTTTGTTGTATATTTTCTCTTCAGAGTGCTTGTTACAAGTGGCTATATTGGATGTCATATTGGTTTTTTTTTTAGATTTTGCATGTTGTATTCTATTTTAGTTGAGAATCTATTTGGGTACTAAATTGGGGAAAAAACTGTAGCAAAGTAAAAGTTAGTTCAATTAGTTTTGAAGGTATTATTATTATTATTATTATTATTATTATTCACAAATGCAGAAGTGTGACTAATGAAAAATCAACAACTGATCAAGAAATTCTTGGAATCCTAATGTGAAGCCCTAAAAAAATATGACCCACAATTGGACTAATGAACCAACTAGAATTTGGCATTGATCAGACTCACCAAAAACTATTGTAATCATAATTGTTAGCATTGGTCAGACTCGCCAAAAACTATTGTAATCATAATTGTGACAACTACCTTCACTATGTTTTCTATATGTTCTTGGTCCTTTCTCAAGCAAAATAGCAAGAGAGAAAAGGTGTTGATCTCTCTCTCTCTCTCTCTCTCTCTCTCTCTCTCTCTCTCTCTCCCCTTGGGCTTATCACAAAGAAGTATGTTATTTTGTTCATATTCAAGTTTCATATAAATGTTGTTAGGACAACAATACAAAAGGAAAATCTTTATTGATCATGCAAATCTGTGTTCGTAACCAGATTTCAACATGCATACTTTTGAATGTATAGTAATAATAATTTTTTTGTAAATGGAATTATGGAATTTTTTAGGTTAATTACTGCATTTTAAAATAATAAACAAACAGATTGACAACTAACGTATCTTATACACTTTGCAAAAAAAAAAAAAAAAAAATTCTTTACAGATTGATTTTAATAGCCAAATTTCTCTTCTACTTATTTCGTACTTCAATAACTATATTCTCTCGAACCCACAACCTTTAAAAAAACATTGAACCAATTAGTTATAACTTATGGGATTTCAATTAACATTTTTTCTAGATCATGTGTTGATGCCAGGTTATGTTTGTCTTTTAGAAGAAAACCTGCACATTAGCATCATTATCTGAACAACTAACCATCCACCCCCTTCCATATTTTACCATCACAGTAAGTATAATATATTAAGTTGATTGTTTTCTAATTCATAAAATGATCTCGCGCATTGCGCGGGTTAAACGCTAATATATAATAAAAGCTGGGTTAGACACCATGGTTGCGCCACGTGGCTTCACCAAATTGCAGAAATTTTAATAAATTTTTAGATTTTAAGAATAGATATATACATATTTTTTGGATAAATATGACAAATCAAGTAATGAAAAAAAGTTGTTTCAAAAAAAAAAAAAGTAATTAAGGAAAGTAGTATTTCATTTACAACTATGACAGATGTGTCTACCTAAAATGTTATCAACAAAGCCTAAAATCAATAGAATAGAATTACCTAAGGATAGAATTTAAATAAAAAAGAGGGCTAAAAAAACGTAAAAGAAAAAAAAGATTGAATTTGCATTTTTTTCCTACGTTTCTTTAAAAAACGTAAAAGGAAAAAAAATAAAATAAAACTTGCATTTTTTCCTATGTTTTTTTTTTTTTTTTTTTTTTTTTGTGTGTGGATGAAAGCATACTTATTGTTAGAGTCCCATTTGATATAAAATTTAAATCTTATTAAAAATATAATTGTTAAAAAACATGATATATTGCCATACTAAAAAAAAAAAAAAAATAGAATTAAAAAAAGAAACGTCATATGAATAGAATCAAAGAAAAAAAAAAATTGATTGATGGTTGAGGCAATAAGGATATAAGATAGATTTTTTTTTTAAGGATATATATTTTTAGAGTCCCATTTGTTATATTACCATACTAAAAACAAAATAGAATTAATAAAAAAAAAAAAAGAATGGTCTTATGAATAGAATGAAGGGGAAAAAGGTGATTGGTGGTTATAAGGAAATAGGATATGATTTTTTTTTAATTAAAACCTAATTATCAAACGTAGAAAGTTTAAAATAAATTAAAAAATCCGCAAAGAACAACACAACTTTATCCTAAGAAGTGATAAAACAATAGATGAAAAGTTGATAAGATCAAATGATATGTTATATTTATCTAAAAAAATCATTGTAATTAAATATAACAAATAATATGTTATATTTATCACCCTTCCTACCTATTTACGATGCTATACATCTTAAATTACCAAATATCAAGCTTTTCAATTGGAAGGATCAAAATCTTCTCTAATAGTTTTTTTTTTTTTTTTTTTTTTTTGGTTTTTCTCTTGCAATAGGCCTTTGAATATTTATTTTTCCATGATTTATATTTCATTGAGTCCAAACATATTTCTTATTTTGTTATTATAACCATTTGGTTGAATGATTTAAACATCAAAATAAGAAATAAAAATTAAATATTTTTTAAGTGTACAAGTACAATTTATTTTTTAATCTTAAATTTTGAATTAATTTTTTTTTCATTTTATTTGTTATTAAATTTAATTATATTATCAAAATATTTTTTATTAAGCCATGCATCGCATGGAGATAATACTAGTTACATGAAATCTATATATCTATATGTATAGTAATAGGGAAAGCTGAGAGAAACTCAAGTTAGAGTTCCAATTTTGCACCATGTGTCCTAAATTATTTATTCTTAAAGAGTTTTATATTTTAATTTTAGAATTAAATGTGAGACCACATTATAAATATTCATCCAAGTGAGTTATTAAGGGTCTGTTTGGAATCCGCTTATTTTGCTGAAACTAAAAACTTTTTGTTAAAAATACTGTAGATAAAGGTAACAGTTAGCTGAAATAATTCAATGGAACCCATGAATAGTACCAAAAAATGTAGTGGAGCCTATGAATAATACTAAAAATAAGTTGAATAGTAAAATAAGCTGGCTTTTTAATTTTTTCCAAACATACACTAAGTAAAAAAATTAAAGAGTCTAGAATAAATGAATCATAAAAAAAAAAAGTACTTCACAATAATTAAAAAAAAATAACATGGACAATTTATATTTTATACTTAATAATATCTTTACAATTTTTTTTAAAGAGTTAACAAAATATAAAAAGGACTATCAATAGTATTTAAAATATATATATATATATATATATATATTATGCATCTTATTGTATATTTTTAAGTATATCCATGCATATGCATAGAGTTACAAGCTAGTTTGTAATAAAAGGTGTCTCTAAACATTCTCAATTTAAATTTTGGAGATAAAACTTGATTCGAGTTTGGTTCAATTTAAATTCTTGCCGGTTTTTAAGAAGAGTAAGAGCAGGGTGGAACTTCTATCTTGCAATTTTATCACAAACTCTTAAAAGGATGAGGGTTGATGGTGGATAAAAAGTAGTAAATTATACTAGCCTCTAAGCATGCGCTCACGCGTGTGCTCAGAGACTCTTTTATTTTTTGGATAAAGGTTAATTTCGAGCATCTATTATAATTTTGGATTACTACATTTTTTAATCACAAAAAAAGAAAAAAAAAAAAAACCCTAGGAGTGTGATGATTATTATGTGTGGTGAAATTATTTTTCATCACACCCCTAGGTTTTTAAATACTTGCATTTGAAAAAGACTAAGCATAGGAAGGAAACAATTTTAAGGCATAAATACTTGCATTTGAGGTGTAGTGCTCATATCTTGAACTTAATTGTTCGTGAAGGGTTAACTGAAATGGATGAGACAATAGTAAAGGTGAGGAAATATGTGCAATATGTGAGATCATCTCCACAAAGACAAAGCACATTTAACTTATGTGTGGAGAAGGAGAAAGTTGGCTTTAAAAGTCAATTTTGCTTAGATGTGCCCACTAGGTGGAACTACACCTATATGATGTTGGAGAAGGCCGAGAAGTATCAAAAGGCTTCTGAGAGATTAGAGTAAGAAGATCCAAATTATCTTAGGGCAATTAGAGAGGAGGCAAAGGAAGAAGGAAATGATAGACATGAGGTTGCTTGGGGAATGGATGATGTGGATTGGGAAAAGATTAGGATCCTTTTGAAATTTCTTAAAATTTTCTATGATGCAACCTTGCAGTTTTCAGGTGCTAATTATGTCACTAGCAATTCTTTTTTTTTTTTTTTTTTTTTTGGAGCTCATGTCAATTCATGACACAATTGACTTGGGGTATGAAAAAGATGGTTATTTGTTTAGAAAAATGGTTGATTATATGAAGAACAAATTTGAAAAGTATTGGGAGAACTTTGATAATATGAATCACTTGTTGTATGTAGGGTTAGTTATTGATCCTCTATACAAGTTGCAGTATCTTGAGTATTGTTTTGGTACTTTGTATGAGAGCCAAGAGGCTACTGATATGGCATAAAGAGTAAAGGTTGTTTTGGTGAATTTGTATGATGCTTATACTCAAAATCAAGTGGGGAACAGTAGTGTTATTGTTGCTGCACAAACCCAAGGCCAAAAACCAAATGGATCAATGGAGAGAGCTAATTCTAGTGTGGTTGTGGATGTGAAGGCAATGAGGATGATGGGATTTAAGAAGCATTTGAAGGGTATTGATTCTTCAAATACCAATTCAGAGGTTGATAAATACTTGTTAAAGAGTTGTGAAGATGTCTTGGATGAGAAGTTTGATATATTGGCTTGGTGGAAGGTTAATTCTCCACAATACTGTGTGCTTTCAAGAATTGCACGACATGTTCTTGCAATTCTGATATCCACTATGGCCTCAGAATTTTCATTTAGTACGACTGGTCGACTTCTTGATCCCTTCCGGAGTTCATTTTCTCCACTTATGGTGGAAGCCCTCATTTGTGGTCAAAATTGGCTCTGTTCTTCATCAGCTCCAATCAGCCTTCGAGCTGCCATGGATGATGTTGAAGAGTTTGAAAACCTTGATGAAGGTATGACTATTATTTTTTATATTAAAAAAAATATAAATCCAGTATGCTAGTCAATATTTATTTAAATGTTGACCATGTGGTAAAATCCAGTATGCTTATTTTCAAATTGATTACTAAGATTAAAAATTATAGAAACTCTATGGGATGGGGTTACCTTCACAATTATATATAAATAAATAAATAAAAGAAAAAAAAATTACCTTAAGAACTCTAGAGAAACTTAATCTAATGCTTTATTTTAATTGAAAACGCTTTAGTTTACTTGTGTATGAGACTATGGATGGGTTTGGATTTAGCTGAGAAATGAAAACTGAAGTAGATCACGTTTTTTTTGTGGGTCTCGTGCACTGTTCACAGGACCCGCAAGTACGGATTTCAACAAAAATAACTTTAAAACTGGGTCCCACAGCACTATTCACAATTTAAAAATTATTTTGTTATAGTGTTTTCAGTTTTTAGCAATAAGCGGTATCCAAACAGACTAATATATATTGGTTTGAAATTTAGGAAGTGATCATTGATTAGACATGAATAAAGAAATACCTTTTATTGTTAAGTAGTATTAGGAGATTACAAATTTTACTACGTAAGTTTTAGAAAAGTGTTACTTCTACAATACTTTCACAATAAGTGATAGGTGGTAAGTTGTTATTGGTTTTAATTTGAATTCACAACTAAAATTATTTTTTTGTTGACTCATAACAACAATAACAACCTACCACTTAAAATTTATAACAAAAATGTTGTATATATAGCATTCCTCTAAGTTTTAAGCCATCACCAATTATATTTATTATCATATAAGTTTGTAGATTTTTTGTAGTGTAAAATTAATTAGTAGTAGACTTGACATTTTATTTTATTGAAGAATTCATTTAGACATTTATTTATTATGTTTTGAAATTATCAACAAAAAAAAAAAAAATCACTTTCTTGCAACAGTAATGTTTGTAGTCATTTTTTTGCTTGATGGAGGTATGACTATCATCATTGGTCTTATTCAATCCATGATGGTCATTCTCAGTCCATTCGATCCATTTTGGTCTTATTCCGTCCATTCATTCCTATTCGGTCCATCTTGGTCCTATTCCGTCTGCTTTGGTCCTAATCGGTCCATTATTCCGTCCATTTTGGTCACACTCGGTCCATTTGGTCCTACTCAGTCTATTTTGGTCATACTCAGTCCACTCGAGCTTATACGATCTATTTTGCTCCTATTCTATCAATTTCGGTCATCTTTGGTCCACTTTTGTCGTAATTGGTCCAGTTGGTCCTATTCAGTCTTATTTGGCCCATTTTGGTCATACTTAATCCATTCGGTCCAATTTGGTCCTATTCGGTCCACTTTGGTCCTACTTAGTCCATTCGGTTTAATGAATATAATTTTGATTCTTTTTACCATTGGTTTCTATATTTTTCATCATTAGAAATCATTTTGATTCTTTTTTCCATTTATTTTCATTTTTTGTATGTGATTATAAATAGTTAAATTGAAATTAAATAATCCATCATTTGTTTGATTACACCATATATTTCTCTAAATATTGGTATTCTTGCTTATTTTAGCAACAGATATTGAAAATGGTGCTAAGCAATGTAATATAATGTTTTTTTTAATAGATATAGACAAATATCAATTTGTTTTTAATGTATAACATAGAATTGTTTTAGAAAATGATTAAATATATATAATTTGTTTAGGTTGTGATGAATATCACCCAAAATCTCCTAATGGTACTTCTTTATGATTTATTGGTGAATATTTCCAATAAAATTTTTTAAAGTTGTTTATTGGTTGATATAGTTATTGATTATTACTAGTTTGTTTGTTTTTTTTTTTTTTTCTCTATCTCTAATTTCTAAGGGCATCTTTGTAGATTCAAGCATTTCAGAAGTGTTGACAAAAATTTTTGTCATATGAAAGTTGTGAAATTCACAAAATTATGTTGATAGAAAAAAAAATTTTCCTAACAAATTTAGTATAGAGCAGAAATTTCTTATAGAAGACTATTGACAAAGTTAAGTGGTTCATTTTTTTTCAACCATTTAGTTTCAAAATATAAAATAAGTAAGCTATGGTTTAACTTTTTACATTTTTTTATTATATTGCATTGGAGTCATGCACATGACACAAACACACACACACAAAAGGAGTAGCATAGGAATAAAAAAAATGCAATAAAATTCAAACCCTTTGATAATAATTTTTATATTTCTTAGGAAATACATATAAAAAAATAATTTAGTTGTCTAAAAGATTAATATTTATAAATTTAAAAAGAAAAAAATTTTGGGTCCTATTCAGTCCACCTTGTTCCATTCGGTCCACTTTGGCCATATTAGGTCCTATTGGTCCACTTTGGTAATATTCAGTCCACTTCAGTTCTATTTGGCCCATTTTATCCACTCGGTCTAATTCGTTCCACTTTGGTCTATTCAGTCCACTTATGTTCTATTCAGTCCACTTTGGTCTTAGTCGATCCACTTTGGTCCCATTTTGTCCACTTTGGCCTTATTCGGTCCTATTCACTCCAGTTCAGTCCTATTCGGTCCTGTTTAATACACTTTTGTTTCTCTTCGGTCCACTTTGCTCCGAGTCAGTCCATTTCAATCTTATTTGGTCCTGTCCACTTTGGTCTTATTCGGTCCTATTCAATACACTTTTGTTTCTCTTCGGTCCACTTTGCTCCAAGTCAGTCCATTTTGATCTTATTTGGTCCATTATGTCTACTTTGCTCTTATTCAGTCCTATTCAATCCACTTCAGTCATATTCGGTCTACTTTGGTCCTAATCAGTCCATTCGGTCCTATTCTATTCATTTTGGTCATACTAAGTCTATTTAGTCCTATACGGTCCACTTTGGTCCTAGTTTTGATATAATAACTAAACAAATTGCACACACAACAAGTGACCTGACTCTTTTTTTTTTTTTTTTTTTTTTAAAAGAGGTGACCATTTCGGTCCAGCCCAAAACTAGTAATCCCTCACTCTCTCTCTCTCTCTCTCTCTCTCTAGTGGACCTAAAACATTTGGGCTTCAACTTAAAGGCCCTGCCCAAAGTTGGTTATCACCGGAGAACAAGTCCCTTTGAATCCAAACAAATTCCTTCGTCGTTAGAGTTCGAGTCTCTAATCGAATCTACAAATGTTCCCACTGTAAAGTTCACACCCACTCTCTCTATTCTCTGTTTGTTTCTTAGGAAAATAAAATGTTACTCATACTTTCTACTTTTTTCTCTTATTATTCATTTGAAAGGTGGTTACTGGATGCGTTAAGGACTAGAAAGCTTTAGCCAAGTAGAGTCCATTCAATGGCGTGGCCTTGACTATTTGTAGTGTTAACGTGTATAGTGTTGTGGGCTTTAGGCCCAACTAGATTACTTTTATGGCACACATTCTTATACTACACTCTTACTTGTACTGCACTCATATGCCTCCTATATAAAGGCACTCATGTATATTATTTCACAGAGAAATACAATACACTTATTCAGTATTTTTAATATGGTATCAAAGCCACTGCTCTGATTTTTTCTTAGTAGTCTTATCATTATTAATGTTACTCCATTCTCAACATAGCTTTCGCCGTCACAACAGTCATCGCAGCCTTTCACCATAACACCTCCGACGCCTTCCAGCTGTCGTCCCTGGGTTCTGAACTTGCAGCCGCCGTCGTTGAGGAGTCCCGCACCACACAAACCACTGCACTTACCATCTTCGTCGTGCATCTTGCTCAAATAAGTATTTTTCCAGTACCACAGTGATTGTCTCACCTTGATTTACTCAATCGTGGAAATCTCGCAGTCATCGGAGCTTACACACGCCGCCCAAAGATTCTGTGCTGAAGCTCACGCGCCCCATGCATTGACAGTCTTCTTCACGCGCCACCACGCGCTTACACGCACTAGATCTGCACTTGCTGACGTCAGCCCTAGGTGACATCATCACTGCCATGTCATCAGTTGACATCATCGTCCATCACTTGCTGACGTCACCTGTAACGTCAGCTGACGTCATTGTTGACCAGAACATTGACTTTGACCGAAGGTTGACTTTGACTTTCCTCAAGGGTTGACTTTTGCAGTCCAGGTGCTCCTTACCCAGTTTTTTCACTTATATTTCATTTTTCAGTCCATTTTTGCATATTTTGCTTCTAAATGAAGAATAAGGGTAGGTCTTCTTCTTGTTGCAACAATCGTCGCCGACAATCCAGCAAACGTTTTTGCAATTTTTGCAAATGTTTTGGTCACAATATTGAGACTTGCTTTTATCGCAGCAAATCAGTTGTTTCAATTTCTGCTGCTACTATTACTAACACTGAGAGTGTCCAACTAATGGCTCCCGTCTCTGCACAGTCTAAGTCTTCAGGACGCACTTTCACCATGTCCACAGATGACCTTAAAAACATGATCGCTAATGTCATTGGTATAGTTAGTAATGAATTTTATTCCTCTTCTCTCTCAGCTTTATTTGGTATGTCTCCTTCCTTTTGGCTTATGGATTCTGCTTGTTGCAATCACACGATACCTTACTCGTCCTTATTTTTTGAACTTAAAACTTGCACCACACCCTCTTAATATTTGCACAGCAAATGGTTCCACAATGTTTGATTAAAATATAGGTTCCATTTTGACCTCCAACTTCTCGGTTCCTGGGGTCTTTAATGTTCCTGACCTTTCTTACAATTTATTTTCTATGGGACAATTAGCTGAGTCATTATCTTTAATTATTCTGGGTGTATTGAGCAAGATCCGAGGACTGGACAGGACAGGACAGGAGCTTGGGACCGGTCCTAGAGTTGGGCGTATGTTTCTCATGAACAACCTTCATCTTCCACTTGTTGCTCCTATTTCTATTGCTGCAGCTGCTGCAGTTTCTTCTATTCCTTCCCTTGTACTTTGTCATGCCTGACTTGCTTACGTATCTTCCTCTTGGGTTCAAGAATTGGCTTCTAGAGGTTTGTTAGGTTTAGTGTTTACAAAAAATTTTGATTGTGTTTCATGTTAGTTAGGAAAACAACCAGCTTTGCCTTTCAATACTAGTGAATCAATATCCACTGATATCTTTGACCTTATTCATTCTGATGTTTAAGGGCTTCCTCTGTCTCTAGTATTAGTGGATCTCAATATTTTGTTATCTTTTTTAATGATTACTCTCACTGTAGCTGGATTTTTCATATGAAACATCATTCGAAATTATTGAAAGTATATTGTAATTTTGCTAAAATGGTTGAAACTTAGTTTTCCAAATGCGTCAAAATTTTTTGATCTGATAATGCTCTTGAATACACTCAATATGCTTTCCAAGTTATTTTGCATTCCTATGGCACTGTTCATTAACTAACTTGTTTAGGTATCTCTTAGTAAAATGGTAGAGCCAAACGAAAACTTCGTCATATTCTTAACACTGTTCGTACTCTCCTTCTCTCCGCCAAAGTTCTTGCTCCTTTTTTAGGCAAAGCTGCACTTCATGCTGTTTATGCTATTAATCGCATTCTCAATCTTGTCATCCAAAATCAAACTCCATATTATCATCACCTTCGCTCTTTCGGTTCTGCCTGTTTCGTTTTTCTTCAGCCACATGAGCATAACAAACTTGAGTCTCGGTCAAGGCTTTGTTGTTTTCTTGGCTATGGCAAAACTCAAAAGGGGTATCGGTGTTATTATCATGTTTCTCATCGTCATCGTATCTCCCGTAATGTTGTCTTTTGGGAACATCGCCTCTTTGTCGAGCTCTCTCACTTCCGTGCCTCCATATCTTCCTCCTTTGTTTTAGATCTTTTTCCAGATGAGATACATATTCCTTCTGTAGCCGCTCTTGATCCTCCTGTAGTTGCTCTTGATTCTCTTCTAGACTTCTTTGTCCAACCACCAAATATCATTGATCCCATTACTAGTTCACCTTTTAATGAACAAGTGGAAGATGAATAGGTCGAAGACGAGCTACCCAACCCCAACCTTAAGCTTGGGTCCCCTGCTCCTGCTCCGCCTGAAGATCTTGCACAAGACATTCCACCTCGCCACTCAACTAGAGTAAGATCCATTCCTGCACATTTACTTGACTATCATTGTTACACTACCCTTGCTACACTACATGAGCCTCACACCTATCGTAAGGCTTCCACTAACCCTTTATGGCAAATTGCAATGAAAGAAGAACTTGATGCATTATCTAAAAACCATACTTAGGATTTGGTGACACTTCCCCCTGGGAAATCTGTGGTTGGTTGAACGTGGATTTACAAGATTAAGACTCGCTCTGATGGTAACATTGAGCACTATAAAGCATGTCTTGTTGCAAAAGGTTTTACACAAGAGTATGGGATTGATTATGAAGAGACATTTGCCCCGGTTGCTCGTATCTCATTTGTTCATGCCCTCTTAGCTGTTGCTGCTGCCAGTAAATGGGACCTTTTTCAGATAGATGTTAAAAATGCATTCCTTAATGGAGATTTAAGTGAAGAATTTATATGCAACCTCCTCCTGGTCTCTCTGTTGAATCAAACAAGGTTTGTCACCTTCGACGTACACTTTATGACCTTAAACAAGTTCCACGAGCTTGGTTTACCAAATTCACCTCTACCATCTCTTGCTTGGGTTACATGGCTAGTCATTATGTTCAGTCTTATTTCTTCGTCGCAATGACAAAGGCACTATTTTACTTCTCCTGTATGTGGATGATATGATTATAACTTGTGATGACCTTAGTGGCATTCAAGAATTCAATGATTTTCTTAGTCAGCAGTTTGAGATGAAAGATCTAGGACATCTTAGGTACTTCTTGGGTCTTGAAATCACTTATTCTACAGATGGACTCTATATTACTCAAGCCAAGTATGCCTCTGAACTCTTGTCTTGAGCTGGACTCACTAATAGCAAGACTGTTGACACTCCAGTTGAGCTTAATACGCATCTAACTCTCTCAGGGGGGAAACCATTGTCTAATCCCTCTTTTTACAGATGCTTGGTAGGCAGCCTAGTTTATCTCATTGTCATTCGTCCAGACACTTTCTACTCCACGATCGACTTACTATGTTGCTGTTCTGCGCATTCTTCGATACCCTCAAGGGCACTCTCTTCCATGGTCTTTTCTACTCTACTCAGTCTCTTCTTATTCTCCATGCATTTTCTTATGCTATTGGGCAGGAGATCCCACTGATCGCAGGTCCACCACGGGTTATTGCGTTCTTCTTGGTTCTTCTCTAATTTCTTGATGGAGTAAGAAACAAACTCATGTGGCCCATTCCAGTACTGAAGCAGAATATTGTGCCCTTGCTGATACCACATATAAGCTCCTTTGGCTACGATGGCTTCTCAAAGACTGAGGTGTGTCTACATTCTTTGCTAGTCCTTTTTATTATGACAACCAGAGTACCATTCATATTGCTCACAATGATGTCTTCCATGAACAAACTAAACACATTGAGATCGATTGTCATTTTATCCATTATCATCTTGTTCGTGGTGCTCTCAAGCTAATCCCAGTCTCCTTTAAAGATCAACTTGCAGATATCTTCACCAAGTCACATCCTAAGGGACGCTTTCGTACTTTGGTTGACAACCTCAAGTTGGTCTCACATCCACCTTGAGTTTGAGGGAAGCTGTTAACGTGTATAGTATTGTGGGCTTTAGGCCCAACTAAATTACTTGTATATTACACATTCTTGTACTACACTCTCACTTGTACTGCACTCATATACCTCCTATATAAAAACATTCATGTATATTATTTCACAGAGAAATACAATACACTTATTCAGTATTTCTAACATGTAGGTTTTCTTTTCAAACTCTGTAAAATAAATGAGTAGTCATGTGAAATTTGATCAATACTGTAATTGAAATTATAGTGATGCTACAACTACCAAAATTTTTTACTTTAGTAGAAATTGATGTGCTAACTTTTAAACACTAAAACAAAAAAGAGTAATTTGGAAATTTATTAATTGACACGTTATTTTTTCCATATTACTTTGCACAAGTGGTAAAAGATGATGAGCTCACTAAATAAATTCAGGACGAAGTCCCTTGGTGTATGCTTTTTGCATATAAGATTGTATTACTAGATAAAACTAGAAGCGGAGTTAATGCCATTTGTAAAAATTTTAGGGGGTAAACCCTCCCTTGAGGTTTGAGAGAATGACTTTCCACCCCAAACCTGAAGAGAAAAAACATTTTCTTCCCTTGACATCCGTTTGAACAAACTCGGTTAAATTGATGTTAAAAATGTTGTGTAACTTGCCCAATTAATATGTATTTTGTTGAGTATGGCAGGTTATGTATTTTTGCAATTTATGAAACTCATTTGTTTTTATGCATTTGCTTGTCATGACTGTGACAAAGATTGAACAAATATTCCGCTTTTATTTAATTCTAGGAGTAGACAAGTGGTAGATTCAAAAATACAAGTCATCTAGCCATGAAAGGTGCCATTAATTAACATTTCTTTATTTCTTGTTTCCTGATTCTAAAATAAGTTGTTTTGATTATAGAGTATTTTAAACTATTCAATATGACTTTTGCTTATTTATTTATTTTTTTAAACGTGTTGTGGAGAGCTTTTCGGTTGCAAGTCTTTTGGAGCTTGAAGAAATTTTCCTTTGTATTCTAAATTTATTAGTTATGTTTTCATTAACCATTATTAAACTTTGGTAAATAGAATCTTTTAGAAATTTAGAATATTCTGTTACTAATATTAATGGGGGAGTGTCATTTTCTTCAAACCTCAAGGGAGGGAGTGAAATAACCCCAAAATTTTATCATAATCTTTTTGATTGGTAAGTTACATTCTTACATACACACCTGGTGGGTCTTAAACCCATGATTTCACCCTTCACCTAGAACTTATTAGGGGAGGAATGCCAATTGAGCTAGAGCTCATTGGTACATTATGTGGTGAAATTTAGGAGCCTTAGCATTTTCCTTGAAATTGTGGTTGAATTATGCTTTTCAATCCCTAAAATTTGGCCGAAATTTGATTTTTTTTTTTTTTTTTTTTTTACTTTCAAATTTAAAAAGTTGCAATTATGATATTTAAAAGGTATTAATTTTTCCTTTTTTTTTGTAAATTTATCCATGCCATGTTAATTTTTTTAATGTGTCATGTCAGCACTTCGTTTGCCATATATGCAATTTTTGTAATGGCACATGGATATAAGTTTCAATATTTTCAAAAACTCAATTGCAATATATGACAAAGTGCTGAAATAGCACATTAATTTGAGGAATGAAAATTAAATTTGGTATAAATTCTAGGGATGAATAGTGTGTTTAAAGCTTATAATTCTTGTTCAAATGTGCGAATAAGCCTTAATGCATGCATGCTTAAACTATGCTTGTATGCTTTTGTAGCATAGCTACAAAGATTGTTACCTATTGTTTTTGCAATTATTAAGGGCCCGTTTGGTAATAGTATTTAATTATTATTATTTTTTCAGTGTTTTGGAAATACGTGTCAAAAGTGTTATTGTTGTTTAAATACTAAAATTGTTATTTAAGCAACAGTGCCAAACAACCCCTAATTTTCTGTTTATAAAGTCATTACTCATTAGATGAATATTTGATTTCTTTAATTTAATGGAAATGTAGGAACGAGTAGGGCCTGGTATCGTGGAGGCCATGCTATCAAGATCCGTGCTTGCCTTCATGGTGACATTAGAAGTCATGAGATGGTAATTTTTTTATTTATAGTTTTTGTAAACATTATGGAACTTTGAATTGCTTTTTCTCATGGATGTCAATACACCCAATTTCTAATTCCATTCCTTTTTGTTGGTTCCATTACCCTTGGTTATTGTAAGCAACAAATGCAAAACACAAATTATGGTTGTTCCCCTTTTGAATTGGAAGGTCATGGCTGGGCCTGATTCAGGAGAAATTATACAGTCTTCTAGTGGACCACGTCGTCTGTCCACTATTCCACTAAAAAACTTTCACTTGTTTAAAATTGCTAAATCAGTGTTTTAAAAAAATTTCCAACTCAGTAATTTTAAACAGGTGTGAGTTTTTTAATGGAATGGTAGACCATGTTACCTGTCCACCATGTGAACCTTATAATTTCTCCTGATTCAGAGAATGCAGAAGATGCTCCTGAAAAAATATATTTAGCACAGGTTCCAACTTCATAGGCTTTTATATAATTCATAAATTCTTATTTATTTATTTATTATATTATTGTTTTTTATTTATTTATTTATTTTTGGATGTAATAATTGTTGATTTTTAAAGTGCACTTTGCTTACCTTATCATTCGTTTGAGAGGGTGATGGTTTGACAACTTTGAGTATTTTATTACTGGAAAGCATGGACGCGGCTAGGAGGGAGCTGCACCAGAGTCCGACGCGGCTGCCCGCGCGTCGGTGTTGCATCTGAGTTTATTTTTTATTTTATTTTTCCACAGATTCACGCCGACTTGGCTGATTTGCGCAGAATCAGCTTAGATTCTCGCCGATTCGCACCGAACCGGGCCAATATTGGCAAGAATAGGGTTGTATCGGCTAAATCAGGTTGTATCAGCTGGCAACTGAAACGGACCGAAATGGCCGAAACAGGCCGAAATATGCCTTGAATCACGCTGGAACAGCCAAAATCATATTTGAATAAGGCCCAAACATCCTAAATCTGTCCTTCCTCAAAAAACAAATTTTTTTCTGAATATTTTTTGATTCTTTTGTGGTTTCTTTTTTGTTTTGTGTTTTGTTTTGTATTTCTTGCCTTCTTCTTTCTTTGTTTTGTGAATCAAGGCATAGTAATGTATTTTTGAGGAATATTTTAATAGTAAAAATATATAGAAAATATAAACACAAATATTTTTAATAATTTTTTAATCACTGCACCCGCACTCTACTTTTCAAAAATTGCCGAGTCTCGCACCCGTACTCGCACCCACATTCAAAAACGCACTCCTGCTTCATAGTTTTATTATTTAGGTACTAATTATGAATGTTAACAAAGAAAAGAAGGTTCAATTGGAAATTTTAAGGGAATTTATTGAAATGGTAAGTATATTTGTTTTCGCTATCTATTGCTGTCTAGCATATTGTTCTCTGCAAAAGAGTTTGCAGTAAATCCACTTATGCTTTGGCCTGAAATCATTTTGCTTATCCAAAAATTTCATGAGGTATATTCTGTTTGTCTCCTGTAACCTACCCCTATTAAAAACAGAGGTAAATATGTGTTTTTACTCCCTTTTATGCCTCTCTCCTAAAAAAAAAAAAAACAAATAAAACCATAGAAAACAAGACCTAAAAGTTAGGGCTTTGTAAAAATTAATAACAAACATAATCTTTTTTTTTTTTTTTTTTTACTTTTTTAACTTTTAAAAAAACAGTCATTTCATTAACAAAGAATAGAATACAAACGCCAATGGCCCAATGCAACACCTTGCAAGATGAAAAAAAAAAAAAAAAAAAAAAAAAAAAAAAAAAAAAAAGAAGATGAATGAAGGTTAAAAAACAAGGGAGAGAGAATCAGATTAGAAATCCTCAGTTTCTCCTTGTATTGATGATTGCTTCTCCTTCTTTATGATTTCTCTGTTCTGCTGTGGTCTTGAAATTATTGCTCTTTGATGGCTGCTGCTTCTTCCCTTCTACCTGTTGCCCTTGTGTTCTCTGGTTTTGTTTGTAGGGATTTTTGATATTGTGTTTCTGGGTTTGGTTTGCTGATTTTTTAGAGATATGTTGGGAGTGTTTTCTATGTTTTTGGTGAATTTTAAGTGAGATTTTTCTGGGGTTTTAGAATGGGATCGCTGCTGCCTACTGGGTTTTAGGTGAATTTCTGTGAGGTTTTTCTGGGGTTTCTTGGTTTTAAAGTGGGGATTTTTGGGACTGTTTTTCTGGGTATTTTCAGTAGATCCTTGGTTTTTTTTAGTGGGATTTTCTTGGTTTTTTCGTTGAGGGTTCAGTATGGATTTCAATGGGGTTCTTCGGTTTTACTGGGTCTTTTAGTGCTATTTCTTTGTGATTTTTGTTGGGTATTTTCTGTTTTTCTTTGTTAGAAGGCTTAAGGGAGGTGAGAGTGGGGAAGATGAAGATGATGGGGGAGGAGAATGAGGCAATTAAGATGTGGTAAGAAGAGAGAGAGAGAGGTAAATAAGATTTGTGGAGGTTGCCTTGGGTTTCATTTTTGGATGTATGTTCTTCATGTTCAAGATTCAAGATTTTTGGGTGTAAAATTCAAGATTTTTCTTTTATGTGTACTTATTATGAGTGAATTTATTTTTTAAAATTATTGCGTTAGGCTGTTAGCTTACAGCCTTTTCTGTTTTTCATTATTATTATTATTATTATTATTATTATTATTATTATTATTACTATTATTGTTGTTGTTGTTGTTGTTGTTATTTTTCTCAATATTTTTATTATTATTGTTGTTGTTGTTGTTGTTCTTCTTATTTTTATTTTTATGAAATAGTGCATATGTGTGTGTGTGTGTGTGTGTTTTCTGAAGAGGCTCTGTGAATTGCAGTTGTCTTATGTTCTCCTTCTGCTTCTCCAATGTTATACCAATGTTTTTCTTCATGCAGGTGATGCACTTTTCATTCCCGAAGGGTGGTTAGATCATTTTCTAGCCCCCAACTCCGGCTTATTAGTTGTGTCCTAGTTATTTTCTTTGCTTCTTGTCTAGACTCTTGTTTGATCTCTGAAATGGAACTACAGACAATATGCTTATTCATTTTCTGTGAAAATTCTAATGTGCAATATATGCATGGTTGTTGAAAACTACAAATTTGAGTTTGACTAGGATACCTGTTAATGCATCCTTTGGCAGTACTGCATAACAAAATCTGATCCATGCTTATGTTGTTTACTTAGGTCAGTTGTGCATATTCTCCTGTCATTCCACTTAATTGTGGCCTATTTCATCTATTAAATTGCATGACTTTGTTTAACTTTACAAATTATGATCCTCAATCATTCCAACCTATCAAAAAAAATGATCATCAATCATTCCACATGTAATGGTGCACTCTCAACTATTGCTGTCAATGGTTTTCATTGCATTTGATAGAATTTTTTCCTTGACAGTGCCAATCTCTGTGCCCATTGTTCCCTCTGCTATCATTATTTATGTGGAATTCTTAAATCACGTACAATAATTTTTATTACCATTTTACTAGTAATATAATAACAACAACTAAAGCATAGCTGATTGTTATGTGGATGGCTGTGTTTGTTTTGTTATTAGCATAGTTGACTTATTTCTTCCTATTATTGTTTATATGTAAAGAGTGTCATATCATTACAGCGTTTACTCATTATTTTATAATTTGTCTTTATGGATTGGATCTGATCCGTTCAGATTCCACAGATCCAGCCGATTTGGTCTGGTCCTATCCGACCCAACCCCGGAACTTAGAACGGCTGGCATGTTTTGGACGGTACAACGGGGAGAGGGGGAGTTGTGCCCATTCTCTTGCAGGGTTGCTTGGAAATCCATTTGCAACTTCCTGGACGTTCATACTTTGTTCTGTAGTCTTTGAATTACCATATAGTTTTTTTAATCAAGGCTATGGGGCATCGGTTGTGACGGTCACGAAGGGTCAACCCCTCGGATTTTATAGCTCTTGGCCTCTATTCACACTTACACATCAAATGCTTGTGTGGATAGCTGCTGAGAGGGTGTATGGCACGAAGCTTTGCGACTATGCCATTCTTGGCGACAGTGATCGCCGACGAGAAGGTGGCGGCCACTTACCATAATAAAAAGTTTCAGTGTACCCTCTTCTATATGTATCTTCAGGCTAGGTGATTGTTTTTTCTGTTTGTTACAGTTTCCACGAAGTAGACAGTGTTGATTTGACCATTGCTATTAACTTTTGGTGGTGAACAAACATGATGTCTTCCATGAAAGAGCACATAAATGCATATTATTTGTGCAAAATATTGAAAAGGTACTAATAATTTACGGCGTTATTACTACAAAAATTGCTTATCAAAAAAAAGAATATTGAAAAGGTACCTCTAGTATAGATTCTTTAAATATGTTGGTTAAGCTAGCTAGGATGAAAGCTAACCGTAGGAGGCGAAATTTTAAGCCAATCATAAAATGCTACATCAAAATTTAGTGACAAAATTTAAATTAATTTGTCATTAAATTAACTAAATCAAATGATGACATGTGTCATCCAAATGGATATTATGTTGGCATATTGAAATTTGCCACATGTCATTTGGCCTACAAAATAAAGATAAATTTCCTATTCAATATTTATGGATAATTATCTTTATTAAAACTAGCTTCATCACACGCGCTTAGCGCGTGCAATTCTTTTTTTTTTTTTTTTGATTTAGTACTATCGTTTTTTTTTTCATCACAATTTGAAAAAATAGATAGGATTTTTTTTTTTCTCAAAGTGAATAGGATTCATTTTTTAATTAGAAGCTTTTGCGTGTTTATCCAAATCCAATTGATGATGTAATAGTTATAAAAAAAAATTGATAATGTAATAAATCCAAAAAAAATGATAATATAATAGTTTAAAAAAGAAACATGGAATAGTTTAGTCTGACATTTTTTTTTTTTTAAATGTGGGATAGTTTTTCCTTATTGTATTGAAGGGATAGTTATTTTCTTTCAAACGTGAGTAGTGGGAAGTTCTTTTTTTTTTTTTTTTTTTTTGAGAAGATAAGTGGGGGAATTTTATTGTACACGTTTCTTTTTTATGAGAAATTCTATTCAGAAAATGTTGAGAAGATAAATACGTGGGGAGTTTTTTAAGCTATTAAGTAGAAGTATGAATTTATTATTTTTATCAATTTACTATTTTAACCTTATTTTTAAGTTTTAGGTAAGGGTATTTTTTACTATAAAAAAAGTAATAACTAACTTTCTTTTGTCAATTTACTATTTTAATCTCATTTTTAAGTTGTTGGTTAATTAATTTAGGGGTATTTTTGACAGCAAAAAAAGTAATAACTAATTTTCTGAATCTTTTTAATATATACAGATAAATAAATTAAATTAATTGAATAGAGATAATTATTTACCCTTGTTGATTATTATCTTTATCAACATGTGATATTTATCAAAATAGATAAATAAGAATAATTATTTCTAAGCAAAAGTTAGGCCAATCAAAAGCCAACTACATATTTTCAAGCAGATCAATTCAAAAGAGAGCTTATCCTCTGAAACCACTATAAATAAAGGACATTCCTCTCATTTGAAAATTTTTCTAAGACGTGGAAGCTCTGGAGAAATTCTGCCTCAAGAACATATGAAGAACATTCAAATAAGTTCTTTGAAGTTCTATTGGAATTAAGCTACAAATAGCATCCATAAATTTCAATAAACCCTAAATCTTTGAAGCTCAACGAATCAAGCCTTTAAAGTCCCGAAGAACTTCAACCTAAAACCTTCACATTCAAAGACTTGAAGAACAATAAATCTCTAAAAAGCTCGAAGCTAGAGATTTGTTGTGGAGACCATTCGATCCATCTTCTAGCCAAAGTCAAGAAGATTTCTTGTTTGAGTCAAGTTCAACGAAGATAGAATCAAAGGGTATTCTTTTGTAAAAGAATTGAAATAGATATTGTACTCATTATTCATCAATACAAATTTATATTTGCAAACCATATTTCTTTTCAGTTGTTTGATTTTCTACAATTAAGAAAAATTTTGTGTTTACACTAACAAGAGTTCTGAGTCAATTTCATTTGTCATTCACTCATCGAATCCATTTTATATGAAATATTGACGGACAAAGAAATGTTATGTATCTCTCTTACATATGTCATTTGATTCCAGATAATGTTGACTAACAGTACTTCTATGGGGTGGTGGGTGGGGAGGAGGGACAGAAACAATCCTTTTTTTTATATTTATGATTTCTACTTTAAAATTTATTTTCAATTGTGTAAGTTGTCTTTGTCATTATTACTTCCATGGGTACGCAAAGTATTTTTGGAAAGTTACTCATTGAAATATCCTAGAGCTTCAAAATTACCAGCAGTCATGAAAGTGAAGATGATTTCATATGTCTGCATAATTTCTCTAAAACTTTTATTGAAATCTTCTGTTCTTTTCCCCTATTTTTATTTTTGGTCTTTAATGCTAATTTCTATAAGGTTTTTTTCTTAGCCTGCAGAAGTTTAGAATCTGAGGTCTCTTACAAAGTTTTCTACAAATTTGTAATAGTTGATTATGGAACTAATTTAATTTGAATTTCAGATAGGCTCAGCATATTAAATGTGATATACTGATGAAATCTTTGATTTTATATGTTTGTGTCAGTCTTTATTCTGTGGAGGAGTCGTATTTAAGATCTTCCTTTATTTTCAAATATACAATAAGAAGTTTATTAGTGAGTGCTGTTATATTTGGTGATGAATGATTAGGGCAGGACCAAGTGCTACATAAGACCTCATCTACTGTAATGGGGGAAATGAAGAGGCATATACGTGAGCTGCCTAGTAATGGAAAAGCAAGTCATTTTCTTATAAGCCCATGATATCTCTGTCATATAGCAGGATTATTTGTTCTTATTTTTGTTGTAGTCTTTTTTTAAATTATTTTTATATATCAGAGTAAAAAGAAGGAAATTTGCTGCTCATTTCCAAGCCAGTGGCTATTTATTATTCTTACTTTATTATTTGATATTTGATAACCAGATCATCATGACAATGATTTGGATCAGGCTTGTGATAAAACGGATTCAAAGGAAAAAGAAGTGCAGCAGAGGAATCTGTTGCATGAGCTGGAACCCATTGCTCTCCAGGTGCTTCATGAACTCTTTTCTCTGGTTCATGACCATGTTAACATTTCTGATCATAATCAACCACTGCAATTGACTTTGATATGCTATTTGTTAAACTACTCAAGGCAAAGAATGGAAGTGCTAAGGAATGGCCGAGGGGAAAACGTATTAAAAATGCTTCATGGATCTGGAAAGGACTTGAAAGCTGTAGTGAAGTGGTAAAAAAGGGGTGTGCTATATGGTGGGGCATGGTGTGAGTATAGATGTTTGGAATGACCCTTGGATTCCGTGGTTGGACAGATTTAAGCCCGAGTTAAAATCTAATGAAGTTGAGATGCCAAGAACGGTAATAGCTGAGCTTAAAGATGAAAGCCAAAAGATGGGATTTAGGAAAGCTAAGACAACTATTTGATGACGAAACTGTTGACGCAATCAGGGAAATTCCTCTATCAAGATTAAGTCAGCCCGATTGGGTGTTTTGGGTGGGAGAAAACACATGAAATTTCTCAGTTAAGTCTGCCTATTGGCTGGAACACGACTCAAGGTTCAATCTAACAAGACTCAAGGTTCAATCCAAGAAGATTTAACCTATGGATGAAACTTTAGAGGGCTAAAATTCATGAAAGATCGAAATTACCAATGTAGAGAATTGCTGTGGTGGCATTGCCTGATAAAAGATTGCAGCCAGATACAACCTAGAGGATACACAACGTTGTTTTTGTGGAATGGAGGTAGAAACAGAAGTACATTTATTTCATAATTCTAGTTTGTCAAGAATAGCTTGGAATGGGACTAAATGGGGTCTGAAATGAGATGAGTTTCAAGCCAAGTCAAGTATGGACTTCATAGAGAAAATGGTGGACCCTCCTTTGGAGTTTAAAGGGCAAATGAATGATGAGGAATTTTTAACACTTACTGCAGTAACTTGTAATACTATCTGGCAATATAGAAATGAATTTTTTTTCAAGAATGTGCAGCTTAGCCCAGCAAGCAATCCCGGCCAGAATTCAATTAGCTTTCTCTAGTTTCTTCAGGGAAAGGAATATAGCCACAAGGGTAGATGGAAACCCCCACCGAGGGATTGGATAAAGATAAATGTGGGTGCAGCATAGAGTAAAGGCAAGGGAATTTATGCAGGAATTGCCAGAAATCATTTGGGACATTGTGTATTTGCTTGGGTGGGAGCAGAGGAGACCTACTCTCTTCAAATAGCAGAAGCTATCGCAATTAGATCAGCATTAGAAATTGCATTAAATCATAATGTTAAACATGTGATAGTTGAAGGTGAAGCAAAAGGAGTGATGGACGCGTTGTGCAACAGAGATGGTGCTAAAAGCTGGGAGACAATCATCGCTATATATTTATATATATATATATATATATATATATATATATATATATATAAAAGTAAAGGTCTCATGTGAGAAAGTATAAGGTTTTGTCAAGTGGCGTATTCTATGCAAAGAGAATTGAAATATTCTCAAGTATCTATATATATAATAATAGGTAAAGCAGAGAGAAAATCCAATTAAATTTCAAATTGAAATTCAATTAGTGTCTAATTTTACGCCACGTGTCTCATCTAATCTAAATTTTAGAATTTTGTGCCAAGTGAGTTAATTTAGGTAAAAATTGAATTTCAATTAGTGTTTAATTTTGTACCACGTGTTTCATCTAATCTAAAATTTTAAATTTTTGTGCCAAATTAGTTAATTTAATGTAGAAAACGAGGAGTTCAATATAATAAACTATAAAAAACATAATCATATAACTAAAAAAATTCAAATTTATAAATCATATATATATATATATATATTAATAGATAGAGCAGAGAGAAAATTTAATTAAATTCTAAATTGGAGTCTAATTTTGTGTCATATGTCATTTAATTTTAAATTTTTTGTGTCAAGTGAATTATTAGATACAAAAATCAAAATGTCTAAATTAAATTAGATTTTAGATTGAATTTTAATTAGAGTTCAATTTTGCATCACGTGTCCTATCTAATTTGTTAATTTTTGTGGCAAGTGAATTATTGGAGACAAAAATCGAAGAGTCTAAATCCAATTAGATTTCAAATCATATATATATATATATATATATATATTATGTAATTGTGATTGTTTTTAAATGTACCGTGCATATGCACGGAGTTACATACTAGTTATATTAAAAGATAAGAACAAATTAAATATTGACTCTTTGTTTCGTTTGGTTCAATGTTTCAAGACTTTTTTTTAATTAAAAAATAAATATTTTTTATATCTTTTGATTCAATGTTTTTAGACTTTTCATCATTCACACAAACATACAAAACTCTTTGTATTTTACGCTCCGTTTGTTTCGAAGTAAAATACTTTCAAGAAAATATTTTATATATTTTACCATGTTTTTTTTGTTATAAAATCTAGTCAAATATAAAATAGGCTAAAATACAAAACTGATCTTCTAAGTTTCACCTTTTGTCATTTCAGCCCTTTAACTTTAGTTTTAATCAATTCAGTCCTTTAAGTTTCAAAAGTGTTTCAATTCAGGCTTTCACTAACTTCTGTTAATACTCTACCGTTAAGTGCTCTTTTTTTTTTTTTTTTTTCTTCTTCAATTTTTTATATTAAAAAATACAGAAAACTAATTTAAATTTTTTTAAAAAAAATTAAAAATTCTCATAACACACCACAAACCCAACACACAAACAACAAAAAATTTCTTTACATTGATCACGAGATTCACAGCACCCAAACAACAAAAAATTTCTTTGCTTGTCTTATATGGAGACCACTGCTTTCCTTTATCATGTAGTCTTCAAATTTTTTTTGGTTCATAAAATGTTTAACAGTGGAATAACCATTCAAGAGGTGGCACTTGTTTCTTTTATATTTGGTTGCATCTGATAGAGCAGTATCTACACAACCAAAAATGGCATCCAAAAGGACCCAAAATTTTAATATACAAATTCAAAACAAAGCACGACAAACAATTATCTAGCATCAACCATGAGTAACATATACAATTTACAAATTCCCTACCCACAAACAATGATTATTTATTCAACAATGAAACAATGTTTCTGGGTTTTTCTTTTTTTGTGGTTCATTTCGTTTTTAAAATAAAAAATAAGAAAAGATTTGACTAAAAACTAAATTTGAAAACCCAAATCAGATTAGAGAGAGAAAGAATCCAAGGACACCCATATTGGATTGGAGAGAAAGAATCGAACGACACAGACCAGATCAGAGAGGGAGCTTAACCAGGTTGTTCACCAAATCCAAAAGGCTTTGAAACCAACCAAACACCATAGCCCAGCCGTGGGTTGATGAGAAAACGGAGAGAGAGGAAGACTGGCCTATTCGAACCGAGTTAAGAGAAAGACCATCACCGCCAATCAAGGATAGTCGGCAGTGACCGGTGAGGAGCAGAGACTGGTTGACCTTGGTGGTTGGCCATGAACGAATCTTGGAGAGGAGCGGATCCAATAGAGAGAGTGCCTAGGGGAACAAAGTTCTTCACTGAGCCCATTTTCTTCTTCTTACTTTTTTTTTTTAATTTAAATTAGTTTTTTGCATTTGTTAATATAAAAAACTAAAGAAGAAAAAAAAAAGAAAAAAAGAAAAAAAACTTAACGGTAGCGTATTAACATAAGTTAGTGAAAGCCTGAATTGAAACACTTTTGAAACTTAAAGGACTGAATTGACAAAAACTAAAGTTAAAGGACTGAAATGACAAAAGGTGAAACTTAGAGGGTCAATTTTGCATTTTAGCCTATAAAATATTTTCCAGGCAAACTATAAAATTAAGGCAAATAGAAGTAAAATATTTTACACTTAAAATTTCGGTAAAACATATTACATTTTGCAATCTCTCACGCATAGCATCACAGTCTAGCCACTGCATAGCTCTCACCAAGCCAGACATAAAGAACACCCACCAACAAAAGAACCACCTACAACGCCACCCACTTCACTCATCTCTGGCGACAACTCCGATGACCGTTGTGTGAGGACAATCTCAAACATTGGCCTGTTTTGACAAACCGCGAGAATTGAAGCTCATCACCCATTGTCAAACACTATTCTTCTTTTTCACCAGTAGGCCCTGTCGATGTCGCAAAAATCAGCGTCTCTTCATTAAAACACAAGCACTGGAATTGCAATTTATGTTTGGTGATCTTTTTTTTTTTTTTTTTTTTTTAGGCCCTATAGATTTGGGTTTGTTTTATACAATTCTCTACCTAGGCCCTGTCGCACAAAAATTCTTTAGAACTCCACCAGTATACTTGTAGATTTGGGTTTTTTTTTTTTTTTTAGGTTTGCAAATCTGTGTTTTTACAGATCTGGGTTTTTTTTGGTTGTGCAAATTTGTCTTTTATATATATATATATATAGCTAATTTGAGTTTGGGTGTTTTGTTTCAAGGTTGCATTTTAAATTTGAGAATTTTGAGTTTGGGTTGTTTCTAATTGAAGTTTTTTTTTTCATTTTACCAGGAAAAAAAAAATACATGTAAATGATTTCCTAAGTACTTTTAGATATCCAACCAAACACTGTAAAATCAAAATATTTTTTGTAAAATATTTTCGGTGTAAAATATTTTACATTTGAAAACATTTTACATTGAAACAAACGGAGTGTTAATTCAAAATTTTCACCTCTTACATTTCTACTCCTTTATATATATTTACTCATAACTCTTAATGTCATCCCATGTCAAATACACACAAACCAAAAACTATGTCATTTACTTTCAATCTTTTGATAACACTTACTTGGCTCTAACATTGTTGTTTCATCTAATCCTAATCTGTATGAGTTGGTTACAACTAAGGAATGGGGGTTTACATTTTTTATTGAGTGATAATGGCAATTACAATTTTGATGTTAAGGTGATTTATGAATTTTGTAAATGATGTGATTGACTGTGGGTATTTGAGATGTATATTTTGTTTTAGAATTAAGGAGCAAGAGAAAGACACATTTTATATCAACTTTTATTCTATAATATTCCTTCGAAGTTTTTTTTTTTTTTTTTTATATATTATTTATCATTACATCAACTGAATAATTATATTGGATATATGTGTGCAATTTATAATTGTTGCTTTTTATGATGAATTCATTACTAATTGAGTTTTATAGCAACTAGCCACAAACCCACATGATGCGTGAGAATATAAATATTATATAATGAGGTGTAATATATAAAAAGTAACCATTACTTCAAGTATTGTCTATTAAAAAAAATTATTGTTACAAGTATATATATATATTTAATCTTTTCATCCCTACAAATTTATTATTATTATTATTGATTAATATTTTTTTAAGATGAACCATATTCTTCTAACTTCTATTATAGTGTATTATATTTGCTTAATATTCAACTGAACTTTATAGGTTTCAAATTTTTTATTCAAATTTCTCATCTCTTAAGGGATAAGGAAGTTATCATAATAATAAAAAATCATTACAAAATTATAATGTTATCTTAGCTAAAATTAAAATGAAACTAAAAGAATAAATAATGGGCTTTATAATAATTCATTACTCAAACAATTAGTAGGTATATTCAAATTTTGGTTTCCAAAAAAATTAAGTATTAACCCAAACTAAAATTCAATAAAAGCTATAAAAGGGAAATAGAAGACTTTCTGATGGGATATTTAAAAAAAAAAAAAAAAAACACAATACCAAAGCACATATTAAAAAAAAAAAAAAAACCATCAACTTTAATTAGAGTTATAAGAAAGAACAAAAATTCATTGAAACAAAGGAGAGAGAGAGAGAGAGTACTCACAGTTTTGTGTGGGAAAAATATTGATTGAATGGGAAAACGATATCAAATTTATAGAAAATAAAATGGATAGAAAAAGAGTCAAAATATAAAAAAAGAGGAAGGAATTATAACGGTAAAGTAGTGGGGAGATAAAAAGGCAAAAAAAATAGAGAAAAGTTGGAAGAAGTGTAACATAGGTACATGAATTAATAGGGAGAAGAAGAGTTTTTTTTTTTTTTTTTGAAAATAGGGGGAAAAAATATTTAAATAGAGAAAAGAAAATATAAAAAATAAATTAATAACGTGATTACTGATATGGCTCAATAGGAACATAACAACAATAAATATTATGCCTTAGCTTTTAGTAATATATATTTATAGATTATGCTATAATACATATACAATATTTTCTAAAATCATCTTACATAAAATATTTTAACATTATCTGTGCATTGCACAGTTAACTTACTAGAATGATACAATAGTCAAAGACATTAATGTCTTATTGTCATGAGGACTCCAGTCTCGGATCACTTTTGAGAGGATACCAAGACAATATTACAAAGCCGCTCATTGGTTAGCAAAGTGGGGAAAGTTCAGCTCTAGGTTCGGTTTATTTGCTCCTTGGGAACTACCTCCCTCTTTTTTTAATTTGGTTTCTTTATGAATGTCCTAGTCCTCAGTGTCCTAGTTTTGATTTCAGTTGGTTGTTGGGGATAGTTTTGTGTATTGCTGTTGGGCTCTGTCATGTGTTATCTGTTGTAAGTGTTTGTAGTTCTCTTCTCGGTTTGAATTTTATCTACGGTTTAGCCAAAAAAAAAAAAAAAAATTCTTATTGCTAAGAAAAAAATTGTGTATCTCAGCTTTGTACATGCTGGCTGATCTGAGTTATTTGACTTGCAATGCAACTCTGAACTGTACCCTTATTTAAGATCCAACATGGTACATTAAGACTGTACAGCGAAATTGTATACTTGGAGTTGGAGAACAGACTTCTAGTTATTTTAGTGAGATCTGTGACATTTCTTTTTCTTCTTTACATTTAGTGTTCATTATTATTATTATTATTATTGAAAAGCATAAGCTTACTGAATGTGTCAATGAATATAATGATAAGGTTAATTTCAAAGTATGAAAATAACTTAATTCTGAAAGATCCAAGTGAAAATACAAGTTGCATAAATCTTTAAGAAAATGGTATACACACGCGCGCGCGCGCGCGCGCACACACACACACACACACACACATATATATATATATATATATATATATATAATACCTTCTCGTCTAACCAAAATTCACTTATTTTATTGCTGTATAGTTTCCCTAAGCTTGTAACCGGAGGTCTTAGATTTGCCATAAATAACGGGCGCGCAGAGATTTTGATTCGAAAAGGCCACAATGGGCACCCTTTACATTTCACCATGGGCCATGTCCACAATTTTCTTCCTCTTGGTTATCACATCCTTTTATTTGATTGTCCATTAGTCATGATAAGTCTCTAAACATAATATTTTTCATAACTACTGGCATATATCATTATGATTGGTTCATAAAGATATTGTTGTCAGTGTTAGACTTATGTAAACGTTATATTACTTCGATCACCACAGATTAAAACAATGATTATAAAAAAAAAAAATTGTGAAAAAAATTGTATCCCTAATTCCCTATCAGTTTCTATAATTACAATTATACTAGGTTGCAAGATGTGAATGATACGACTGATAATGAATATTCAGACTAACTAACTAAACTAAAAAAATATACCCTTCAGCAACCAAAAAATAAAAACCAACTAAACTAAAACATTATCAATCGTGAAGTGCATGTTGGAAAAGGCCAATAATGACTTTGTAAACATGTCCTAAAAACTAATAAGCTAACTGGAGGAGATAAACCTACGTAGAAGAAGAGGATTCGAATTTAAACCCTCCTTATAGGATAACCGAACGATATAATTGTATTATAAGACTTTTGATTTTAAATTTTAAGAAAATTTGTTTGTTTGAGTTTTTGTTTCTATTTGCAAAATGAAGTGTGCCATGTAGAAATACTCACTAGAGTCTAGACTCTAGAGGCATGGAATGCAAGACAGTAGAGTGGCTTTGATTAGCATGTACAACGTCCTTTTCAAAGGAAAAGAGGATTGAGACAATCTTAATTAATTGCACACAATAATATATGCTCAAACTGCAACTTCTTAACACTGAATAGCTAGGATCAATGCAAAATCCTAAATAGCATTGTAATGTGTTTCCATGAACTATCACCAATTAGCCCTTGATCGACTATCCTCTCGTCTCGTGCATTGCTTATCCTTCTAATAGATTGAAGTTTTAACTCCATATATATATATATATATATATATATATATATATATATTGACAACTGACAAGACTTGGAATAGAAGCATAACATTAGAGTGAATTCTATCAAAGGAGAGAGAGTCGTAAAACTTCTTTTTTCACATCATTTCAAATCATTTTATGAACGCCATTTATAACACATCACCTCAATAATTCTGGAAAAAAAAAATGGAAAATTTGTAGCTTCATATATACCTGTTGTGTTTCAAATGAAAATAATAAAATCAGAACCTATAAAATAAGAAGGTAAGGCATTGTTTTAACTCAAACTTGCCCCTGATTTGATCTATAGCTATTAGATAACCTCTTTTCTTCTTCTGAATCACAAGAATGCTACCCTCATCTACCATTAATCATTGCATCAAAGAGGGTGAAAAAAGGAGAACAAGAAAAGAAGAAAAAGACATGGGAGTAAGAAAAAAAATGAAACGAAAAATACAAGCCAAATAAAACTTCCAATATGCAGGGAATTTCCTTATGAGAGAAAAGCTTACTTCCATTTAAAACTAACATAAACACATAATAGACAAAAGGTAATTAAACTGGTAACATACCTCTTTATAATAAAATAAAAAAATAAAAAAAAGAAAAGAAAAATGTAAACAACAAAGCATTTAGTAAAGGAAAACCCAAAAGGAAACAAAAAAGAAGTAGCTATATAATAATCAAATGCAACGCATAGAACTTGGACATATGCTTGATAAACTTCCTCTAGCTAGAACTAGCAGTAGAAGTAGAAGGATACTTCAGTCATTTCACAGGAGAGCCTAGTAATTGTGAAATTACTATTATAGCTTTTTTCTTTCAATGTTTATTCCTCTCCAACTGTCCCCCCCACATTTCAGAGTAAGGGTCAGACATTCCAAAACCTTGGTACTTCATGTTCAACATCAATGTGTGGTCACGCTCATTATAATGTTGTTGGTGTTGGACCTCAACGCCATCCTTGTGGCTTGTACGTTAGCATATCTTTCACGTTAATGCTAATGTCAACATGTCCATTACTTGTTATATTTGTAGTATTAGCACTAACATTGCCATTGCCAGCAATATCTGTGAGACCCAGAAATTCCCAGGTCAAACGGTCAGTCTTGTGCCACATGGCGAGGTTTTGTGACGGGAACTGATCAGCGATATTGTACTGATCATTGGAAGAGGAAGATATCGTGCGACTCACTACTGGGTCCATTTGAATTTGATGATGATGATGGTGACTTTGTGTTCCAAACTCAGCTGAAGATATCATGTGACCCACTGACTAAGCCTGTTGGGCTGCATTGGCTGTTGAGGCTAAACCAACAGTTGCAGCATTTTGGAGCAGTGCAGTGGCTAAGAGGTGCGCTGACATGGCAGGTTTTGAGAGGGTTTGGAAGGGTGAGTTTATCAAAGCCTTGTGGTGGTGGTTGTGGAAGAAAGTTTGTGGGATGTGGAAATGGTGAGGTTCAAGTTGTTCTTCAGGCTTGATTTGATGAAGTAGTAGTGGGTTTTGTGATGGATTATTATTAATTAATATTGTTAGAGTTAGGGTTTTGTTGGGGTGGTGGGTCCCAGGGATGAAGGGACACGTGGATTTGTGGTGAGGTTGTGAAGTGTTGTTGGGTTTGAAAGGGGAAAAGAGTTTGGACTATTGTTGGGTTTGTGCTGCCTTTGGCTAATTGGTTTGCTGATAGTCTTGCATTCTCTTCAGCCAATGCATCACATAATGCTCTATGGTTATGTTGTCCTTCCTGTGAATTTTACATGAAAATTAGATGAAAAAAAAAAAAACTATGTTTGTGAATGCTGCGTTTGGATCTTTTTTTTTTTTTTGGCTGAAAAACTTATTTGTTTATTTGCTGAAAATTAATGTATGTTCACTTGTAGAGAGAGAGAGAGAGAGAGATTTTAAAAACCTATCTACACATAAATAACTTAGTAAGTTCATGGAAAAAAAAACTAATCCCAATGGACTAGTAGTACTAGCTACTAACCAATTGAAAAAACAAAATAAAATTAACATGTTTCACTGTCTTATAAATTTCTTTTGGTACTTTAAGTGTGGGGTGAAGATGGTTTTGAATCTCTATAGTGAAATATGTTTTTTGCTATCCACACGAAAGAGTTTAGTAATGCCAAATGAGTGTGAACTATATCCATGGTTTTTCTATTTGGTTTCTAGCAAATTTTAGGTGTGATCATCAAGCACAATTTGAGATTTAAGGAATTTTTTTTTAAATTTTTTGCAATTAATTTGTTTTGTTGAATTTAAGAATGACACCATGCATTTAAGTTTGATGATGCAAATATGTCTTTACCTTAGTCTATCTTGTGGATAAAACTGAAAAGAGAGAAAAGAGGGTGAGGCTAAGAACTCATGCATGTAGATTGCATTGAGACAGAAAGGTCAAAAAAGCTACAGAGCATAAACGAGAGATTATCTTTGAGGTCAAAATTAAAGTTGAGAGAGAGAATTGGTTTATGTTTATACATGCAAAAATGGGCATTGATAATGTCAAGGAGTTGGAAAAATCACAATGGAAGAAATTTTTAGAAACTAGATAGAGCACGTGCATGAGACAAAGATATGCAATTGTTGAAAGTAGAGCATATGCATGAAAAAATGATATGCAATTGAAGCCCGATATATCTATTAACAATGAAGACGAAAGAAAAGCAAATTACTATATCAGATATTTTTTCAGATTTATCAGTTTTCACAATGATGAATTTGTTCAGAGATCCAATGTTTAAGTAATTAATTGCATGCTTCATAAAAAAATGTCACGGATTTTCCAGTCATGAAACACCAAAAGTAATTAACATATTCTTTAACTTTTATCTAGACAAGAGCAGATCTCCATCATTATTTTTGAGACTGCAGTCACTCAATTACAAAGTACCAAAAGGATATACACAGGAAAAAGAGGCAAAAGTAAACCCTTGAAAGAAATCAATAATTTTGAGCATTTTATTTTATTTTATTTTGGTGGATGGCATGAAATATCATGTTTATCATGTATAGGAACAGACAAAATGGTCTAAAAATACAAATCCATAGGCCACCCAAAAAAACAAAAAAAAAAAGAATACAAGAATTCGTGCATATATATCCAGTCTAAGCATAAGAAAAAAAAAATAAATAAGTTTGCTATTGAATCACAGACAAAACAGTACATAAAAAAAATTCTATATTGATTGTTCCTATTCAGTTTATCATTTTTGTTGTTTTCATATATGAACTTAGCTATATGGTTCAGATTTCAGAGATATTGCTATCAGTTTCACTTTAAATGTCACCAGCAACAGACACTTGTCTTAATAGTCTCCACTTTGTGCAAGCTGCCACCGCATCTAAGCTCCAGATATAATTCATGCAGAGGGCTTACCACTCGTGTAAGAACAACCACAAAACAAAGCCACTCAAAAACAAAAACCATCCTAAACACTTCCCTCTCTAAACAAAAGAACAATTTTTATATGAATCATATATCTAGTCCAAAGTGATGAATGATAGCTAAGAAAGCACCAAAACTAGGGAAAGTTTGGAACTTTGTGACACACACACACACACACACACACACACATATATATAAAGACCAAAACAAAAAAAGTGTAAGAAAATTGATTTTACAAAAAAGAACCTGGAGAAGAGCGTTCCACAGTCACATCTATATTCTCTTGTCCCACAGGTTTTAGAGTGAGCCTTCCAATCTGATTGAACTGCATAGATCTTTGAACATTTCTCACACTTCCACTTCTTCTCCCTATGTTTCCTACAACAGCGTTTCTTAATACCTGTAAGATCACCAAGAGCCCTTGAAGGATGGTGGTGAACACATGAAGGCTCAGGGCAAACATTGGCTCTTTTTCTTATCTCTTTGCTTTTGCTTTAGCTTCCAACGAAGGTTATCGCCTCTACTGTGAAGTTGAAGGTTTTGATCCCTTTGGAACCCCTTGTTGTAGATCTTGCATTCAAATCTGTTGGTGGCTAGTAAGGTCTTTGGGGATAATGCAATCACTTCAGCATAACAAAGATGAAACTTAAGACAAATCTGACAAAAATTTGAAGAAATTGAACCATAACAAAAACTTACCTGGGTTTCCAGGTATGCTTCTCTCTTGTTCTTCTGCGTGTGCTGTGGAGAAATAGTTGAAACCAATGGATTTAACCCACTAAAGTCTTGAACTCTAGTACCAGAAGAAATGATTGCTTCTTCAGACAAAGAAGTAGAATTGGACATAGCTGCAGGAAACATTGCTTTTGACTGAAAACTCCCTCAGAGAAAAACAAGAAAACCCCAAATATCTGATCTCTTTGTATTAAAATCTTCTCCAAGTTTATAACTTTCTTCAAGTGCTCACCTTTGCACCTTTGAAAAAACCTAAGAAGGGCCATTCAGAAATAGAGAATCCCCAGCTTTGGACACAACTAATAAGCTGCAGAGCTGGCCTTGTTGAAGAACAGGTGGCAGTGACACATTGACACAGAAAGGCATCATTCATTGGTATTGCAAAGCAAAATTAATCTCGTGAGGAGTTGATGATAGGTTTTTTTTTTCCCTGAAAGAAAAAACTATATCATAAAACAATACATATTAAATGAAAGCCCAATACACTGGTTGATAAAGTCAAAAGTGGGTCACAAAATCCTTTCAACCAAACCAAGACAACCGAGATTACCTTTCTCTTTCCCAGCTGCACCCTGTGTCCCACTTTCACTAGTTTTACCACAATTTATAATTTTCACAGGTCAACCAGGTTTCCCTTCAGTGGTTACCACCTGCTCAATTTTCTTCAAAATGTCCAATCCCTTAACAACTTTTCCAAAAACATGTTTCCTACCCAAATTACGTGAGAGAATATTAATATTACAAGAATAAAAATATCTAAACAATGAAGAGTAGTGAAAATTGTATATTATTATCCTAATATAGTTTTCCAGGACAAAAGAAGAGCAGCAGCGAGCAGGCGAAATAAGATTAGGTGGTAATGAGCAAGAGGTAACATGGTACAAAAATATGAGTAAAACAAGCATATGTCAAATACCCATCAAGATGGGGTTGGCACTTGAAGGTTGTAAAACTTGAGACCAATTTGTGTTTGGACCATCATACTTCAGCCTAACATTCTCACCTGTAAACAGAATGCTTATTGGTATGATTAAGCACGCAACCAATACACCATTCATGCCCACACGCAAAAGGTGATCCAACACAAAGATTACCAGAAAATTCCACCATAAATACTTTCTCCACCAGTGCCCGCAAATCAAGTAAAGATGATATCGTACAAAATGTCGGCATGAACATAGAAGTTAAACAATGAATCTGCATCAATCAAAATATGTAAATTGTGGGACCAAAAATCATACCATCTTCCTTTGGAAAAATAACCACCCTGTAAGGACAAACAGAAGAAATATGAACAGTCTGTGTATGATCAGATATGTTCGCCAGGATATTTGAGTATGATCAGATGTACATTATAGAATAAAAAAGATGATGTATAACTTGGCCTGTACTGCAGAGATAGAAAGAATGGTGGAATCACCCATCTCTAATTCAAGCAAGTCTGGTAGCATCATACATTTCTACGTAATTCTAATTCAAATGATTCAATGTAGTTTAAATTTTATCCCTCAGATAAACAAATTTCACACAATAGGTTACTTTACTGCAGTTATCATCCAGGAAGTAGACTACGTACTATCATGCAACAGATTCATCTGCTGCAATTCTTTTTCATTTAAATCTGTTTTCTCACAAGCCTGATCCAGGTCATTCCCACAATGATCTTGTTATCAGATATCAAATTATGATTTAGGGAACAGCAAATAGCCACTGGCAAGGAAATGAGCAGCAACTACGCTCAGATAGTTATGCAGCTTGTCATTTGTTAAGGTAATTTGGTCATCCACTCTTGGAGCACAAATGGGCCATCCATCACAAAGGAAATCAAAAGAATCACTTCACCTAGGTTGCAGCCAGCAACTAGGCGCAGATGGTTATGCTGTTATGGTTTGGATCATACTAAGCTTGAACAATGTTTATCAACAGATTGATTGATGCAAGTACTTTACACTCCAAAAATGCAGGCTGCAGAAGTAACCAAGATTTTGTTTCCTAATTTGTGCCCCCATAGTACATCCCCAATGTACTCGGTTTGGCACTTTTTCTATTATTAATAATATTATTACGTTACTTATCAAAAAAAAATAATAATAAAATAAAATCTGTGAAAAGACTCTTTTGCAGAGAGCAATAGACTAGACAACATTCATAATTGGCACCTGAATAATAAAATACTCAACTCAAAGTTCTTAAACCAAAACCCTCTCAAACAAATGAATAAGGAAAGCAAAGTTCAACTTTAAAACAGAAAAATATTTCATATCAAAATCAAAAGAAATACAATTAACCAAATCCTGCATCAGGCCCTGTTAGGCCACACCCCCTTCCTAATGACCAATGTCACCATTAATCAAATCCACCACCCTTCTCTCACTTATTTCCAGTTTTTCCATCCTCTTCTATCTCTGGAATCCCTTCTTCCTCTCTCACCACCCTCATATCATCTTCAGAACATGACTAAACCCATTCACCACTTGTATTCTCACCCCATCAAACAGACTGACTGAATCAAATCCCAACCACAATCTTAGTGTAAAGCAGCCACTGGCTGAGCCACCTCACCAAAAAATTGCTCATCAACTGCAGATTAGTTAGCACACAGCCAGCAGCTTAATAGCTGCAACACCTACAGTCCAGAATAAAGATGCCAACAAAAATAAACAAAACAAGAAATACAAGAACTAGCAGCCATGCTGCAAACATATTTTGGCCACACATCCAAGGTTCATGAAATGTACTCAGTGCCACAAGTATGTAAAAAAATAATAGGAGAGGGTCCCAAGTTTGAACCCTGTAGTTGGGTCCCACTTACTGAGGGAGAGTTTGGGCTAGACTGTGAGGGGGAGTGTTAGAATAATAGTTAAGCTTTTGGGACAAATAGTATTTAAAACTTATCTACTTCGAATTTTTTTGGCAATTGTTGCCTTAGAGTTAGGCTATATACCAATTGTCTCAGAATTAGTTGTGGATCTGTTTTGAAATTTATGAGTTTTTTACTCACTATACAAACCAAATGTATTCTGTAAGAGAAGGTTGTCTGTGTTTGTGACAGAGAGACAAAGGGAGATAGTGAACATGTGGATAACTGTTGTGTAACCACAATAAATAAGAATGAAATTGATAACAATGCTAACAGTGGTTGGGATTATTCACATGCATTCCTTAACCAAAAATACTCACGTCTGCCAGCATTTCCGAATAATATCTGCAATGGAAGGATCCATATCATCTGGAATGTCAAGACGCTGATGTTGAAATCCAACTGCAACAACAACCTGCATTGGGTTCATTCCCCACCCCCCCCCCCCCCCCAAAACGGTTGTTGCATCGTTGAGAGTTCCCATAGTATGACCCCAAAGCTATAAACGTCACACCTGCAAGTTCAATTATACAATGTATTTATAAAAAATTAAAAAAAAAAATCATGAAGTGTCCAAAACAAAGTACCAAAAACATATGCAGGAGAGACAGACAGACAGAAAGAAGGCTTACTTTTCATTTGAAGGTTCATTTCTTAGCACTTCTGGGGCCATCCACTCAGCCTGACCAACAACTGCAATATTCATTATTTGTTTCACAAATTCTACAATCTAGAGATTTCTGCTTTTGAAACCATTGCACGTAACAAAGTTACTTCAATGGAAATAATTCCCCAAGTTCTAGTGCAATAGCACCAAAAACCTATTGGAGTAACTTACCTTTTAACATTATTAAATAATGATAATCTGATTGTACCAACTACCACCTAAAACAGCCTTCATTATATATATACATACATACATATATATATATATATATATATATTTGATAAATAAGAAAGTCAGCCTTCATTATTTTTAGGCCTAACCAACAAGCTTTTATTTCAACGTTCACCATCCCTTTGAAAGCCAAAAGCACAGATAGTACACATGTCCTTTAAATATTTCATAATTAGAGAATAAAGCATGTAATTCTACAGTCATGTATACACTGTTATAAACAGTAAGTCCAAATGATCCTACAATTGAAGAACTTTTGGAATGGTTCTCTCTTTGTGATTTCCAATGTTTGAGGAAAACATGCCAACTTTATTGCAAATGCATCAATCAATTTCAGCATTAAACAACATCAAAGCAAAACACCAATTCCCTTCACATAGTCCTGACTTGTATGCCATTTGCCACGCCAAAAAAGATGTCTAGTTCCCCCCTACCCCCCACAACACACCTTTAATCATCACGAGAAGATCTACTGAATGCCTTAATACAGGCAACTAAGAAGGAAAAAGTTCAAAACAAAATGCAACAAATTTGTGGTATCAAGAAAAGCACAAAAGTCAATGCTTTACTATTACTGGAAGCATAAAGCTGGTGCATAGAAACCAGATATGAAAAAAGAAAAGAATATATCCATCAGTGAGGCATGAACATGATAGATCTGTTTGATAGATAACCCAAAAATAAACAGAAAGAAAAAGATTTTGGATGGTTCAACTGGCGGAAGGAAAAAGAAAAGTTGTTATTGGCTTACCGTCCCTGCAGTTGACCTTGATGAGAGAAATGTGCTATGTTTCATTCGTGATAACCCAAAATCGCACACCTGAACAGGAAAAATATTTTACATCATGCTGGATTAGGCATGGAAGACACATTAAACGTATTCAACGATCACAGTAAAGAGGTAAAACACCACCTTCACAACCCAATTTTTATCAACAAGAAGATTTGGGGACTTCAAATTTTGGTGCACTATCATGGGAGAGCAGTTATGCAGATAGTTCATTCCCCGAGCCTGAAAGTGTAATCATTCAGAAAAAGACAAATTATCTAAGTTGCTGATTAGAGTAAATTCTGACTGAATTGGAATAAAGAGCAAGAATGACAGGGCCATACAGCATCAAGGGCCATCCTCAAGCACCTTCTTTCATCTAATTGATGGTTAGGCCAGTGAAGCAACCTATACAAACTACCTCTGCAAAACATGATCTGTTTTTTAACATTTGAATTGACATAACTCACAAGATCCAAGAGAGAATGTATCCAACGGTAGCATACTAGAAGTGGAAGCTCTGAATCAAACAGAATCATAGTGGCAGATCATCCATTAACATTCTGTCAACTGAGCAAGACTAAAACAGGGTACATAGAATTTAAGTTTAGTAAAAGTAAAAAAAAATATATATATAAAGGGGTTGTAAGACTTAATGGTCAAGAGACAGCAAAGAGTTAATTCTTTTGAGTGAGCTGTGGCCTATGGTGTTTGGATTGTTTGGAGTGAGCTAGGTTATGCCGCAATCTGTAGTGGGGCTTTTAGCATGTTGACAAGGCAGATTTGGTTGTCATCAATATCAGTGTATATGGTTGATTGTTCCTCATTGCTTATTGTGGTGTCTTTGGAGAGAGAAATAGTGGGTGCTTTGAAGATAAGGAGAGATCAATATCAAACTTGAAGCTATTTTTCTTTAGAACTTCAATGGATTGGTTGGCTACATTGTGGAACCAATCATTTTTATCTTTTCTTGATTTCCTAGATTCTTGTAATTTTTGTTCTTGATTGTTTGACCCCTTGTACACTCCCTGTGTACTAGGGGGTACCCCTTTTTTTGATATCAATAAACTTATTAATTATCAAAAAAAAATTATTTTGAGATCTTGGATCAAGAATTCATAAGGATGGAAAAATTGGAGAGAATGTGAATCAAAATATAAGAGCAAAGTGGTTGAAGTGAAGAAATGCATTGAGAGTATCATGTGATTGTAGAATACCCATTAAGTTAAATTTTAGAAGACTATTATAAGATTAGCTATGCTTTATTGTACTAGATGTTTGGCTATTAAGAAGCAACATTTTCACAAAATGGGTGTAGTTGAAATAAGAATGTTGTGATTGTAGAATACCCATTAAGTTAAATTGAAAAATTTCGAAGATCATTACAAGATCAGCTATGCTCTATTGTGCTAAATGTTAGGCTATTAAGAAGCAACATTATCACAAAATGAGTGTAGTTGAAATAAGAATGTTACGATAGATAAGCAAAAATACAAGAAAATATAATATTCAAAGTTAAAAATTAAAAAAAAAAAATATAATAAATTCTTAAAAATAGGGGTAACCCTATAGACGAAATGATGAGGAAGAAACAATTAAGATGGTTTGGTCATGTGCAATAAAGAGCTACTAATGCACCAATGAGGAAGAATGAGTTGAAGTAGTTAGAAAAATAAATAAATAATTTTTTTTTAAAGCGCGTTAATTAAAGAGGTGATAGAGAGTATGATTTTGGATAGAAGAGAACAATAGTAAAAAAGCATGTGACCAACTTTGATAGTTTGTTGAAGATCTATATCCAACCCCAAGGATTTGGAACTAAGGCTTGATTGTTGTTGTTCTTGGTTTTTTTTTCTTTTTCGTCTAGTCTGGCTGATGAAGCAAACATGAAACAACAATACAATAACCAATTCTCAAGAAAATCGAACAAGATGGAAAGTTGCTGAAGATATTATATATATTATTGTACTAATAAGAGCTTCTTTCTCCCATAATTTGCAGTATAGTGCATTGACTTCCATAAATCTCTGATTAAGACCACAACACAGTTATGATCAGAAATAGAACGTTCACATACCTGGGAAGAAATTCAATGATGATTGAAAGATTTGGTGTACGTGTTACAGCTCCCATGAATAGAACAACATTAGAATGCCTGAGTCTTTTCATTATTCGAACCTTGCAATTCAGACACAAGTAAAACAAATTATATCAATATAATCCTTATATACTTAGAGATACCAATGACAGTTGAATCCTAAAGGAAGTTATTTAGGCATGTAAAATTGATGGTGGAAGGAGTGAGGTTTAAAACAAAAGAAAGGTAACAATTTTCTATGCAGACCACAGAAAATGATCTGCACATGCTTAGAGAGTGGAAAGAGTTTGCATGAATAATCACAGGTGCACTATTCAAATTCATTATCAGAATTATGAGAAATATGTTCAGATATCTCATCCCATAGAATTTTGATGAGAATCATATGCTCAATAAAAATAAGGCAATGATTGGTCACAGCACATGTAGACATATAACGTAACAGGTCAGATAAAAAACTCTCAGTCTATTAGTACGTTAATGTGATCTTCCATTAACCTATATGTCAATCAGTCATGGATAATCAATTCACCACAGTAATGCAAGGGGTCAAGAATGGAGGTAAATTAGATGAAAATCCCATTATCAATGAATTGAAGTGACACCTCACCAGCACATATAAAGAAAAAAAATTATGGGGAAAACTATATATTTGGTCCCTAACCTTTATGTTGTATTATAATTTGATCTCTGACTTTTTAAATGTGTCAATTTAGTATCTAACGTTTTGGTATTGTGTCAGTATTGATAGATTTAGTGGACCATTACACTCAATTTAGTCTCTAACGTTTGATCTCTGCTTTGATAGTGGACCATTACATGCTTTGTTCTTGGTTTTGGAACTAAGGCTTGATGGATAAAAAATGCAGAGCTTCACTGGGTTGAATCTTAAACAGCATCGACAGATGATAATTTTGGGTGTAATGGTCCACTATTGGATCTCATGGGTTGGTTTTAGTTCTTATTTAAATGAGCTTTTTTAATTTTTCAGTTCTTTAATTCCTATCAAATTTCCAGTGGGCTTTTAACATTTTATCCAATTTTCAGTGTGGGTTGGGTGACTTTTTTTCACCTAATGGAGTGTTCTAATTGCTGATGCAGTAATATACATGTCAGTCTATTTGGCATGAAAATAAAATTTTATTTTCACCATTAGCCATGTCAGCATTTTTCATCTATCACTTAATGGCACGAACCATTTTGACACAATACTAAAACGTTAGGGACTACATTGACACATTTAAAAGGCCATGGACCAAATAGAGATACAGTGTAAAGGATAGGGACTAAATTTGTAATTTATCCAAAATTATATCAATTGAAGGTGAAGGCACAGAGAAGATAAAATTGAAGAAACTACATTTCTTTCCTTTGGACACTATAGCTAAGAACACATAATGGTAAATGCACTGATAATGAGAGGGAAAATATAATAAAATAGAGATGATGGGGACACAACTAGACGGCTTGCAAAGGTATGTTGGTTAGGTGTCCCTATTCTAGACTCTTCAAGAACATACTATTGGTCAGGTGTCCCTAGTGAGCTGTCCCTGACAACTGTCACCATTAGAATATTCTTTGTAAAATTTTGCAAATATTCTCATATATATTTGGAGTGGATTGGGAAAGGGCTTAATATAATAACCCCCTTTTCTTTCATATATTTCTTCTTATTTGCATCTTCTTTTTCACCAACAGTCATGTAGGGTTTCCAGAAACTTTATTATAAAAGCAATTTGTAGACAACTTATGAAAAAATGAAAGTTTGCAAAATTTTTCTACAACTGTGTGAAGCATTCAAAACCTAGGAGTGAATCCTAGAACCCTAGAGTGAATCTAGGTCTTTTCCCCTCTGGTTTTCCCCCCTCTTCCTTCTCGGTTTTTGGACTACAATAACTCAAATAACCTGAAATTTGAATGCTTTCGGCCTCCACCAAAACCCCAATTTAATTCCCCCAACCCTAACCCTAGTTTTGGAGATACAGTTATATTGGCCCCTTTTGTTCTACATCAAAAGATTAACTGCTAGAAAGTATGGATACTTCAACAAACCTGCCATAATCATATAAAATACGTATTCAATACAGATTATGGTGGGATCCATAAATAAAGGGGAAATTTTTCATGGATACAGCCTGGGTACAGCACAAATATGTTTGGGGTAAAAAAAAATTGACTTTTCTTGAGAAAAATGGGGTTTTAAATGAATGTTAGTGAAGACATATTGTACAAAACCCATGTACTTGTTTCTTTTTAGATAAAATTCTTGTAAAAAATGGAGGTTTAAAGGCAATATAAAGTCCAGTGCTTTCGATAATTTAAAAAGCACATGGAAAAAATAAATAAATTTACCTTTTTCTAATAGTTTGAATTTTAGGCACATGCAATTTATCATGAAATAAGAAGATGAAATCTTGTGTTTGAGTCAGGAGAATTCCCACATGGTTTAATATTCCACATGTTAGGCCACCACATGGGAAAAGCATTGGGGCCACATGAAAGGAGTGTTCAAAGAAGTTATATTCACCGTTACAAAATAACTTAAGCTTCTATGCAGTTAGTAATTTATTAAAAGAAAGCATGCAAAGAGGTGAAGGGGGAAGACAGATTCTACCTCACTTCTGAACTCTTCAAGTGAGTCACCAGAAATAGCTTCATCTAGAAATCTCTTCACAGCCACCTTCTGTAAAACCAAATAGGGAAAATAAGTTCAAAATATAAACCTTCCAAAAATGGGAATTTGACCAAAAATAAAATCTCAAAACAAACAAGGTATTGGTGAGATATAGCTAGACAGTTTATTTTTCTATTCTAAACTATAAACTAAATAAATATCCCCCCCAAAAAAGCAGAAAATAATGCTATATTAAGCATTTCAGGGATAGGAAAACAGTGGTCATCATGCATTGGGCTTCAAATATGTAAACAGAATGACCAAAAACACCTCAAATTATTTAATTATGTGTAATCAGTCCAGAGATAGACACACAAAGATAAAATAAGCAAAGTGCAGTTTATGAGATTAATGTATTGCTCGCACATCATATGTTAATTAAAGCTGATATAATAATTTAAGTTAAAATCTCCTGGTGCAGGATCGATGTTCAAGGGGACACCATTTAAAGAAATTAAACACTGCTGCCATATAAGCAGAATAGAACTTAGTAAATGCCTGAACAAGGTCCTTATCTAAGTCAGAGAGTGATAAATCCTGACCTACTTTGGGCAATGCACAACATCCTGTGGGAAATTTCAGCTCAAACTGTAAAATACAACCAACATGATATGCAGACTTCCAAAGCCATGCCTTTGGTTTAAGGATTTTTCCTAACATCTGAAAGAAAAAAGTCAACAAGGACCATTTTCGCTGTGAATCTATTTTCAAAACAGTTATCATTATTGAAAAACTAAGAATAACACCCATGTCTGTTGAACTTTTGGAGGAAAGATTTTCTGGTGCACTTGCATGAAATAGATATAATCCCTTAGTGTATTTGAGGAAGAAAAACAGAAATAGAAAGTCTAAGTCTTGGATTTGTAGAAATTCATATTTTCAGGTTCAGTCGTATTTCAACCATATCCTAATTTGTTTTGTTTGGTGTCAAATTTAGTACTTGGAGCCTGTATGCCACCAATTTTGATTGTAGGAAACCCTAAACACTAAATGAAAGGGCCATCCTGGATATTCCCATTTTTTGCAAACAGTTTTTCTCTGCTAAGTGTCACATGTAACATATTCTTTTCAGACTGCATATTTGGCTTACATTCTCGTGTCATTATCCTTTCCCACATCTTGCAAAGATAACCAAAAGCCATACAGAGGCTTTCTAACCCCACACAGCCAATTGCAGCACAAAATACATAACATCTCCCAAAACATAGACACCAAAATAACAAACTAAGGATGCACCATGATCATTCAAGGTCTGCATGATAAAACTTACAGTTCCATGCCGGTCTCCATGATAAACCTCCCCATATGATCCTGCAGAACAAAGAATGCACCAAAAACATCAAGTTACTCACTTGTGAAAAGCATCTGCTATTATATTTTTATATTAACTAGAAGTACATGAACTTGATGGCACAAGCACGGGTAATACCAAGTCAGATATGTTCACCCAAGGTGATTTCCTCCGATGGAATCTCGCATTCTGCAACTTCATCAAGTGAACCATCAGATTTTGTACTATCATTACCTGCCAATTTATCTGATATTCTCTAGCCCTCTGAATTGGATCCAGAAGCATCATGCTGCTGGTCACCACTACCCTGTGGCTCAGAACTAGAACCATCTGCATATCCGTCACTTCTTGCACCCTGCTCATATTGCTTTCTAACAGCTGCAGTTGTTTCTACCACAGCTGCAGCAGTAGCAGTTAAGTTACTTCAGCTGTATCAAGCAGAAAGTTAATCCCAAAAACCTCTACCGGTTTAAAATGCTCTGGTTGACTAGAAGAATTACAAGCTTTAGAATGCACTCTGTGAGGAGTTAGAGGAGGCAAAAAGCGAGCAGGACCAGGATCATCTCGACCTTTGATTTCTTGAGTCCCAAACCCCTGCTTATCTTCTTCCCCATCTTCAGTCAGGGACTTTGCCTCAGCTGTCAACACATCAAACTGCTCAGAATAAATTTCAGTAAACAAGTTTGGTGGAGCAACAACACCACTCTCAAGTAGCACATCATGAAGTTTCTGAGCTAATTGTGGATTCTCTTCGGCAGCATCAATCATGTACTGCAAAACATCTTTCACTTTCATCCTATGTACAGCAGGGGAGCTAACACCTTTTTTTTTTTTGATAGGTAATAAGAGTATTATTAATCAAACTGTGAAACTGAAGAAAGCAAAAACAAGGTGTTCATGATGGTGAACACAAGAAAAAGCAACAAACAACAAACAGCAACAAACAACAAGGAAAAAACTTAAGATGCAATACTATGAGAAGAAAGAAACTCAATGATAGAAGAACAATCCGAGAAGCCCCAACACCTAAACCAATCAAACAAAGTCTTCTAGCACAGAGCTTGTAACTGAACCAAGGATTTCTCAGTATCCTCAAAAGAGCGCCGATTTCTTTCCGTCCCAACAATCCACATCAAACAGCCAGGAAACAAATTCCAATGCCTCCCATGAAAATCTGAACCCTTTAAAGTTAAAACCTAACCCATTTGGGTTTATTTCTCTCATGAGTCTTAGGTTTTCATCTCCACTTAGCATTGTAGAAGCCACGAATATAAACCCACAAAGAGAAGCTAGTGAATTTGAGTAGGGTTCAGTGATTTGATGAATTTCACAAAGAAATACAATTAATCAAATCCTGCCAACCATCAAACAGACTGAATCAAATGCCAACCAAAATCTTAGTGTACAGCAGCCACTGGCTAAGCCGCCTCACCAAAAATTGCTCATCAACTGCAGATTAGTTAGTACACAGCCAGCAGCTTAATAGCTGCAAAGTCTACAAGCTAGAATTAAAGAAGCCAACAAAAATAAACATAACAAGAAGTACAAGTAAAAGCAGTCATGCTGCAAACATGTTTTGGCCACACTTCTGAGGTTCATCAAATGAAACTGCTACAGCTACACATCCAAGGTTCATCAAGCCAGAGTACAATAACAATATCAATGCTTTATACCAAACATGCTTAAATAATGTCTCCTTTGAGTATAGAAGTTTATTCATCAAACCAGAAGTACAATAACAAGCAGCCATGCTGCAAACATCAAATAATACTCAAATACAAACTCAACAACTATACAAACATAAAACTCAACATCGATCTAATGCAGCCTTCTGACCAGGGGTCCCACCAAAGCCGTCATGATCCACACAGCCACAACCAGAATGGAAAACATTTCAGCATCAGCCTGCCATATTCATATAAATTAGATTTTATATGAAAAGGTTTCATCATCAGCCTACCATAATCATATAAATTAGATTTTATACTTGATGACAACGTAAACAAATATGCATACCTTGAAGTCTAGACCGATTGATAGGACCATAATGCTGAATATCCCTTTGGTATTTAGCATCAACCCAATATCCAAACAGCCTCGAGCAGGCATTTGAAACCAACTTACCACCAAAGTAATAATAACCTTGACTAAACAAGCCAAGGCTATCACCATGCAGGCTTTTTCCCATCCAGCACTGGAAACTTGATGCAAGTCTACCTTCCACCCAACTGTCAAGAAGTAGAGAGGCATCATTATCTCAGACAAAAATCCCTCAGCCTTCTCCACCATCATTGCCTTCAGCCCTCCATTCGGTATCATAACTCCAAACATGAAGGCACCCAATGCAAAGTGGATCCCACATGCATCACTCAAGAAGCCCACCAGAAATACCAAGGCCAAAACCAATGTAACATACTGAAATCGATATTCTGCATTATCTTCTTCTTCTCTGAAATTCAAAACTGGGTAAACTCCAGAATCATTGCTTAGAATTGGGTAGACCACCAGTATGGACGGTAACAAGTAGATCAGCGAGTAGAAAACTTGTGATCGAAGTACAATCAAAGCGACAACTAATGCCGTCCAACATCCAAAATCACTAAACCTCGCTGCATTCAACCCTATTTGCCCAATGGTTGATTGTCGGAGTCCAAGATGATCCAAAATCTTTGCAAGCTCACCAAAATCTGTGGATGCAAGAGCGATGCCCCAAAATATTCCACCAGAGCCTTGGACCCATGTAGCTAGGCCTAGGATAGTCAAAACAGTGCACACCGAAATCCCAAATGCAATCTTCATCCCTGTTGCAGCCACTGTAATATTTCTAATTTCTAGGCCTTTGAAGAATGCATGAAATAGGAGACCCAAAGCAGCCACTTCTTCAATGATAAGTGCACATCTCGTACTCAGCACGTGCTTCTGGAGGAACTCTACGGAGCCTAGCCAAGATGGCCCCAATAGCACGCCGACCTACAAACAATAAATTAAATTTTCAGACATTAAAACAATACAAAAAGAATATCATACCAATAAGCAAAGGCATTTCGAAGAGATTATTCTCACCATAATATGACTGACAAACTCTGGTTGTCGCAGTGGTCTAAGGAATAGTGACACAGTCCGGCTCAATACAATGAACATGACCAACTTAAGGAGGACCTGAGTAAATGTGGACGTTGTGACTGGATTTTTAGTCCACAACAGGCTAGTGTCGCTAGTGAGAGATACATTGTAGCACTCCATCACTATCTGTGCACACTTAGTAAGAAATATGCTTTGGTTAAGCTATGTTAGTCATGTTCTTCAAGGATAATCAACTTGTAACCCGAGGCATCATCCACATATAAAAGACACTATTTTGAAAATCCATATTAGAAGCATATGTCTAATAATATTTTAATAAAGAGTCTAACAATTGTTACCAAGTAAATAAGAATACAGAAATGTAACCAACATGCATAATGCAATAATTATGATATTATTAGTTTTTAATCTATAAACATATTAATGTTCAATTTTATACTTTAACTGCAGCTTACTCCCCACAGCCACATAACACAATAGAAACCACAGCCACATTCATGAGTTAAACTTAACAAATATTGATTAAAAAAAATTGCAATACCAATGCACCTGAGGTAGAGTTCTTCACATTCTAGACCCGAACAACATAAATCATAAAAAAAAATCAGACATTTTTGATCCTATTTACTGCTAAGGGAAGAGATGCCGACCTTATGTATTTTATTTGGGTCGCCGCCGGTTGAAAGTGTGGCTACCTGGCTAGGGCCTCTGTTGAAGCCTTGAACAGAGGTTTTGGGATTTCCGCTGAATAGGTATTCAATTCGAGACGAAGACGATAGTAATATTTTGAAAAAATTGGGCACGTGCGAATCACGTGCCCATTCTTTTTAATAAAAATAAAATAAAATAATTTTAAAACGATAATATTTTAATAATTTTTGTTGTCTTGTTTTTTCCCTCTTCTACCATGAAGTTAAAGTTTAACTATCTCAGTATAAACTATTTATTTGTTTCTCTAATATATATATATATATATATATATATATATATTTGTTTATTTATTTATGGTATTAGTATTAACTATTAAGTTCTTCTCAAAAAAAAAAAAAAAAATGTATTAACTATTTAGTTATATAATACTTCTCAAAAAAAAAAAAAAAATCAAACTAGTATGAAGGATCAATAAAATCCTTAACCGAGCTCAAGTTTGGTACATGCACTTAAAAACATGTGTTTTGTTGTTTGAAAATATGTGTAAAAATACGTGTGGGTGAAAAAATATGTAAAAATACGTGTAATATTGTTTAAAAATTGAAAACATGTGTTTGAGTTGCCATACCAAACAAGGCCACATCAGAGACAATCATGTTTTTGGTTTTGAAACTTTCTTTAATCTGTTGAGCTGTTATTCCTTAAGATCAAAACAATTTAATTTGTTAGTAGGGTAAATTACACTTAGTCCACCTGTGATTTGCACTAAAAATACTTTGCCCACCTAAGGTCTAAAACTTGGCACTTTACCTACCCCAAGTAAGCTCCATTTATCTCCCATTACCCACCTCTGTTAAAAATATGAGTAAATTTGTATTTTTGCAACTCTTTATATCTCTCTCCTCCCAAAAAATTTTAAAAAAACAATCAAGAGAAAAAAGATCTAAAAGTTAGATCTTATAAAATTTAGGGCAAATTACAACTTACCCACCAGTGATTTAGCCGAAATTTAAGTTGTTTACCTATGGTTTGAAATTTGACACTTAACCCCTAAAAATTAAAAGAAAAATAGATTCAAAACCCTTAAAATGTTCAAAATAACCCTAAAACCTCTTGTACGACCAAAAATACGCCCATCAAAACTATTGAAAATTATTAAAATACTCCAAAAACCTCTAAACTACCAAAAATACCCCTAAAAGCTCTAAACAACCAAAATACCACTAGAACTTCTAAAATGACTAAATAAAACCCATGAACCTCAAAAATAACCAAAATACCCCTTGAAACCTCCAAAATAACTTCAAAGCCTCTAGAATGACAAAAAATGCCTTGAAATCTTCAAATTAACCAAGATGCCCTTGAAACCTCCAAAATAACCAAAACTACCCTCTAAAACCATGAAAATGACCCACATACCCCTAAAATATCCAAAGTGACCAAAATACCCTCGAAACTTCCATAGACCAAAAATACCTCGAAAATTTTAAACCGACCAACATACCTAAAACCTCTATAATGGACAAAATACCCCTGGAGCCTTTAAAATGACATAAAATACCTTTGAAATGTCCAAAATGGTCATAGTAGCCCCAAAACATCTAAAACAACCAAAATTGCACTAAAATCTTTGAAATGACCACACCAAATTGTTTGGTTTTTCATAATTCAAATCAATTTAGTTAATACTAAAATTAGTTTTTTTTTTTTCACATCCATATCAAACTAAGAACTAACAATTAAAGTTACAAGGATTTGATGGGAATAGCTTGGAGGGGCACTGCCCAATGTAAGGTAAGGCCAAATGTCTCAGCCATGTCCTTGTCTTTTGGCCTTACCTCATTTGGGAGCTTCCAAGCAAAGTAGTAAACAAGATAAGCTAATATCAAGTGCATCATTCTGTTAGCTAATGGCAATCCAGGGCATATCCTTCTCCTAGCTCTAAAGGGAATGAGTTCAAAATATTGGCCTTTAAAATCGATGTCTTGTTTTAAAAACCTTTCAGGCATAAATAAATTTGGGTTTTGCCATCTGCTTGAATCCCTTCCCATTGACCACACATATATTAGTATTTGACCATTTTTTGGCACGATGAAACCACATATTTCTATGTTTGTCTCAGTCTTACGTGGAATTAGAAAAGGCACTGGTGGGTGCAATCATAAGGTTTTTTTCACAACTTGAAGATAATGGAATTTTGAGATGTTTGATTCTTGAACGGGCCCGCCCTTGCCTAAGACTTCTTCAAGCTCATCTCGGGCTTTTGTCATTTTTTTGGGTTGTGTAATAACCCTGCCATTGCCCATTCCACTGTGCTTGACGTTCTGTCAATTCCTGCAAGAAATAAGTCTTGCAATAAAGAAGCAAGAACTAAGTTGCCTAAATTTATGGCCTATGTTACTTTAATCCCAACAAATCATATTGATGATTATAAAGAAAAAAAACTAGTCCCAAACCAAGCTTATGTAATGTCTGGGAAAATGTTATTTAATAATTTTATGAGGATATAATGTAAAATTTGTAGGTTAAATAGTGTATATATGTGTGTGTGTGTGCGCGCGCGCGCGCGTGCCGGCACTTGTGTGCAGGAAATGCAAAATTAAATAAAAATATTTTATTCAAATAATTATAATATTTTTTTTATTTGACATAATTATAATATTGTTTTAAAAAAATTGAGAAGATGTTATTAAAAGGAATTTAAAAAAGAAAAAGAAAATACCCAACTCGGTATTGGTTGACTAATTTGAACATGTCCAAGAATATTGAAAAATAGTTACACCCCTAGTCCATAGAACACATGTAACATGTTATATTAACTTTAATTTATTATACAAGTTTAGAATTGCAGAATTTTTTTTCCTTTCCAATTATAAGTATATTGCCTACATTATTGAAACTTGAATTTAAAGTAATATTTTGAATATTTATAAGTTTTTTAGGGCTCATATCTCTAATTTATAATGCCTTTTTTGTTTGTGTTTTTTAGCCCTAAACTAAAGAGCCTGACCCAAATAGTAGAAAATTTCATAAATTTCATCCCAAAAATTAAGGAAAAAAAAAAATTTGAGCCCAAAATTGGAAAAGACAACTTACAAAAAAAATTAATTTAAGGCACGTTTAGTCTAAAATGGCGCGAATGGACCAAAGTTGACTGGATTGGACCAAATGGACTGAACTATACTGACCAAAGTGGACCTAATGAATTGAATTGGACCGAATAGACCGAAGTGGACTTATTTAGACTAAATGGATTGAAGTGGATTAAAATGGACCGAATTGGACTAAAGTGGAACAAATTGGACCAAATCGCTATGCTGATATGGCTCAAAAGGAGTGTAGCAACAATAAATGATATGTTTTAACTTTTAGATATTATAAATATTTTTTAGAATTATTTGTAGTGAAATTTGTACTAACAACAATATTACTAAAAAATAATTAGGAATTTGTTTATTATGTTGTTGATGTGAAACAAACTAATCATATCACTTTGTAAATTTTTTAGTTAATAAAAAATATTTTTTAAATGTTCTTTTTACTTTTAAAAATTAAATAGAAACATTCATAAGATGCACCAATTAACGTTCTAAAATGGTGATCACATATATGTGCATTAGCAATCAAAATATGGTTGGAAGGCAGTTCTTTTCATAGTAGAACTCGGTTGGCTTTTGTTAGTCTTTTTTCAAGGGGAACTTTGAAATGGTTGTCAAGGCTTTAGCCGGGTAGGTTTCGCCTCATTCATCTATAGGTCATACTGTTAAAGACACTAAGTTAATCTCGGTTTTTTACAAACCCATTCCTTATCTCATACTAGGAGGTAGGGTAATGTTGTAGCCTATGCCTTAATCAGGAGAGCCAAGCTTTCTTTTCCATTTGAAGTTTAGATAGAATCTGTTCCACCAGACATTTCTTACTAGATTATTGTAGATATTATTGCTTTTTGGGCAATGGTTAACAATTCATTTTAAGAAAGTTTTAACACCACTTTTATGAGAAATGGAAAGAACTGTCAAAATATTAATTGTTTTTTTTTCTTTCTATAAAAAATTTCTTTAAATGGATTGTTAACTGTTGCCTTAAGAGCACTCATTAGCATTTTCCATAAATTAATAGTTTGGCATGGTTTCTCAAAAGAAGAAGAAGAAGGAACATTTGGCAAAATGGGGGTCATAAATGTCTTAATGGGTTATAAATGTCTTTATCTAATTGTCAAAATTACGATAATTTTATGTTGACGTCAAACCATTGATAACAATATATGATGTGCTACTACATTGTCTCAATCAAGAATACTTTTTTCAGCTCCTAGTTACTTTTTTCAGCCACGTGGAAGGCATCCACGGCTGCTATCCTCCTCCCCTCCTCCTTTTTCATTTTCCGATGGGAGTAGTTCACCACCTCCTAGACCCTGAAGGTAGCTTAGATGGCCTAAAAAAGAAGGGGAGTACAGTTAGTTAAAAAAAAAAAAGGAAAAGAAAAGAAAAACTTAACTTACCATGGCCAAATTCCTCTTTAGTCTGAGGAAAACTTCGTGTTGCCTCATAAACCTGAGGTTAGCCATATCCTTGGGCAGCAACAAGGACTGTTCCACCACATCAGCAATGTACCAAACTGTGCCCCACTCGAAGTCTCGGATGGAGGCATCATCAAGAAGAGGAGCTCCATCTAGCTCCATGCGTGGGGCCCAAACAGGGGCTGCGGCTCGGTGGTCCCCCCTTCTTTCTCCCTCATTGGAAAACCTCGTCTACGTCACCCTTGGTTGCTTGGCCCCCCTTTAGGGGTCAACCTCTTGGGGAGGTTGGTTCTTCCAGACTTCCACCACTTCCTTCCCTTTCTCTTCCCTCTTCCTCTTATGGTCGGCTTGATCGGCTCGGAAGGGTTATGCGGGAGGAGGAGTAGGAAGTATGGTTTGAGGTTCTCTACTAGGTGCATCTCTCCTTGGTTGAGACTCCAACAGCTCCTGGAGAGTTGACCTCTGCTTCCTTTGGATTCCCATCTAGTCTGATGAAGGTGTAACTCCTTCGAGGTGACTAGATTGAGGCTGAAAAAACTGGCCGAGATCACCAATTGATGTGTCAGGGGACAAGGGCTGGTTAAAAACCTCGTAAAGGTCGTCTGAGTCTAAGATGTCTACTACCTCCTTTTGCCTTTCTTCTTCCTCATCTTCTTCCTTGCTGGTAGGTTGAGAGGAAGTAGCTTCGCCAAATGTGTGTTGAATTGGAAAAGCTACTTTGGGCATATCTTCTGGGATAGGTTGAGTGGAAAAGGTGCCTTTTGGAATAAGAACGCCTTCAGGGTGGAGAAAACCAGGGACAACTACACTTATCCGATAAAGGCGGAGATCTTTAGCCTTTATGACGCACTTAGGAGCCTGGAAGCTAGACGAGATCGGTGTGTATCCTAGGATCAAATGAGTCGCTCGTAACTGACCATCCTTGTTCACAAACACCTCGGCTTGAAGGATTTTGTCTAGGCTATCCTTATTGACCAGGATGAAGTTCGACTCGGCAACATGTCTATTTGCAAAATCATCAAAGAAACAAAGAGCTGTTAGAATCAGGAACGGAACAAATGAAAGGGAACAAGTAAATTAAAATAATCTTCCTAAACCTAAAGCCCCACCTAGTTGCCCTTCTTTCATCGGGCAAAGGAGGCCATCGTGCCACTCCCTTGACACGATCAAGAAATCTTTTTTTAGCCCCTTATTGGATTCGAGAAGCCATTGGATAATCCTAACCTCAGGATACCTTGATTTCAAGTAGTATCCCAGCCCCTTTAGATGGTGAAGGTTATAGACCCAGTTGACATCGTGGTGGATCAGACCTAAACCCATTTTTTCATTAAGGGCATCTACGGAACCTAAGATCCTAAACATATTAGGGTCACACTAAGTAGGAGCCAACCTATGAGCTTTAAGGTAGTCTCTAGTGACTGTACCCGTAAGAATTTTCATCCCTCCTTCTATGAAGGCAATCATTAGGATCATTACCTCTCCCTCTTGCCTATCTTCATACCATTGTCCCTCCTTACAGTACCTAATACCTACCCTTGGAGGGATCCTATATAGAGTTCTAAAGCTCTCTATTCCCTCCTCAAAGTCTACCAGGCTTTTGAATCTACTTATTTCTAGAAAGGTTTGGGGGGAATTGAAAGAAGTGAGAGGAAAAAATAGAATCGGGGAGAGGAAAAGTACAAAGGATAGAAAAATATATGGAAAAGAAAAGCGTAAAGATTTATAAAGACTTACAAAAATAAGGAAGGTGTCCTCGGACAGACTTTTGGTATTTGTGGATGCACGAGTAAGTTGAGAAGGTTTGCAAATTCAGTGTATATGTGCTAGAATGAAATGAATGCTAAGATAAGGTGAATGATTGATTTGAGAGGTATTTATACCAAGGAGAGAGCTGGGAGCGGGAAAATTCTTGCTTAGTCCCCAGCAAAATCCTTAATCGTTGGATTCGCATCCCGTCGTAGAGCGTAGGGGGACAGAGAGCCGTAATAATTTAATGAAGACGCGTCTCGAGTGCCGTAGCACCAGGAGCGTGCCTTGGGCAGTTAAAAAGGCGTCTTCATTAGCAGAGGTGGGACGAAGTGGGCACAGAGCAAATATAGTGACATTGAAATCCTCCTTTCTTCCCGAGGATGCAGAAAGAAGAATCTCGAGGGACTATTGTAGGGATATTGGGCCCAGAAGTTCATTATCCATTTGTATATTAGGCCTGTAGCCCAAGCCGAGGACAGGGGTTGATCCGAGGATAAGGAATCTTTGTTAGAAGAGATTGTGTTGGTAAATAAAGAAGTTAGTTTTGGTCATAATGGCTCAACAGGATGGGCTGAGGATGAATGACTCCTCAACTAGCCAAAGCTGAGGTCCGAACAGGTAGCCTGTCGACCATGGTAACATTCCGGGAAGTTCTGTTGGTGTGGATAAGCATTGCAGGAACATCAGATAAGGAGGAGTCCTAAAATATCTAAAGAGAAAGCTGCTACCTCCGCATTAAATGCACTGTAGCTAACTTTCTGGCTGCATTAATGTGGAGGTGATACCTGAATAGTGGATTTTTAGCTTTACAGCTACTACATAAAGACTTATGGGAGGTGCTGATGGGACAAGTATCAACACCAACTATCTGACATGCAGGTGGAGCAGAAAGATGAAAGGGGAAGAGAGTATAAAAGAAGGAAGAAGCAATGAAAAGAGGGATCGAAAAATAGAGAAGGAACACTGTAGCAACCTAGAACTAAATTTGTAATCAACCTGTAAATCATTATACAGAAATTAGTCTCCTCGGATTGAGCCGATGACCTTTTTCTTTGAATAAATCTATTCTGTCCTTATTCTTTTGGTTGCTTGGATCTATTATATTCGTTCTCAACACATTAAAGCCCAGTTTTCCTAATCCACTCTCTACAAATTTATTGTTTTGGGCTTTTTGGGCCTAGGTCTATCCATCTTGTGGGCTAGGAACCCGAACTGCGTCCTTACAGATATTATTCCTTTATTTTTTTCGTGATAAAAAATAGAAATACTATACTTTTTTCAAGTGATCTATATTATTCACATTTTTGTATAGTGTGTTATGGTTTATTTTTTCTACAATTAAAATTTTTAACTTCCAAAATTAATTATTTGAATTTCTCATTCTCTTAAAAAGATTATTATAATAACCAAACCTCATCACAAATTTACAATTGATATTACTCAAATAATTTATAGACACATTCAAATACATAACCATGTAGATTGTATCTTGATATAAACTCAAATTTTCACTTCTAAAAAATCTAAAAATGAACTCAAACTAAAACTATAAGAGGAATAGAGAGTTGCAAGAAATAATTAATGAGAGAGAGAGAGAGAGAGAGAGAGTAATCGCCTATTTTTTGGAAGAGAATGTGAGACAAAGAACAAAATTATATAAAAGAAAATGAGTAGAAGAATATTTAAAAGAAAATGTATAGTTGTAAATATTAAATTATCCAAGTCATGTTATGTAATAGAATAACATTAAATCATTTTGTAATTTCATAGGATAACATATAACAAACAAAATTCATCAAATCATATCAACTTCAAAAGTAGAGTAAAACATAAAAATTTATCAATCTAAATTAAAAATCCACAAAAAAAAAGAATATATATATATATATATATATAGAGAGAGAGAGAGAGAGAGAGAGAGAGAGAGAGAGAGAGAGAGAGAGAGTATTCACCTTTTTGTGTGAGCAAAGTATGAATTGAAATAAAGATAAAATAACAAATTTTATAGTAAAAAAATGGGAGAAGAAAAGTCAAAATAAAAGGAAGATGAAGAGATGGAGAAATTGTAAGGTTAATTTATAGAGTAGAGGGGAAATAAAAAGGTAAAAGTAAGTAAATGTTGGAGAAGGTGTAATTGTGAAGTAGGAAATTAATAAGGAGAAAAATAATTAAAAAGGTGAGAGAAAATATTAAAAACAAGTTTATGATGTGGCGCTAATGTGGCTCAACAGGAGCGCAGCAGCATTAAACGTTACGCTTCAGCTTTTAGATACACTAGTCACTGACCCGTGGGATGCACGGGTAAGCTACTGAGTATATAACATGTACCACAATAGATAATATTATATGATACATTAGGAAGAAATACAATTCATTGAACAAACCTCCAAAAAAAGTCTATAAGTAAATAGAAAATTAAATTATTTTAGTAATACAAAACTATTCACTCACTAAAAACCAATTTGAAAACCTTTTTCAAAACCCAAGCGGCCTTCTGATAGAAAACACCATACAAACATATAAAGAGAATTTGAACAATGGTTTTAATGAATTTAATTAAGAAAATTTTATTTGTTAAAAGTTGACAGAAGTACAGTTGTAAGTGAGTCTTAAAAATTGTTCAAAGTTGTACATAAGCAAATAACCAAAAATAAGCTAACGGTCATTAACTGCTAATTATTAAATGTTTGTCAATGACAATTTTTTTTGGAATCAAATAATTTGTAAACACCACATTTATGAATGTAAAAAGACTAAGAATAAAGTACCAATGATGGAATGAGCGGCCACAGGTTTTTTATGAATTCAAATCATAGATATTATAATCTTTTTTTTTTTTTTTGCTAAATAACAAAGATATTGCAATCTTTACCTTCAAAAAATATCAATTGCTATATAAGTTCCATCATTGATGACACGGAAATTTCTCTTTGTTTATATCTTTTCAAAAAGTTATTTCCCCATAACAGGCATATCTAGTAAATCAAAATGCAATATAGAAATAAAAAGTCATATCCAGGCTCCATAACCTAGAACAAATTCTAGGATAAAGCAATAAAGATTCCAGAAGTCATGCATATATTGATGCATTTAGAAAAGGCAAAAGTAAACTAAGTTCTGACCAAAAAGCATACAAAAAACTCAATAGATTAAACAATCAATGTATAAGCTCTATTGTTTTTGTGATTCCACATAACTAAAAAGAACAGTTTGAGAGAATTTCAATGTGAGTCCAATAGCAATCAAAGCTAAACCTTATTACTTGGAAGTTAATAGCTTTGTCAAGATGGATTGTTTATGGTAAACAACTGTAAGCTTCATTGGCAAAATTAATTCTTAGTTTCCATAACACTTGAAAAGGAAAATAAAAAGATGTTAAAATCAACAACCATAATGTCTTCATTTCATCGTTGCTCACCTGAGTTAATCACAATAATACACAACAAAGGCTTTAAGCTAGTAGGTCATGGCTTGTAAAGAGAAGACTGGAACCTAATTTTTTGAAGAATATGCATGCATTGTATCAGCGAAACATAAAAAGGATATAATATCATCTTTTATCTCCACTGATCCGTGTCTATATGATATATTCAAAACATAGATATCAGATGTTCAACCTACATAACCAAATGGGATAGCAGTCAAAAAAGAAGCAACATGTTCTAGGTATTAAACAATCACAACAAAACAACAAAATAAAGGTATGGTTCAATATCAATAATTTTAATTATATTTAAGCTTCATGGTGGGCTAAAGAACAAAAAGAAAAATAAAAGAGAGCAAAGAGAATCCCCATATTAAATGGCACATACCCATGCTTTGTAAAATCCAAAGGTGCAGTCCCCTCTGGAACGGCTCTAATTTCGGTTTCACAAACTCGCTTGCCATTCTACCAACCTATAAAAATAACTACCATACAAAAATTTAAAATGCAAATCCAATACTAAGTAATATTCAGTCAAGAAATCAAACTTTTTTCCAAAAACTCAGATTTAATTCACATGAACTGTAATAGAAGTTTCAATTTTTTGGGACCTGGAGATGTGCTTTATCGGCTACAAAATCATAGTAAGGAATTACATCAAAAAATTAATGAGTAAATGAACTAACAAACCCAGTCAATTTAAAAAAAAATCTTAGGTTTATAATAGACTCTTATAATCCAAATTTTCTTTTGAAACCAACAATAGTCAAACTAAAAGCAATTCACACATTCACAAATTAGTAAAACTAAATAAAAGTTAAAACGATTCACAGATATTTGATGCCATTTGTACTAAAATGGATTTCGTTGGACAGAGAGAAAGAGAGTGACCATCTTGAAGGAGTTGGTGTTTTGAGCAATATCGTTGTCAAGGAAGAGAGTGAAGTGGAGACTGAGGACTTCAAAGTTCAGAAAGAACGAAAACTTTGACTTTGACTCTTTGTTTTCCTCATCAACTGCTTACTCTCCCATATCCTTCACATGTGTGTAAGATGAATTATAAAATCATGTCATTCAAAGAATCAAAAGGGTAAGAAGGCTAAAAGCAGTTCTATCCATTCATTGTATCTATTGGTTTGGGTTTAAGATAGGTAAAATTAGATTACTGAATTATAGAATGAGAGAAGGGATTTGGCCTTTGGTTTTTGGGCTTGCTTTGAAAATTTTCTTAATTCTGAGGATTTCTGCAAAATGAGCAAAACTTTTATGAAGTTAAAGTCTCAAAATTATTATTGTAGGAAATAAAGTACAGCAGGAGGTGGAGAAAAGGAGAAGTACATACAAAGATAGGGAGGAGAGAAGTGTTTGTGGTTTTTTTTGGAAAGAAGAATTGCTACGAAACCTGTAAAAATTCAAACTATCCAGAGCCAGGCAAAATGTTGCGTAAGTTTGCGTTTTTTTTAGTCGTGTGATATTATTTGTAGAATTTAGAAGTCAAAACGTTTCACATCAACAACCAAACGAAAAGGCACCTGTTTATAGATAATTCTTAAAAGGTGTAATTAAAAAGTATTGAATTAAACGGTTAGTTAAAAACGTAAAATCCTGAAAGTCACAATGTTTGGTGTTTTTAAACGTTAACGTGGCTAAAATTTATATAGCCACTTGGCTAAAATTTGTGTGTGTAATTGTCATATCATACCCAATAAATGAAAGAAGTTACAACAAATAAAGGATGTGAGGAGGTTGTAACCTATTGGTGACTGTCAGAATTCTATATAATAGCGGCATTTGAAGAGTCTTGGTTAATGGAGGGACACATGATAAAGTTGAAGATAAGAGTAACATCCGAATTTAAGAAGATGCTCAATAAATGTCAACCGGTAAATCTAAAAATAAAAAATAAAATAAGAAAATAAATGATGATGTGACGCTGATGTGGCTTAACTGGAGCGTAGCAACAATAAATGCTACGCCTCAGCTTTTAGTAATATATAGATATAGACTAGCCGCAGACCCACGCAATGCGTGGGAATATATAAATATTTTGCAATGGAGTGTAATATATAAAAATTAACATTTACTTCAAATATTATTTATTTTAAAAAAAAATTCTACAAGTATTTTTCATCTTTTTATATCTACAAAGTACAAATATATCATACTATTATATTTTGTATGTTTGATTAATATTTTTTTAAGATGAACTATATTTTTCTAACTTCTGTTGTAGTGTGTTATATTTGATATACAACTAAACTTTGTAAGTTTCAAATTTTTTATTCAAATTTCTCATCTCTTAAGGAATAATGAGATTATCATAATAATAAAAATTCATCACAAAAATTATAATGTTATCTTAACAAAAATTAAAATGAAACAAAAGGAATAAAATACATACTTTATATAATTTATTACTCAAAATTGGTAAGTATATTCAAATTCATAACCATGTAGAATGTGTTTTGACATAAACTCAAATTCCTATTTCTAAAAACTAAGTATTAACCCAAATCAAAATTCAACCAAAGCTTTACAAGGGAGAGAGAAGACTTTGTAATGGGAAATTAAAAAAAAATTACCAAAACACATATTTAAAAAAAAAAAACCATCAACCTTAATCAGAATTATAAGAAAGAACAAAAATCCACAAGAGAGGGAGAGAGAGAGTATTTACAATTTTTTTGTGGGGAGAATATGGATTGAGTGGAAGAAATAACATCGAATTTACACAAAATAAAATGGGGAGAAGAAGAGTCAAAATATAATACAGAGAAAATGATGAAGGAAGTGTGACAGTAAAGTAGAGAGTAGTGGGAAGATAAAGACAGTCAGGTAGAGAACAATGGGGAGATAAAGAGGTAAAAATTTAATAGAACCCTCACTTATACTAATTTCCATCAAAGACCAAATTCTCAAACACATGCCATTGACTCTACTCATGTCCACTACACACATTCATCAACGTGTCTATATACAAATCACCCACTTGCCATTACATTCATTTTATCAATGTTTTGAATTTCCAAAAAGATTCAAAATAGTGCATATACGAATTGTAAGTGTGTGAGTCACTTATATTATCATGATGTTGTGGTCAAAGTTAGTGGTAAACTTATTGAACTCGACCAATTGTTTATGCCTCAGAGAAGATGGCTATTAGCATTCCAAGTCATGAAGTTTAAATGGCAATGGGAAATTATCATAATGTATCAGCTGCTATGCCCCAAAAATAGCAGTTGCTCCTACCTTCATTGCATCACACAACTATATCATATTATGTTTAATAAGGAAAGAAATAAAAAAAAATATGAAATTTAAAACTCTAGTATAGGAGTATTGTTATGTTTTGTCTAAAACTCATGTACACAATATTCTAGACCTTCAATAGGAGACAATTCCAAAAAGAAATTCAGGTAGTTGAAAGAAAGTAGCATAATCCAAAATCTAAAACTAAAAACCCAACTGTTGTTCATGTACACAATATTATAGATAGATATTCAAGAATCAAGAACCAATTAGTTTCTTCATTCGCATAACAATTAGCTTAAAGCTAGATACTAATGGAATTTTAAAAGAATTCAGTTCTTTGAATTTCCTCACTCCTAAATTCCTAAACAATTTCTCAAAATCTAAACAATCTCTAAAGTTTTTCGTCAACCAAATAGGCCAACTAAGGTCCAAAATACAAAAATTCTAGCCACAACACAACAATTTACTTAAGCTGGTGTGCTTTGAAGAATTAGAGTTTCATTTAAAAAAGTTAAGATAAAATGATTTAGATTGTTACACCCTAAGTTCTATACAACAAAAAAAATTTAAGCTTCAAGCTCTACTTTGTTTTCTCTTCCATTGGCCCACAATTTTTGGGACACCAAACAGTCCAATTAAATAATAAACAACAAATTATTAATATAAGGAAAGAGAAATCTTATAGAGCTAATGTGTGTTGAACCATAAAAAGCAAATTATCAACCACCACCCAAGAAAAACATCAAATTTATTCCCCTTTCCTTCAAAAGGTTCTAAGAAAAAATAATAATTACTAATTGATTGGTATGAACTTCAATAGAATAAAAAGCTTCCAGTGATTGCAAGGCTTAATTGTTGATATCTGTCAAGAAATTGACAAACAAAACAAAGATAAAAATAAAATTTAGGTCAACATATAAAACAATAGGAAAATGAGAACAACAACGATTTATCTTTGTTAAAAATGAATAACACGCTTACTATAAAATAAAGACCAAAACAGAAAACGTCACATTGAAGTTAATTATCATACAGAAAAACATTATGGCAAACATATTGAAAGTAACATTCCTGCAATCTAGAGAAGTGCAACCATAAAGCAATTTATAACAAACATGATCAAATGCTCAATTCAAATCAATTTTGAAAAAGAAAAAACATATTTGAATAGTTTTGAGACCATGAAAACTCAAACTCATTCATCATGAAATCCCAAAATTGAATTACATTTTTTTTTTCTAGTAATGAGAAGGAAATAAATAAATAATAAGAATAATATAGCAATAACAAAAAGAACCATTAGTAGAAAAAAAAAGTGGTTGAAACAATAGAAAATAATCAACCAAAAGAGAAACAAAATTGGAGAAAGAGAGAGAGTATTGACCTTTTTCTTGTGGATAACTTGGAAAAAATAGGGGAGAGAGGTGTAAATGAAGTAAGAAGAAATTTATATGAAAATTAAGATGGAAGAGAAAGGGTGGAAGTAGATGAAAGGTTGAATGAAGTGAAACTATTGAATTTAAGAAGATATAATGGAATTTTTTTTTTTTAAATCTAAAGAAAATCAAAGGAAAATTTTAAAAAATAAAATTATTGGAGGGGATGAAATATTGAACTAAAAAGACAATAATTGAAGAAGATAAATAGTTGAACAAAGTAAGAATTGCAAAAAAAAAAAAAAAAAAAAAAGATGCTAAAGATGTAGTGCATAAAGAACTTTATAAAATTTATTACAAAACTCCATTATTATATACAGTGTAGATATGTATAGACATTATTTTTGGCTTTTTTATTCTTCATTAATAATAGTATTTAGTTATAAACATCTAAATTAAAGTAGATAAATATGTAAAGGTAAAATTATATATAATGTTAAACCACCAAAGATGAATGTATAAAGTCAATAATCTATTTATATTTTTTTTGTTAAACACGTCAGTAATATAAAAAATATAAAGGTTTTAAATATTTAAAAAGCATTTTTAGTAGATTGTAATATTTAAAAAAAAAAAATCTCAATATTTTATGTAACTTTTCCCATAAGATCAATATTGTTGACATCCTTTATATTAAAAAAACACTGAAACACATAAACAAAGAGATTAATTGTGCAGAATTGCAAGAGTATATACGTGATATTAGTATTTCATTTACAACATATACATGATATATACATGATTCATGGTCAGTTAGTATGAATCGTAATAATTACATCCTCTTCAATGATAGCAGCGGCAATTTCAAGTTGCATTAGTAACTTAAAATCATCTTTAACAGTGAGTTCATCTCTCCTTTAATTTCATGCACACTTCAAGCATCAACAGTTGCTATGAATTGTAACAATTACATCCTCTTCAACAATAGCAGCGGCAAATTTAGGTTGCATTAGTACCTCAAAATCTTCTTTAACAGCGAGGCCATCTCTCTCCCCGATAGCCTTCGATTTCATGCACACTTTTAAGCATCATTGGCCTTCTATAGGTACAAGGCTGAACACAGCTACAAGCAATCCTAGGGAACTGAAGTATTTCACCATCATATCCTTTCTATAACAAAAGATTTATCAATGACATTATATAGACCAAACATTGATTCCAAAAAGTTATGAAAATTAGTTAAGAATTATAAACCTAAAACAGAGATGCAAGTAGAAAAAAAAAATCAACAGAGAGAGAGAGAGAGAAATAACCTTTTTTTTATGAGAAAAAACTACATAGAAAATGGAAGAGAATAGCAAATTTATAGTGAAATGGTGTGAATAAGAAAAGACAAAATAAGAGAAGATTAAAAGAAAGATTAAAAGTGATATTAAAGTAGATAGTAGTGGGGAGATAAAAAGGTAAGGAGGAGATGAAAAGGTAAGAGGGGGAGAAAGGTTGGCGTAAGTGTAAATATTAAAAGAAAAAGTAAATGTTAAAAAAATTAGAGAAAAATTGGAAAGAAATAGGATAATGACATGGTGGAAGTTAATAAATAAGTAGTGGGTTGGATTTATTATAGGGTGATAGTGGAAGTAAATAAATAAGTAGTGGGCTATATTTATAAGGCTGAAAATTGTAAAAACTATTTTAAAATTGTAGGACAAATTATATCAAAAAAAAAAAAAAAAAATTGACGTGGCAGCTGATGTGACGTAACGTGAAAGCAGCAGCATTAAATGCTATGCTTCAGCTTTTAGTAATATATAGATATAGATTAGCCGCTAACCCGTGCGATGCACAAAAAAATTCAAAAAAATGTTGAAGAACTTATTTATTTGTTTGTTTCTTTTTATATCATCTTCCTTTAGATTGACGATAGCTATAAGATTTTTTTAAAAAAAATTATAGAAATGCTGTAAGATTAATTCCTAACATGCACATGCTCCATTCTAGACTTGCTAAAACAAAAAATCTATAAATCCTTTATAAATTTATTTGCGATGCACAGGAATGCTACTAACAATAACATCTAGCAAAATATAATCTTATTTTCCTCTTCTTCTTCTTCTTCTTTCTTTTTTTTTGTTGTTGTAGTAGTAGTAGTTTGAGCGATTTGTTTTGCAAAATAGGCCTAAACAAAATTGGTCTGACTTTGCTTCAGTCATCATATGATCATTGTAGGCCAAGCTTGTCTAGGATTATTTTGAATGATTTTAAACCATTATCCACAAACCGTGATGATCTTGGACATGGATTTGGCAACAAAATGAAAAACTTAAAATCATAGATTTAATCATGTTCCTAGTTAATAATAACATACTACCTATCATCCTCAAAACACACCTTCTACACACTTGACAATGATGAGCTCTAGGAGGCTTGTATGTAAAACAAATGTTAGGTGCCTCAATTTTGCACCCTATGTAATGCTTTTGTCAGTTCGTTTAGACCCCTTAACCCAACAGATTAACCTAGAGAATTAGCCAAGTTATTAACTTAGGTAATTTAATTAAACTAGGTTAACACAAATAAATATAAAAACAATAAAGCAGCGGAAAATAAACAACACAAAGATATGATGACCCAGGAAACCACACCGGTAAAAACCTGGGGAGGATTTGACCTAGCTATCCTCAAGGTAAACTGAATCCACTATGAAAGAATTGAAGTTTACACAATAGACTTAGACCACTAACGTCATATTGCTACCTGCCTGTAGGAAACTTACTACCATGACCCCATGATAGCTCCGAGATCCACGGACTCCTTCTTTCCGGAATTCTTCAGCAAATCCACAAGCGCACCTGCTTGTATATCTTTGTGCTCTTTGATTCTGCAACTGTAACGATCTACACAACTCTTGACATAAATCTCAAGTTTGTAAACCCTAAGTGTATGTGAAGGTAAACACCTCTAGATCTCACAATGAGATTCACAAACACAGCAAAACAGAACTCTAAAAACGTGGCTAGGGTTTTCCCTTTTATACTTAGGGCAAACATAAAACCCTATACATTAAAACGGGCTTGGGCTGAGTTGGAAAATTCTGCAGAAAACGTTCTGTGCGATTTTCGATCGATCGAGTCTAATTTTCGATCGATCGAGTCTCACAGAAAGTTACAAGTAATTCTGCATAAAAACTCGATTCCAACTTTACAATAAACCCCATACTTTGAGCAAGTCTAACACACGACTCAACATTGTTTTGATCATGGTTTGCCAACATACAAAATGAAGTTCTAAATACATTAGATCCTAGTCTTTAGAACCTAACAAACTCCCCCTTTGGCAATCCGTGACAAAACACAGACTAAACAAAATGCTCAAAGTTACAAATTGAAAAAGCCCATTACAAAAAAATAGCCACTTAACAATTCAACCTAAACTACTATCCAACAGTTGCAAGGTAGACAGCAGCTCGACTGAAAACAACCTGTATATTCCTGTAACACTTAACAAACACATAAACACATGTGTGGAACAAAAACAGGAAATACATAAATAAAAATTTCTTAATTTCACATGACACAAAATAAAAAACATATATCATGAATAACATCATCAATATAAGTCAATAAGCACAGTAACATAGTGAAATAAGAAAACATATACATAACAATGTATCTCAACAAAAATATCTCCTAATCAAGAGCTAAAAATGTAAATACACAGTGAAGCACCTAGATACAATCTAATAACTCCACAAGCTCCGCAGTATCACTACTAAGAAAACAAACACTCCCCCTAAAATGTAAATCCCCTCAACACAAAAACAAGCTACTAATGAACTATGCACTCCCCCTTTTTGTGACGAATTGCCAAAAGGCACTCACTCATCATCAAAAGGAGGTGGAGAAGAGCGACGAGAGCTCGCCAAATCCGCTCGCAAGGCACGAAACTCATCGAGGATGTCCACCAAAAGCTGACCATGAGCCGCCTGAACGGTCACGACAGTGTCAAGCGTCCGATGAAGGTCAGAAACCTCATCAAACGGTGGAGGAACATCAGCAGCAGCAGCAGCAACAGCAGGATCCGAAGAAGTCCCAGCTGCAAAAGGATCTGCAGAAGAAGAAGAAGGGGGTGGAGTGACACCGGTAGGCTCTACCCTAGCACGCTTAGAGCTAGCTCGAAGTTGAGCAGCCCTTTGCCTCAAAAAGGTAGCACCTATAGGAGCAATAACATGAACAGGCTCGGAAGCAGGATACTCACCAAAACCAAGAAAGAGAAGAATCCTATGAATAAAAACAGGAAAAAACAAAGCATGAGCCTGAGAACTAGACCTATGAACCTCGTTCAAAGAACGAAGGAACATATGCGGAAAACTGATAGGAGCATCAGTGACCAAAGCATACAGAAACACACATCGCTCAAGAGGGACGGTGTGAACATGAGTAATCGGCCACAAAGAATGACATGCTATCCGAAAGAAAAGATAGTGCAACTCAGACAGCTCAGCAGACGAGATCCGAGGATCAGAACCCCACTGGATAGAAGTACCAGTGATGTATGACAAGACGTCATCAAGGGGAGGAGACTCCTCGTAAGGAAAGACGGGATGGTCCACAATGGGCACCCCAAGAGCATCCGACACCACCGAAGGGGTAATGCGGTACTCGACACCACGTAACCACACCCTGACTAAGGTGTCGTTATCGTAGACATGAATAGAGAGGTTCGAATAGAACTCTATAATCAAAGAAGCAGGAGGAGGATGCTCAAAGTCTAGAAGAGGTAACCAACCCCGACGCTCAAAGTTCCTACGAACCTCAGGATCTAACTCATCTAAGATAACCCTACGCTCAGCCCAAATCTGACGCCTAAGATTAAGGGTCTCATATGTAATCTGGTTAGACTCACTAGGAAATCTCTCGGTGTCAAAAGATGGAGAAGGATCAACAGTCCTATGGGCTCGAGTTTTCCTAGGCATAGTGCTAAGGAAAAGAGACAGACACAGAAAGAAAAGAGCAAAAACCAAAACCAAGAGCAGACTGCAAGTTAGCACAGCATAAAAAATATAGAAAATATCAAATCTATATGATGCATGAGCATGAACAGAAAATGATGCATGTACTAATGCAGTGACATGTTCAATTTTGATTCAAATTAACAAAATTGGCTTGAGCAAGCAAAGTGTATCAAAAATTCCCAATTTGAAAAACCCTAGTTTTCAAAACACAACAAATTGATAAATTGATCAACACAATAGTCAATTAACTCAATATAATGATCAAATTAATCAATCTAACAAGCCAATTTTATCAATTTCAACCCAATTGAACAAAATCCCCAATTTATTCAAATATAAGCCCTAGAATTTCAAATTTTCTTCAAAGCATCAAATAAACCAAATTAAACCACATGAGGTGCTTAGGAAAGGTGTCCCCACAAAAACCCATAAAGAATTTGAGAAAGAATCACTCCAAAACAATCCCAAAAATAGAAAATCCCTAAATGCCGAAATTACCCAAATATGCATGAAAAAATGCATGAAAATAGAAAATAAATGCAAAAGGAAGGGTATAAGGGACTTACCAGCTGAGGGAGAGAGAGATTATGCAAATAAAGTGGAGGAAAACGACAAAAATCCCAAGAATAGTGCTGACCAGTTGGTAGGAAACCAAAAAGAGATTTGAAAAGTTTTGAAAAAGTGAAAAGACACTTGAGAAACTTTCTTTTAAAAAACAGCCGGCACGATTTTCGATCGATCGAAAATTACATTCGATCGGTCGAAAACTTATTCGATTGATCCAAAAACAGCTTAGATCGATCAAACCAACCAGAGAGTTTTCTGAACAAATTTAAACATTTTCGATCGGTCGAAAATCAGTTTCGATCGATCGAAATTCTGGAAAAATCAGTGTTTTGAAAAACCAAACATTTTAAACCAAAACTCCTCAAAGCAGCAGATTTTTAAAATCAAATGCATGAGTATGAGATGATATGATTTTCAAAAACACAAGTATTCAACCCAGATTCCTCAACCAAAATTTTCTCTCAATATACCCAAAAAAAATAAACAAGCAAACATGTTCGGCATCAATTTTCAAAGAATTCTCAAACTTGGTTGGTCAGACCAAAAACACACACAATAACATGTACACAATTTTAGCAAAGATTAACTTGTGTAGTGTGTGCAACTAGCATAAGCTTGAGAAACATGTGAGGTGATATACACATAGAGATCAATCACAATTTCTACAAAATCCACCACATGAATTTGAAAGAGACTATCCCTTAAAGAGTTACATCATATAACTCCCACATCTCCTAGAGTAAAAGCTTGCAATCATGTAAGTTTCTTGATTTGCCTCATTATTCAAATTAATTGATTAGAAACTTAATAATAGCCGGGATAATGTACACACCAATTTTATGAATTTGTGAAATTATTATAGCCCAATAATGTACACACCAATTTTAATAGAGGCTACACCTTATGTTCTTTTTGTGCATGTGCTACACTTTCTCGAGCACAAAATCTTATGATATGCACTAAGGTGTTCATGATTGGCTAATACACAGTGGTGAGATAGTTATTTATGCATTTCTCATTAAGTTCAAGTCCAACAATCAAAGACATACAACTTCAAAATCAAGATCATGTGATCAACAAATATAGCATCTTCCCACACAACATGCACAACAAGACTTTAGCTAGTAAAGTGCAATAAATAAGTGCATCAAAGCTAAACAAGGTACATAAACATGTTATGCAATAATTGATAGACCAACCTTGTCTTCAAATTCAAGGAAAAATAGCAAAACACAATTTGCAACAAATTTTTTTTTTTTTTTTTTTTATATAACAAAAAAACAACCTAGAATGAAATGCATGAATGCAATGCAATGCAAATCCTAGAAACAGAGGTCACAAAAGATATAGCAATAAAGCACAAGGACCATGTCAGACAGACTCAATTAGGTTGAGCCTTTTTGCATCTAAGACTTCTTAGATGCAACTCTTACATTGGAGTTATGATTCATATTCGAATTCTGAGCAACTCCAGGATTGGAAAAAAGGTTTAACGCCTTTACCAATTCACCAATCAGTACCATAGGATCACGTGCTTGAGGCACAGGTACTGTAGTTTTATTTGCTCGCTTCGCAGCTTGCAACTTAAAACAATTTGGACGTATGTGTCCAGGTTTTCCACAAAAATGACAAACCCATGCAGGCTTATCATGCAATTTGCCCTTAGTCGAAGTAGAAGCTCTAGAATGAGAAGCATGAAGATCAACCCTAATTTTTCTAGGTGGAGTAACATTCAAAGGCTTGACAGGTTCACTCACCACGGGTTTGACAATCTCACTCTTAGAAGGTTCAGAAGAAGGAACAAATTTAGTGGAAGAAGGTTCAAGTACAGAAATACTTTCCTCATAACCTAAACCAGATTTATCAGAAGGAGACTTTTGAATACTCAGCATGTGATCAAGTTTGGAGCTTGCAGACCTATTAGTTTGTTCTCTAGCAACAGACAAATCATGTTCCAAACATTTAACTTTCTCAAGCAAGAGCATGTTCTCAGTTTTCACATTATTCAAAAGTTCATTTGCATCAAATAATTTAACAAGTAAATTTTTCTTTTCAAGATCAAGAGATGCGATTTTCTTCAAGCCTAACTCAACATTCATAGCATCCTTTGCAGCAACTTTGCAAAGTTTATTGTAGGCTTCCTGTAGATCTGCATCCTCAGAGAGTTCCCCATCAGAAGGGTTCTCTTCAACAGACAAGCTTTCATTGACTACCGTGGTAGCAGTGAAAGCAATAAAGTTTCCATCCTCATCACTTGCGGATTCATTGTCGGAAACTTCGTCATCACTAAGGGTTACAGCCATAGCTTTACCCTTAGACCTCAAATAAGTAGGACATTCAGACTTTAAATGACCATACCCTTGACAACCATAACATTGTTGTCCCAAAGAATTATTAGAAGATTGACCTACTTTTTCCTTAGGTTTTTCAAAGTTATTAACCTTAGTGGGTTCATTCTTCCTAAAATTTCTAGGTTCAACAGTGTTCTTGCCTCTTGCCCTTCTATTACTATTTCTCAGAAAGTTTCTAAAGTTCTTGGCAAGATAGGCAATCTCTGTAGCAGAGAGATCATCATCAAATCCACCATCCTCAACATCATCAACAGACTTAAGAGCCATTGATTTGGATTTGTTAGTTTTAGGGAGGTCTAACTCATAGGACTGAAGAGATCCTACAAGTTCATCAACAGGGATGGAGTCCACATCCTTACTCTCAGTAATGGCAGTCACTTTGGGTCTAAAATCTTCAGTCAAAGATCTAAGAATCTTCCTAACAATTTTAGGTTGATCATAGATTTCACCCAAATTATAAGCAGAATTAACAATATCATTCAACTTAGCATAGAACTCATCAAAAGATTCATCATCATTCATTCTAATGCTTTCAAATTTAGAAGTTAATTGCTGTAGTTTATTTATCTTAACTGCCTTTGTGCCTTCATGCACAGTCTGGAGGATATTCCAAGCAGTATGAGCAACCTCAACATTAGAGATTCTCTTAAATTCCTCCATGGAAACAGCATTAAAAATAGCATTCATTGCTTTGCTATTAAAAGCGGCTGCCTCCTTCTGAGAAGTTTGCCACTCACTCACAGGAGTAGTGGGCTTCTCCCATCCGTATTCAACGGAATTCCACACCCTCTCATCAATGGATTTTAGGAATGCTTTCATCCTTACTTTCCAATAGGCATAGTTGTTTCCATCAAAGTGAGGGGGAACAACTAGAGAGTGTCCGTGTTCCATGACAACAGGGGTCAAGGATCAGCTCAAAGATCAAAGGATCAAACACAAAAGCTACCCGCTCTGATACCACTTGTCAGTTCGTTTAGACCCCTTAACCCAACAGATTAACCTAGAGAATTAGCCAAGTTATTAACTTAGGTAATTTAATTAAACTAGGTTAATACAAATAAATATAAAAACAATAAAGCAGCGGAAAATAAACAACACAAAGATATGATGACCCAGGAAACCACACCGGTAAAAACCTGGGGAGGATTTGACCTAGCTATCCTCAAGGTAAACTGAATCCACTATGAAAGAATTGAAGTTTACACAATAGATTTAGACCACTAACGTCATATTGCTACCTGCCTGTAGGAAACTTACTACCATGACCCCATGATAGCTCCGAGATCCACGGACTCCTTCTTTCCGGAATTCTTCAGCAAATCCACAAGCGCACTTGCTTGTATATCTTTGTGCTCTTTGATTCTGCAACTGTAACGATCTACACAACTCTTGACATAAATCTCAAGTTTGTAAACCCTAAGTGTATGTGAAGGTAAACACCTCTAGATCTCACAATGAGATTCACAAACACAGCAAAACAGAACTCTAAAAACGTGGCTAGGGTTTTCCCTTTTATACTTAGGGCAAACATAAAACCCTATACATTAAAACGGGCTTGGGCTGAGTTGGAAAATTCTGCAGAAAAATGTTCTGTGCGATTTTCGATCGATCGAGTCTAATTTTCGATCGATCGAGTCTCACAGAAAGTTACAAGTAATTCTGCATAAAAACTCGATTCCAACTTTACAATAAACCCCATACTTTGAGCAAGTCTAACACACGACTCAACATTGTTTTGATCATGGTTTGCCAACATACAAAATGAAGTTCTAAATACATTAGATCCTAGTCTTTAGAACCTAACAGCTTTGAATGTTGACAACAATAGTTCCCCTCAGATATTGAAATATAGGAGTGTAATACTTATAGTTGACAAACTTATCCAACGAAAAAAAAAAGTAACTACAGTTAACTCGGGAAAAAAAAAATGCAAGATGTAGCAATTGGCCTTGGCTCAAGGTGGATAAAGAATATTAGAATAGATCAACTGAATGTTGGACAAAGGTAATCAGACTTCAAGTTAATACCAACCGTACATTCGAAGCAATTGCAATATCCAAGTCTACTCAATGCCTCTCAAAAGCAAATAAAAAATAGAAAGACACTCAAATAAATACAAACACAAATTTTTCATCTCTGCTTTTCTACTTCCACTTTACTTTTCCTTCGTTCTCTATGAAACCAAATAAAATACTCATGAGAAAATGCTCTAGAAGTTATTACCATTGTGATCGTTGAATGCATTGAAATTAGCATATAAACTATGTAGATAGCATATGGAGAATGGAAATCCAAAAAACAAAAACAAAAAAACATTTGAATACCAAACAGTAATCAAACAAATGCTAAATATTATTTTCCTTCATTGAACAATGGATTTTTTTAGAGAAAGAGAGAGAGGGCGACCTATTTGTCCAAATAGGATATCTCTGGCTGAATCGTTGGCAGAGGAGAGTGGGCTAGGGCAGAGCAAAAGTTGTCTTTTGTGAGCGATTATGGAGAAGAAATTGGGGATTGCAAGTTTTGCGTGTAGGTTTTTCAGAGTTAGTAGGGTGTTCAAAAGGTTAATAATGTGGGTTTTAGTTATAAATAAATAAAATCTATAGTATTTATAGATAATAGAAAGAAATAAATCAGATTTAAAAATTAAAAAAAATGCTGATGTGTAAAATTGTAGAGAGGTCAGTTAGAGACTTCAATTTTATATAATATATATATATATATATATATATATATATATATATATATTTATGTAGCCATGTTGGTGTGATAAAGAGCGGTTAAGAAAAAACCAAAAGGTACTTGTTGACCGACAAGGTGTTTATTGACTGAAAGATGCCTATTGCATGAAAATGTGTCTATTAACCAAAAACATGCCTATTGAAAAATGAAAAGTTACAACTGTTCATGTTTTTAAATGTATATGTGGCATTAATTTATGTAGCCACGTGGTACAATGAGGAATGGTCAACAAAAATCAAATGTTTCGGCTATTAATTATTACTAGCATGTAGTCCATGCTTACGCACGGAAATATTAACAATTGTGATGATAAGATGTTCATCTTGAAAGATTCAGTTTCCACATTGAGCTTGAAATTTTCTTGGAGGCGTCAATGAAGCGGTAATGTATGAGAGTGTGAAGCAAGGAAGAGTGGGATTGAAAATTGTGTTTGAACCCGGCCTTACTCTTAGAAATCTAAAAGGAGGAGGAGAGGATAGTGTGTGGATCTAGTTGGCAGAGGTTGAGAGAGGAGGAGGAGACATGGGATGACGATATGACATTAGAAGGAGATGATGTTTTACTTTTATAGTCTTTCTCGTTGGACTCTTTGGTTCTAGTAGTGGGCAGGTGAGATGTTCACCCATAAAAGTGTGCAGGTGAGATGTTATTGCTTTGGCCAATGAGCATTATCATTGTAGTTTTCTTAGCTTCCGTGTTAAATGTTAATGCATCATTTATTTGGACACAAAAAGTAGAAAATTTAGATAAGATACATGACACAAAATTGGAGTCCAATTTATAAACTAATTAGATTTTTTTTTTTTTTGAGTTTTGGTTAGGACAAGTTGCGCAAAATTGAGAATCCAAATTTAGACACATGATACAAAATTGAAACTCTAATTTGAAATTCTATTTGAGTTTCTCTCTGCTTCAACTATTATTATATACTAGTGTTTAACCCGCACAATGCGCGGGATCATTTTACATATTTATGATCTTTACATCCAACATAAACTTAGTTCTCATATTTCCACTACATTTATTCAAACCTACATAATTTACTATATTTAAGCATATAGTATCCAATATCCCCTAAAATTTTTAAACATTAGTCTTTTGCAAAACATTTTTTTTTTAACAAAACAATAATGGTATTTATTGAGAATTTATAAAACTTGTACATCAGTAACTATTGAATTTGAAATACATTCCGGAGTATCATACATAGATTTGAGTATGTTGTATTGCCTCAAAAGAAAGCAATGCACCTGAAAGCATGACGAATACTTAAAGCATGTTATGTGCTTGAATGATGAAGCTATCTTCATACTCTACCTCCAAGTCTCATATCAACAAATGCTTGGCAAATTCCAAGGCTTTATGCATCCCAACAGCTAGCACTTCAATCAATCATTATCAGTATCCAACAAATTCGGTAGTCCCCAAATAATGTTAATATACCAAACAGAAAAGCATTTCCAAGGTCTTTTTGTGGGATTCTATATATCACACAAAGTTGAGATATACAAAAATGGTTCTCCAAAAGGCCAACATCACTTGGCTAATTTGGTACTCTTTTCTTTCTTCTTTAAAGCAATTTGATGGTTTTTGAATCTTTCTTTCTTGAGTTATTTGGCTTTGACAGTCATAAACTGCAAAGATTGAAGGAAGGGATTGGCTCGCAGATTAACGGTCTAAAGAGAATCAGAAAGGGGACAATTGCAAAAAGTAAAAAAAGGGGAAAAAAAAAACCACATTTATAAAACTTATACCTAGACTATGGCTTGCGTAGTACACTGTAGTGGAGTGCTCTACGGTTTTGGCTTTTAATAATCTGCCCTTTACTAATCTCACTAACAATTTGCAAATGTCATTCTATTTTAAAAAAACATTACTTAAACTTACATAAAAGCTTGAAACACACCAATCTAAAGCTTACATGACAATTTCAAACACCAAACTTGCTATTCCTAGGAACCACAATGAATCACACCGAAATAAAACTTATATGATAATATTAGTTAGAGCCTTTGAGGTATGTATCATAATTTGTGTGAGGGTATGAAGGAGAATATAAAAGTTAAAATAAAAGAAATATCTCTTAATATTTTTGTAGATTAACCCCATTCCTCCCCTTTTTTTTGTTTTGGGTATTACAGAAAGCATTAGAAAACTTTAGCCCACAACATTCTCATAAACTAAACATAATTTCACAACTAATGATTTAAAAATGAAATATACAAGAACTCCTTATATTGCCCAATTGTGCTAAGCTACCAAATCCTAGATTGTACGATGACTTAAAACAATATATGAAAGCAGTCACAATATAATGCACATGAAATGATCATGATAAATCAACTCTAACATTTGTGAAATCACCCAACAGGATAAACTCAAAGATTTGTGTAAAATCATGTCTTGATAGTCACAAATTTACAATCAATATTGTAGCATCCAAAACCATTATCGGCGTCCCATATGCTAACGTAGAAAACAATAAGAGCTTTTAGGTCCACATGGTCTTTTTTGCATTAAGTAACATGGTCTTTCATTTTTCATCATCTCATGACTAACACGACTTAAATAATGAAAATCTTCTTCAATTTTCATCCAATCATGACTGCTAAGCCTTAATAAATAATTTTTTAAATTATAAAAAAGGGGTAATATGCAAATATTTTCTACATTAGATACCATATCCACATGCTTAGCTGAAATTTTGAAAAACCCTTTCCCTGAGTAGATCTTATATATACAATTCAAGTTTAATTACTTCAAATTCGTTAGACTACAAAGGGGCCAAAAACAAATATAAATAAGGATCTTCCCAAACTCTACACCACAAAACACAATACCACTTCCAAAATGACAATAAAATGTGACATGTAGCTCAAGAATTAAAAAAAAAAATTTAATAATCAACATTTTAATTTCTAGTTCTTAGCATCAACACACAAATAAAACCCTTGATGATAAAACTTCAATTGTTCATTACAAATTAAAAACATATTAAAAAAAAAAAAAATCAAAGCAACATTGTAGCAAGAGTTAGAAGTCCTAACTACTAACTTGAAGTAAAAGAAGAGGACTGTTTCCATCAATTCTGTTTTTCCTAATTTACATTGGTAAAAAATAGAGAATTTGAGTCCTTGAATCTGTAGACAACTTCCACAATCTAATAAAATCATTTAAATATATATATATATATATCTATAGTTATTTAATATAATATATAAAGCCATGGTCAGTTCGTTTAGCAAATACAACTTTCTACCATGAGTAATACAAAGTTTAGCATAGAGCATTCTCGTCATTCCTTCTAGTAATTAATATATATGCTTTTCCGAAAACGAAGGAAAGCCAATGAAAGAAAAGATTCCCCATATTTTCTTTCATTCCATGAACTTACAGGTAATTATTAAGGAGGGTAATTCTTCTAATTCTTGGCCTGAAAGATTTGCTTCAAATGTTTCTAGAGCCTACCTTTGGATTTGCTTGAAACAAAGGTGAGTTAGCAACACTAACTCTACTATCTCCACTTCTATCTCCTTCTTCTTTATAGAAACTGGATATCACTGAATACAATGGCTTTTGTGAGAAATATACAATTTTAAGAAGACTGCAACACAATCCAAATTAATTAAGAAAACTGCAACACATTCCAAATTAATTATGTTAGGTTCTAAGATTTAGGAACTAATGTATTAGAACTTCAATTTGTAATGTTGGCAAACCATGACCAAAACATTCTTTAAAGTGTGTGTTAGACTTGCTCAAAGTATGGCTCTTCATGTAAAGTTGGAATTGAGTTTTATGCAGAATTCACTGTGCACTTTCTGCCTGACTCGATCGATCGAAAGTCGTGCAGATTGTTTTTCTGCAGAATTTTCCAACTCAGCCCTAGTCCATTTAATGTATAGGGTTTTATGTTTTGCCCTAAGTATATAAGGGAAAACCCTAGCCACGTTTTTAGAGTTCTGTTTTGCTGTGTTTGTGGATCTCATTGTGAGATCTAGAGGTGTTTGCCTTCACATACACTTAGGGTTTCCAAACTCAAGATTTATGTCAAGAGCTTGGTAAATAATACAGTTGCAGAATCAAAGATCTTCAAGAAATACAAGCAGGTGCGCTTGTGGATTGCTGAAGAATTCAAGAAAGAAGGAGTCCGTGGATCTCGGAGCTATTATGGGGTCGTGGTAGTAAGTTTCCTACACTTGGGTAGCAATAGGATGTTAGTGGTCTAAGTCTTATTGTGTAAACTTCAATTCTTTCATAGTGAATTCAGTTTACCTTGAGGATAGCTTGGTTAAATCCTCCCCAGGTTTTTTACCGGTTTGGTTTTCCTGGGTCATCAGATCTTTGTGTTCTTTATTTTCCGCTGCTTTATTGTTTTTGATATATTTGTGTTAACCTAGATTTGTTTAAATTACCTAAGTTAATCACTTGGCTAATTCTCTAGGTTAATCTGTTGGGTTTAAGGGGTCTAAACGAACTGACAAATTAAGAGAGCACAGCACTTTGTACAAAAGCTTCAACACAGAGTCCATTACAGAAACAAAAAACCAATAATTAAAGATGCATATCATAACCAAAAAAAAAAAAAAACCTAAAATAAAATTTTAAAAGAAAGCTTATTTGATTTAAAAGATATCTTAAGATTTCTATTTTGAACTCTTTAAAGTGAATATTTTTAGGTAATTTCTGTAATCTATAGAAATATAAGACGGTGTTGTAAATAATATTCAAAAACCCAAAACAAAACCAAATCTTACCAAATGGAAAAATCAAATCTAATTCAACCAAAATACCCAAAGCTAATTTAAATTTCATACCTAATTTAAAAAAATGGAAGGGAAAAAAACTTTTCGGTGCCAGTGGCAGATATATGGCCTGATGGTGGGTGATCAAGTGACGGTGTTGATGGCCCTTACATTTCTCTTTCTCTATCTCTGTCTATTTATGTTGTACGGACTATAATCTGTATCATTGTGTGCCTGTGATTACAATGGTCTGATTGTATAGAAGGAGGGTGGTTGGTCTCTGTTTCTATCATTTTCTTTTTATCCTTGATCAGACTCTCTATCCTTATGTTTGTATGTTAAACGGTTAATTTTAGGATTAGGTTTTTGAAAACAGATAAAATTTTAACTATTTGTATGTTTAATATTTAAAGAACTTCTAAACCAGTGTAACAATCGGTTTTGAACCTTTTTTCCTTGGGTACGTGGCAGGATTTAAAGTGGCTTTTTTTCCTATATGGCAACACTGGCAGCAAATACCTAAGCTTTGAAACCAACTTAAGTAGGCAGCCATTTGTCTAAACCTACAATAGAACGTTAATAATTCAATAGCCGAAATAACAAAAGGCTTAGAAAGAGTACTTGGCTATTGAGGATCACACCACACACCCACTTTAAATCACTGAAAGCAGAATCCCAGGTTAGTTGTTCTAATTTTTCCTCTTTTTCACACACTAGATTTGCACTTCAAGGGAAAAAAAAATAGCAATGTTGCAGTGCTTATAATTTTCATGTGACATTGACAGACTCTGTGAAAAATTAGGACGCTGAGAAAGCATTGGTTTCATAAGTAATCTAGCTTCTTTTATATAAAGACATGCCTCCCACATAATGCAAAGATCAAACAACAGGTAGAGAAAAAGCACCACTGACATTATATTAGTAAATAAGATTCAATTAACCAACTCCAAAATTCAAGCACCACAAAACAGGTTCCAAAAAAATAACAATTTGCTATATAATGTCATAAATACAATTGATACAGAAGAGGATTCTTTTGCACATAGAAATAACCATTGATTAAAATGCATCAGAGAAATGAACAACCAAAACTTGAAATTACTAAAGGATCAAACCTCATCCAATCAACCAAAACTAAATCAAGAACAAAAACAGAGTCAAGTAGGTATCTAACTGGAAAATAGTGTTCATGAAAAATATTGATTTTACACCAGATAAAAATTTTATTCTTTGTAATAGGTGCAGATTTTTAAACCTGTCAAAAGATCTTACACATAATATTAATAAGTTGTAAATTCTTACGTGTTTTCTCAAGGTTGTTCAGCACCATCTTGACTTGTCATCTTGCTCTAATATGCTCCTGAGTCAGATTGAATACCTCTAACTCAAGCCTCATCACACCCATCAATGAAATTCTTCACATTCCCATAGACAGCTCTCATACCTACAAAATAATCACCAAAGACTAAAAAACTCAATTAAAAATTCCAAAAGAAGAATGAAAATATATAATACAAAATGAGGAAATTAGTAGAGATGAAAAAAAATTACAGCAACTAAACTAATTTATGAAATTTACAAATGACAAATTTCTCTAATGAGTCCAAATAGAAATTCTCCATCAAATGAATAATACCCTTCATTCTTCCTCGCACCTACATTGAAATTAGAATTTAGAAGCAAATGATGACATGGCATGAATTTATTTTGTTTCAAAAAGCCTTAAAATTTTTTTGTCTTTGATAAGTGAGTCACATTAAGAATATTGATGAAGATATATACATTAATCAAATTAATAAAAGAAATTTCTGTTTTTATTTTCCTCAAGAAACAACGTAGAAACAAAAATTGACTAATAACATGGATGATGCTGATATAATTGAAGATTGAGAGGTAGGCTTTTTTGCTAAAAACAGGAAGGGCAAAGTCTACTAAAGTTTTGTAATACCATCAATAACTGGTGGTAATTGTTTTCATGACTAAATTCTTAATCAAATTGTAAAGTAATAGCATTTTCAGCTACAAAATGTTATTTTAAACCTTCTACAATTGAATATTAAACATATAAACATAACACAATGCTATAAATGCCAAAATGGCTTCACTTTTAGCCAAACAGAAAGAATGCCTTTGTTACCAAAGAGTTGTAGGGCTGTTATATTCTAAATATTAATTACAAAGGTAGATATCAATTATATAGAGGATTCAGGGAATAGCACTAACAACTTAAACAACTATTTATTTTAATCCACATACTAATCTATGAATTTCTCGTATGGAAAGCTATACCATCTACCTAAAGTTTAATGTAAACAATGTGTGTGTTTTCTTTAAGCAGCATTCATGTTCCTTTAGTTATCTAATCAAAAGTTTCAAAAGTGTGAAGTTTTATAAAGCATTGAGTTTAAAGTGACTAACAATAAACCTAGTGGTATGGATCCTGATCTGGAAAGATTTTGTTTCAAAGGTGGGAAAAAAAAAAAAATAGAAATCTAGAAACAGTGAAACTAAAATTCTAGGCACCACAATCCAAATTTAAAAACCGTTCAGATATTGAAATGAGTAATTACAAAAGCATCAGTATGTAACATATAAATGTCCCTTTTTTTCCCAATTATGTCTTTAGTACCAACCTTCATGACTGTTCCCTTTTTTTTTTTTTTTTTTTTGCGAACAAAAATGAATTTAATTCTTGGACCTGAAATGTGCAAAATTCTAAAGCTTTTTTTAATGCTAAATTTAAATGAATTCAAAATTCAGAGGCAGACAAAAAAAAAAAAAAAATACAAATCTAACTAAAAAATGGCCAAATAAAAACCAAATATAACCAAAATACAATAATCAACAAAACATAAATCAATTCAAATTTCAGTGGCAAACGAAAAAAAAAGTACAAATTTCTCTGTTCTCCCTCTTTCGCAGTATATTTGAGGCTTTCAAACGGTGTTTTGCGCTGCCCAAACAATATAAAGTTTCTTTTTTAATTGCAAGTGTGTCTGAAAGTTAGATGGGATAAAAGAAGAACCCTAGAAAATTACATTCAGCAGAGGGAAAAAGGATCTGCAAATCTAATACAATCTGAAACGATAATTGAGTAGGGAAAAAAAGGAAAAAAAGAAGACTCTCCAAATGGTGGGCCATACGGTTTTTTTACAGTTTAAAATCTATACGTGATTGTTTTTAAAGTGGTCTTTTTTCCTAACGTGGCAACACGGAAAAAACTTCTGCTTTTATAAATTGTATTAGATTATCCTTCAAAGCGAAACCAATCCAATTCAAGCCAGAAGTAACGCAAAAATAATTTAAAATGTAAAAAATAAACTGGCCAAATTACCTATCATAGGCATGCTAATGGAAGCCTAACTCAAAACCAAATCTAACTATAACTAAATCTAAATCAATCCAACCAAGAAATTCAAACCAAAATCATATTCAATCCCCAAATTTGAAAATGAAAAAAAAAAAGAAAAAAACTTTACCGGTTACAGTATACGCTTATCTGTGTATGCCTTAAGGACTCTAACTGGTGCGTGCTGTTCCGACAGGAAAAGCCTAAAATAAGATTGAAGAAGGAAACTAAATGTTAGAAACGGAAATACCCAATGATTTCAATCTTACACTTATTTAATCTCAATGATTTAGTGATTTCTGTAATCTTTAAAAAAAAAAAAAAACAAAACAAAACAAAAGCAAATATCTAAATCTGAGGAAACAAACATTTTGATAGAAAACCCAAAAACCCAAAACAAAAACAGATCAAATCTAAACCTATTCAACCAAAAAAAAAAAAAAAAAAAAATTAGAGTTCTGAGATGCATATGAAAAAACCTTTCATAATTTAATTGGCAACGTGGATTAAGAATTCTAGAATCAAACAAAAGACCGATCAATAATTTTATCAAACAAATTGCATATTAAAAATTAAGTTGTTCGCCTAATACATTTAGATTTTAAATAATCCAAGGTGAATTTTGACTTTTAACCACAGTAAATCAAGGGCAAAATCCCTAATGTTACCATCAAAAAAAATGTAGAGGGATAATTTGAAACTATAGCATCCAAAGAAAGAGAATCAACCCATCTTAAAAAAAGAAGGGTAAAAGAAGAACCCTAGAAAATCAAGTAAGGGGAACTGCCGGTTTTGAATTCAAAAACATAAAAATATTGAAGATTTAAGATTCTAATTCTAATAGGAAAAGCAATGGTGAAGAGTTTCAATCTTTCAAACTACAAAAATAGTATTTGAAGAGGAAGGGAGTACAGTGACCTTTGGTACAAAAAAACAAAGACCATACCGGTGGAGGGTACGGTGGTTTGATGGTGGCAAAGCTTGACTTTCTTCTTAGATCTTTCTCTCTCCACCATCTATGATAGACCGAAGTTCTTAGTTCTTTCTCTATCGTTCTTTCTCGGTTCTCCTTCTCTTTTTGCAGCGTATGTCTGTTTTGGTTTTTTTTTTTTTTTTTTTGATAAGTGGGTTGGGTTTTTATAAGACTCTCCCAAAAGGGTGCACCGTCCGGTATTTTTAAGAATAAACTGTATGGTGCAACGTTTTTTTTAAATTTTTTTTTACTGGGTTTTTATTTTAACCGGTTATTTAATTTATAATTTTTTTTAATTGCAAGTGTGGCAGATTTTTGAATGGTCAAACATTGTAACGTGCGATTGTTTCTATACTATTATTTAAGAGGCTTCTCCTATTTGGATTCCTCATTTTTTAGTTCAAAAATACCCCTACACTCCTATATTTAAGTAGAGACAAAACAAAAAGACAATTTGGTAAAAATGCAACTCTAACTTCCACTAAAATATTGCCTAAAAAATAGGACCACTTCCCTATTAATTTTTAAATTGATTTATTCATTTTTAAATTAAAATTTTTAAATTAAAATTATATATATAAAATAAAATAAAATAAAAACACAGTTTTTTTTTCTACAAAATAGGACCACTAAAAAAAAAGACTCATTGCACGCGTGATGAGTCTTTTTTTTTTTTTTTTTGGCTGTCAAAAATACACCTAAATTAATTAACTAACAACTTAAATATGAGGTTAAAATAGTAAATTGGCAAAAGAAAGTTAGTTATTGCTTTTTTTACTGTTCAAAATACCCTACTTAAAACTTAAAAATAAGGTTAAAATAGTAAATTGACAAAAATAATAAATTTCTACTTTTATGTTGAAATACCTTCCTGCTCCTAATAAACTTCTACTTTTACGTTGATTAAATTCCTACTTCTACTTACTGACTCCCTACAAAATAGGATCACTTTTTTGTTAATTTTAAAACTCCTTTAATAAATTCCTACCTAAAACTTAAAAATGGAGTTAAAATAGTAAATTGAAAAAAATAATTATAAATTCCTACTTCTACTCAATAGTTTAAAAAACTTCCCACGTATTTATCTTTATCTTCTCCACATTTTCTAAATAGAATTTCTCATAAAAAAAGAAACGTGTACAATAAAACTTCTCCACTTTTTTTCTATATATAAAAATAAAGAACTTCTCATTACTCACGTTTGAAAGAAAATAACTACCCCTCCAATACAATAAGGAAAAACCATCTCACATTTAATTTTTTTTAAAAAAAGTGTCAGACTAAATTATCCCATATTTCTTGTTACTTTAAAAAACGTATATGTTTCTGAATTTTAGATAGGCAGTTATCCTATTTGTCAGTGCCTCCTCAATTGTAGAAACCCACTTTCTCTCAGCTTTTGCTATTATATATAGTATATGATATAGATATAAATATAGATATAGATATGATATGATTGATGTTCATTGAAAGAGAAGAAATTCAGAGACAATCTCATTTTCATATATATTTTTTCTCTTGACTTTATATTTGTTTTATTTCCCAAAATTTTTTTTGAGAACATTTTTTTTAGAGAACAAATTATATTTTCTATCCTCTTATTTTTCTTCTCAACTAAACAAATGAGTTATCACTCTCATTTCCCACTCTCCCAAACAAATAACATGATAATAAATTAAAATTTCTTCTATCCCCCAACTTTTCTATCTCATCCCAATTTTCTATCCCCACTTTTCTATCTTTCCAACCAAATGAACCCTTAATTTCAAGTTTTCAACATGTGCAATAGGAGTTGTCCATATGAGGCAGTCTCTGCTCTATAAGTTTGGACAAACAAGAAAGATAGCAAACGAAGGCCAAGATAAATGCCAAACGGTTACACAATTTTGAAAACCCAATATTATTGGGCACTTGTAGGTAGAATTCGAACTTTATTCGACAATAAAAAAAACTTTATAAATTGTGCTAACTAGAACTCACTATAGAATTACAAACTAATGATGTATGGTTTATAATTATTTTCCTTTATTATGATTATGGAAAATTCTAATGTTGAGGACATTAGATTAAACACAGATATATTCACATCTGTATTGGGCTAATTAAAAGCGGACAATCAAATTTACAAGGATTTGATCAGAATAGCTTGGAGGGGCACTGCCCTATGTAAGATAAGCCCAAATGTCTCAGCCATGTCCATGTCTTCTGGCCTCATCTCATTTGGGAGCTTCTAAGAAAAGTAGTAAACAAGAGAAGCCAACATCAAGTGCACCATTCTGTTAGCTAATGGTAATCCAGGGCATATCCTTCTTCCAGCTCCAAAAGGAATCAACTCAAAATCTTGGCCTTTATAATCAGTGTCTTGTTCTAAAAACCTTTGAAGCATAAATAAATTTGGGCTTTGCCATATGCTTGAGTCTTGTCCCATTGCCCACACATTTGTTAGTATTTGTGCATTTTTTGGCACGATATAGCCACATATTTCTATGTTTGTCTCAGCCTTACGTGGAATTAGAAATGGCACCAATGGGTGCAATCGCAAGGTTTCTTTCGTTATAGCTCGAAGATAATTGAACTTTGAGATGTTTAATTCTTGAACGTGCCCGCCCTTACCTAGGACTTCTTTAAGCTCATCTCGAGCTTTTGTCATTTTTTTTTGGGTTGTGTAATAACTCTGCCATTGCCCATTCCACTATGCTTGACATTATGTTGATTCCCGCAAGAAATAAGTCTTGCAATAAAGGTGTTTGAGAATTAAGTTTATGGTCAATGTTACTTTAATAATAACAAATCATATTGGCAATTGTAAAAAACTAGACGAAACCAAACACATGCAATGCGTGAGAAAATGTAATATTTAAAAGTGCATTTATTATTTAAAAGTATTTTATGCAATAGAACATATAATGTATTTTATATTCAACAATAATTATAATACATAGTGATATATATATATATATATATGTGCGTGTGTGTGTGCGCGCGCGTGTGTGTGAAAAATGTAATTAAAAAAAATATATAAATTACATAATTATAATATTTTATATATAAATTGAAAAGATATTATTAAAATGACTTTAAAAAAAAAAACCTTGGTATCGGTTGACTAATTTAAACATATCCAAGAAAATTGAAAAAAAAAATGTACACCCTTATTCTATAGAACACATATAAAATGTTACATTAACTTTAAATTATTATATAGGTTTAGAACTGCATTTTTTTTTCCTTTCCAAATATAAGTATATTGCCTATATTATTGAAACTTGAATTTTAAGGTAATATTTTAAATGTTTATAATTTTTATAGCTTTTTTAGGGCTCATATCTCTAATTTATAATGCTTATTTTTTATTTTTGTATTTTTTAGTTCTAAAATAAAGTGTTTGGCTCAAATAGAATAAAATTTCATACTTCTAATCCCAAAAATAAAGAAAAAAAATTTTGAGCCAAAAACTGAAAAAGACAACCCACAAAAAGAATAAATTTGAGGTCCAATTTGTCCAAAATGACCGAATGGACCAAAGTGGATCAGATTGGAGCAAATGGACTGAACTATAATGAACAAAGTGGACCTAATGGACCGAAGTCGAAGGAATATACCGAAATAGGCCTAGAGTATTGAAGTGGACCGAATGGACCGAAGTTGACTGAATTGGACAGAACAACAACATAATAAACAAACTCCTAATTATTTTTTAGTAATATTGTAGCTAGTACAAATTTCACAACATATAATTCTTACAAATATCATATTATATATAATAAAAGTTGGGCTTACACGCCGTGATTGCGCCAAGTGGCGGCACTAAATTGCAGAAATTTTCTTAAATTTTTAGATTTTAAGAAAAAATATATATAAGTTTTCTTCAACTATAATTTCTAAATGGATATAATTTTTCTTCAACTATAATTTCTAAGTGGATAAAAATCTTAAAAAAGGAAGGATAAAGTTGTATTAAATTAACATTGCTTCATGGATAATATAAAGGATGGATAATTTTTTAAATTTTTTACGTGTACTATTAGTATTTTATTCCGTGTACTATTAGTAAAAAAGCAGCAATCTTAATTTGATTAGGATGGTGTACTATTAGTATTCTATTTAAATTTAAAATTAGGATGGTTCTTTTGTGCTATTCTTCTCTTCTTCTACCTACAACCTCTATTATTCTCTTCTTCTACCTACAAACTTACCGGTAAGTATTTGTTGACTCTACTTTTTTTTTTCATCAAATTGAATATATTTTGTGCATTTGTTTAAGTTGATTTCCTTAAGTTTAATCCAATTTAGAAAATTGTTACGGATTGTCAATTGATTTTTTTTTTTTTATAATGTTTGTTTGATTGTTTAGAAATTATATATGAAATTGAGCTTTCATGTCTAATTAACTAAGAAATTAATTTTTGAGTCCAAACATAATAAAACAAGAAAATATATAGTCAATATTTCCGTGGTTGCGCCAAGTGGCTTCACAAAATTGCAGAAATTTTCTCAGAAATTTTCTTAAATTTTTAGATTTTAAGAAAAATCATATCATATCATATCATATTATATATAATAAAAGTTGGGCTTACACGCCGTGATTGCGCCAAGTGGTGGCACTAAATTGCAGAAATTTTCTTAAATTTTTAGATTTTAAGAAAAATCATATCATATCATATCATATCATATTATATTATATATAATAAAAGTTAGGCTTAGACGCCATAGTTGCGCCAAGTAGCAGCACCAAATTACAGAAATTTTCTTAGATTTTTAGATTTACGAAAAAATATATATAAGTTTTCTTCAACTATAATTTATAAGTGGATATAATTTTTCTTCAACTATAATTTCTAAGTGGATAAAAATCTTAATTAGATTAAAGTTTATTTTGTCTAAGGTTGCAACATAGTGTTTAGAATTTTACTTTATAAAATTCTATTCAATTAATATTAGCTTTAGACTTTTTGTTTATATAAAATTCTTCAATGTGGAGACCAAATCAGTTTGAATAGCAAAAACTAAAATTGTTCATCTATATCTTTTCTAATTTAACGTCTCCTGGACTCCTTTTTTTAAAACTATTTTTTTCCTTTACTTTTTTATTCTTTGGATAAACACCAAAATTTAGTATAGAGTTGTATATGATTAACGTTAATATAGATATAGAGTTCTAAATACATGAGGCCTACGTTAATTGATATACTATAATTGTTCATCCATATATTCTGTAATTTAACGTCTCTTTGACTCATTTTTAAAAAAACTACTTATTTTTTCCTTCACTTTTTTATTCTTTGGATAAACTCCAGAATTTAATTTAGAGTTATTATTAAAGTTAATATAGAAATAGAGTTCTAAATACATGAGGCCTACATTAATTGATATACATGAGTCCTTTTTATCTAAAATATTTCGAATTAGGTGCCAGCTGAAATGCAATTTTTATTTTATTTATTTTATTTTATTTTTGTTTTCATCTACAAAAGAGTTCTAATTAATTAATATACATGAGGCCAACGTTAATTGATAATTTGATATACATTCTTTTTATCTAACTTTTCAGATTAGGTGCTTGAAATACAATTTTTTTTTTTGGTTTTAATCTACAAATTTTATGTTAGACGTTAGTTTAGAATATTTTGCTATTTTTTCTCATCACATGGCACAATTTTTTGTTCATATTAACTTCTTCAACGTGGAGTATAAATATATGTGATAAAATTATGATTTTTTACTACCTACAGTACAAGTTTTTACTCTATTCTTCTCCTACCTACAAACCTTGCACAGGTATGTATTTTTATTTTTTATCAAATTGAATAGATTTTTTGTATTTTGTATTGTCTTTTGTTAACCTTATTTCCTTAAGTTTTATCCAATTTATATGTTTATAGTTTGGGAATCAATCATTAAATATGGTTAGAGGTGAATTTATATTATTTTGTATATTATTTAAAAAAATTTGTTATGAGCGTGCATGTAAGGCTTTTCTTTTTATAATTCTTCTCTCACGATCCTCCTTATTTTATTAATATTAAAGTTTTTAGTTAACTACAAAGATAAAGGGGGTTCCAATTTTGTATATCATATATAATTAAATTACATGTTTATGACATAGGTTCTAATGTTGCTATGTGGTTTCCATCCCTTAATTTTGATTTCGAGGACTATCTTCTTTTTAACTTTAATTTGATGGTAAATTGTTGATAACAATTTATTTATTTTGTTTATATTAATTACCCTCAATTTTGATTTAGAGGACAATCTTATTTTTGGGTTTTTCATGACTCCTAGATTAGAAGAATCCACTCAATGATATAACATCTTTGATGAAATTGACACTGAAAAAGACGATTGAAATTTAGAGTAAGAGTCACAAGAATGTGGGAGGTACTTAATATTAAAGAAAATAATGAACTTATGAGACTTGATTTGGTGTAAGTTTTGAAGTAAAATAATAAAATTATTTTTATGTCTTCAAATACAATTTTATTTTATTTTATTTTAATTAATTTTATCTTATTTTTTCAAAATAACCTTATTCATGCAAGTATTAGAATTTAGAATATCATTTGTTGATTATTTAAGAGATATACAAGACATGGGAGACATCACAACCACCGCCACTTACCTACAAGCAAGTATTTTTTTCATGCACTCGATTTGTCTTTCAAATATACATATTGTTAGTCTGGTTGTCTATACTATAGTCGTTTGCCTTTATTTTTTATTTTTGGGTTAAATAGTTGAACAATGCTAAAATAACAAGAGTTGCAAGATTAAAACGATGATCGATTATCAATTTATGATAATCAAGATCGGTAGATTCAACCAAAAAAAGGCAAAGAATCATTATTCAAGAATCAACTATTCTTTCAAACAGACCATATAAGCAATGAACATTTGAAGGTACCAATATGGTCATACATTATTTTACATAATGAATTGGTGCGTAGCAAATTACAAACTCCTTTGCTTGAATTGTGTACATTTATCTGATAATAAATTTGTACTCAAGTGTTTTGAGTTCAATAATTATTATTTTTTGGCATAAACTTTTAATTTTTCTTAAAATAGTTGAACAACGTTGAAATAGCAAGAGGTGCAAGATTAAGATGAAAATCCATTATGAATGAATGATGCAAAGAGCTACAAATTCAATCTCCAAAAGGCAAAAAAAAAAAAAAAAAAAAAATACTATTCAAGAATCAAATATTTGTGCAAGAGATCATTCATCCTAAAAAGAAAACAGTTTCCTTTAAAAATATGTTATGCTGTGACAATAAAAAAAGAGTTACAAGCCCTGAAGAACTAAAAATTTTAATAATTAACAATGACAAACAAGAACAATGATACACTAAAAATTATTGTTTACAAAGAGGAATTTATCAGTCTCCCAAAGGTAAAAACAACTTCTAACATTTTTTTTCATTAATATTATTGTTAACAAACCTGCAAATTTCTTACAAAACTTAGCACTTATATTGCAGATCCAATAGATACAAAATTTTGATGTAAAAAATTCAATACATGTAACTACAAGACTCATTATAGCACAATTGGTGTGTTAGAAGATAATTTTTCATTGAGGAGTTATCATTTTATATTTGATGGTTGCTACACCAATACAATTAATTCCTTTTATTATTATATTATATAAATTTATAATAAAACCATATAACGCACGAGCCTTTAACTAGTATATATATATATATATATATATATATATATATATAAAATAACTAATAGTCAAAACGTTTGACTTTTCGTTGACCGTGCCTCATTGTGCCACATGGCTACATAAATCAATGCCTCGTCTATGATTAAAAACACAACAATTATATCTTTTCAGTTAAACGTTTTTTTTTTTTTTTTTTTTAATTTTTCCTCTTATTATAAACTAGAGACACAACTCCTGGGGCAGTAGTTATAAATAAAACATCACTTCTTTTTTATATTTTTCTCACTGAATATTCTTCTTTTCCTTCTCTCTCTCCCTCTATCCAAAATTTAGTATTTGCAACAGGACTTCTCTTTTTGATAACACCAACCAGCAAAGTTCCAAAACAATTTTAAAGGTCAAATACCTCTCCTCAAATGTATGGTAAATAAAAAGTGGGTTAACGTAGCACAGTATTTGTTTCATAAACTCAAAGGATTTGCGTGAGTTCTAAGTATATGTTATTGTGCGATTTATATTCATATTTGTGTTAATATTACTTTCGGTGGTGATATTGATTTTGATGTTGGATTACATAGTAACGTAACTAGTTTATTCTTTTCTAATATTATTCCTTTTTCAAACAACAACCTTAGGCAATCTCAAAGTGCAACAATAAAATGAATACAGTAAATAGAGTTTGTATGAAAGACAAATTGTCGAAAGTTATTATATATTGTTGCTATTAGTCTTTGATATATAGAAGTATATATAAAACTATCAAATTGGTTTTGAGTTACTATTTGTTGGATGCTTTGCACGACTTATATGTATTTATTTATTGTGTGAAACTGCCTAATTGATTTATTGGCTATATGTATTTGATGATAATACATGTCTAAGTTGGAAGCCATTAATTCTTTTATTTCGTGAAACCAACGATTTGATGACCCAAGCCTTGTACCGGTTCGGGTTAATTAATGGTGGAAAAGAAAGAAACAGGTTTCATTATAATTATAAAAGGTATGATTCTTGACTTATGTGCAAGACTGTAATGGCAGGAGTTAATGGCATGCAATCTACGAGTAATATATATATATATATATATATATATATATAGAGAGAGAGAGAGAGAGAGAGAGAGAGAGAGAGAGAGAGAGAGAGAGAGAGAGAGAGAGAGAGAGAGAGACACACACACACACACACACACACACACACACATGGTTGATATCTTTTGTTAAATGCACTAGCTGTGTATTTTGCAATACATGCATGGTTGTCAAAATCCTGATTTGGATTCTACGATCCTACAATTTTACGATTCCACCTGCCTAAAATGATTCAGATCTTTCAAGAATCTTTGTGATCGTTCAAGATCGATAGGATCGTATGATTCCAACAATTCCAAACGACCCTGGTTTCTTGTAATCTTTTTTAACTTGACAGAAGGCTCAGTTGGATCTAAATGAAAAATAAAATCCCAATAGACCAAATTTTTTCACTCTAATGTAGAGAGAGTATTAGTTGAATTCAAATAAAAAATATTCTAATAGAGTGTCACATTTTGAGATTTTTGGCCTCTTTAAATGTTGCTTACAAATGGATGTAGTGATGTATAGTAATTATCAATAAACTAGTCGTAGACTCGCGTGTTACACGTGATAATATTATTGTTTTAGTTATTATTGGATAATAGTTAGTTTTTCATTTTCTTTCAAGTTAATATATTGACTTTTAAAAAATATACAATCTAATATATTAATTCAACAACAACAATAATAATAATGTTGAATAAAATAATATGAGAAGAAAAAAAAGTAAAAATAAAAGATATAACAATAAACATCAAATTAATTATCTCTAAATAAATACCAAATTATTTAAATCAAATTATGTAATATTATAATATTACATTCATATATATTATTTTTAATTCTTTACAATGCAATATGATAAAATTTAACTACCAAAGTGAGAAAAAAAAAAAAAAACTTAAAACACAATTAAATCGCATCAACCTAAAGTAGAGTTCTAAAAAACACAAAAATTTCTCAACCTAAAGCAAAGATGCAATATATATATATATATATATATATATATATCAACAAAAATTGAGAGAGAAAGAGAGAGAAATAAATTTTTTTGTGAAGAAATATTATGCATATAGTGAAAAAGAGAATGCCAAATTTATACTAAAAGGATAACAAAAAGAAGAAAAAAAATAAAGAGAAAGATGAAGAGTGATATTAAGAGAGAGGGTAGTGGAGAAATGAAAATGTAAAGAGAAAAAAAAAAGGTTGGAGAAAGTGTAAATGTTAAAAAAAGTGAGTACAATTTAATTTATATAAATTTAAATAAAATATTATATGTTTAATTAAAAATATGAATAATTTAATTTTATGGAGGATGTGACTGAGTTTAAATATTGAATTAAGATGAAAAGGTTAAAAAAGTAAAAATATAATATATATAACAATAAACATCAAATTACCCAAATCATGTTATGTAATAAAATAATATATATTATATTCTTATATATATATCTTTTTAAATTTTTTTATAATGCAACAGTATAATATTAACAACCAAAAAGAACAAAAAAAAAAAAAAAAAAAACTTAAAACACAAAATTAAATCATACCAACCTAACGTAGAGCTATAACAAACACAAAAATTTATCATCTTAAGCGAAGATGCAGGAAAAAAAAAATTAAAAAAAAAACTCCAAAAATTATTGTGTGTGTGTGCGCGCGCGCATGAGAGAGAGAGGGACAAACAACTTTTCTATGATAGAAAACTATGCAAAAAATGGAAGAGAAAATAATAAATTTATAGAAGATGGTGTGAATATGAAGAAACAAAATAAAGGAAAATGAATGGAAAGATGAATAGTGACATTAAGGCAGAAAGTAGTGGGGAGATGACAAAGTAAGGGAGGGAAAGATGAAGAGACAAAATAAATAAAGATAAAAAGTGATATTAAGGTTGAGGGTTGGAGAAAGTGCAATTACTAAAAAAAAAAGTAAATGTTAAAAGACAATTACAGGAAAATTGAAAAGAAAGAGGATAAGGACGTGGATACTAATGTGGCTCAACATAAGCACAGTAACATTAAATGCTACACTTAAGGTTGGAGAAAGTGTAAATGTTAAAAAAAGTGAGTACAATATAATTTATTTAAATTTAAATAAAATATTATATGTTTAATTAAAAAATATATAAATAATTTAATTATATGGAGAATGTGACTGAGTTTAAATATTGAATAAAATAAGACGAAAAGATTAAAAAAGTAAAAATATATATATATAATAATAAACACCAAATTACCCAAATCATGTTATGTAATAGAATAATATATATTATATTCTTATATATTATCTTTTTAAAATTTTTTATATCGCAATAGTATAATATTTAAAAATCAAAGAAAAAAAAAAAAGCTTAAAACACAAAACTAAATCGTACCAACCCAACGTAGAGTTATAACAAACACAAAAATCTATCAAACTAAGCAGAGATGCAAGAAAATAAAAAAATAAAAATACTCCAAAAATTATTGTGTGTGTGTGAGAGAGAGAGAGAGAGAGAGGGAAAAACAACCTTTCTGTGATGAAAAACTATGCAAAAAATGAAAGAGATAATAACAAATTTATAGAAGATGGTGTGAATATGAAGAGACAAAATAAAGGAAAATGAATGGAAAGATGAATAGTGGCATTAAGGTTGAGGGTAGTGGAGAGTTGAAAAGGTAAAAGAGGGAAAGATGAAGAGACAAAATAAAAAAAGATGAAAAGTGATATTAACGTTGAGGGTAGTATGAATATGAAAAAGTAAAATCATAAGAGAGGTTGGAGAAAGTGCAATTATTAAAAAAAAATTAAATATTAAAAAACAATTATAGGAAAATTGAAAAGAAAAATGATAATGACGTGGATGCTAATGTGGCTCAATGTGAGCACAATAATATTAAACGCTACGCTTCAGTTTTTAGTAATATATAGATAGATAAATTTTTTTATAACGCAATAGTATAATATTTAACAATCAAAGAAAAAAAAAAACTTAAAATACAAAACTAAATCGTACCAACCCAACGTAGAGTTATAACAAACACAAAAATCTATCAACTTAAGCAAAGATGCAAGAAAATAAAAAATAAATAAAAATACTCCAAAATTTATTGTGTGTGTGTAAGAGAGAAAGAGAGAGAGAGGAGGAAGAGGGAGAAATAACCTTTCTGTGATGGAAAACTATGAAAAGAATGGAAGATAGAATAATAAATTTATAGAAGATGATGTGAATATAAAGAGACAAAATAAAGGAAAATGAATAGAAAGATGAATAATGACATTAAAGTTGAGGGTAGTGGGGAGTTGAAAAGGTAAGGGAGGGAAAGATGAAGAGACAAAATAAAAAAAGATGAAAAATGATATTAAGGTTGAGGGTAGTGGGGAGATGAAAAGGTAAAAGCATGAGAGAGGTTGGAGAAAGTGCAATTATTAAAAAAAATTAAATGTTAAAAAACAATTATAGAAAAATTGAAAAGAAAAATGATAATGACGTGGATGCTGATGTGGCTCAACGTGAGTACAGTAACATTAAACACTACGCTTCAGCTTTTAGTAATATATAGATGTATAATTTTTGTGATTATTTAACATACCGATGTGTATTTTTTGTTTTTTTTTCTCAAATTATATAGGATTTTACGATTCACGATCCAATTCTACGATCTAAAATCCCACTTACCTCTCACGATCCTACGTAGAATCCCAATTTTGACAACCTTAAATACATGGATATGTTATGAAAGATTGCATGGATGTAAATGATAGTTAAACATGTCATTAATGCTAATACCCTAGCTTTGGCCTCTTATGTGCAAAGGTGTATATGTTTGATGAATAAAGAAAATTTGGTCAATATAATAGAGTCAAATATTTTGAATCTATTTTATTAGACTCTATTTTGGCGTTGCTGCCAATTTTGTTATTGGTTAGCCTTTTTACTAATTCATCTCGAGACTCATTATTAATTGATAATTAAAATAGCATTATGAGAGCTATTGTTAATAATTTTAAAAAATTGGAGCATAAGCCCAATATTTGGATGCATCGAATTTGAAAAAAAAAAGAAAAAAAAAAAAAAAGCAGATTGCACACTAATGGGGCTTGTATAATATAAAAGAAAAACGTTAGACTTTTTATTAACCACTCCTTATTGTACCATGTGGCTATATAAATTTATGCCATGTATATATTTTAAAACACCATACAGTTATACCTTTTCATTTTTTAATAAACACATTTTCGCTCAATAGACACATTTTGGTATATCCAATATGAAATGTTATAACTTTTCAATAGACAACTTTTGGTATATCTAATTTGAATGGTTGTAACTTTTCAATAGGCACCTTTTGGTTTATATATATTACAACATATCTTATATATACCTATATATACAACACAAATTAAACTAGAGACGTAATATTCTATCTCTTATTTATTCCCACAAAAAACTAATAAACAAAACAACTTTTCTTTCTTCTGTATAACTAATAACACTTTGTGCTGTTTCTTTTAATATCATTTTTTAAATTTCATGCTTTTTTGCTTACTACTCCAACTCAAAAATGATTTTTCCCCCCTGAAGCTCATCCGGTAGCTATTTCCGTGCATCGCACAGGTTAGCGACTAGTAATATCTAAAGCTAAATCATATAATTTATTATTGCTACACTCCTTTTAAGCCACATCAACATAGCATTTTAGTCCAATTTAGTCAACTTCGATCCAATTCGGTCTATTGTTGCTACAACTTCGGTCAATTTTGATCCACCTTGGTCCATTTTGATCCACCTCGTTGTTTATTATGTAGTTGATGTGAAACAAACTAATCACATCACTTTGTAAACTTTTTAGTTAATAAATGATATTATTTAAATGTTCTTTTTTCTTGTAAAAAATTAAATGGAAACATTCATAAGATGCATTATTTGAAAGATCTTAATGATCAATTAATATTTATTTAAAAAAAGCTTAAATGTCTTATTGTTTTTCTTTTTTAAGAATTGAGGTTAAATGACTTATTTACTATTGGTTTTTGTACAAAATAATCAAATTAACTCATTTAATTATTTACTGATAGATTTTACAGAAAAATTTGACCGAATAGGCTAAAATGCTACGTTGATGTGGTTAAAAAAGAGTATAGCAATAATAAATATTGCGTTTTAACTTTTAAATATTATACAGATAACGTGTGAAGCTATATGTGAATGGAAACTGGCCATATAGAGTGATTGACCTCCATTCTTACTTTAAATGTTCTGTGAAATTCACAAATATGTGAGTTGTTGCTTGAACACACAAATAAAAGACTTCGATTATTTTCAAGATAGTTAGATGCACCAATTAACGTTCTTAAATGGTGATCATATACATGTGCATTACAAATCCAAATATGGTATATTTGGCAAAACGGGGGTCATAAATGTCTTCATGTAATTGTCAAAATTACGATGACATTATGATGACGTCAAACTATCGATAATGATGAGGTGCTACGGCCTACTTCTTTGTCACAATCAAAAATACTAAGAAGCCAAGAAAATATTTACTCATTTCCTGAAAGTATGAAAATTTATTATTAAATCTTTTAAAAAATTTCATAACTTACATAAAAAAGAAAAGAAAAACAAAAACAAAAAGTTGATATAGGTCTCGTGAAATTAATCTCCCTTATGAAAATCTCTCTCTCCTCTCTCTCTCTCTCTCTCTCTCTATATATATATTTATTTATTTATTTATGTCTTTCGTCGGGTTGTGTAATAACACTGCCATTACCCATTCCACTGTGCTTGATGTTGTTCCAATCCCTGCTGGAAGGATGTCCTACAATGAAGTATATGAGAATTGATTGCCTAAGTTAATAGGCTATTGTGATTAGTGCATGATACAAATAGTTTAAGTAATGAGCCCAGATAAAAATAATGCCAATCGGATCACAACAAAAGATGTTAGTTATTGTCAGTCCGCAACATTACTAAAGGTAAACTAACCTAGATCCTAAGGAGTACTAGCCATCAGGTTGTTGAAGCTATTTGAGGATGGAAACTGGTCATACAGAGTGATTTGAATTCATTCTTACTTTAAATATCCTGTGAAATTCACAAATTTCTGAACTGTTTGAACACATAAATGATAGACTTGATATTTTTCAAGATAGTTACTTGCATAATCACAAATAGTAAGAAGCCAAGAAAAAAATTTAATCATTTCCTGAAAGCTCTCATTTTCCACCAATTTATTTTTATTGGTTTGTTTTCTAGCTCTCTTAGAAGGTTGAATTTTATTGAATGAAACCATGATACAGACCATAGATATAGAAAACAGAAACTAAAGCAGATAAACAGATCCAACAACAAGATCTAGAATACTTTACATCAACAAGACACAACAAACAGTTCTAGAAAACTTTACAACAAGTCACAACAAAACATTACCAGAGTTCTTAACTTGAACAAATTAACAACCAACACCTGAACTATACAACAAAAACCACAAGCTTCCGGACGTCGTTTACTTTTTTTTTGTTTTCTTTTTAAATAAAAAATTAATAAAATAGTAACAAAGAGAAAAAAATAATATAATAATATATTATGTATAATATTTTAAATTTTATAAATATTATTTACAAATTTTTATTGATAAATAAGTAATATTTTATTACAAAGAAATTATTTCTTATATATAATGAAATAAGGACATAAGAAAATTTAAACAAATTACATTATCTATCCTCTCACTTTTTTTCTCAATCAAACAAATGAGTTCTTCATCCCTCCCAACTGAACAATACGAGAAAATTAAAATTTCTTCTATCTCTTCACTTCCATTCCTTCCTCATTTTTTATCCACCAATTTTCTATCTCACCAACCAAATGAGCCCTTAATTTCAAGTTTTCAACATGTGCAATAGGAGTTGTCTATATATATATCATGAGCTAGTCTCTCGTCTAAAGGTTAGGATAGACAAGAAAAACAAATACGGAGGTCAAGATAAAAGCCAAACGATTATCTCCATTTTGAAAGCAATATTACTGGGCACATATTGTAGGCAGAATTCAAACCTTATTCGACAACAAAAGATTTTACAAATTGAATTAACTAGAACCCAGTGTAGAACTACAAACTAATGATGTACAATATATAATTATTTTCCTCTATTATGATTATGCAAAATCATAATTAATATTGAAGACATTAGATTAAGCCAGATAAATTCACATCTATATTGGGCTAAGAACAAACAATCAAAGTTACAACAAAGTGCTTGCGGCTTGCTAGCTAGGTTGGATGTGAGCACACGAATTAATGCCCACACATGCAAAGGGAAGTATGAGCAACAATACTAGGTAGTAGTCCATTAATTCTTGATGTTGGTTTATGTTTCTTGTGTTTATATTTTCGTTGAGAATATTAAAGAAGACGGTCTAAAATGAAAAACATATAACATGCTTCGGTGTCCTAAAATAGGATAATTCTTGAAGATTTATCAGACCTGTCTACTGTCTAGTATCTACCTTGTACGAAGTTAGGAATAAAAAAAAATGGCATGAACTTAAATGCAATGATACGGTACATGTATCTATACTATTTTGTCAGTTCGTTTAGATCCCTTAAACCCAACAGATTAACCTAGTGAATTAGCCAAGTAATTAACTTGGGTAATTTAATTAAAACTAGGTTAACACAATTAAGCAAAAATAACAAAGCAGCGGAAAAATAAACAACACAAAGATCTGATAACCCAGGAAACCACACCAGTAAAAACCTGGGGAGGATTTGACCTAGCTATCCTCAAGGTAAACTGAATCCACTATGAAAGAATCGAAGTTTACACAATAGACTTAGACCACTAACGTCATATTGCTACCCGAGTGTAGGAAACTTACTACCATGACCCCATGATAGCTCCGAGATCCACGGACTCCTTCTTTCCGGAATTCTTCAGCAAATCCACAAGCGCACCTGCTTGTATATCTTTGTGTTCTCTTGATTCTGCAACTGTAATGATCTACACAACTCTTGACATAAATCTCAAGTTTGTAAACCCTAAGTGTATGTGAAGGTAAACACCTTTAGATCTTAAAGAAAGATTCACAAACACAGCAAAACAGAACTATAAAAACGTGGCTAGGGTTTTCCCTTTTATACTTAGGGCAAACATAAAACCCTATACATTAAAACGGGCTTGGGCTGAGTTGGAATTTTCTGCAGAAAAACGTTCTGCACGATTTTCGATCGATCGAGTCTAATTTTCGATCGATCGAGTCATACAGAAAGTGAACAGTACTTCTGCATAAAAACTCGATTCCAACTTTACAATTAAACCCATACTTTGAGCAAGTCTAACACACGACTCAACATTGTTTTGATCATGGTTTGCCAACATACAAATTGAAGTTCTAAATACATTAGTTCCTAATCTTTAGAACCTAACAAACTCCCCCTTTGGCAATCCGTGACAAAACACAGACTTAACAAAAAGCTCAAAGTTACACATTGAAATAGCCCATTACAATAAAATAGCCACTCAACAATTCAACCTAAACTACTATCTAACAGTTGCAAAGTAGACAGCAGCTCGACTGAAAGCAACCTGTATATTCCTGTAACACTTAACAAACACATAAACGCATGTGTGGAAAAAAAACAGGAAATACATAAATTAAAAATTTCTTAATTTCACATGACACAAAATAAAGAGATATATCATGAATAACATCATCAATATAAATCAATAAGCAGAGTAGTAGCATAGTGAAATAAGAAACATATACACACAAATGTATCTCAACAAAATAAATCTCCTAAACAAGAGCTAAAAAATGAGAATACACAGTGAAGCATCTAGATACAATCTAATAACTCCACAAGCTCCGCAGTATCACTACCAAGTAAACAAAAACTCCCCCTAAAATATAAAACTCCACAAAAAAATCTCCTAGATACAATGAACTATGTACTCCCCCTTTTTGTGACGAATTGCCAAAGGGCACTCACTCATCATCAAAAGGTGAAGGAGGAGATCGACGAGAGCTCGCCAAATCCACTCGCAACGCACGTAGCTCATCAAGGATGTCCACCAAAAGCTGACCATGAGCCGCCTGAACGGTCACGACAGTGTCAAGCGTCCGACGAAGGTCAGAAACCTCATCAAACGGTGGAGGAACATCAGCAGCAGCAGCAGCAACAGCAGGATCAGAAGAAGTCCCAGCTGCATGAGTATCTGTAGAGAAAGAAGGGGGTGGAGTGACATCGGATGGCTCTACCCTAGCACGCTTAGAGCTAGCTCGAAGTTGAGCAGCCCTTTGCCTCAAAAAGGTAGCACCAATAGGAGCGACAACATGAACAGGCTCAGAAGCAGGATACTCACCAAAACCAAGAAAAAGGAGAATCTGATGAATAAAAACAGGAAAAAACAAAGCATGAGCCGTAGAACTAGATCGATGAACCTTGTTCAAAGAACGAAGGAACAGATGCGGAAAACTGATAGGAGCATCAGTGACCAAAGCATACAAAAAGACACACCTCTCAAGAGGAATGGTGTGAACATGCGAAATAGGCCACAATGAATGACACGCTATCCTAAAGAAAAGATAGTGCAGCTCAGACAGCTCAGCAGAAGTGATCCGAGGATCAGAACCCCACTGGATAGAAGACCCAGTGATGTATGACAAGACGTCATCAAGGGGAGGCGACTCCTCGTAAGGAAAAACGGGATGGTCCACAATGGGTACCCCAAGAGCATCAGACACTACCGAAGGGGTAATGCGATACTCCACACCACGTAACCACACCTTAACCAAAGTGTCGTTATCATAGACATGAATAGAGAGATTCGAATAGAATTCTCTAATCAAGGTGGCAGGAGGAGGAGAATGCTCATACTCGAGCAAAGGTAACCAACCCCGACGCACAAAATTACGACGCACCTCAGGATCTAGCTCATCTAAGATAACCCTACGCTCAGCCCAAATCTGACGCCTAAGGTTCAAAGTCTCATAAGTGACTTGGTTTGACTCACTAGGGAACCTCTCAGTGTCAAAAGAAGGAGAAGGATCAGAAGTCCTATGGGCTCTAGTTTTCCTAGGCATAGTGCTAAGGAAAAGACAGACACAAAAAGAAAAGAGCAAAAACCAAAACCAAGGGCAGACTGCAAGTTAGCACAGCAAAAAAAATAGAATATAAAAATCCTATATGATGCATGAGCATGAACATAACATGATGCATGTACTAATGCAGTGACATGTTCAATTTTGATCCAAATTAACAAAAATGGCTTGAGCATTCGATATTCATCAAAAATCCCCAATTTGAAAAACCCTAATTTTCAAAACACAGCAAATTGATAAATTGATCAACACAATATTCAATTAACTCAATATAATGATCAAATTAATCAATCCAACAAGCCAATTTCATCAATTTCAATCCAATTGAACAAAAACCCCAAATTTACTCAAATTCAAGCCCTAGAATTTCAAATTTCCTTCAAACCACCAAAATAATCCAATTAAACCACATGATGTGTTTAGACAAGGTGTCCCCACAAAAACCCATAAAGATTTTGAGAAAGAATCGTTCAAAAACAACCCCAAAAATAGAAAATTCCTAAATGCCAAAATTACCCAAATATGCATGAAAAAATGCATGAAAATAGAAAATAAATGCAAAAGGAAGGGTATAAGGGACTTACCACACTTGGGAGAGAGAGATTTTGCAAAAGATTCGGAGGAAAACGACAAAAATCACCAAAAACTCTTTGACCGGTTGGTAGGAAACAAAAGAAAATTTGAAAAGTTTTGAAACAGTGAAAAGTCACTTGAAAAACTTCTTTTAAAAAACAGCCGGACCGATTTTCGATCGATCGAATATTACATTCGATCGGTCGAAAACTTATTCGATTGATCCAAAAACCGCTTGGATCGATCGAACCAACCAGAGAGATTTGTGAGTAATTTAAAACATTTTCGATCGGTCGAAAATCAGTTTCGATCGATCGAAATTCTGGAAAAATTAGATTTTTGAAAAACCAAACATTTTAGATCAAAAACTCCTCAAAGCAATAGATTTGAAAAATCAAATGCATGAGTATGAGATGAGATGTTTTCCAAAAACACATGTATTCATTCCAGATTTTCCAAAACATAATTTTCTCTCAATATACCCAAAAACAAACAACAAACAAGCAAACATGTTTTGCATCAAATTCCCAAAATTCTCAAACATGGTTGGTCAGGCCAAAAACACACACATTATCATGTACGCAATTCTAGCAAAGAATAACTTGTGTAGTGTGTGCAACTAGCATAAGTTTGAGAAACATGTGAGGTGATATACACATAGAGATCAATCACAATTTCTACAAAATCCATCACATGAATTTGAAGGAGACTATCCCTTAAAGAGTTACATCCTATAACTCTCACATCTCCTAGAATAAGAGCTTGCAATCATGTAAGTTTCTTGATTTGCCTCATTATTCAAATTTATTGATTAGAAACTTAATAATAGCCGGGATAATGTACACGCCAATTTTATTTAGAATTTGTGATATTATTATAGTCCAATAATGTACACACCAATTTTAATGAGAGGCTACACTTTATTTTCTTTTTGTGCATGTGCTACACTTTCTCGAGCACAAAATCTTATGATATGCACTAAGGTGTTCATGATTGGCTAATAAACAGTGGTGAGATGGTTATTTATGCCTTTCTCAATAAGTTCAAGTCCAACAATCAAAGACATAAGACTTCAAGATCAAGATCATGTGATCAACAAATATAGCATCTTCCCACACAACATGCACGACAAGACTTTAGCTAGTAAATTGCAATAAAAATAAGTGCATCAAAGCTAAACAAGGTACATACTTATGATATGTAGTTTTGATTGACCAACCTTGTCTACAAATTCAAAGAAAAATAACAAAACACAATTTGCAAAAAAAATTTTTTTTTTTTTTTTTTTAAACATAGAAACAAACATCCTAGAATGAAATGCATGAATGTAATGCAATGCAAATCCTAGAAACAAAGGTCACAAAAGATTGAGCAACGAAGCACAAGGACCATGACAGATAGACTCAATTAGATTGAGCCTTTTGCATCCAAGACTTCTTAGATGCAACTCTTGCATTGGAGTTATGATTCACATCAGAATTCTGAGCAACTCCAGGATTGGAATAAAGGTTTAACGCCTTTACCAATTCACCAATAAGTACCATAGGATCATGTGCTTGAGGCACAGGTACTTTAGTTTTATTTGCTCGCTTCGCAGCTTGCAACTTAAAACAATTTGGACGTATGTGTCCAGGTTTTCCACAAAAATGACAAACCCATGCAGGCTTATCATGCAATTTGCCCTTAGTAGAAGTAGACGCTCTAGAATGAGAAGCATGAAGATCAACCCTAATCTTTCTAGGTGGAGGAACATTAACAGGTTTGACAGGTTCACTCACCGAGGGTTTAACAATCTCACTCTTAGGAGGTTCAGAAGAAGGAACAAATTTAGTGGAAGAAGGTTTAAGCACAGAAATACTTTCCTCATAACCTAAACCAGTTTTATCAGAAGGAGACTTTTGAATACTCAACATGTGATCAAGTTTGGAGCTTGCAGACCTATTAGTTTGTTCTTTAGCAACAGATAAATCAAGTTCCAAACATTTTACTTTATCAAGTAAGAGCATGTTCTCAGTTTTCACATTATTCAAAAGCTCATTTGCATCAAACAATTTAACAAGTAAATTTTTCTTTTCAAGTTCAAGAGATGCAATTTTCTTCAAGCCTAACTCAACATTCATGGCATCCTTTGCAGCAACTTTGCAAAGTTTATTGTAGGCTTTCTGTAAATCTGCATCCTCAGAGAGTTCCCCATCAGAAGGGTTCTCTTCAACAGATATGCTTTCATTGACTACAGTGGTAGCAGTGAAAGCAATAAAGTTTCCATCCTCATCACTGGCGGATTCATTGTCGGAAACTTCGTCATCACTAAGGGTTACAGCCATAGCCTTACCCTTAGACCTCAAATAAGTAGGACATTCAGACTTTAAATGACCATACCCTTGACAACCATAACATTGTTGTCCCAAAGAATTATTAGAAGATTGACCTACTTTCTCCTTAGGTTTCTCAAAGTTATTAACCTTAGTGGGTTCATTCTTCCTAAAATTTTTAGGTTCAACAGTGTTCTTGCCTCTTGCCCTTCTGTTACTATTTCTCAGAAAGTTTCTAAAGTTCTTGGCAAGATAGGCAATCTCTGTAGCAGAGAGATCATCATCAAATCCACCATCATCAACAGACTTTAGAGCCATTGATTTGGATTTGTTAGTCTTGGGGAGGTCTAACTCATAGGACTGAAGAGATCCTACAAGCTCATCCACAGGGATGGAGTCCACATCCTTACTCTCAGTGATGGCAGTCACTTTGAGTCTAAAATCTTCAGTCAAAGATCTAAGAATCTTCCTAACAATTTTAGGTTGATCATAGATTTCACCCAAATTATAAGCAGAATTAACAATATCATTCAATTTAGCATAGAATTCATCAAAAGATTCATCATCATTCATTCTTATGCTTTCAAATCTAGAAGTTAATTGCTGCAACTTATTAATTTTAACTGCCTTCGTGCCTTCATGCACAGTCTGGAGGATTTTCCAAGCAGTATGAGCAACCTCAACATTAGAGATTCTCTTAAATTCCTCCATGGAAACAGCATTAAAAATAGCATTCATGGCTTTGCTATTAAAAGCGGCTGCCTCCTTCTGAGAAGTTTGCCACTCACTCACAGGAGTAGTGGGCTTCTCCCATCCGTATTCAACGGAATTCCAAACTCTCTCATCTATGGATTTCAGGAAGGCTTTCATCCTTACTTTCCAATATGCATAGTTGTTTCCATCAAAGTGAGGTGGAACAACAAGAGAGTGTCCGTGTTCCATGACAACAGGGGTCAAGGATCAGCTAAAGATCAAAGGATCAAATAAAAAAGCTACCCGCTCTGATACCACTTGTCAGTTCGTTTAGACCCCTTAAACCCAACAGATTAACCTAGTGAATTAGCCAAGTAATTAACTTAGGTAATTTAATTAAAACTAGGTTAACACAATTAAGCAAAAATAACAAAGCAGCGGAAAAATAAACAACACAAAGATCTGATGACCCAGGAAACCACACCGGTAAAAACCTGGGGAGGATTTGACCTAACTATCCTCAAGGTAAACTGAATCCACTATGAAAGAATCGAAGTTTACACAATAGACTTAGACCACTAACGTCATATTGCTACCCGAGTGTAGGAAACTTACTACCATAACCCCATGATAGCTCCGAGATCCACGGACTCCTTCTTTCCGGAATTCTTCAGCAAATCCACAAGCGCACCTGCTTGTATATCTTTGTGTTCTCTTGATTCTGCAACTGTAATGATCTACACAACTCTTGACATAAATCTCAAGTTTGTAAACCCTAAGTGTATGTGAAGGTAAACACCTCTAGATCTTAAAGAAAGATTCACAAACACAGCAAAACAGAACTATAAAAACGTGGCTAGGGTTTTCCCTTTTATACTTAGGGCAAACATAAAACCCTATACATTAAAACGGGCTTGGGCTGAGTTGGAATTTTCTGCAGAAAAACGTTCTGCACGATTTTCGATCGATCGAGTCTAATTTTCGATCGATCGAGTCATACAGAAAGTGAACAGTACTTCTGCATAAAAACTCGATTCCAACTTTACAATTAAACCCATACTTTGAGCAAGTCTAACACACGACTCAACATTGTTTTGATCATGGTTTGCCAACATACAAATTGAAGTTCTAAATACATTAGTTCCTAATCTTTAGAACCTAACATATTTGTTTAGAACATGATTCAGATGAAAAATTTAAGTGATCCATTAATTAATATAGAAGATTTTGCCATTGAAGGGATCCAAATTGTCCTGCAAAAGTGGTTTCGTATTCGCTTTATGTAATTTAGTTGTTTAATGCTTCAAGTGATCCAATTGTATTGACAAAATCATTTTCGCATTTGCTTTATTGATCCAATTATATATTGTAAAATCCATCTAGGGTCAACCTTATTGCTGTAGTCTATATTTATTCCTGCTTAATGTTTATTGTAAATACAATTAAGACTATAAAAGATGTAGCCACTTAGGACTTTATCCTGTGGATGCAAGCTTTCAAGATGAATTACGTAATCTCTTTGTGTAGTCTCCCTCTCTTTTACTTTTTCTTCCTTCTTATTGCCATCTTTAATTTCATCACGTCCAACTCCATATGAGGCAGTCTCTCATCCAAAAGTTAGGACAGACAAGAAAGACAAATATGAAGGCCAAGATAAACGCCAACGATTATCTCCATTTTGAAAGCAAGATTACCGGGCATGTGTAGGTGGAATTTGAACCTTATCCGACAACAAATGAATTTACTAATTGAGTTAACTAGAATCCACAATAAAATTGCAAACTAATGGTGCATGATATATAATTGTTTTCCTTTTATTATGCTTATGCAAAATCCTAATATTAAAGAAATTAGTTTAAACACATAGAAAAATTCAAATTTATATTTGGCTAAAAACAGACAATCAAAGTTATAAGGATTTTCTCAAAAAAAAAAAAAAAAAAAAAAAAGTCTTGCACTGCCCTATGTAAGGTAATCCCAAATGTCTTACCCATGTCCATGTCTTCTATCCTCATCTCATCTGGGAGCTTCCAAACGAAGTTGAGAAGAAGAGAAGCTAACATCAAGTACACCATTCTATTTAGCTAATGGCAATCCAGGGCATATCCTTCTTGCGCTGAAAACCTTTCAGGCATAACTACATTTGGATTTTGCCATACGCTTGAGCCTCGTCCCATTGCCCACACATTTATTAGTATTTGTGCATTTTTGGGCACAATGAAGCCACACATTTCTACATTTGTTTCAGCCTTATGGGGTACTAGAAAAGGCACAGGATTGTGCAGTCTGAAAGTTTCTTTCACTATAACTTGAAAATAACTGAAAACTGAAACTGAATGTATACATATGTAATTTTTGCCCCACTTGGCCTTGCTCTTCCCCAGTAGGGGTGGCAATTCGTGTTCGCGTGTCGGGTTCGTATCGTGTTAACTTATACGTATCCGACTATGTGGGTCAATACTAACCCGACATGTTTATTAAACGGGTCAAGATTCCTCAACCCTAACACGACCCATTTATTAAACGGGTCAGTCGTGTCGACTTGTTTATCTAATTTTATCAAAATAAAGAAAAACATTTATGAAAAAACAAACAAATAAATATTTTAAATATAAAATTCAAAATTAATAAGTAACTGCATCACAAATAATCATTCAAAACTAAAGCATATCTCAATATCATAAATAATCAATCACAATATGTCAAAGAAAATAAACTACAACAACTAATAAGTTTATATACCTAGGGTTGAATGGTATATTGGTAAAATTTCACTTAATTAAACGGGTCAGACGGGTTAAACGGGTTCCATAGGTTGAACCCTAACCTAAACCGTTTATCAAACGGGTCTGTCGTGTCAACCCAAATATGACACGAACCCATTAAGCCTCAACCTATAACCTGCTAATTTCGTGTCATGCCGTGTCGGGTTCGCGGGTCGTATCCAATTTTGCCACTCCTATTCCCCAGCACGCGTTTTCCTCGCCCTGAATGTGTACATATGTAATTTTACTTAGTATAAATTTAATATATTTATATATATAATTTAATTTTTTTCATACATGTTTGTTTAATTATTTTTTTTATTTATAAATATCATCATCCCCTAAAACACTTGTTTATCGTATATATGTAATTTTATTTAATATATATTTAAATTATTTATATATTTAATTTAATCTTTTTCATACATATTCTATAATAATTATTTTTATAAATATTTTATCATCATCCACTAAAACACTTCTCTCTCTCTCTCTCTCTCTCTCTCTCTCTCTCTCTCTCTCTCTCTCTCCAATCCTCCCTTTTTTCTTTTATCTCTACTCCATTAATTTTGAAGTCATCTAATAATGGATGGAAAAATACCTCCGCCATTGCCTCGAACCCGACCTATCCCACTCTCGAATAGGGGATGGGATACTTTTGATCCAACCCCACCTTGCTCTGTTGCATCCCTAGCTACTCATTTTCCTTTTATATCAATTTTGACTTTTGTGAATATAAACTTTGTTTTGAGTTGAATATTGTTTTCATTCATGGTAATTGGTCAAGAACTTTGGCTTTTATAGCAGGAATATATATTTTGGGTTATAAAGAAAAAGAGTATTTAAATTGAGACAAGGAGAGCACTTAAAAATATAGGTATTTCATAAGGGGCTTAATTTCATGAGACCACAGTATGAACTTTATGTTTTTGTTTTTGCTCTTTTTTTGTTTGTTTGTTTGTTTGTTTTTATTTTTATTTTTAAATGTTATGATCTTTTATTACTTTCAGAAAATGAGTAAATTTTCTTGGCTTCCTGGCATTTGGAGCAATCTACTCAACATTCTAACCACATAGTTATCAATATATTTTTTGTAATATATTTTAAGTGCAAGAAATTCAAACCTGAACGATGTTTTTGTTAAAAATACTAGAAATTTCCTGTTCACCCAACAGTCATTGGCAGTTCTTCGTTTGTCGTCAACATGAATTTTGGCAATAAATAACCTCTGTATGATCTCATTTTGCTATTTGGGCCATATTTTGATTTGCATTGCACAAGTATACGGTAACTTTTAGACCGATAATGGGTGCAAATAACTATCTTCAAAAAGATTGAAGTCTATACTTTGTGTTCAAACAATTCCGAAAATTCTTCTAAAAAAAAAAAAAACCAGAAATTTGTGAATTTTATATAACATTTAAAGAAAGAAATATACATGAATACTAGTTTTGAATTGCTTAACAAAAACAATGTCTTGGATTACGTTTTTAGAATGGCCAAGAACCCCTTTGTAGAATCTAATACAACAAATGTGAGATTGCATCACATCAGTGGTTGTGCATGTCATTCTTCACAAACAATGAAGTCACATATATATATATATATATATATATATATATCTATATATTACTATAAGCTAAGCAGCCATGTCATTCCTATCCTCTTTTATGAATTTTTAATTTAATTTTAAAATAGATTTTACCAATTTTAAAATACTGATAAAACTAAAATTATTTCTAGCCCTATCTCTACTTTAGAGACCACTTCTTATACATTTAATTCCACTATAAAGCCCAAGCCCACACCCAAAGCCTTTTCAACTAAATTCCTTTGTCAAACCTGATGTTTTTTCAAGGTTACAACTTATACCCTTTCCTTCTGTTACATGGATTCAAATTCCTGTCTCCCACGTTTTGTTTCATCGTTTCAGGTTTAGACCCTACCCCTTCCCCACCTTTTGATTCTCACGGTTTTAGCTTCTATTCTACTATTTCACTCACGGTTTCATCTTCCTGTTCTAGGGTTTTAGCTTCTGTTTTAGCTTCTAACTGCAGCCTCTCTGTCTTTCTTCCTTCCTTCCTCTCCTTACGTCTATATAAATACTAACATAAGCGGGTGGTTCAGTTGAGGTATCCCTACATTCTAATTTCTTTTGTGCTCTACTCTTTTGCTTGATGGTTTTTTTTTCCCCTTTCTACGTTTGTTTCTGCCTAGGGTGTTGAATTTGTTACTGCTGGGTTATTTAATTGGAGCACTGCTTCTTGTGGGTATGTTCATTCTAATTTTCTAGCTATATTGAATCTATATATTAAATTTGTCATCTTTTACTAGAATTGGCCAAACAATTGGTGCGGGTTGTTTTGAAACCTCTTGAGTCACGTCAGGATTTTTAATCATGTGAGAGAATGTGTAGTTGGCATGCATCATATTATAGTACCAAGTGACTTGGAATGTCAAGATTTTAGTAGCTTTTCCTTGTGTGAGTTGTGACCCCTAAAAGAATCATGCTGTATATATCTATTTTAATATTCTTCAGTACTTGAGATACTTTTTTTTTTTTTTTGTGGATTCTTCAGTACAGACATAGTAGAAACCTGCATATGCTAATTTCAGAAATACTTTTTTGTGGATTCTTCTCTGTCTCTCTCTTTTTCTTTACCACTCTCTGAATGATTCCTCCAACAAAATAAAACATGGTTCCCCCTATTATGAATGTCAATTCAACTCAAAATATAAGAAAGTGAAACAAGACATAAGGGATGCTGTGTGCTTTGTAAATTGTATAGCTCTTAGCTATATGAAATGGTGGCCATTAAATTAGTAAAGAGTTTGTGTTTTCTTTTTTATGAGATCCCTTGTGAATTTTGTCCACTAATTTGGATGGTTCTCCAATATTTATGTGCCGCCTTAAACAACTGACTGTTTTAAACCTTTCAAATTCGTCCATTTGTACTCCATTATAATAATTAATTTAAAAGAGTTTACCAAAAATAAAAATAAAAAATTTAAAAGAAAAGAATCTGCATCCCATTGCTCTTTCCTATGAAGTTACTGAAAATATTTTTGGACGCCTCTTAGCTTCTTTTTTTTTTTTTTGGCCACCATCTGCTCATATATCATATATCACAATAAATTAAAAGTCTTCTTTTGGAAACAATCTTGCCCTTTTCTTTTTTCTTTTTCTATCTATGTTGAAATTTCAATAAAGAAAAAAAAAATGTAAGATTCTTCACATTTACAATATGTTACAAAATATCTATGTGAGTGGGAAATATATTTTGCTCTCCAGCTAAGGAACTTTTATCTAATATGGATGTTATTGTTCAGCCTGATGTATAGGTCATGTAATTGTAAAGCCATACTCATATGGAACATGTTATTGTGTAGGTGTGTGAGCAAATTTCATATTGATAATGCATAAAATACTGAGAATTCTCATATAAGCCACTCCATAGATAATAGGGATTTGCATAATTGTTAATTGATGGATCTTCTGAAAGGTATTCCAATGTCTTGGACTAAATCTCCTCCACCCAGAGGACAACTTTAAATCATGGACAATCAATATGACTATAGAATCTAGTAAGTTGAAAATATGCCTCTTAATATGTAGTGATCCTACTTAAACTCCAAGAAATGGTTCATTCTATTTAATATTATTCAATGTATTTAAAGTATCATAGCCACTAGCTAGGAAGTAACTCCAAGTAATATAGTTTTAATTCCTTCTTTTACTGCCCTTAGTTAATCATTACCTAGGAATCATGTTGAATGCGCAATAGGCATGTGAGATATTCCTCCTTTGAATTCAAGTCACCAAGACAGACTTCAACACTTCACAGAATCAAGTCAAGAAACTCCCCCAAAACAAACCTTCACCCTACAACTCGTCAAATGCATCTTTGAATTAGTATATGTAGAATTGATACCTTCATGCCTCCGTCCTAAACACTTCTAATATCCGCAATTATTTTTTTACTTATTCATTTTTCTTTTTCAGGCAGGTAATTCATTGAAACAAATCTAAGAAACATTTAGAACACAAAATATGCAAACAAGGCATTAAATACATATGGGAATCACATATTACAATTTACAACCAATACATTTCACCTGTTCCATTTTGTTTTATTGGTAGGTTACAGATGTACTTAGCAGGTTTTAAACTCTTGACCTCACCTTTCAACTAATTATTATAGGAGAAGGAAGTGCCAATGGAGCTATATTTAAGCATGTATTTTGATGAAATATGTACTGATTGCCATGCTACTCTTTGCTTGAAATGTTCGGGTTTCTTTTTTTTTCCTATTGGATGCTTTTATTTTATTTTATTTTATTATTATCTACATTGAACAACTTGCTAAATACAGGTTTTTTACAAAGCATGGTTTAATACATCAAGTTTCTGATTATATTTGCATATTGGAGAACTGTGTGATTGTGGTTTCTATGTGTTTCAGATCTGAAAAACTGATTTTCGTAATTCTCAATAGATACAGCTGTTGAGCAGTTGTTGAGACCTCGATATATAGAATCTGTTGAGAGTTGTCGAGACTCATTAAACCTTGATAGATAGCTATCTGTCGAGAGCTATCAGGAATCTGTGCAGCTTTAATGAACAACCTTTCTTCACTTATTTCTTGGTCCAATATTCATGGCTTTAATACTTGACTTGAACAACATGTTTCCTGAAGTATTAAACATATCCTAGATCTACGCAATTACAAGTAAAATGCGTTTTGTTAAAGGATTAGCCAATTCTATCTTGACATATGTTCCTAACATGATTCCCATATGTCCTAACAATCTCCCCCTTTGGCAATTCGTGACAGAACCACAACAAACAAATGAACATATGAGAGAAGTCATAAATCACTTAACTCATACTCACTTGTTGAATACAATAAAATCTACCCTAACATAAACTCTTGAAAAACTTTGCAAGAAGAGAGTTCATGGTATGGAAGACTTTAACAACCAGTATTTTTGAAACACTTTAAACAAAACTCATCAAGGCATCTTAGTGTGAAACAGAAATAAAAGATTGGATACATAAGACACATGTGTATAAAGAGAGAAAAGAAACAACACATGTAGAGGTAGGTGAAGAAAAACATACATCATATATATATATATATATATATCAAAGAAAAGCACAATGTATGTAAACATGGTCACAACACCGTTGTACAAGAAGAAGGAGGTAAGCACTCTCCCTAACATGATGAAACACATCTCCCCCTTACAAAGGCATGTATTTCTCCCCTTAACATGTAGAATCTTAAAAAGAAACCACATATTCTCCACAATTTCTCTCCCTTTTTGTCATGATTGCAAAGGGTACAAGAAGCTATAAAGCCTCAGCCAAGAAACATAAAGATTATCAAGGGGGCACAAGGAATCCATATAAATGTAGCGGTGAGGGGGAAGAATTAAAACCATTCAAGTTAGAAAGAAACATGAAGGCTTTGAGAAGATCTCCAAGAGGAGCAAGAGAGGATTGAAGCTGATTTTGGCTTCTAGATGCTATCATGCCGTTACTCTGTTGAGTGGCTAACCACTTATAGCAATTTGGTCGAGTGTGACCAGCAACTCCACAACGATGACAGAGACGCTGCTTCTTTTGTTTAGAATTTTGAGTGTTAGCCTTCTTAGCCCTAGGGTTTTTAACATCTTTCTTATCATGTTTAGGGGGTGCTCCTAAGATAATTTGCCATTGTCTAAGTTCTCACTAGTTAATTCATCTTTAACAACATTGTTCTCAATTTCAACATTATTAGCAGGAGGAACAAAAACAGTAGTACTAGTAGAAGCAATATTAGATGAAGAAAGACCATACCCCAAACCTGTTCTATCTAAAGCAGATTTCTGAATGCTATGCATCTCGTCAAGCTTCGCACGTGAAGTCCTCTCCATTTGAGCTTTAACTTGAAACAGCTCTGCTTCAAGCTTCTTGGTCTTCTTAGGCAAAGAATTGTTCTCAAACCTCAGTGCTCCAATAGTCTGATTTGCTTTATCAAACTTTGTGGAAAGCTCTTCACGATCAAGTTCCACATCACTGAGCTTCTTGGTGGCCAGCCTATAAAGTTTCTCGTGTTTCTCAGAAAACTTGTACAATTTCTCATAGGCTGTATGAATATCATCTTGATCATCCATCTTCTCAAACTTGGACTCCACCAATTCTTCTTTTTCATCCAGATCTTTAGCAATCCCCTTAGTAGGATTAACAGCAGCAGTGAAGGCATTCAAGATTCCGTCATCCTCATTGTCGGGATCATCATCAGGCTCAGTATCACTCAAAGTAGCAGCAAGTGCCTTGCTCTTCCCAATGCTCTTGAGATATGTGAGACACTCTTGCTTCAGGTGACCGAAACCTTGGCACCCAAAGCACTTAGGTCCTGTGGGAACAGTGTATTGACCACCATCCCTAGCATCCTTCTTCCCTTTATCTTGGCTCTTGAACTGAGAAGAACTAGATTGCCTACGGTCCTTGTCGAGGCACTTTCCATTAGCATTTTTCGTAAACTTTTTGAATTGCCTTGTAATGTAGGACTTTCATTTTAGAATTCTCATCACCTGAAGACTCATCAGTGTCCCTGCTCTTGGCCTTCAATGCCATGCTCTTACCCTTACTCGACTTGCCAATTCTTGTTAACCCTAGCTCGTAGGTTTGTAGATTTCCAACCAGCTCTGTCACAGGAATCTTATCAATATCCTTTGATTCTTTTATTGCCATGATCTTGGCATGGAATCTTTCGGGTAGAGATTTGAGCACCTTACTCACAATCTTGGGTTCAGGAATGGTTTCCCCAAGATTGAAGACTGAGTTCACAATGTCCTTAAGCTTGGCATAGAACTCATCAAACGACTCATCCTCTTCCATCTTTATTTCTTCAAAGCTTGTAGTGAGCCTCTGAAGTTTTGAATCCTTGACAGCCTTTGTTCCCTCATAGGTTGTCTGAAGGATGGTCCATGCTTCCTTAGCGGTTTCAGTGGAGGATATCTTCTTGAATTCCTAATTGGTGACCGCACTGAATAAAGCATTCAATGCTCTGCTGTTGAAGTTTGCTGCCTTGATCTTTGTATCATCCCAATCGGCCGGCGCTTCCTTCGGCTTGGTCCAGTCAATTTCTACAGCTTGCCACACCTTTTCATCTAAAGACTGCAAAAAAGCTCTCATGCATATTTTCGAGTATGCATAGTTAGTGCCATCAAATAAAGGAAGTATAATTAATGATTGTCCTCTATCCATGACAAACAGGGGTCAATGGATCAACACAACAAAGATTAACCTAATCAGATTGTGCTTGCTCTGATACCACTTGATAGGCCAAAAATGTATTGACCCTTGTGATAAATTAACTAATTAATTAGCCAAGTGAATTAATTAGGTTCAATTATATGCAATAAGCGTGATAACACAAACAAACCACCAATTAACTAGAGTATGCAGCATAAAATAAATTGACACGGTGATTTATTTACGAATGGGGAAAACCTACATGGCAAAAACCCCATCGGGTGATTTTAAAGTCACCATTCCTGAAATTTCACTATTATCACAATAAGCAGTTACAAGTAAAGGAATCCCAGTACCTTATACCAACCTACAGTTAAACCCTTACCCCAATACCCAATTGGACTTGTTCTATAGTGACAATTTCTCCTTTTGATGCACGGCTCCCAAGTACGTGACTAATAAATTGCGTGGATCCTAGTACACGACTTTAATCACCAACTAGAGAAGTTTGTTGGCTGTAAATTTCTTCAATTCATCACACGATGAAGATCCAGAAGATGCTTGGTTACAATACCCTACGGTGCACATACACAGCAACTTCTTCACAAGAGATGAACTAGGGCAAAACTTTGTCTCTGGTCACAATTTGCTTGAACAAACTTTGCTCAATGCTTGTGCAATTTGTGAACACTTTAACGGCTCTTAAAATAATCATTTTATATGTCTAGGGTTATAAGAAAAGAAAGCCCAAAAACACATTCACGGATCTCAAGAAAAACAAAACAGAAATTTTTTTTTTCTTAAACCTCGACAAATAGCATCTGTCGAGAAGCTATCGAGCAACTGTAGAGCCACGGGGCTGGAACAACTTCTTGAGCTTGATAGGTGCTAGTTGTTGAGCTTTAATGACAGGCACCTTCTTGACTTGAATCTTGGACAGACTTGCATGGCTTTAACACTTGATCTTGAAACAAAGTTTCTTGAAGTATTAAATACATCCTAAATCTACCCAATTACAAGTAAAGTGCGTCTTGTCAAAGGATTAGCCAATTATATAAAGTAGTGACATATGTTCCTAACATGTGAAACACATACGTCCTAACAAAGGCATTTGTGGATCCCACTGCTACCGTGGATCCTCCACCATCTACATCATCCTTTCTGTCTATGTGTACTATGTTGGAGATGTGTCTCACCGTTCAGGCGGCACATTTGGCTGATGCTAGAGGTGCTTCTCCACTGGCTCCACCCTCTTATGAGTCTTGATTGCCCTTTGGCAATACGTCACAAAAATGAGGAGTGCATAGTGACAGGGGAGATAAGGAGTTTTGACATTTTTTATTACATGTAGATTGTATTTTAGGGAGATATGATATGTATTTTTGTTTTGGTGATGAGTTGTATATGTTAAGGGACATGGCAAAGCAAAAATATAGGCATGGCAAAATCAAATAAACATGTGATAGCATCCAAACATCAAGAATGTATTCAAGTTAGCATGTTCATATTCATGTTATCAAACAAATGCATGTACAGGTGAATGCATGACTTACCTCACTCCACCACAACACCTATGCATCAAGTGCATGGACATATGAATGCATGTTCATGGTTGTTAGGTTCTAAAAGTTTAGAACAATTGGCAAATCGTGAGCACACAAGAACATACAAGCTGCAAAAAGAAGATTTCAGAATCTGCCTGGTTCGATCGATCGAAAAACAGGCTCGACCGATCGAAAGTCGTATTTGCAGAATTTTAAGTTGGCTCAAACAGCAGTTCTAGCCCATTAAGGATTAGGGTTTCAGATCTACTTCTCCCACTATATAAAGGAAACCCTAAGCACATTTTTTATAAGGCTTTTTAGAGAGAGAAGAGTGTGCCTCTTTTGTATTTAGGGTTTTGTTCCTAAAACCTCTCTTATTACTTCTACCGGTGTTGTTCCTTGAAGAATCTCAAGATCCGGTATTGTTGAAGTTGCTGCCTTCTCTAGTCATCAAAGGTGCTGATGATCTAAACCTTCAAGGGTGGTCTTGGAGTCACAAACAGGAGAGTTTGTGTTGCTAAACCTTTGAGTGGGATCTCAAAGTCACAAATGGAGATATTTGTGTTTTGCAAAGATTAAAGAAAGAAGGAGTCCGTGGATCTCGGAGCTGTCACGTGGTCGTGGTAGTAAGTTTCCTACATTGGGTAGCAATAGGATGTTAGTGGTCTAAGTCGCTATTGTGTAAACTTCAATTCTTTCTAGTGGATTTGCTATTTTATCTTGAGGATAACTAGGTTAAATCCTCCCCAGGTTTTTACCGGTTTGGTTTTCCTGGGTCATCAGATCTTTGTGTTCTTTAATTTTCGCTGCTTTATTGTTTTTGTTTATTTGTGTTAACCTAGATTTGTTTAAATTACCTAAGTTAATCACTTGGCTAATTCTCTAGGTTAATCTGTTTGGGTTTAAGGGGTCTAAACAAACTTACAATGGTATTAAAGAAGCATAAAATAGAAACCCTAATCTAGCATGTTAAGGACAAACAAACAATTAAACAGAGAAACGGAGACCTAAAAAGCATGAAAATGAACTAAACAGAGGCATATGGTATGACAGAAATAAAGAAACAGAAGCAGAAAACTCAAATTAGGGTTTATGGGCACAAGTATGCATGCGCATTCATAGGCCTTTGCATGTAAGCCAGTTGTATGTGTACGCATACTATGAACCTGCGTACACATGCAAAAGCATGCGTGCGTAAGAACACCCTGCAACCCTAACCCAGAAATATGAACAAAGTAGAAACTTAAAACTAAGAATCTAGCAACCTATCATGCTTTTAAACATACTTAATACAAAAACCTAGGCACAAACATATTAAAATATAAACAAAGCAAGAATAACAACTAAAAACAGGATTAAAACTAGAAAAATAAAGAAAAGGAAAAAGAAAGTTTAGAACTAATGCCTCAAAAACAAAAGCTCTTCAAGCTTGATTTTGACCATTTCCCCCACTCAATCTATTCACAATCAAATACAAAAATGATTAGTAAGCTTAAACTCAAAGATCAATGCCAAAAAAGGCCCTAATCAATAGAAAATTGACTTGAGGATGTTTTGTGAAAAACTCCCTCTTTGATTCACTATTTTTAGTGAATCTTTGGTTTTCCCTTAGGATTTTCTATGTGCCTTGAGAATGTGCCATGCTAGGCTTTTTATGTTGAAAAATAGGGGTTTGGAACAGCTCCCAGACAATGTGGGATTCATTCCAAACCTCAACATTAATGCAGAAAACTTGTCTTTCATATCTTTCTAGAACCCTAGCTGTGCGCGCAAATTCGTGCCTGCGTGCACATGCTTCAAGCTTGTGCGCACAGGTGCATTTATGCGGGTGCATGACAAGAGTTTCTTTGGCCTTTATTTTCTAAAAATAGATTTATTTTCTTATAAAATGTTATATTTTTTATTTTAACATTTCTCAAGTCAATTTATCATCTGATCAAACCCTAAATCATCCTTAAGCCTTAGAGTTTAATCATCATTGGGGAACATGGGTCCGGGTTGTAAAGGGTACAAAATGTGATGTCTACAAATGCCCCTCTTTTGATTCGCGAGCTTTGCTAACAGAATCAAAAGAATAACAAACAAAACATTTTTTTTTAACGTACGGCTCAGACCCAACCCATGCATATGGCAAACAACACGCATACATGGGGTGAGGCGTAACTCCGAAGAACTGCATGGGATTCGTATGTTCGAAGTCCTAACTTTGTTACTCGGGAAACAAGCAACGACGAGTTCATTATCCAAGAACCTGATTTGCAAATTGCAAGAAAAAGGCAAGTGACTCAATGTCTTAGAGTCACTAAAAAAGAAAAACAAACATGGCCAATGCCCGCAACCATCAACCAAACAAACAAGGTGCTCTTACAAGCTTAAAAGGATACATATATGTTGTGTCCATCTGGGGATCTTACCTCAAAATTCTTTGGGTGGCTTGCGCCTCTGGGTAATACTTATCTTCTCCATCTTTATCTCTACCTATTCTGGTAAGGCTCTTGCCTCGAGGTGACCTTGGTCTCTATCTCTATCTCTACCTCTACCTTTTTTACTGTGCCTGCATATTCAATTCCCGAAGGATATGTGCACAAGTTCTGTCTTGCATGGGATCTATGCCTGCATATTCAATTCCCGAAGATATGTGCACAAGTTCTAGATTCTATCTTAACTTTTGTGAGGTTTGTGCTTGCATATTCAATTTCCGAAGGATATGTGCACAAGTTTTGAATTACGTCTTGACTTTTGTGGGGTTTGTGCCTGCATATTTGAAGAATATATGCACAACTTCTTGGTGTTTTTGACTTACGAGGAAGTCCTTGATGTATGATCTGTTGGGTAAACAATCCACTAGGGAGGATCACTTGCTAATGGGTGTGTTGGTGACTCACGAGGGAGCCCTCTTGGTGATTTTGACCTACGAGGAAGTCTCTGATGATATGAACTCCATTTGGGGAAAATGACTCACTAAGGAGTTTAATGTGATTTTGACCTATAAGGAAGCCTTTAATGGTGTAGTTCACTGGGGAAGATGACTCACTAAGGGGTTTGATGTGATTTTGACCTACAAGGAAGTCTTTGATGGTGTTTAGTTCACTGGGGAAATTTTCTTCTTCTCCTTCATGACTCACTAGGGAACTAATGTTGATTCCACCAACAAGGGGTCTTTATCAACTCCATTGGGAATTTTTTTTTTTTTTTTTTTTTGCAACTCTCGAGGGGGTTGTCCTTGTGCTTTAGAACCATGGAGGAGTCTTTCCATGATATTGTACTTTACTAGGGATTTGATTCATGATCGGAGTTTGTAGGGAAGTTTCCTTAATGATTTCTGATCTGCTAAGGGATGTTCTCGATGTTGTTAACCCACTAGGGAATTGTGTCTTTTGTCGAACTAAGAGCCTTTCAATCCTTTTGGATGCATTTGGAATTTTCTTTTGCACTTCCTACCTTCTAGGAACCCATTAGGGATATTTGAATTTTGTTTTAACTAAACTACATGTAGTTTAGTGGGAGGCCTAAACTACACGTAGTTTAGCCATCAAGTGCATTCCCGCCTCTTCAAATTTTTTCTCAACGGTTACCAACCTTTTCTTTTCTTTTTTCTTCTTATTTCTCTTCATCTTCCTCGTCTCTTTACATTCTCTCCATCTCTTCAACATCCATTTTCTCTCTATAAAGCTTCTGCCTTTCTCTCATCCTTCACAATCTAATCATCTCTCCCAAACTCTTTTCCTCTCCCAAACTCTCTCATCTTCTCCACGGCACCCTAGTCCAAGAAAAAGCTCTTACATACTTTCTGGTAATGCATTCATTCTCACATTATGCTTATATTTAGAGCATGCCCTTAATTTAATGTGTGCATGCTAAAGAAACTACTTACTAAAGCATTTAGATTTTAAACCTCAGGCCTAGATAATCCCATTATTACTTAAAAATAACGAAATAGCTGAGCCATGACCACTGCAAAAGGTAATTTCAGTAAATAGGTTTCCCAGAATCTATTGGAGTATGTTCACCAGCAGTATCTACGCAGCATATCTGCATGGAGCCAAAAGCCAAAACTTTAGGAGAACAGTATCTCAGGTAAGACACTGTGGGAACTGTGTATTCCATTGCAAGCTTGTAGACTATAGAGAAAATGGATTTAAATATGAAGGAAAAATATTAATACTTCAAGAGAAGGTCAAGGATGCAAAGAATCACAATCAGAAAATTCAAAAGGCAAGGGATGTACAGACAAATTAAAAGATTGGAATTATGTTAATAGCACTCATTATAAATAAATGTTTATAGTGGTGACAGTAACACTTTAAACTGCCTATGCAGTAATTTTTTGTACTTGAACCAGTATGGCAGTATGTAAAACTTGGGTGTTTGTTAATGAACCAAATATGAAATTTTTGATGTCACATAAGTCCTCAAATTGAAGAAATCAATAAAATGAAATGAAAATCTTATGATCAAGATTGAATTGTACAAAAATGTAATCTACTCTTTGCATAGATGGGAGCCTGTAATGAAGGGTGTGAGAGATCTTGCATAAAGTGGGGCTTCTTATGACTCAAACAAGAAACAATCATACATTTTAAAACCAAGAAGTAACTTATCCTTACAGGAAAAACTTCAAAAGAAGTTATAGTTTACGTGCACAGTTTGTTTAGAAGAAACTATTTAAAATGAAATGCCACTCAATTCAACATTTGGAAGTAAACACATAAAGAAGAATCTTGTGAGAAAGCATTGTTAATATCAAGAATTCAACAAAGTTTAAGTTTTAAAATACGTACACAAGAGCTTTTACATCATGCAGACCTACCTATTGAGCTAGACATATTACATATTATTCTTGCAAAACTGATCTAAAATTCTATTCTCAATGCCTGTAAATTACCCATAAAAAAAAATGCTAAAGATAGGAAGAAAGAAAAGAACTAAGCTAAGTTACAACAAGGCAATCAAACATATTATTCTTCATTCAACACAATTCAGGCTGGTTGCTAATAGAAGGGGTTTTTGGGATCGAGAACAAGGTTTAAAGCAGAAAATATCCTGATTTGGGTGAACTTGTATGGAGCATTGTGTTATCATGAGACCAAGAGTTGCTCCAGAAATGTTATTCATCAAATACATGTATACATATTTTCTCCAGCAGAGATGCCCAGTCTTCCCCAAGCTGCTGTGGGTTAAGCTCCATTGCCACCTTGAAATCGAGCAATGAAATTGGGAATTGCTTCCCATCAAACTCCGATCATGAATCAAATTTATTAAAGCAGTCGACCTGATTGGTGGATTATCACTTTTTTCCAACTTTTTTGTCAACACACTACATCAAATTTGTAATAAAAAATGTGTCCCTAAAAATTCTTGATTTAAAATTTAGAAATAAAACTTTATTCAAGTTTGATTCAATTTAAATTCTCTAAAGTTTTAAGAAGAGGAGGTGTCAAGGTGTAGCTTTTATCCCGCAATTTTGTCTCAAACTCTTAAAGGGTTGAGGGTTAACGGTGGATAAAAAGTAGTAAATTTATATAAAAGTGATTGTTCATCATTCATAGTCAGTCACTCATCAAATTATGGCAAAAGTTGTAACCTTAAAAAAAATATTATATGAATGATCAAGATACAAGATACAATATAAGGGTTTAAGATAAAATATAAGTTGTAACTTTTAAATAATGTCACGCTTCTTTTCTAACTTCTAGTAAAAAAGTTTGGAAATATAGATTAGAAGGATGTGTAAGACATATTAGTATTCCCCCCCCCCCCCCCCCCCCTTCCTTTTTTTTTTTTTTTTTGATAATTTCAATTAAATATTACAAATATAAACTATCTCTATTGACTTGGTAGGATACCCATGTCTACATTCTATGGCACATAATCCCCGATCATGGGTCCTCCTCTAAGTATTGCTTAGCCATAATGAAGCAAAATGATTCGTATGACCATTATTGGTAGCATCAAGAAGTCTTAGTCAGTTATCAAATATTTATCGCCTCTACGTATCAGACTTTTCTTGCTTTCCCATACAGAAGTCTGGATCTCTGACGAATTAAATGTGAATATAGTGGCTACTAGTTGCTACAAAGCAAACACGAGCTCAAAGATGGAGACAATGTTTGGTTCCACTTATAAAAACCGGACTATTAAAAAAACTACAAAAATGAGAGGTTTGAACTTTGAAGTATAGAAGTCCCAATTGCACGTTGGAACATAAAGTGATCAATAATTTAAATTATTATTTATAAAAAAAAATGTCCATCGAAAAATTTTCAATTGATAGATATTAGAAATTCAAGCAAGGTCGTATATAAGAAACAATCGAATACCAGTAAAACACTGGACCTAGTTATAACATTCAACAGGTTGAATAGAAATTGACCAGGCCGTGTATAACTCATTGATAGTATATAATGCTTAGATTCTGAGGGTTGCAAGCCAATTAAGCAATATCACGTGTAAATCAAAATAAGTGCAAAGAAGACAAGCCCGCAAGAATTTTAACCAACTGATCAGAATCACAACATGCAGCATACTGACTGCCTAATTAAGCAATTATGCAACAAAAACTTCAATGATTTATGAACCCAATAAAAACAAAACTGGAATTGGAAAAATTGAAACCAAAGTTCAAACATAAAAAGGCTTCAAAATCACAGAAGCTACTAACTCAACAAAAAAGCATACGTATGATACTTCTATGTTGGCCATGTGATAAATTATTCAACAGCAACCGGCATATTTAATAGAGCCAAGAGCAACCCCGATATAATCATACAAAATCATCAACAAAAATGCCTGAACCATTGTGTTTAAAATACGGAGGAAGAAGGGTGGTGGTGAACTTGTGAAGGGACAATGAGAGAGTAGGACAATGGATCAAGAGGTTCCGATTATCACTCCCTCACTTCATCATCTTCATCTTCTGCTTCTGCTTCGCTTAAATCAAGATCAGCAAGCAACTCATCCAACAGAAAAGAAGGTACGTCATCTCCATCAGCCACAGATGTCATCTCTGATGGCTGGTAGTCTTTATTACGGTACAATGATATATTGAACCTCAATTCAGAGTTCTCCTCCAGATCTTTCAAGAACTGTTCATACTCCGAGTTAATCTTTTCTTGATCAGTTCTATTCTTATCATCAACTTCCATGTCAAGGGATTTAAACTTCCAAGCACGAGGCTTCCCACGCTTCTTTTGATGCTTCTCTTCATAGCTTTTCCTTATAAGAATCACTTCAGGGATGACCAGACCTTTGTGCTTCTCTATCTCAATATCATTACTGTTAGCCCCATATAAGTCATAACCAAGGGCATAATCTCTGCGGTTCAAAAGATGGCCTAGATGTGTTCTTATGTTGAAAATTGTATCATTTCTTCCAAAATCTGATACTCGGGCCACTTGTGCATCAGCTAAAACATACTTGGAGCCACCAACATTAACTTCAGAAGAAATTATCTCCACATCTAACACAATATACTCCACCAGCTGCCTGCTTGTGAGTAGAGACTTAAACGGTAACCTCCAACACTGATCAGCATCCAAGTAAGAAATCCTTAAGGTTATCGGGTCAAGCAAAGCAATGCTGTTGGTCACTTTGGTGCGAATCACCAATGGGCCAAGATTTCCCAAACTAGCGGCAACTTTGAGCGGTAAAGAGATCAAATCCTCACGACATATTGGGCAGATTTCAACTGAGAATGTATACTTGTAATTATAGTTATTACTCTTTATATCATGGGAAACAAGCTGTTTGTCATTGCGACTCTTAATTGGAGCAACCATACCAATGAATTCCACAAATTTCACACCATAACTCCGGTTAGAGAAAAAGAAGTCGATACCTTGTTCCATCTGCTTAATCTTTATGGCAGAAGCAGCAGCACCGTGCTTCAGAATTAGCTGCTCCAAATAAAAGAAGGTACGCCTGTGAGAAACATGCTGGCGCAGTTGCACTGCCGCAACCCACTGGTCAGGATTGGCCTGAACTCTTGAACAGGATTCACACATGTGCTCTTGCTGAACATATTCAACCACATACGATTGTTCAAGTATTGCTCCATTAAGAACCTCTTTCTGAACTTTCAATTTGACCTTGATCCTCTTTGAATGGGGTTCGGTCCAAATGAATTCCGCATATACCAATCTTACCTTGTTCAAATTCTTCAGCCTCTTCACGCAGAATGTCAACAGCTCTTTTGATTTCAATTAGGCTTTGATCCAAGTTCTTGGTGGCTGCAAGTAGCTGTTGCACTCAGGCCAATGCATTATGATCACATGCTTCTGTAGACCTTCTGTGATGTCAACTTCAGAGCGCAAACACTTTATGCACCTATTGGCAGCATTCGGTGCCATTGGAATACCGCATTTGCAACATAAAACAGTGCAAACGGTTTGAGGAACCACAAACATACCTGCTTCCTCTGCCATGGCTGGTGATTGTAACAATAAGTAATTTAAGGTTATGGACAAGAAGCACAGAAACAAGAAAATAAATACATAAATAAATCTGTATAGATCAAGTATGGCTTTGCAATTTAATCACATATGCTTATAATAAGATAAAATTAAAATCACAAGACAAAGATCAACTGTAAAAGAAACAGTTGTATCTCCTGCACAGCTAATTTATACAGAAATATTTTATATCACAGATTACAATTTCTTTATGCACAAAAAAAAAATTATAAAAATACAAAAGCACTCCATTGACAATAGATAGAATATAATTCTGGACTTTGCAAGTGAAACTAAACCTTATAAATGGGTTGGAATATTTGCTAGATCTTCATGGCCATAAGCCAAATTCTAAGTTTGTTATTCTATTCTATATACTTATTTTATTGGGAAAAAAGGTCTAAAATTCAAAGGGATCCATGGAGGAGAACAACTGACAAATTCTAGTAAATTTAAGAGTAAAAGAGCTGATATCAAGCTGAATCAAAATTCAGCAAAACAATAAATTAGCCACATTCAGAGAGACATCAAGTTATAAGCTAAAACAAATTCAACAAATGGTCCCAAACGATTAGAAAACCATTATGCAAAAACGAAAGCATTCATACTAGTTATATAACAAGAAGAAATAGACCAAAACTGTCACCCTCATTGTGCCACCACCAACATAGCTAGATATTACCAAATTAGATTGTATTGAGCTAATGCACTGATCAATTTGCTTTAAAAGATCACATCCATATAAAACCACTTTTCCAAAGAACTCAACTTTGTTAACAACCAACTCATATATATTTGCATGAAGAATCTGAAATTGTTGCATCTATGAATGAAATCTAAAAGAACCCATTTCCAAAAAAATCATGGTCTTTCTATACCAGTAGCATCATAAACAAAACAAAATTAAATTAAAAATCCTAAATTTTTGCATCTATGAATTAATCTAGAAGAACCCATTTCAGAAAAAGTCATGTTCAAACAAATTACACCAAACTCAGTTTGTGAAAAGCTCTAACACAAACATATTTATAAACAACAAACCCAACTCTTTCATATCTCTCCTCTCTCTCTTATTTACAATCAAAACAGAGTAACAGAACAAAACAAACCACCAAAAAATAATTCTGAGATACATCGAAAAACAGCCACAAAATCTTGAGAAGCAAAAATCAAATAATCAAAAAAAAAAAAAAAAACAAATTGAAAGAGAAAAAAAAAAAAAAAAATCAAACCTTTTGGCGTAGCTAGCGGTGAGTTCTCTGTCTCTCTCTATCTCGGTTTGGGTTTGGGGCTGCTGAGTTATTAACTTATTTAGGGCAATGATAAACGTTGAAAGCATATGATTTTTTGTTTTTGTCGTTTTTTTGGGTTTCAGTTAATGGGTTTGGGTCTCTGGGCTGACTTAGTAAAATAAAGACACCGGGCTGGGCTCAAAATTAAAGTTCCAATGGCCGCAAATTCCAATTGTTTAGGATCGAGGTGAGATAAGGGTCCTATGCAAAGCAAACCAAAACAGAGAGGCAGAACGTGAACAACTAAACTAAAATCAGAATGTAATGCAACCAAAAAAAAAAAAAGTGTAAGCACTCGTGAACTTAGAGAATAGAATAAAGAAAGAAGAATTGGATTAATTGTTTGTGACTATAAAACGTACCGGCGGACTGGCAGAGGGGTGAGCAGCAGCTGAGAGGCGAGGCCGCGAGAGAGAGTAGAGAGTTCTGAGTTTCACATCAATTTTTATATGCTGGCTCAATTTTGTAACTCTATACTAAAACGACGCCGTTTTATTTTATTTTATTTTTTTGCTTTTTTAAATAGTCCTGTGTAACATGCTTCTCGTCTTATATATAGGAACGGGAGATGCACATGGGTATGTTTTCAACTTTAATTCATGGTCCTTATCTTTTTTCTTTTTTTCCCTACTTCTATAGTTTCTTCATGGTTTTTAAACTTAGATCGTGAACCATTCATCAAAACGGTTTTTTAAAGTAACAAAACCGAAAATATCAGTTTTTCTTTGAACCTCTCGAACCATGGTCAAACCGCCCGGTTTTGAAATCTGACACAGGTTTGGCGGTCTTCCAAGCCAAGATCTCTCACACAAGTGACACAACATATAAGATTTGGCGATCTGCCGAGAAAAAAGAAGAAGAAGAAGAAATGTAGTCACTGACTCACTGTCCACCAGATCTAGTAAAGAAAAAATGAGAGGAGGCAGAGAAAGAAAGAAATGAGCAGGTGAGAGACAGAGAGGATTTGTTTTGCACCTGGCCTTCAGCTCTATTTGTTTGAGAACCAATGACGATAGTGACTTAGAAATGAGGGAGAGAAAGAGAAGAAGCCTTACTATGTTGGCAAAAGTAAGCTGAGAAAGAAAAGAAAACAAAAGAGGGTTTTAGTATATTGATGGCTTGGGAAACGTGAGTGGTGTTGGATGTTTTGAATTATTTAGTTTAAATCTAAAAGCTATATCAATGACTCTTGAGTTGTTTTAATTTTTTTATTTTCTCTTCTTTTTATCATGGGGAAACGTGAGTGGGTTGGGGTTGTTTTTTTTCCTCTCTGAATGGAGGTTGGGTACTTGGGAGTTTAATTTTTTCAGTTAAATTTTTAAAATCATTTTTTGTTATATTAATTTATTATATTTTAGATATAATTTGTTAAAATATTTTAAATAGTTAAGAGAGTATCTACTAAATCTATGCAACAAATTATAAGAAATATTATCTTTATCTTGAATTAAGATATATTTGAATCTCTATAAATATTGATTTCATCAATATTATATAATTTTACACATTTATTTTAATTATTTTTGTATTAAATAATTATTAAATTAATTATGACATCAGCACGGTTCGACCTCAGTTCGACTTAGATTCGGCCTTAAAACCTTGAACCTCTCTCTATTCTGATTCTTACAACGGTCCGGGTTTCGAAATCATGATTTTCTTTTCTTCTTCTTCTTCTTCTGTTTTTCTACATCTAATTATATGGCTAATGCGGGGTTGCTTTTGTTTATGCTATATATATATATATATAGACAAAATTTAGCTACAAAATTAATTGTAGCCTTATGCTACAAACTCATTTAATATTTTTTTATTGAAGGTGAATTTTGACAAATCCACCATTGAATTATATCTTTTTTTTATATCTCTATATTTGCAAAATTTCAAGAAAATTAAAGATCAAATGATCAATAATTATGTCATCAATAAATTTTTAAATTGCAAGTTTTTGTAATTTAAAATTATGCATAAAATATAAGTTTATAGATTATATAGTAAATAATATCTGATTAATACAAAATGTGATATGTGTATTAAGAACATAAAGAGCATGTAATTTAACGGTTAGATTTTCAAAATATGCAGTAATATTTATTTTATTGAGTCAGTTTGTAGCTTTAGAATACAACTAATTTTGTAACTAAATTTTGTCATATATACATATATATATATATATATATATATATATATTTCTTGATTCAGCATGACTTATGACTAATGTTGTTTTTTAATTTCCATAAACTTTCAATCTACTTCCAATGAAGGAGAGTTTAAAGAAGTTTACTTGTAAAAATGGTCCAGATTATATAGCTAGGATATATAGTTAGCAGCAATAGTGCAATACTGGGTAGTAGCCGAACATGTGGTGAGCATAACGAGTACAATGAATTGGCATTTGATTTGAGCATTTCGCATGTTAGAATGAATTCATCCTGTCAACTTTACAGAGGTTGTCCATGGACTTTGGCCGAAAGCATAAAACTTTTTCTGAACAAGTGGAACCTGCTATTTTCATCTTAATGACATAGCGAAAGAAATTGCACACGATGCTCTGCCAACCCCACTTTTGTGATACTGATTCCCATCTCTATAGCCGCTTTTTTATCCAACAAAGACATTCCATTCAGGCTCTCTCTAGATAGGTAAACGAATTAATGGTCATTTGTGAGAGAGAATTTCAATTCAAAGATCGGAATAGAATCTCTCATCAATGAGTGGTTAGCGCTGGATTGTGCCGCCTTTACTTTTTCCCTGCAGAATTCACTTTCCTCCCCTTTTTTTCGTAGCAATAGAATACTTTCTAATTCAGAAAATAACATTTCAATTTTAGTTGCAAAGAGAGACCATATAACTGAGTTTGAAGTAAAAGTTGGAACACAATAACTAACACTACATACAAGATGAATGAGCCCGATCTCATTGACAATCCTCCAACTCTATTCGCTGATAGTTCTAGTATTGCTGGCAATGATGAAGGTCTCTATCCCTGTCCTGTTTTCAACCCCGATTTTTCTTTTGAAGAGGGAATATTTCATGGTTTCATCTCTTCACTGTGTGGGGCAGAAGGGGGTGATTTCACAAATAGACCCTGGAATGAGAATGGACTAATAGAGGATTATTATGAGGAAGAACAGATGGATTATGGTGACAATTGGAACTGGTCAAGCTGTTTCAGTGATTGGCAGCACGAGAATTTCTACTACCTTGAAGATGGTACTCAGGACATTGGATGTGGCAGCATTTTGGGGAAGATGGAAGACTACTCTCTTGGTGAAGAACAACATGACAATTATTTAAGTTATCATGAAGACACAGATAACCAGTTAGTTAGTGATTATAATCCTTGGTATGCATATGGAGGAGAGGAAGATTCCCATGATTATGGTAGGCAACAGCCCATAACAGCATGTGCCTACAATCTGGATGACATGGGACTTTGTGAAGGCATTTTTGGCTACTGGCCTTGCCTGTTTAGGGAAAAACCAAGAATTATCTGGTAAGTAGAACACTACTGAGCAGAGATAATGCAAATCTGTGGAGTTGAGTGCAAGAATTTATGAATCTCATGTAGAGTTGAGTGCAAGAATCCTACGAAAAACAGTAAACATAGTTGTAGTTACTGCAAACATTGCCCAAGCATGCTATGCAGGAACTTGTTTAATTCTTGGATGTTTTCTCGAAGCTGATTTAGTTGTGCATCATTGGTCCTTTATGCCTCCTACTTCTGTCATTTCCCTTTATAAACCAATTCTACATATAATTACGTTAAATTGTTATGCAATAGCTCCTAGAAAAAGCAACAATGACCAGTGTATGGGCTTCACAGAGGACTACATTACTCATCACAGTAATCCTCAGGTTTTTTTTTTTTTTTTTTTTTTATGAAATATCTATTCTTTATGCATTCTATCTTTTTTTTTTTTTTTTTTGAAATATCTAGTCTTTATGCATTCTATCATTAAAAAATATATACGTATATATTATAAAGAATGAAATCTTTTAATTAGAAGTCCCCACTTCCATTATCCAAACAAAGCCATCTTAGTTCTCATGTTATAGCTTTCGCAGATAAAACACATATATTTAAGAGATTAATTATTCAATGAACAACTGTCACTTGAATAATAAATTTCACGACTTTTATTTTCATAGACTCTCAATCTTGAGAGGATTATGAACCTGATAATAAAATATAGTTTGATTTGATATATCAAGAATGTGATTTAATTTAACGGTCAAAACCTCAGTATATCGGGTAACTTCAGGTAGTACTGTGGAAACACATATTCTTAAGATAAAATCCATAATCTCTTTCTATAAAGACACGAAATTTTCCTTGAGATAAGTTTAATGAGAACTAATTATTTAAGGCCAAACCACTTTAGTAAAGAGTTACTAAAGTCTATTTTTAGTAAAATTAGATTTCATAAATATGAATAGCTAAAAGATTAAACCTTGGACTCAAAGAATATAATAGTTGTTTATAAAGTGATAGCTTATTATGATTTTGTTCCCTATGGATGTTTCATGGAGGGGTTAAATGATATTATATTAGAGTTTTAAGATATAATTCATCAATAAGGCCTACAGTGCAATTATATTTTTATAATGGTACTTGTTATATAATTAATGATAACTTTGGGTTTGTCAAGAATTGATCGTAAAGGCAGAAGCCCATTAGAGCTAAAACTTTATTTGTCTCTTTGATCTGATCCCAAGGCACACATTAAAACCCAATTAGGTTGGCCCAAAAGACTAACCCAATTAGATAATCAGTTGTTTATTTAATAAGAATTATTAAATAAAGTAACTGCCTAGGCAATTAAAACATACGTATGATTAAAAGAGGAAAAAATAGTTTTCTCTGGAGCATCTTTTAAATACACTTTTCCAAAAAGAAAAATGAATGTATTTAAGAACTGATTGAGAGATCACACATCTTAGGTACCATGTGGAATTAGGATGAAGATTGAAAGTATTATCAAGTCTTGTTTTTGAATTATACTGCATCGAGATATGATTTCTGTTCTTTGTATGTTTTCCATCAATATTGAAGGCCCATATTGGTTCGAAAGCATGTGAAAAGCTTGGTGAGGGATTAGGCTAAGGAGGTGGAGGTGTCCAATGATCAGTAGTGCTCATTGGCTTGGTGGAAGGCGAACACTGGTTTTAGTTTTGGTAAGGAAGGTTCGGACCAAAATGATAGAGGCTAGCTAGATGAGGAGAAGTGATAATAGCTTTTTTTATAGAAAATGAAGTGATAATATCTTAATTTTACATATTTATATCATTATTATAAAGCATTATAATACTTAGTTTGAGTTAACTCAAGCAACTTTTATTTGGTTTTGGAATAATTTTGAATAATCAAATTTTGTCCTTAATTAAATTTTAATGCTTGAATTTGTCTTTTGTAGGAGAATGAAATTAAATAAGTGGATTTGGGCAAAAAAGAAGGTTAATGGACTTTACTTTTACAAGGGCCATAATGAAAGTCAAAGTAGGCCAACCCCATGAAATTTGAGTCCAATTGGAACCAAACCCAAGTCCAATTCGGATAAGGATTCCAGCCTGTGTACCAATTAGTATTTTGGACATAACTTTCGACTTAGATGTCCAATTGAGATGATTTAAGTTGGGCTGGAAAAACTTAAAGGGCTTCAACTTTTAGCTTACTACAAGTCTGAATTCTGACGTTAAATGGGCTGAAAACGTCGATTAAGTGAAGCCTGAAAACTTGGGATTTTCTCCAAACGGAAATTCAACTTGTAATAGGATTTCTTGACCTATTTAAAGGCTCTTTAGGGTAAAATTTAAAGGAGAGTTGTCGTAGAACGTAATTTAGGTTTTCTTAAATTTTTTATTTTATTTTATTTATACAGTTTTTAGAGTTTTATTTGTGTTATGGCTTGCTAGAAGTCTTGCTAAAGCAAGAGGTGAAACCCAACCGTTTATTGATATGTTCTTAACAATTATTTAATGGTTTTAATGGTTATGTTATTATGTTTTTGATTTATTTACTCACCTAGAAAAGTGTTTAGTTTTGTATAATTTTTTGATTTATCATAGACTCTGGGCACGTTAAAAGCATAGTATTCCCTAATAACTAATCCATTAGTAAATCAATCAATTTTATAAAACTACCTTAGACAATTAATTCATGAGTTCTTATTGTTTAATCGTCGGACTAAGATCATCCTTTGTATAAGTTTTAGTTGAGTTATAAAATAAATATTGTTAAGACTATCGATAGATATGTTGTGTGTGGATCTATATTGTTATTTCCTCTCATTCAAAATTACCTTCACCAAACTATCAAAATTTCTCTTCAATATTATTTTATTGTTTTACTTATTTTCTCTTGTGGTTTGCTAATCAATTCCTTTTTTCCTGTGGATTTGGCCTTGGACTTACTGAGTTATTAGTTCATGACAATCCTACACTTGGGAGCATTATTTAAGTCGCAACAAGAAGTATAGGATTTTCTTGCAAATCAACCATGGTTTGAAAATTTGCTTGTGTTAAAGCTGGCTTAAAGGTTCTTATATAGAATAGAAAGGATACAAGGGTTTCTCTTTTTACTTAATTATTAAGTTAATTATTATTGCACACACTAAATTATACACAGTTGTACACACAACATTTGAAATCGTGTTTTTAAAACACAAATTCAGTTATAATTATGAAATTGTGAAGTTGTGTTTTCAAAACATGCACGTTTTTATAATTTTAACTAAGCTCTTTGTTTTATACACACAATGTGTAACTATCACAACTTCAATTATTAATTAATATTGTGGGGGCTGAGGGGCTCTTAAAATTCTTAGCACGTTGAGTCATGCATCATTCTAACGATCATGTAGCAAACGTGCTTGGCTAAGAAGTATTGGTAGTATAGATAAAGGTATGGATGATACAAGATAGGACAATTCCTAAAATCTAGGATAAGATACAATGGTGATACATATATTGATAAATTATTAAACACTTTTTTATTTATATCCTAAAACATTTAATTTTCATATTAAGGATATATCAATTTAAAGGCAATAATGGATAAAAAAAAGTTAATTCATAACCTTTAAATGATGTTTATAATATAAATCAAGAACCAGAAGAGTAAATAAAAGATAACTAGATAAGTGTTTAATATTGAAATCAATATATAAAAAATATAAATAAAAATCTTCACAAGTTTCAGCTATTTGTCAATATTGTACGTTTTAGGAAAACCAAGAATAATGTTCCAAAATGAGTTTAACCATAAAATACTTTAGTGCAATAATGATTCCTTTCAAAAATTTCATTAAGAAACCACTTAGCTCAGCAGTCCAATCCAAATTTACCTTGGAACCTAGAAATACAAGTATCAATCCTATTAATAACAAGGCCTACTACAATTTACACTATCATATTCGTCTCCATAAATAGGAAAAGATCTCCTCAAAAATCAAACCTAAGGCCCTAAAGCCTAACTTTACCATTCTAAGACAAGTACCCTTACCCAAACGGAAACCAAGCAAGCATACAAAAAACTCATAGGGCTATAACACAACCAAAACCTTTTATTTCCCTACAGCAACTCATGTACATTTACCAACTTGATACAAAGCTTGTTACTACCAAACCATGATAAAATTAGCCAAGGTAAAACACTAGTCAAAGAAAACACGTATGAACTTATAAGCTAAACCACACAACAAAAGCTTGGAGTAAATTCCTTAAATTCTCAGCATTCTAATCATACTTTCAGATTAAATTTGCAACAAATCAGCCCTTTTTATAAAATTTGTTTGGTCCACTTAGTATTATCCAAAAAGCTTGAAATTAAATAGGGAGAAGCCCTTATATGTCTAGTATGTACCACCACAAATTCAGCTCAAAATAATTTTTTTGCAATTTATTAAAAATCACGTAGTGCAACTTACTCAAATCTATCAGCTACAGATTTAGAGTCCCAAAAGAAAATTACTGTAATTTTAATACTATGACAAAAGCTTTGAGACTTGATTAACCTTAAAGCTACATTTGTTAGCACATATTAGCAATTAGTAGTGTAATCCATAACCTCATATAACAATCATCACAATACAAGCAAGAAATTCAATCTCATAACTCATATAGGCAATTTACCAAACACTTGGCATGCAACAAGCATAATGTTCATATCAATTAAACAATTTCATAGTCAATACCATCAACTTTCACATATTTCAAAATCTTTCCAAAATGCAAAGAACTCACTTTCAAAAATCAATCCTCATCCTTTCAACAAAAATCAAAAACCCCTATGATTTCTCAAGAAACCCAACACATAGTTGCCAAACAAAACATCCAATTCACCTCATTAAATTAAAAGCCTCCAAATAAAGTGTTGAACGTCCTAAAAACTCAATAAAACAACCCCCAAAACAAAACCCACAACATCAAAGAGCAATAAATACAAAATAGAGCAATAAATACAAAATAGGATAAATACACAATGCATTAGAAGATGGGTCTTGGAGACTTTTACCTTAGATTCTTGTTGGGAAATGGCACAAACCATGGGGAGTGATTTGGTGGCCAAAAATCTAGTGATAGTTAACCAAGAGACCCAGAGGTGAAGGGAGATCAAGTGAGAGAGGGGGAGGGGATTGGCAGTACATGGAAAAGAGAGGGGAGAGATGTGTACGTGAAAGTGAAAGAGAAAGGAAGGCCTCTCCCATTTTACACTTGGCCCATTTCAAAATTTCTTGAATGCCATCAGAAGCTTAAATATTAAAAACACCTTTACAAAAATAATTAACAACCTTACTGAAAAACATGGAAGCTAAGATGGTGACTACTGGCGTCTCATGAGAGTCCATGAAAGTTATATTATTACTGCATGCTTTCCTCTTTGTCATTGTCTGGATGTATCATGTAAAATACTGGTTAGAAGTATAATTGTTAATCTTATGTATAATAGTACTGGTTAGAAGTATTTTTCATTACATGCACTTGTCATAATCACTGTTGTTAGTCATAGTCATATTATTGAATGTTGCATATTTTTTGTCAGTCACAAGTATTGTTTGTAGAGCTGATTAAGAAGAATATTGAAGTATGTTATGTTATTTGTTACTTGCATTATGATATGTTGGAAGAACTAACATTGTTTTTTTCTTCTTCTGTGAGATGAAATTCCAGTCATCATCATACCAAACTGCAGGTATTGAGCTGGTTTTTAAATTTGAATGAAACCAAGGGGTTCATGATTGGTTGACAAGAAAAAGAAAGAGTGCATTGGAGAAGAAAGAAGTTCCTTTAAAATGGGAACAGAAGCTAGAAGCTGCTGGCTGATGCCAAGGCAAAGGTTATGATTTATGATGACAGCCTGAGGCAGAAATGTTGCAGCTCTTGAGAACACAAGAAACTCTACTGCAAGATGTTTGGTGGATTTATTGGATAGATTGTACTAAGTACAGATTTCTCCCTTGCCTTTGCACCTGGACAAATGTAACGGTGCAAGAATAATTTCTTTGGACATCATTTAATGTATATCAGTAAATGGTTACTTCGTTTGATTGTAGCATGCATATGTTTATCCTAACAAAAATTCCATAAATAAAATAAGGGAATATGGCTTCCTTAATTTTATTTAAAATCCTTGAAGTCTTTTACATATCTAGTGCAGATTATAAGCTCCAGTCAGCTAATGTCATGTGTACTCAAGATATTTACAGTAACAATGACAACGATAATGACTATTAACAACAATACTCAAGCTAGCGCTTCTAAGCCTTACTACCAACTGCACTGGGCCTTCTATGTGAATACCCTAATCGCCGTAGATCATATCTTTTTTATCAGGATCCCTCCGGTCCTGTTTATCAGTAAAAAATTATTTGTATGGTTTAACCTTCTAAATTATCACTATCGGTTTTTGTTTACTTCACACAACTTTGAATTTTCAAGTTTTTTTATGCTAAGTATGACTTGGGATCAAACACATGCCTCTACAAAAGTAGATGTTTAGAGAATCTGGCATTGCAATTCTTGAGACTGTTGAGTATAAATTGTATAATAGACCAACCAATGAAATGTTGGCAGTTGACTAAGCCTGCACAAATGTGTGAAAATTCAGTACCATGGAAGGGTGGAAACTCTTTTAGGCTTCCATGGAAAGAAGAGGAACTTACTTTACTCACAGAAATCATATCATTATGGGAAGGCCATAATTACATTCGTGTATGATAGTTTTTTCTAACGAGAAGAATGGTTTAAATTCTTCAAAATTTCAATTTAAAGAGCCAAATCTAAATTATATCCATCAATCTATTACTGCTCACAATTTTCTGTGGAGAAAGAATAGATTCTGTTTTCACCTATGTCAAGTCCAAAAACAATGTCATGAGAGAGCTTCCAAAAAAAATACAAGTCTACGATTGGTCCATACTGATCCTTAAAACTCATGCCTCTACAATATACTGACATTGAAATCTGTTCTTTGCTTCTTCTCTTTTTAGCATTGTTTCCTTTTCCGACTGATATGTCTCGGTTTCAATATCAAGAAAGCATCTTTGTGGCTAATTGCGGCAAATAACTAGTTTAAAAACGGAATTTTTATCATCACCATCATTACTCTGATTATTCTAAAGTTGATTTAATTTGTCTTTCCTAGAACCAAAAAGGAATTTAATCCTCAAATGGTGAAAATAGTTTCCACTTGGAGGAGAATCAGTTGCAAATTTCAATTGACTCTGAGCATTTATTTGAAGAATTATTGTTGGCAACCTTCTATGATGGCATAATAACTGATCCTGCTTTTCACCTATGGCAAGTCTAGAACCAAGGAAGACCAGATACATGATGATTAGTCCTCTCTACCATGGCCATCACTACTGCTAAACATCCAAAAGCAATAAATTGGCATTCTACGTTCACATAATGCAGTTCTCGTGCTACATTACAGGCTTACAGCCTTCAAATTACGGTATCCATTCCATACTCGGGATGAAAAGTTCCAATATTGCTTTTGTATGGTGGGGCATATCATGGTAGCCTCCCATTTTATTTCTTTTTGAATACTTTGGCTTTAACTTAAAGCACATCTTGGATATTCTTAAGGAGTTCTTTGCCTTGTGAAAGTTTGCTGACTGCCAAATTTCAGTGCTACCTTTCAATTTCACTAGCATTTACAAATTTCATACATTTGAGCTTGTAATTACAAAGATTAGATTCAAATCAAGTTTTATTTCACTGAATGACAATCCTAAATCTCTGGGTCAAAAACTTCAGCTTGTATAACTTTATTGATTCGAATAATCATCTCATATATAGAATCCAATTGACAATGTGAATCGTCAGCAACAAAGAACTCATGAACTACACCGTCTATTTCAATGAAAGAGCAACCGGGAAGCTTTTGGATTCTCTGAAGAGCCATACTTTTACGCATGTTTTTTACATCAGACCACCTCGATGCTGAAGCATATACATTGGATAATAAAACACGTGCCCCACACTTTTTTGGCTCCAATTCTTCAATCCTCTTGGCTGAAAACTCTGCCAATTCGATATTCCCATGACTCCCAGAGGCAAAAAGCAAGGATCGCCATATAACAACATCAGGTTGAATGGGCATTGCACTGATAAACTTTTCTGCCTCAGCCAAGAGGTTTGCACGGCCGAGAAGATCAACCATGCAACCATAATGTTCAATACGAGGCTTGAGATTGTAGCTTTGAGTCATGTGATCGAAATAGTGAAACCCTTTATCTACAAGTCCAGCATGGCTACAAGCGGACAAGACTCCTAGAAATGTAACCTCATTCGGCCTAACAATACCAGCTGACATTTCCATTTGTGAAAACAAGTTCAATGCTTCATCAGACAGCCCATTCATGGCAAGCCCAGTAATCATAGCAGTCCAAGAAAACACGTCTCTCTCGGTCAAATTCAAAGCATGAAAAAATTTGAGGGCACGTTGGATATCTCCGCATTTAGAATACATATCAATCAAAGCATTCTTGACAGAGAGATTGAAGTGAATGCCTGACCTTTCACAGTGAGTGTGCACCCACCTTCCCTGATCCAAGGCACCAGAATGCCCACATGAAGAAATTACACAAGCAATGGTAGCAGCATCTGCTGTAACTCCGCGTGCCTGCATTTCCCTGAACAATTCAATGGATTCCTTGAACAAATGCGAATGTGCATAACCGGCAATCAAACAAGTCCAACAAACTACGTTTTTGTCTGGAATTGTATCAAACACCTTTCTAGCATGTTCCATTTGCCCACATTTTGCGTACATGTCTACTAAGGAGGAACCTAGTATCACATCTAAAACAAATTCATTTCGTACAAGTAATCCATGAATTTTACGACCCATGTCGAGAAATCCAATCCTTGCACAAGCTGTGAGAGCATTGATAAGAGTAACCTCGTCCGGCCTTGTATTAACATCACACTTGAGCATTTCATCAAATATCTTCAAGGCATCCCAATAACAACGTCCTTGTATATACCCAGAAACCATACTGTTCCAAGACACCACATCGCGAACAGAGAGTGGTATTTCATCGAAGACTTGGCGAGCATTGTGAAGCAAGCCGCAGAAGGAGTACATGGAGAGCAGAGCGTTTTGGACGAAGACATTGTGTTGGAGATCGAGTTTGAACGTGAGGGAGTGAAGCTCTTGACCTTTGTGGGAGAGTGAGAGACGGGCACAAGCTTTGAAGAGGAAAGGGAAAGAATGGCGGTCCGGGAAAAGACCGAAACGACGGCGCATGAGATTGTAAAGAGAGATGCATTGTTGTGGTGACGAAGTAGTGTTAGTGTTAGTGTTACTGTGGGAGTAAGCTTTGAACATGAAATTCCACGCGAAGATATTGGGGTTCTGGATTTGAGAGAAAAGGGTGCGAGGGAAGTGGAGATTGTTGGCATTGGAGTGAGAAAGAGAAAGAGAGAGAAGCAGGAGTTTGCTTGATACAAATGGGTCCTGGAAGAGGCCTGAAGCAATGGCTTGTGACAGAATTTGATTGAAATGCTTGGAGTTTTTAGATACTACTCTATCATTTTCTATGAGAGACAAACAAAATCTACCAGCACTGTTACAAGTCATTGAATTTCAGCCTGATGACCACTCTAACTCAATGAGAGGTTTTCATTTTTTTTTTTTCTTTCTTTCTAAGCTAAGAGAGAGAGGGGAAGAAAAAAAATTGAAGAGGAGAGAGAATAAAAAAGTATAAAATGTAATAAAATTAGGTTTTTAATTTTTAATTTATTTTTTAAAATCGATAGTTACAATGAGAAATGATGATTTGAATCTCGTATGTCAGAAATGCACTGAGAGATGCCAATTAATTGAGTTACGAGGCTCGGCTCATAAATGTAAAGTATTGTGGCTAATGTAAAAGCATCTAACAATTAGTTGTTTAAAATGGATTTTTAGACCAAATAAATTTGACCAAAACCTCACCAAGCTTGATGTAAATGCTCTTAGCAGTAATAAAATTTCATTCTGGCTACGTACTGGAAAGCCGAAATTTGCTTATGAATTGATTAGTATTGTTTAAGACCTCTCTTTTTCTTTTTGGTTCTTTTGTTCGTGTAAATTTTCAGAGGCAAGTCTCATGATAAATTGGATTTTTAAGGATAGAGGGAGATGATGGGAGAGTACCTTAGAGGAGAATCAAAGACCATTAGAAGGTAATAATTACTAGTTATTGACCCGTGCTCGGCATGAGCTATTCTTTAATCGATTATGTTTGCACGCTTTCCTCTTTGTTGACGTCTAGACGTATCATGCAAAAATACTAGTTAGAACTTAGAAGTATAATTGCCAACCTTATGTATGCTGTATTGTTCATTATTTGCATTTGTCATAATCACTGATGTTGGTCATAGTTATATCATTGTGCAACTGCCAAACCTGTGTATTACATCACAATTACAGGTGAGTCGCAAGTATTATTTATAGACCTGATTAAAAGGAATATTGAAGTACGTTCTATTATTTGTTTCTTGCTTAGTCGATTAATGATATGATGGAAGAACAAACATTGTTTTTTTCTTCTGTGAGATTTACTTCTGGTTGTTATCACACCAACATGCAGGTTTTGAGCTGACTTTTTAAGTTTGAATTGACACCAAGAGCTTCATCCAATTGATTGAGGAGAAGAAAAGGAGAGCTTTAGAGAAGAAAGAAATTCCTTTAAAATGAGAGAAGAAGAGCCAGGGGCAGAAATATTGCAGCTCTTGAGAACACTTGAAACTCTACTGCATGATGTTGGTGGATTTATTGGATGAATTGTACAGAGTACAGATTTCCTCCTTGCCTTTGTTTCTGGACATATTCAAAGATGCAAGAAGAATTTCTTTGAGACAGCCTTAATGTATATCAGTAAATGATTAAATGGTCACTTCGTTTGATTGTAGCATGCATATATTTATCCTAACAAAAATTCCATAAATATAATAAGGGAATATAGGCTTCCTTCATTTATTTAAAATCCTTGAAGTCATATCTAATGCAGATTATAAGCTCCATTCAGCTAATGTCACGCATACACAAGATATTAACAGTAACAATGACAATGATAATGACTAATAACAACAATATTCAAGCTAGCTCTCTAAGCCTTACTACCAACTGCAATGGGCCTGTTATGTGAATTCCCTAATCACCGTAGATCATATCTTTATTATCGTGATCCCCCCTGTCCTGTTTATCAGTAAAAATTAATTTCACAGTTTATCTTCTAAATTTTCTTCTTCTTCTTCTTCTTCTTTTTTTTTTTTTTTTTTTTTTTTTTAAATTTCACATACCTTTGAATTTTCAAGTTTTCTGATGCTAAGTATGGCATCGGATCAAACACATCTTGAAAAGGAGATGTCTAGAGACACTAGCATTTTTGTTCTTGAGACTGAGTATAACAGGCCAGCAGATGACATGTTGGCAGGCTAAGCCTGCACAAATGGGTGAAAAGTCTCTATTATGGATGGGTGGAAAGAGTAGTAAGTCCTTAGATTTTGTAAGCAGAGGTATGGGAATCAACCCCTCAGAGGTGTAAGATGTCAGGAACATACGTGTGGGAAAGGTAGAGGAGATAGAATTTCTGAAACAACACGACCATAATCTTAACATCAGCATTGTAGCAGTAAAAAAAGAGGAGAAACTTGAAAAATAATTTTTAAAAAATCTGGTTTTTTTTTTTTTCGCCAATGAGAGTAACTTTGGCTTCCATGGAAAGAAGAGTAACTTACCTCACGCACAGAAATCATGTCATGATGGGAAGGCCATAATTTCATTCTAATGTATGATAGTCTTTTCTAATTAGAAGAATGATTTCTTCAAATTTTCAATTTAAAGAGCAAAATAAAAATTATATTTTCATCAATCTGTTACTGTTCACAACCTTCTGTGGAGGAAGAATATATTCTGCTTTCACCTATGACAAGTCCAGACACAATTTCATGAGAGAGCCTCCAAATAAAATACAAGTCTACGATTGGTCCTGGTCCATACTGATGCTTAAACTCATGCCTCTACAATATGCTGACACATTTATCTGTCTTTGTTTGCTTTTTTTCATTGTTTCCTTTTCCTATTGATAAGTCTCACTTTCGGTATCAAGAAAGCATGGATAATATTGGAAGAAAGTAGTTACTGAAACTTTTTTCAATTAAGCAGCTTGTGACTCATTGCTGCAAATAACTAGTTTAAAAGCAGACCACTCTACAAAAATAGGAATCACAATCTGAAAATTCAACAAGCATGGTCTGTACAGATGATAAAAGATAGGAATTATGTCATGGCATTCATAATGAATAAACGTTGATCGTGGTGACAGTTAAATTGATGCATACTTGACAAAAACTCAAATGTTAAACAAGGTCATGGCTTCTTTCATTAAATTTTTGGTAGTCACACGTCTAGAATTAGAAGAGACCATAAACTCCATTCAGCCTAGTTCATGCATAGACAATACCTGCAATTAATAGTGAGAACGTTGCAAACAATAACAGGAATACCCTTGTATTTTTCTCATGCTTGTCATCAGGATACCTCATGTCCTGTTCTTTGACACGAAATTTAGTGTATAATTTCACCCACTGCACCTTTTTTGATTTATTACACTCCATATTTACTGTTGCTGAGTATGTGTTAAGATAAAGAACATTTACTAAAGAAAATGTTTACACTGGCGGTCTAGTTCTTGAGATGGAACTGGCAGATGCAGGCTGACAGATGTCACTATTAACAGGCTAGCCCAAATTGGTGAAGAGTCAATACCACGAAGGGTGGGAGTGATTCAATAGCTCATAGATGCAGGATTTCGGTGATTAAGCAGTATTCTATAGTTGCAATTGTGAAAGGACTGAGGAAGAATAAATGTAGACAAGGTATATGAGATATAATTACTGGATGAACATAAGCTTAACATCAACATTGTTCCAATACATTTGTTTTAAAGGAAAAGAAAGAAATTGTAATCATCATCGTCATTATTATGTTTAATATAATCCTCAATTGGTGCAAATAGTTTTTACTTATATCTAAAATCTGAAGCATATCAGTTGCTACGCTCTTATTAAACCACATCAACAAAGCATGTCAGTCGATTTGGTCCATTTTTGTCCAATTTTGTCAACTTTGGTGCACTAACTAAAGAATGAAAAAAGACAGTTTTGAATTGAGAGTAACAATTCTAAATTCGAATTTAATAAAACATGTAGATCTCAAACTCATTTGAATAATTACAATTGATAACCTTCGATGGAGGCATAATTGATCATGCATTTTACCAATGGCAAGTCTAGAATCATAATGATTCCAAGTAAAATCCTATTCTTAAATTGGTTTATGTTGATGTGAGAGCCATCATTTTACAACATATTGACTTCTGGTTAAAACTATTGTTGATGTTTAATTGTTTCAGTTATCAGAATTGTTAAAAAGCCACTAGAGGTTGTTATCATAGGAAACACACCTCTACCATCCAATCAATTCTATTCCGCTTAATCCCTATCTCATGTCCACATATCTTTCCGGCTAAGAAATGATATACCTTTCTCTTGTTACATGAGTTCAATTTTCGTTTCATCTAGAAAAGACATCATTTTTTCAACAATATTTTTGTCATTTGATCCAATAGTGTTCCGTTAGATAGGAATAGATTTGATAAATATTGATATATAACTCTTGAATGGAGTATTAGAATAGAAAAATTCATTAAATAATGCACTATCGGTTCTAAGTTATCTCTGAAGATACATCATCTAGCCATAAATCAAAAATTTGAATTGCTTTTCTGCATATTTTTGATAGAGCTGCAGGGGTTGCTGTTGTGATTGAAGGGCTCTCGAGTGCTCTTGGGTAGCAGTTGAGCACTGTTGGCATCATTCTATATTCAAATATAAAGCACAAGTTTAATTTCTCCTAAAATAACATGTTCCTCGTGTAGACAAACATTCAGCACAAATTTAATTTCTACTAAAATAACATGTTCCTCATCTGAAAACAATGCGAATTTGGGATTTGCTATCTCCATATATTTTTATACTATCAGTAACTTGTTATTAGCTTCCTCCAATATTCTAATAAATTTTTAATTTTTTTTTCTCCAGTACTTCAATAGTTTTCATTGTAAAAAAATTATAATACTTAGTATTCTATTTTATAGACAAAATAGAAATATAAAAGTGGTATAAAGCTTTCATCATACTATATATGCTTACAAATTTGAAAATTGCATGATATAATGACTAATATGAATAGGTATGTTTCATGCCCATGAAGAATGTAAATATCGTTCTGGTAAAATAAAAATGCGAATATTCTTTTCTTTTCTTTTCTTTTTTTAATTCTTGATGGTATGTTATTAAATTTTTTTTTTTTTTTTTTTGGGACTTCGTTTCAAAACTAAATTTGAGCAAGAATACCATATTTAAAATCAATTTTTTTTCCTATATAAATCTTAGAAAAATGACATTAAAATTCATTATACTTAAATAATTAATGTACCACTTAAATTAATTAATATAACAAAATAAATATATTTATCCTTTTAGCAATCTTTTTAATTACAATGACTAATTACTACAATGTTGGTTATATATATATATATATATATATATATAAATATATATATATATATATATATTTATATTTATGTGAAATCATTGAAAGGAATTAATTTTAGTGAATTCACAAATATTAAATTTTGGTGGTTTTTTTGTCTCATTTGTTGTCAAAGAAATTAAACATGAGGAAGACTGTCATATTATAAATTTTATTATTATTATTATTATTATTATTATTATTATTATTATTATTATTATTATAAAAATAGTTTCTTATATATAATCTATAAAATATACGTTTTTAGACCCCTTAACACAAGTTGTTTAACCTAGTTATTTAGTCAATTGATTACTTAGATAAATTATTTAGTTCTAGGTAAACACAATAAAATCATATCATGTAAATAATGCGAAAAAATAAAGAACACAACGATATGATAACCCAAGAAAACCTAACCGATAAAAAAACCTAGGAAGGATTTAACCTAGCTATTCTCAAGGTAAAACAGATCCACTATAAAAAAATTGAAGTTTTTATAATAAAATTTAGAACACTAACATCTTATTGCTACCTCGAGTAAAAAACTTACTATTACAACCACGTGACAGCTCCGAGTCCACGGACTACTTCTTTATTTGTTCCACTGCAATTACAAATTTTCCTACTTGTGACTTTAGACTCCACTCAAAGGTTTCAGATCTTCTTTAACGCTCTTTATGTAGCAACTGACGAGATCATCAAGTTCTTGACGCGAATCTTGATCTTGACAACTTTATGTGTGTGTATAAAGGTAAACACTTCTAGATCTCACAGAAGATTCAACATACAACACTCCAAAGACTTCTAAAACGTAACTAGAGTTTTTCCTTTTATACTTGGAGTAAAACACAAAACCCTACACATCAAAAGGGCTTGGACTGAATTGGAATTACTCCTGAAAAATAAATCTGCATGTGTATTGATCGATCGAGTCTAATTTTCGATCGATCGAGCCTTGCAAATTTTGTCCGATAATTTCTGCACTCACTCGATTCCAATTTTACAATTAAACACACTTTGAGCAAGCCTAAACCTAGACTATATGTTTTGATCATGGTTTGCCAACATATTACAAATTGAAGTTCAAATACATTAGTTTCTAAAGTCTTAGAACCTAACATAAAATATTCATATAAATTTCTTTAATATCAATAATTAATGCACAACTATAGATAAGTAATATATGCATGTACTCTATTGGCTAATTCTATGAACTAAACCTCTGATATAAATGCAAACTTTGTTGAGGTGAAAGTCCAAATAAATGGAATCTTCTTCTCAAAAATAAATAAATAAAAAGAATCTCAAGGCACGAATCACATGAAAAGACCTTATGCTCTCCCACATAGCCACATGAGATCTTTGTTTTATATGATTATTATTGGGGCAAATTACAACTTACTCACTGGTGATTTGGTCGAAATTTAAGTTGCCTACATGTGGTTTAAATTTGACACTTTACCTACTTGATGTTAGTTCAGTTAGAGTTTCGTAACCCACATCTGTTAAAAGCTAGGCTAAATATGTAATTTTGCTCCACTTTTATGTCTCTCTCCTCCAAAAACACAAAAAACATAAAAATACAAGGTCAAATAAGATTTTAAAAAAAAAATCCAGCAGAACACTTACATCATAGGATTTCAAATCATAGATAAACAACTTAAATTTTGATCAAACTTCAGGTAAATAAAATGTCAAATTTTAAACCACAGTTAGGTAATTTAAATTTCGCTCAAATCACAGATGGGTAAATTGTAATTTACCCTTATTATTGTTATTATTATTCTAAGCAAAAAGTAGTTTCTTCTATATTTCTTTTTAAAAAATGTTTCTTATATAAAAATAATCATAAAAATTTCTTCAATATAAATATTTAACGCATAACAATAGATAATTAATATATGTATTTACTCTATTGGTTAATTCAATAAACTAATACTTTGATATCAATGCAAACTTTATTAAGGTATAAGCCTACATAAAAGGAATAAGGCATGCGCTATATTGCAGAATCTCATACTCTCTCACATGAGATCTCCAATTTTATAAAATCTCTCTCTCTCTCTCTCTCTCTCTCTCTCTCTCTCTCTCTCTCTCTCTCTCTCTCTCTCTCTCTCAATTGTCTCTTGATATTTTTTAAACCGTTGTGTGTGTGTGTGTGTTTTTTTTTTTTAAATGGCTTTTTGATTTCTGGGAAAGCTATTTGAGTGTATTTAGGTTTGGATTATTATGATAGTACGTATACGACTATACGCCATTTCTTATTATATCTCCAATCTTAAGTGGGAGTACAATATGGAGGTGCTTTCATACAACTACTATTACTAGACTTGTTGCTTGGATTGAAACTCAATCTTCTCTCAGTCTTTTGGTTTTCTAGTAATACTAATATGTTACTCTCTTCGATCGGTGGTTTTATATAAAGGGTTGTTTTATACCTTGGGCCAAAAGGATAAGCAGTGAAATTGAATTAATGTCTGCAACTACAAAGTCTGAAATGTCTGCAACGGCAGATATCTCTCTCTCTCTCTCTATAGCTCATTAGATTGGCTAATCTATAAGTCGGACTTATGCAATATCTATAAATGTATGATGTATATTTTAAAATGATTGAGCAATGCAAGGTGTTCTATTTGGAGGATGTCTATTGTTAGCCTTCTAACTTTTTGTTTCTTTCAACATATAATAATTTTCAAATTATTTATCAAATAAAATGTATTTCTTGAGGTTTTCTTAATTTTTCTATTGTAAACTAATTTACTAGTGGCTCTATGTAACTAATGTAAGTCACTAGATTAGAGGAATGATATTGATAGTTGAATATGCACCTTTAAAATTGATTCATTCTCTTTTTTTTTTTCTTTTTTGATAAGATTGATTCATTCTCTTTACCCATTAAAGAGTAGAATACAACATTAACGTTCATAAACAAATAAGTAAATAAAAGCATATAACATTAACAGTCGGCTTGGGTTGCGTTTCTCACACTTGAGCATGGGCCTCGTAAAACTAGCGGCCTTGAATGAATTGTTTTTTCCCCTCCATGACTCATTTTGTGTAAATAAAGCTTTTATTTTTGAAGTAAAGTTGTGAAGTGGGCCTTGAACTGTGTTGAGGAGTGTTGTGGACTTTAGGCCTAATTTGTGATGTGAAAAGTATCTGGACATTTGAAGCCCAATCTGTAAGATAGTAGATATTTGGGCTTTCTTATAGTGGACAAAGATTAGGCTTCTAGGCCTATTTTGTTTAGTATTAAGCTTCAGGCTTTTAACCTCGTACTAAGTAGTGAAGAGCAACTAACTTTTATTTTTTCAAAGATGTAAGTTTGCTGGCCCAATCTGTAAGATAGTAGATATTTGGGCTTTCATATAGTGGACAAGGATTGGGCTTCTAAGCCTATTTTGTGTAGTATTAAGTTTCAGGCTTTTAACCTCGAGCTAAGTTGTAAAGAACAACTAACTTCTATTTTTTCAAAGATGTAAGTTCGCAGGCCCAATTTATAAGATAGTAGATATTTGGGCTTTCATATAGTGGACAAGGATTGGGCTTCTAAGCCTATTTTGTGTAGTATGAAGCTTCAGGCTTTTAATCTCGTGCTAAGTAGTGAAGAACAACGAACTTCTATTTTTTCAAAGACGGCCCGTTTGGTAAAGGATTTTGAGTAGTGTAATTTGTAATTTTTTGAAATACGTGTAGGTAAAAAAGTGTATGAAAATATTTGTAATGTTGTTTAAAAACTGAAAATGAGTGTTTGAAATGCCCTACCAAACCGGCTCATAAGTTCGCAGTGGATACTAGTCAGTGGTAACTCATGGTTTGACCAAAAGAGGAATTAGAGGCATAAAATAAGCCCTCAAAGAATAAATGAGTTCTATGTGCACTAAAGAAGAATAGAAGATAATAAATATATTTTTTATTAAGTATATGTGAATAAATAAGTATATTTTTTACCGATTTTTTATATTCACAATAAGTACCCGTTTGGATCCCACGTCCAGCGTCCACGTTCTGCCTTTTCACCTCTCTCTTTTTTCTTTTTTCTTTTTTTGACCAACACCTCTTGTTTTGTTCATGGGACATGAACAGTGCATTAAAGCAAAGCTACAGTGTTTTCAGTAGTGAACAGTAACTCAAATTTTTTTTTTTTATTGTTTTCAGCAATAAATTTTTAGTTTTCAGCAAAATAAGCGGTATTCAAACACACCTCTTGATCTTGCAGATCATCGTATATGAATTTGAAACAAAGAACATACCATATTGATTAATGTTGTCAAAAGCTTGCAATGATGAAGAAAGTTTCATATTAGAGTTGTTGTTTGATTTAAAACAAAAAACAAAAAAACAAAAGATGGTATTTTTTAAAACTGATTGACTGAATTGTGCAGCAATCTTAAAAGGGAAATCCTAACTCCAGCTATTGCAGAAACTTATTAGTACTTCAGAGGAGTTTAAAAACACATTGTTCTACCAATTAGCTATCAAGGGAATCTCGAATATCAAATCTTAAATCATTTTTAGCTATCAGACATTCAACAAATGACAAAACAATGACAATATCCGATTTAGGAGTTATAGAAATACATAAAACCCAAAACCCTAGACTGGGTGATGGTAAAATGAATGAATCAGATTCAACGAAAAACACGTTAGCTCTAATAGTATGTAACAACATTTAAACATAAATAAGCTTTTTAAAATTTGAGTAAATTTAGAGAGTCACTAATCTGATACATTGATTTTGGTTCTGAACTATATCAAGAAGTTAGTTCCATTTAAAACTCTACCCATTTGTCATAGATAAACTAGAATCTCCTTGTAACCAGATTCCAGAAGTAAAGCTTTTTTAGATGGATTATGCCATTTGAATTCACAAAAAAAACTCTCTTCTCTTCTCAATCTTGTGGTGTTTCAATTTAGCTAAATTTTTATTCCTCCTCCAAACTCATGTTTTTATATAGCCTTTTGTTTCTCTCCTCTCCCTCCTTGTTCCAGGAATCAAAAGCTTTGAACTCAACCATGAAAGCAAAAGTTTCAAATTACTGTTCTCTTAAAAGAATAATTGCTTGCTTATTTATATTTACGATTCTCTCTTACTCGTTTGCAATTATATACAAGTCATATTATTGTCCCAAACAATCTTTCTCAGTCCATCAGCAAGATAATTTTGCGATATCATCACTTGGTCCAAATCCTATACCCACACATGCATGGTATCAGAGACCTTGAGGCTAGGCATGAAGAAAGTTAGTTGGGGATGATTACACATTTTTATTCTATCAACAACAACTTGTTTTCAGTTTCCTCCAATATTTTAATAAATTTTCTTTTTATTTTTCTCCAATATTTCAATATTTTTCATTGTAAAAAATTATAATATTTAGTGTTCTATTTTATAGACAAAATTGAAAGATGATAAATGTTTGAAAATTGCACGATATAGTGACTAATATGTATAGGCATGTTTCATGCCTATCAAAAATGTAAATATTGTTTTGGTAAAATAAAAATGCAAATATTCTTCATTTTTTTTTATATTCTTGATGGTATGTTATTAAATTTATTTGTTTGTTTTTCTTTTTAGACTTTGTTTCAAATGTTACAAGAGCAACTAAATTTAAGAAAAAATACCATATTTAAAATCAATTTTTTCTTATATAAAACTTAGAAAAATGACATCAAAATTTCATTATACTTAAATAATTAATGTACCACTTAAATTAATTAATATAAAAAAATAAATATATTTATCCTTTTAGTAATCTTTTTAATTACAATGAATAATTACTATAATGTTGGTTTATATATATATATATATGAAATCAGTGAAAAGAATTATGAAATATAAATGTTTAAGATTAAATTTAGTGAATTCACAAATATAAATTTTGGTGGTTTTTTTGTGTCATTTGTTGTCAAAAAAATTAAACATGAGGAAGACTGTCATATTCTAAATTTTATTATTATTATTATTATTATTATTATTATTATTATTATTATTATTATTATGGGAGGAACGAATCTATCCACAATCAGGTATTGTTCGCTTTGGGATGGACAGGGTTGACCCTTGCTCCCACCCGCACGAATTTACTCAATCCCACATCGAAAAGAGACGCTTCCCACCATTGCCTTATAAGCATTGAGCCTAAGGAAGGGTGTATTAATCATGTGTAGTGTTAGGACATATGTGATTTGATGTTAGAAACATATGTCAATATTTATGTAATTGGCTAATCCTTTGACAAAATGCACTTTACTTGTAATTGGATAGGTCTAGGATATATTTAATACTTTAAAGAACAAAGTTTCAAGTTCAAGTATTAAAGCCATGCAAGTCTGTCCAAGAAACAAGTGAGAAATTGCTAGATTTTAAAACTCAACAGCTAGCATCTATTGAGGTTTAAAAGTTGTTTTGGCCCGTGGCTCGACAGCTAGCTTGATAGATGGCTATCTATCGAGATTTATGAAATTCAGTTTTTCAGAGTTGATTTCAATTCAATCTGTGGGTATATGTTTGAGCTTTCTTTTCTCACAACCCTAGACATATATAAGAATTGTTTTAAGGGCCATCATAGATTACATAGTTGCCCAAGTTCATGCAAATTGTGACTGGAGACAGAATTTACCATAGTTCATCTTTCTCTTGAAGAAGCTGCTGTGTTTGTACACCATCAGGTTTTGTGACCAAGCAACTTCTTAATTTTCATCGTCTGGATGAATTGAAGAACTTTGCAACCAACATCTTTCTTAAGTTGGTGATCAAATCACGTACTGGATCCGCACAATTGGTTAGTCACGTACTAGGAGCCGTGCAATAAAAGGAGAGATTGTCACTACAGAACAAGTCCAATTGGGTATTGGAATAAGGATTCAATTGTAGATTGGTATAAGGTACTGGGATTCCTTTACTTATAACCGCTTGTTTTGATAATAGTGAATTCTCGGGAGTGGTGACCTTAAAATCACCAGTGGAGTTTTGTTTTGGTGGTTTTCTCCATTCAAAAACAAATCACCTGTGTCAATTTTAATTTCTGTTGCATTTAGTTATTTGGTGATTTATTTGTGCGACCACGCACTTTACATGTAATTAACTTAATTAATTCATTTAGCTAAGTTAATTGGTTAATTTACCACAAAGGGTCAATACATTCTTGGTCTATTATGTAGTACCAATCATGTGTACTACATATGATTGGTACACCTTTCCTTAGGCTCAATGCTTATAAGGCAAGGGTAGGAGGTGTCTCTCCCAATGTGGAATTGAGTAAATCCGTGCGAGTGGGAGCAAGGGTTGATCCTACCTATCCTAAAGCGGACAATACCTGATTGGGGATGGATTCGTTCCTCCCACAATTATTATTATTATTATTATTATTATTATTATTATGGGGACCCGAGGACTGAGGAAGGATACAACAAGCTATGATTATCATTATAAAAGCATTCTAAGCCCGAGAAGGGGATTCACCCGAGGATAGGAGGAGAAGGGACAAAATACTTCCTGGAAGTCCAAATGGAGAGAATGGTGTTCAGAGAGAGAGTCAAGATAGGTGAAAGAAGTTTTCAGTGAAAGCTCACCTACTGCATTTGCATTAAATGACTGGCAACAGGTTTATCAGCTGCAATAATGAGGAAGTGTCCTAAACAGTAAAATTCACAACTAAGCAACTCCTTCTACCACTTTCAACAGAAATTTAAAGGAACAAGTGTCCTAAGGAGAGTCTAAAGGATTGTAGATGAAGGGCTAGGATGCAATAAGCTTAGGAGTATATAAAGAAAGAGGACTTCCAAATGAAGGGAGGAAAAAAATGGGATTAGAACAAGAACGATGATAAAAAGAGGGAGAGAGAGAAAACAGGGTACATCCTTGCGCAAGAACATTATCCTTGGGCGAGATTGTAAAGAACCATTTATATTATTAATCTTTGACTTTCGTTCATTCCCTCTCTGTCTGAATCCTCGGGTTAAGTCCAACTTGTTTTACCCCACTCTCTTTACAAATATCTATTAGTTTGGGCCTAGCTAGATAGTACAAATCTCATTATTTTAAGTGAGTTTGGGCAGCCAGATTTCCATGGCCCTATTATTATTATTATTATTATTATTATTATTATTATTATTATTATTATTATCAATAAAAATAGTTTCTTATATATAATTTATAAAATATTCATATAAATTTCTTTAATATAAATAATTAATGCACAACTATAGATAAGTAATATATGCATTTACTCTAATGTCTAATTTAATGAACTAATACTCTGATATAAATGAAAACTTTGTCGAGGTGAAAGTCCAAATAAATAGAATCTTCTTCTCAAAAATAAATAAACAAATAAATAAGAATCTCAAGGCATGAGTTACATGGAAAAATCTCATGCTCTCCCACATAGCCACATGAGATCTTTGCTTTTATATTATTATTATTATTATTATTATTATTATTATAAGCAAAAAATAGCTTCTTCTATATTTCTTTAAAAAAAAATCTTATATAAAATTTATAAAAATAATCATATAATTTCCTTCAATGTAAATATATAATGCATAATTATAAATAATTAATATATGTATTTCCTCTATTGGTTAATTCAATGAATTAATACTTTGATATCAATGCAGACTTTATTAAGGTATAAGCCTACATAAAGAGAATAAGGCATGCGTTACATTGCAAAACCTCATATTCTCTCACATGAGTTCTTTACTTTTATAAAATCTCTCTCTCTCTCTCTCTCTCTCTCTCTCTCTCTCTCTCTCTCTCTCTCTCTATATATATATATATATATTTTAAACGGTTGTGTTTTTTTTTTTTTTTTTTAAATGGTTTTTTGAAATGAATTAAGTTAAATGAATAAATGATGTCTTAACATTAATTTCCCGAAACAATGTAACTTCTCTGTTCTCTTTGTTTTTGCTTTTACATATTAGATCAAATATTAATTTTTGAGAGAGCTATTTGGGTGTATTTGGGTTTGGATTATTGTGAGAGTACCTATACGGCCATACACCATCTCTTATATCTCCAATCTTGAGCAGGAGTACTATCCGGATGTGCTTTCATACAACTACTACTACCATACTTGTTGGTTGGATTGAAACTCAATCTTCTCTCAGAGCCTTTTGGTTTTCTAGTAGTAATACTAATATGTTACTCTCTTCGATCGGTGGTTTTATATAAAGGGTTGTTTTATACCTTGGGCCAAAAGGATAAGCAGTGAAATTGAATTAATGTCTACAACTACGAAGTCTTCAATGGCCACAACGGCATCTCTCTCTCTCTCTCTCTCTCTCTCTCTCTCTCTCTCTCTCATTAGATTGGCTAAGCTATAAATAGGACTATTATGCAGTATCTATAAATGTATGATGTATATTTGAAAATGATTGAGCAATGAAAGGTGTTCTATTTGGAGGATTTCTATTATTAGCCTTCTAACTTTTGTTTCTTTCAACATATAATAATTTTCAAATTATTCATCAAATAAAATGAATTTCTTGAGGTTTTTTTAATTTTTCTATTGTAAACTAATTTACTAGTGACTCTATGTAAGTCACTAGATTAGAGTAATGATATTGATAGTTGAATATGCACCTTTAGATTGATTCATTCTCTTTACCCATTAAAGAGTAGAATATAACATTATTGTTCATTAAAAGAAAAAAAGAATATAACATAAACAAATATTAGCTACAAAATTGGTTGTAGCCTAAAACTATATCCTTACTCAATATCTTCTTATTAGAGGTAAATTTTGAGAATTTCACAATTGGATTACATCTACTTCTTATATCATTAATGATTGCAAAGTTTCTAGAAAATTAAAAATTAATAGTTATGTCATCAATAAATTGTTCTAATTACTAGTTTTTGTAGTTTAAAATTATGCATAAAATATAAGCTTATAGATCATATAGTATATAATATCCAATTTATACAAAATTTGACATGTGTAAGAGCGTAAAAAAATGCAATTCAACGATTAGATTTTTCAAAATATGTAGTAGTATTTATTTTATTGAGTAAGGTTATAACCTAAAATTACAACAAATTTTAAAGCTAAATTTTGTACATATAACATTAACAGTAAGCTTGAGTTGTGTTTCTCACACTCGAGCATGGGCCTCACAAAACTAGCGGCCTTGAATGAAAATTTTTTTCCCCTCCATGACTCATTTTGTGTAAATAAAGCTTTTATTTTGAAGTAAAGTTGTGAAGTGGGCCTTGAACTTTGTTGAGGAGTGTTGTAGACTTCAAGCTTAGTTCGTGATGTGAAGAATATCTGGGCATTTCAAGCCCAACCTGTAAGGTAGTAGATGTTTGGGTTTTCGTGTAGTGGACAAGGATTGTGCTTCTAAGCCTATTTTGTGCAGTGACAAGCTTCAGGCCTTTAAACTCATGCTAAGTAGTGAGGAACAACTAACTTTTATTTTTTTTCAAAAATGTAAGATCTTAGCGGATGCTAGTCAGTAGTAACTCATGGTTTGACCAGAAGAGGAATTAGAGGGAGTAAAATAAGCCCTCAAAGAATTTTACAAAAGGCTAATAATTGATGCAAAGCTGATTACACACTTCACTATACACGATCTATAATATAATTATGTTTTGAAAACAAGATTTCAGTTTTGTGTTTCGTATACAAAGGGTGCAACTATCACCACTATATACAAAAATTTGTTTTGTATCTACAATTATCAAGTACAATGAAGTTCTTTTTCTCTCATTTTTATGATGGCAATTCTTCTCTTTGCCCAGTATGGGTGGATCATTAAGGAAAGCTAAACAAATTACTTAAAGTTGATGCAATTATGAGTATAGAAGAGTCACCAGACTCACCACTAAACATGGAACTCTAACCAGTTCTGTCTTTATTTTTTTGATTATATGCAATCTTTCCCTGACTGCTCTAATCCTATTTTCCATAAACTCATTTTCTTAGTTTTCTCATAATCATTTGGACGATTATTCATCTTTGACACCCTCCGCTTGGGAGGAGGGAATGGAATGGAATAGAATGGAATGAAAAGAAGATTTTTAGAATATTCTTCCCTCCCTCTTGTTTGGGAGTTTTAACGGAGGGAATGGAAAGTCAATTCCCTTGTTTGGGAGTTTAAGTGAGGGGGAATGGAATGGGTAGGAGGGAACCCCCATTCCTTTCTATTCCCATAAAACCTCAAATTTTCATTCCCTTCAAAATTGGGAGGAATGGGAAAGAATGGAATTAGATTTAATGATTTTTTTACTAAAACTCCCAAAATACCCCTATATATTCAACCCTTTATTTTAAAATAGGGGTCTAATAGTAATATTGCCATAAAATGATTCCATTCCATTCCCTCCATGTGACTCCCAAACAAGATTACTTACATTCCATTCCTTAATTTTAAAACATCCAATCAAGGTTACTTAATTCCATTCCATTCTATTCTTTTCCATTCCATTCCCTTACTTAAATACATTCCATTCCATTCCATTCCTTTCTATTCCTTTATAATCATTACATTCTATTCCATTCTTTTCCCTTATGAACTCCCAAGCGGGAAATGTCCAGAGATCTTCAATTGCATGTTATTCAATACCTTCTCAGATTGTTTAAAAATGTCTTCACATAAACTTAATAATCCCATCACATTCATCTCCAGATTGGGCAGACATGTAGTACTTTAAATAAGCAATAAATCTGACTTTCTTTATAAAGGATTTCCTTCTCATATCTGCCATTAAAATCTGTCTCCTCCATATATAGTTCCCTTCTTTCCTTCCAGTACAGCAAGGATCCTATAGACTACCCTATGTACCCTCTCATAAGTCCATAACTCCAACTTTTCATCCCTTTGCGTGCAAATTTGAAGCCTTGGACCATGATGTCTTTCTTGTTTAGCATATTAATGAGAAGATCTGTTACTCACCAGAATGAAAAACTCAACCTAAAGCTGATCCAGCCACTGCATTATCAACAAAAGAGCCTCACATAACTCATCAATTCCATCCCACACTTTTAACATCTCACACAAACTCCTGTTGACATCATGTTTGATCAATCAAAGGGCGATTGAAGGGCAGTCAAAATCTGTATAACCTGCTTCTCTTAAGATACTTGTACAAATAATCATGATCTTGAATGAACTCAATATAGACTCATTTAACGATTACATTGTTATGTAAATTGCCAACCAAAAATCCTAATCATTGTTTTTCACTATTGGTTACAAATACACGGATTCATAGGAATATATATTCTATACCATGCAACTGGAACGATAAGAACATTTTTTTTTTCTTTTTCTCTTCGTTTACCTTTGGTGATAAATTGATGGATAATAGTTATATATAAATCAAGTCACATTAACTTCCAGTATATTTATTGCATTACTTTATTATACTCCCTTACTCCACACACATTCAATAGAAGAAAAAAAAAAAAAAACCCTCTATTTATTAATGAAAATTTATTAAAACAAGTCTAATTTCTAACAGCAATAGCAATGCAAATGGAGAAAACAACAAAGGAAGAGCTAATTTGTGAGGAATTGTTGTTGTAACTATAGCTTAAAGATCAGTTTTGTCCTCTCCAAGAATCAATCCTGGAGCAACATCTGTTGGAACAGACATTTCCGATGGGAGAATAGGCAATGGAGCTTCAAAATTGAGCACATGATGAACTACTTGCCTTATTGAAGGTCTGAGGTTGTAATCAGGATGAGTACAAGAAGGCCAACAATAATCAAGCACTCCATTTGTTGCTCATCAAAATTTCCACCTAGCCTTTGGTCAGCTGCTTCAACTACCTGTCCCTTTCTATAGAGCTCCCGAACCCACTCCACCATGACTATCAGCTCTTCTATGGCCATGGGTTGATTGCTTTTCTGCCACAAGCTATCTCTAGTGCAACAATTCTAAAACTATAGACATCTGATTCCTTGGTAGCCTTACTAGTTGTGAAATATTCTGAAGCCATATAACCCATGGTGCCTGCTAAATCAGTGGTTTGAGACCCTTTGACATGGTCCACAAGCCTAGCTAGCCCAAAATCGCCAAGTTTAGCATTAAAATTTGAATCAAGCATAATGTTGCTTGATTTTATATCCCTATGCAAAATGCATTGTTCCCATTCTTCATGCAAGTAAAGCAAGGACGAGGCCAAGCCTTGGGCAATTTTGTATCTCACTGCCCACATCAATGCACTTTCTTCTTTAAAAATATGTGAATCTAAAGCTTCCATTGGGCATGAAATCATAAACAAGCAGAAGTTCTCTTTTTTCGTGGCACCAACCAATAAGTTCCACCAAATTCTTATGTCTCAATTGACTGATGATTTTTATTTTTGATGAATACTCCTTTATTCCTTGTTTAGACCCTTTTGCGGTTTTGCCACCCTTTTAACAGCTACAAAGGTGTTTGAGTCCCTTAAAAATCCTCTATAAACTGCACCAAATCCTCCCTCACCTAGTTTTTCTTTATCATCAAAATCATTTTTTGCATGAACCAATTCATTGTATGAAAACTTCCTAGGTCCTCTACCCCTTTCAAATTCTTCATCAATGCAGTCATCAAGGACATAATCTTCTTCTTTATTCCTCATATTCCTTTTCCACAAGGCAGACAGAACCAATGCCAACCCACCAACTAAAACAAATCCACAAGAACCAAGCTCCACGGCTAATCCCAATGCGTTGTTTTTCCTTTGGTTGGGGGGCTGGAATATTGGGGCTTGATACCGGATCTTTTGTGATGGTTATGGTGTCATCAATTTCCAAACTTGAACTAAAATCCCATGAATAAATGGTATGTATTGCAGAAGAATTTCCTGTTGAGGCTGAGAATCCAAAAGTAACCAATTCAGATATATAAGAATTGGCTCAAATCAACATTTGTGGAAAGGAACTGACTTATAGGAACATTGTATCTAAAACCAGTGAAGAAAACACTCAAATTATGAGAACTAGAATTGTAACTAATCCAAGCTTCATTTCATTTCCCTTCCTTAATAGCAATATTACTATACCATGAAATATTAGCAACAGATTTCAAGGAGTTGACATTAATACCTACATGTTCCCCTGGGGGATACAAATACGCGTTGCTATAGATATCAAACTCCACTGTGCCATGTAATGCTTGATCATCGCGAGTAAGACCAATAGACAATACTACTGCCACCTTTTGTTTTAGGAAACTTTGAATTGACAGGTGCAAGGATGAAGGCAAGCCTGTCTCCACATACACTTCTATTCTGTGAGTCAATGGCAAAGGAAAAATGGGACGTGAAATCTGTGAGGGTCCCAGAGTTCTTGTCCCACAGTTGCATGGGTTTGAAATATGTGGTTCAACCAACATACCCTAATGTGAGCTGATTGCCTGTGAGTTGGATGACTTGGTTTACAGTGAAAGCTCGCTCATATGTCATGTTAAGAGTCAAAAGAACTAAAACTAGTGAAGTTGAAGGAAATAGCACCTGTAAATGGGGTTAATATAGAAAAGAAATAGGTGATCATAAAGAGGTAACAGAGAATCATAAGCTGTGGAAACAGGAAATGTTCAATCTTGAAGTTGTATACAACCATGATTGGAACTTTCAAGTGAGGTTGGTCAAGAGATATTGCAGATTGTAATATGAATCAATACCTACATAGATATTAAGTGGAAGTCTTCTAAGTGCAGAGTCAAGCAATATTGACAAGAAAACAAAATAAAGAGTCAATGTTGTTTTGCAGGATAATAGTTAGAGGAAAACTTCAATAGATACAGGCAAATTGAATAAATTCAAAATCCACACATCATCTTGAATATATAATTGCCGATGAAAATTTTCATACGTTAAAAATCCACACATCATCTTGGATATATAAATTTTTTGCTAGCTTTTATGCACTTCACTAAAAGTTAAAAATTCTCATGAAATAAAAATCAAATTACACATACTGTTAGTATTCAAGAAAAATTAACCTTTCTACCAAAGTCTACCAAAGAAGCTCAAGCCAAATTTAGAAGAAATTTAACTTCACAAAGTACAGCTGAAGGGAAAAAGAAATAAGAAAAAAAACATAAATGATGCCCATAACCAAAATCAAATTTCTTTAGCTAGCTTCTATCAGTTCTATGCACTTAACAAAAAGTAAAATTTTCATCAGAGGAATAGCTTGAATAGATACTGGACAATTGTATATGTTCAAAATTCTCACATGATCCTAGACCAACAACGAGTTGAAAGTTTTCATTAGAGGAAAACTTCAAATATATTAGGGACAATGATATAAGTTAAAAATCCACACATCCTCTTGGATAAAAAAATTGGGTTGACCAAATATAGGACATAAATTTATTGACCAAACAAAAATATATGATATAAAAAGGATGTTCCCTTAACCGAACTCAGAAAAACAGAAAAGATTAAAAGTGTTCTGTAATTGCGTGTGCATGTGGAAACATCTCAGTATCTCCCTAGAATTGCATGCATCCATTATTTTAATGTAGTATAATCACTTTTAATTAGTAGGTAAAGATTTCATTAACAAAGAACTACAAAAGGAAGTAAATCAAGTACACAGGAAGTATATTTGAAGTACATTTTCAACTCAAAAGTCATACTCATGACACAAATACTTACTCATTGGGGTACTTAGTAAACAATGGTGTCCCACACGTCATATGAATGCAAGAGATGTCTCATGCACCAAAAGTAATGTTCCTACATAGAAAAAAAATACATTGTCTACAAAAGAAAGTTGAAGTCAGAGAGGAGGAGGTGTGGGGGGGGGGGTGGTTAGACAAGTACCAAAGAAATGAGAAGCCTAGATGTGTTAATAGAAATCTACCAGTAATATACAATTCTTAAAGCAACCCCTCTTTAAAACTGCCTTCTCTACCTTATTCTTTAACTGAATAGTGCTTCAAAGACGTTATAGATAATTCTAATGATGAATCTGTCCTCTGACGAAAAAATATCCTGGCAAGAATTCACTGACAACACCAAATCTAGACTGCAAAAGAGCCCTGCAGCTATTGTTACAGTAAGCAGAAGTGCAACACTCAATGGAACGAATTAGTATGGTTAATTTGAGAAAGATGCAAAATCCAATTGATGAAATCCAGATGTGCATTTGGTTTGAACACCTATACCATAGGGCATGCCAAAAATATAATAGATCAGAATTCTAGATGAAGATACTAGAAAAGAAATAAAAACGCCATATCCATAAATAAGAATTAAGGAGTCTGGCTTTATCATTGGATGAATGATAGCCTAAAGGCCCAAGTCCCCAAGAACTAAACTAAATCCAGGACATCAAGGGAAACACTGAATTCATCCACCCAGGAAAAGAACTCTACTAGAAATTAAATACCCAAAACTCGGCATCAAATCATTCTATCACAGTAGTCAAATGTAAGTATGTAAAATTGTGACTCAAACAATGTACTTATATCAAATTGTGCTCCAATATGAGGGAACTTGATGCTTCAAACCCATGCTTCATGACTCACACCTCTTTTTGTCAAGTGAAGCTGATGGACACATGTAATACATCTCTTAAAAGTTTAAGATATATAATATGCATAATCCTCAACATGAAAGCAAGAAAATAGAAACAAAAAGCCTGTAACTCAGAACATGCACTACATCCTTAGCTACTCAGGGGAACAGATGTGGGAGCTCCTAATTTACTGAAGTAGCAACTCACTGTTACAGCAGAGATCATACAGAGATTGCAACTAAAATGGATTTACAACTGCTTTTTATCCCTTTTAAGAGAGATACTATCACAGTTCAATGCCAGAAAAGCAGTAGATAATGTTGGAAGGAAGTAGTTGCTAAAACTTCTGCTGATTAGGCAGTACCGTGTGACTGATGGCTGCAAATGCTTGGTTTAGAAGCAGATCACTCTGTTCTTTATAATCCTTCTTTATTACAACCTGATTCATATTTAAGTTTAATAAAATCAAAACTACAAAGTTCAATAATCAATTTGAAAAAGAGATGTGCATATGAAATTTTATAGTAAGTATCAATTTCAAAGTCAAAGAGAACAATGTTTTTCTGAACTAAGAAAACACAACTCAGCAATGCCTTGTTCAACATAAATGATACTTAATTAAGGTAACACTATACTCCCTCTTCTGCAGTTCAGTAGCATCTTAGAAAAGATCTTAAATTGCAATTGTTCGACTCCACTGCAACTTTCTGAAGCTTTCTTCCCTTTCTGTTTCCTAAAACAGAAATATTTATGAACAATTACATTCCCATTCCATCTGTGGGATATGATAAGTAAACATGTGTAAACTAGAATGGTTAGCAAGACAAAAAATCAATTGATTTCACTTTTAGTGCACATACTGAAGTTGATAATTGAAATGCATTGCTTAACCTGCCACAAGCGGAACTTTGACTTCTATGCACATTGCTTGCACGAGAGGGGCTGTCAGATAATGCATATGCTCTAGTGGCAGAAGTGATAAAGAAAGTGGTGGCAACTGGCAAATGCTCCAACTCATTGTTATTTTTTATTACTGAGCTAGCAGGAACTGTTCAAGATTAGGCTACATTTGCTATGGATGAATTAGGCTTATATGGTGAAGCTGTGGAGGCACTCCTCAGTACATCATCTTCTGATGAGCTGCAATCTTAAGGGAATTCTGCAGGCATTAAGCTCTCTTGTTGCATCACTGAATGAGAAAAAGAATAATCCACAAATTCTCCCTGAAAAGGAGTACACAGCTGCTCTTTTTCAGGTAAGGGACATAAATATAGCTTTGGAGCCTCTATGGCTGGATCTGAGTACTTGCATGAGCAAAATAGAGTCTTTTCAAATTCAGCTTAGGACCCTTTAGTATAATGACGCCACTTCCTGCCGGCTCTCAGAACATCTCACCGTACATAGAATCTTTCATTGTGGTGCGTGAGAAGTTACGTCCTATACAGCCAGGCTCTAGTCATGATTTTAGTATTGCTGCAGTTTTAGAGGTTGAAGATGCCAGCACTTCTGCTGCCCAACAGAAAACCTCAGGGAATACTTTAAAACTTGATGAAAAAAAAAAAAAATTGCTTTTGGGAAGTTTTTAGAGAAGCATAGGAAGCTGCTAAATGCTTTCCTTCAGCAAAATCATGGGTTTTTAGAAATCATTCTCCCTCAGGCTTTTTTATCTCTTTTGACAATTTGTTTGTTAACTTTTTTTCATTTTTTTAAGTGAAATACAAAAAAGGAAACGTTAACAAGCACCGCACGGTGCTTGTTAACATTTCCCAAAAAAGAAATATATGTGGGAGCTCCTAATTAACCAAAACAGCAACTAGCAGCAGAGATCTCACTTGTTGAATCATACAAGACAGCATGCAATTTGCAGTTGTTGGAAGTGTTGATATCAAGATTGGGTAAAATTATCCAAGAATACACAATTCTCTCAACTGTCAGGAGTCAAACAACACCAGAAAATAAAAAGAGAAACAAAACATACACAGTAATGGAAAAAACAAAAACCCAACCTTGTTTTAGCAAAAAATGGAAACAGATGTATTCAACTATATTTCAAGAATAGGTACAATTGAATGCCTACTATCTATAGCATACAATGACTACTCTATCACAATTTGTAACAATATATAATTAAGCTCCAACAGGTACGAATGAAGTTGGAAACTTCAAATTAGACTGTGCTACTGTCCTAAATTTATGGTCATCATCAAATGCAACCCTTTTCCTCTTCTGACCGACAACAGTCGCTTCATCATCTGAGCTCACAAAAAATTCTACTCCAAAATCTTCATCATCTGAGCTCACAACGAATTCTACTCCAAAATCTTCATCATCTCCTGAAAACGAACAATAGGTCGAATCATCATCATCCGAAAAAGAAGAAACACTATGCTCAAAATCAGCCTCAGTCCAAGAAGAACTAGGAACAGCGGGTAGTTCAGGTTCATCCACACCGGCGAGAAAGGGATGATCCAGCAGCATCTCGGCCGTGAACCTGAACATGGGTTTCCTCACAAGACAAGCCTTCAAGAAATCCCTTGCCTCCTTCGAAATCCCACTTGGAATTTTAGGCAATACGCGCTCATTGCCTATAACCCCCAAAAGCTCCTCTGTATTCAACTTTTCCTCTCTATCCCAAGGAGATTTCCCAGTAAGCATTTCACACAACACACACCCAAAAGCCCAAATATCAGACTTCGGGTCTTGCACACTCTCAAGCACAGTTTCAGGTGCCATATACAATGCCGTGCCCCTCAAGTAATCCAACCTCCCCTTCTTTCTCTGCTCTGACCTCCTAGCCAACCCTAAATCCCCTATCTTCGCCACAAAACTTTCGCCAGTAGCAGCACTCACAAGCAACACATTCTCGGGCTTTAAATCGCAGTGCACGTAACCACAATCATGAACATGATTAAGCCCTTTTAGTATCGATTTCGCGTAGCGCTTAACATCGGACTCAGGCAATCCAGACCCACCAGATTTCTCGATCAAATCGCACAAAGTTCCTCCAGAAGCGTACTCGAACAGCAAGTTGTAAACCATGTTCTCGCCATTTTCTTGAGTAGTGATCTCCTCCCCATAGCAGTGAATAACAAAAGGGCAGCCTTGAACATTGTCGTGAACCTCCTTCTCTTTCTGAAGCGAAGCGGAAAGTGAAACCTCGGCGGATTTGACAGCCATGGTTGAAGGGAAACAGTGAAAGCGCGATTTGGGTTTCTTGGAATTGGCAAGAAATACAGACCCAAAAGCTCCTTTGCCCAGCAATGGGCCTCTCACCCAGGTTTCTCCATTGCCATACAAGCTTTCCTCTGCCATTGCCTTTGCCTCTGACTCTACTTTCTTCATGTTTCTTTGATCAAGAAGAAATATTTTTTGTTTGATCTCAGAAACATAGAAATTTCCTTAAAAAACTTTTAGGGTTTGGAAATTGGAAAGAAAGTATATAAGGTAGGGTTCGGTGGTTAGGCTTTTTTTTATATATAAAAGTATTGATGAGGTTTCAAAAAAAGACCAAAGGCGGCACAAGCGAAACTATACCGTAAGTTCATGTGTTGGTGTGAAATCAACTAATTTGACGCGTTTTAACGGTCGTATGTTGCTCGTTCCACTTTGGAGTTTGGAGTTCGGAATGTGTCAATTTGGGATTAGTGGTGTTTTTTTTTTTTTTTTTTTAAATATCAAAGAAGGGGTCTTTGGCACCATGTGACGGTACTACGAGTCCGAACTGGGTCTTGACGAGGCTAATTATTATAGGTATCAACTTCGACAGAGCGTCATGTGAAGTGATACGAGGAATCTTATAACCTTGCAGTAAAAATTTATAGGTTATTTGTATTGGTGCAAATTATTATCATATCATATGATAAGTGGCTCATGAGCTTAGTTTAAGTAGAGTTCAAAGATTAGTTTAAGAAGAAGTTTAAAGTTCTTTCTAGATTGAGTCATATAGTTGTATTGATGCCTTGACTGTTCTAGGAAAAAAAAAATGCAAATCTCTTCTCCCATTATAATTATCGAATTATCAAAAATTAAAAAAAAAAATTGTTCCTTTTGATAACACAATAATTTTTGTCTCCAACTTAGCTTTTATTTAGTTAATCTATCTAATTATTTATCCCCACAAATAAAAAAAAAATTAATGAACTAATCTAAAATGTGGTGCATATGGGATGGGATACATATGCATTGTCTCATGGCACAAATTATTTTTCAACCGTTTGAATTGAGGTTTTTATTTATTTTTATACATTTTCATTAAGGAGGGAGACATGAACCCTAGACCCCTCCTTTGAAAATAGCAGGCAATGTCATTACCACATTGAATTGCAAGATCTTTGATGAAAATGAGATTATTTGAAAAAGTCGTACCTAGAAAAAAAAAAGACATTGAATAAACTGTATTTTAAAAAAAGTGTGGTTTAAAATCCCTTTACCAAACACGCCCCTAGACTAAAATAAGCTATATTAATAGTAGTTTAGTATAGATTATGCTAAAATTCAATTTTGTCCCTTGATTTCTTACTTCAAATTTCAAATTAGTACTTTTAAATTTAATTTTGTCAATTCCGTTCATTGCTTTGTCAATAGGGTCAATCTGATCTTTCTATCCAAATTTGTTAGCATATAAAGCCACTTAAAACAATTCTTTTTTTACTTTAAAATATACTGATCAGACCATAAGATCTATTAAATGTGTATTTGATGAATGTTTTCAATTAAATTTTTAATAAAAAAATATTATTCAAACAAAATTAATTGTTTTTTTTTTTTTTATACAAGATAGAATTTCTACTCTGGCCTAATTTTAGTGTGTATGTGTGTGAAGCTCCCTCTTAGAGATTTGAACCCCGATCTTTGCCCCCCACACTCCATAAGCATTTATACTTGTGGAGTGACTACCGCACCAAGAGTGCGCAGTAATACAACACTAATTGTTAAATGCTAATAAATTTGGTCAAAAGAATCAAATTGACTCATTCTTACAAATTGAGGGATTAAATTGACCAAAATTAAATCTTGAGAACTAATTTGATAATGGATGTAAAAAGTGAAGGGACTAAATTAATTTTTTTTCCTAAAGATAGTTATTTTTGTTACAAAAAAAAAAAAAAAAAAGCTCTATTTACATGAATGAGAAAAGGAATATTGAAAAATTGGAGGGATTATAATAAGTAGGGGGTGAAAGTAAATGGTAGAGAGAGGTGTTGACAAAGATTTTGTTAGAAAATTTAAAAATTGAATGCTCTTTAACTATGAGATTGTGTGTCAAAAAGTGTTAAAATCTGTTTGAATTTAATAGGCAATTAATAACAGCTATAATAAAAAATAAAAAGGCAATTAATAGTGTGCTGATCTGGTACAAATGTACAGTGCGGCATTCAAGTCCGCATCATCCAAGCTTGCACGGGTCGCTTTCATTTATTATCTTTTTCGCTTCAAAGAAATGCAAAAGTTCACAATTAAAAAATAAAAAACCTACAACATTATTGGTTAAAAAATACCTCATTAATGTTAAAGTAAGGGATAATAAAACATGGGCTAAAATACAAAACAAATTTTCTAAGTTTTTTCAGATTTTATTTTAGTTTTCTAACTTTGTTTTTGTTCATTTTAGCCTTCTAACTTTCAAATTTATTCAATTAAGACTTTTCCATTAACTTTTTTTATATGTTATGGTTAATTTTTTAATTTTTTTAAATTTTCTTCAAATTTTTAAACTAAAAAAAATTCAATTCATGATTGAAAAATATTTTCTAGATTTTTTTTCAAAAAATTTTAATAAAGGTTATCGGAAATGCCTTAATTGAATAAATCTGAAACTTAGAGGACTAAAATGAACGACAGCAAAGTTAGAGGATTAAAATGAAATTTGAAGAAAGTTAGAGGGTCAGTTTTACATTTTAGCCTAAAATATTTCTAGCCTACCCCAAACTTGACTTGCCACATTTATGCCTCACTTAGGTTTTTTCTGGCCCTGAAAAAAATGAAGGGCACTCCTAATCCAACCCACCCCACCCCACCTTTCATATATAAAAATTATTAAAAAAAAAAACTTTTTGAGGAGAGAAATTTTTACTAAAAGGGAAATTCTTTAGCAAAATAGATTTTCATGCATATCTTAGACTGGAGTATTCAATATTGGCAAGTATTGTTGATTCCAATTAGTTCAATTGAAAAAATATTTTATTATCGAATAAGAGATTTAGACTTTGAATCTATTTTACACCAACAACTAATTGATATATTTGCCTAATGATAAAAAACAATTATTATGAAGTGAACATCATAAGTTGAAATACAATCATATATAAAATTAAGGGAAATGTTAACTGGCACCATGAGGTGTTTGTTAAGGATGATTTATATATTGTGGGGTCCACCTAATACAAAATTGGTATAAATTGATGAAATGACTAAAAATAGTACTGAAGTGATAAGTGAAACTAAAAAAAATTGACTTTATTGACTCTATACCTATAAAATTGGTAAGAAATATGACAAAAAGTTGACTTTATTGACATAAAGTTGTTTCTTAACGAGCACTATAATTATGAGGCGGTAGAACCGGCCAAGTAATATATTAAAACAGTTATGAAGCGGTAGAACCAGCCAAGCAGTATATTAAAACAGTTTAAAGTATAATAAACACAAAGCTGAAAGTAGTTATTATTGAAAATAGATAACAATACTTACAACAGTAGTAGTTACTGGATTACAACAGTTTAGCACTACAAGGCTTGAAGACTAGTTCTAGTTACAAGCTTTACAAACAGGGGAGTAGTAGGAAAGTAGTGGGAATTCTAGAGAGAAAATCTAAAGGAGAGAAGGAGTCTTAAAGAGTGTTTCAACTCTAGAGAATTCTGAACTTCAAGTTAAGGACAGCCCCCCTTAAATAGGCAAAATTTCGGAGTGAACAGTAACAGTGAATAGTAACTTTTTCACTTTCTGTCATCATCCGTAGTAGAGTCTGAATCTTCATCATTTAATCGAATCATGACGAATCCACTTTATCAAAAGTAGCACCAATTGCGGGAAACAAGCAGCGGAATCATCGGGGGTAAATATTTTAGCACTTTGGCCGTTGTGCAGGCTAGACAAACAAGTGAATTAGAATCAATATTGTAGCATTGGCTGTTGTGCATGCCAGACAAATAGGAGAATCAAAATCAATCTTCTGCTAAATCAAGAGTGTCTTCTTCATCATGGCCAAACCATTCCTGATTTTAGGGGTAATACGGGTTTTTTGAAACAGATGCTTCAAAGGACCGTTCATCTTCTGAACCATGATCATCAGCTTCCTTTTCTTTTGAAATCATCTTGAGGAGGGCATATAGAGCATCAAGGTCCTTGCGAATTTCATCCAAAGGAGAACCCTTCTTTTTAGGCTTAGTAGAGGATTTTAATAGTTGTAGCAGATGTAGAAGCAGGTGCATTAGCTAATTCAGCCTTTTGCACTGGAGTATTGATCTTAACACCGGGTAAAGCATTTGGGGATGGGAAATCTCTAGTAACATTGTTGACAATAGATTGTGTGTGTGGAAACTTATCCCACCATTTGACATACCATCTGCATGTGAGAACATCCCCTTCCTTCTCATATTGCCATTTCAGGATCCAAGGAACTTTATATCTTTTAATGAAATGAAGTAAAGGAGGGAATTTAGCACCATAGGAATCAACTTTGAACGTCCTTAAAAAATATTGAAAAGAATCCATTAACGAATCTGGAAATATTTCAAGAGCAGAGCCAAACTAGGTCCACCATCAAATGAACCAAAGAGGCAAATTGGAACTGAAGTCTTTATCAAAGTTAACAAACCATGAATGAGTCATGTTTTCATTCTGATGAAGCATGAATCTGAACCAAGCGGTGATGTAATCATGATAAGAGTATGGAACATGGAATTTTGGTAACATTCTTGTGGAGGCAAGGTTGGGACCCCACATTTCTTCAAAAATAATATGATTCAGGAAAACTCTGTGATAAATAACTTTACTAGTATTGATCTTATCCGCTATGGCTTTAATAGTGATTGAATTCTCATGACGCAGGATATCAGAATAGTATTGCACATTTTTCTCACTATGCTCAGGAATCCAATGAAACCTTGGGGGAAAATAGCTGGTAGCAAGCCTAAGGGGATCAGTAATGGAGGCCCTATTTGACTCAATGGAAAATAGGTTTTGGAAAGATTGTTTTCTAACATACTGAGAAGTATAGGAAGTTTTGGGGAAAACAGTTTTAATAGGTTGGTTAACTGAGGTTAGAGCATAAGGGTCATAGGATGAGACCAAAACAGATGAGTAATTAGGCTTAGGAATGGTACCTAAGGGAGTGAAACGATTAACAATCTCCAATGGAGAAACAGGTTCCTTTTTAACAATTGATTTATCAGTGGAAGGGCTCTTGTCTTTCGACCGCCTACTTGCCATTGTGACACTACAGAAATTCACGGGTAAGGAAATCAGGGATAGCATTTTGAGATCCTTTTATATATTCAATATCAAAATAAAAAATACTTAAAATAGCTTGCCATCGGGCAAAAATATGTTTTGAAGCAATATTTTCAACATCTTTTTCAATAACATACTTAGCACTTTTGCAATCAATTCATAATAAAAACTTTTGGTTTAATAAATCACTTTGAAACTTTGAAATACATAGTACTCTAAATAAAATTTTCTTTTTAATAGTACTATAATTTAGCTGTGCAGCATTCCAGACTCTAGAATAGAAACGAACAATTTGTTCAGATGAGTTTGGGGAAACTCTCTGTTTCAGAATACCTCCATAACCAATGTCAGAAGCATTAGTTTCAACAATTTTGAAAGCATTAGGAGTAGAAATACCAAGACAAGGCAGTGCCTTAACATGTGACTTGATTTGTTTAATAAGGGAAGTATGAACATCAGACTAGGGTGGAGGATTATTTTGTAACCGATCAAAACGAGGTTTACATTGTTTCCTCATATCCTTGTAGAAATCAGCAACATAATTCAGAGATCCAAGAAACCTTTGAAGTTGGATTTTATCAGTGATAGCATTAGGGAATTTATCAGCAAATTGGATGGCTCTAGGTGCTCGTTAACACTTCCATAAAATTTATATTGGCAAGTATTGGTTGACAATATTAGAGCATTTAAGTTTTGCCAAGAATCTTGTAACTTAATTAGTTGTCACCTCTTGGTGTTTCTAATGGAGACATCCAAGAGTTTAAATCTCTGTTATAAAAAATAAAAAAGTTTTAATGTCAGCTTTTCTTTTTTCTTTTTTTATATAAATATTTTTTATGAGTTGGGTTAAAGTTATACCTAATGTAACTTGAAATAATGTTACATCACTAAATAACTTGTTATTGAATTCATATTTTGAAAATCTCGCCGTTGGATTACATATTTTATATGTTTTTAACTTATATGCCAATTGAATATTATTTATCATTCGATCTATAAACTCATTTTTTAAACATTATTTTAAATTACAAAAACTTGAATTTAAACAATTGATTAATGTCATAATTATTGATCTTTGATCACTTTCAAATTTTGCAAGCATAGAGAATATACAAAAATAATGTAATCTAATGGTGAATTTGTCAAAATATGCATTCAATTAAAAAATATTGAATGATATAATATTGTTTAGAGTCATACCAGGGGTAACTTGAACCCAAATTTTTTTTTTTAAAAGGTTTTAAGAGCACAATAGTGCCCCTAAGCTTTAACCCCAAATGACATATTGATCTCAGAGTTAGTGTGATTTCCTTCCCTAAAATATAGAGTTACCACTTGATAAGATCATATTGACCGGAAGTGAGACCTCTGCAATACCAAGAAAAGAAGCAACCAATGTTATAAGTTATAACACTCGCCAGTATTAAAAGACACTACTAAACTCCCAATGCTTCCAATTCAAAAAAAGTTCAAATTAAGGACTAGTGTTCTATACATTATATTCTTTCACATCATATGATATAAAAGAAAATTAACATTTTAATGCCTAAAAGTATAATACACATGTATCTTTTCCTAAAAAAAATAAAAATACACATGTATCTTTTTCTTAAGCATTAAATATTTTAGGAATACAATTGGGATTAGTTTCAACATCTCTGAAATTATTACCATCTTATTGGGCACTAGTAATCCAACACATTACCAATAATTTAATTTTAAGGAATCATTACCATCACATAGTACATGTTATTATGCTAACATCAAAGAGAATCTTGGAGACAGAATTAAAAAAACTTTTTATAATTTGAGATGAATAAAAAAAAAATGAAAATTAACAAATTAAACTTAATTTCTATCGATATTTTTCTTTTAAATCTTAACGGAATTAATCATGTGACATGCATATAATTTCTGTCATCATATCATAATTTGAGAAGCAAAAAAATGGTTTAATTAACACCTTGCAGTCTTGCACATCATATTTTTGAATTCATTAATTCTTTAATAAAAAAAAAAAAAAACTATCATAGTGTTTGAAATGTCAAAAATGTAATTTTCAAGGGGTTAATTGTTTAAATAAAAAAATTCAAGGATCAAATTAAAATGCGAAACTTTTAAAAGCTGTATATTAATATGTAAACATAAATTGGATTTATTATGTTCATCTAGAAACAGGCTTTAAAATAATAATAATAATAATAATAATAATAATAATAATAATAATAATAATAATAATAAAAAGTAGCAAAACAGCATATATATTTGGCTAGCGTGGGTCGTCATTAGTTAGAGATTGGATAAAGAAAGGGAATTGGGTGTGGCTTGTGTTCGGTGGAAGTTTCCACTGGATACATTGAATTGTGGACATATGTCTACAATTCAAACATGTCTAATGTAAATTTTTACTGGACACAAGCCATGTCCAAGGGAAATGTGTGGAAAGAATAAGAAAGCAATATAGGGAAGTGTGTGGAAAGAATAAGAAAGCAATATATATATATATATATATATATATATTTATTTATTATTTTTACAGCCAAAAAGCACAGGTATATATATAAAATTTAATATAATGACTATAAGTGCCCTTGGATTTTTGGGCTTTGCTTTCATTTTAGCTATTATATTTAAAATTTTTATTTTAATATATTTCATATTTAATTCCGTTTTTATATTAATTTTGTCACCCATTTTTGTAAATTATATGACCATTAATTGCCATTCCACAGCGGGATTGTTAATTTCCGTTCATTTTAAAATGTTGTAAAACTCATGAATTTCATTATTATAGACAGATCAACACATAATGAACTGTTAAATCATTAAATTATTTCATAAAATATTATAAGATTTTCGTTAAATTATTTCATAAAATATATATAATTTTTTTTTGAAACATACAATTTATATATTAAACCAAAATATAATAATAATAAAGAAAGAAGATAATAGGGAAGCAAAAAAAAAAAAAAAAAAAAAAAAAAAAAATAAAGTAATAAAAAAGTAAAATAAAGCGGTTTTTGGTTGGCTTTGCGGTTGCGCTTTAACATTTCTCTCTCCGAGTCTCCATCTCTTATATATAGAAGATAACGATATCAAAATTTTCCTGTTCCCGATCCACGAAGCCAATCGAAGCCAAAAGCCAAAAACCAAGAGCTTCCAAAAAACTATTCCACGAACAGAAAAAGAAGAAGAAGAGAGAAAGCGAAAGCGAAAGCGAAAGAGAGACAGAGAGAGAGGGAGAAGATGACGAATACGTCGTCGTCTGGAGAAATGGTGTACGTGAAGCACACAAAGGACATCAATGGCTTCCCTAAGGTCATTCTCCGCGAGGTTCGCGGTTGCTCCGCTGAGGTACGTTGCGATCTTCGCAGTTTTCCTCTGTAAATCTTTCGCTCTTATTGTTTCTGTTGCTGTTAAATCTATCAATGCGTTGTGAATCTTCGTTTATTCGATGATCTTCGATGAGTTTTCGCCTAAATTTTGCCAAATTGTGAACCGAAATTTCGGTTGATTAATGCAATGGTCGCACAATTCACATGGATGAGAAAACTTGGCTAATCTTGAAACGAAGTCTCTATGTTTTGTGATTAGGATGTAAATTGCTGTTATCTTGGTTCTTGGATTATATTTTGACTAATTGAAACCAAAATTCTAAACCTTTATCATTTAGAAACTTTGTTTTGTGTGTGTAATGCTGCCAAATCTTTGTTTGTTTTGTGTGTGTAACGTTTTTATGTACATATATAGTTTCCTCGTGTATGGAAGATTGCGGTTTATGATATACGCGATCAACAATCTCGAAGCGAAGTTTTATGTGAAAGGTTTTGACGTTTTGCTCTCTCTGTTTCTGCAAGAAAACAAAGAGATTATATTTTGACTAAATGAAAATTTTCGAGAGGAAGAAAAAAAATTGACTAACTGAAACCAAAATCTTAAATCTTGAGTATTATGTCGTTAGTATTACTGCCTTGATAAAGATTTCATAATGGTCTTTAATGCACTAGACTAGAAGTTTTTGTTACATGTGTATGTGAGGACTTGATGGAGATGGTGAGTTAAATGGGATGATTTAACCTTCGAGAGATAAATACATGTGTCTCATATGGCTGAGGACTTTGAGGGTTGTTATGGTTGTCTCTTTTAATAAAAGAATGTACTTTTTTTATGTTCATGAGTAGTTTATAAAACTGTGGAACCGTATTTAAGTGCTTGTGTAATTTTCTTGGGTAATATTCATTCGCAAATATTGTGTTTTATCTATAACATTTTTGGTGAACGTAATTTTTTATCTACTTAGTTAGTGTTTTCTCTCTCTCATGTGTTCCTTCACTTGCATACTTTCGGGAACTATTTTGTGTGTGTTTCCTTTATGCAATCTACACCTTATGCTTGGAAGTCTAGATGTACAAATGTATACTTATATGCACTACCTTGCTTTATACAATAGAATTTTTCTGATTTTTGTTTGTTTGTTTGTCTTAGTTAAGTCATGCATGCTGTTCATTCAGACCCAACTGCACTTTTTTATGTTTGGAGTTTTCCCTTTTGGAGCAGGTGTATTTGTATGGAGCTCAAGTTACATCTTGGAAGAATGAACATGGGGAAGAATTGCTTTTTCTTAGTAGTAAGGTACTGCAATGTGTTATGATTGTTTGTTCAAAAGCTGTTTGGCTGGAGATCCAAAACGACATCAAAATCTTCTTTTAATTTGGCTGTACTATGTACTAATAGTAGTTAGACACTGTTTTTGCAGCATAGTTGCTCTTTTATTAGTGCATTGATTTGATCGAAGTTTTAATGATTAGCTTCACATATATCAGCAAAAATGTTGCTACAACTTTGGTCTAGTTTTGATGCAGGACCATCGGTGCCTTTATAAACTTACTTGATTCATTATTGAGTCTTGGTATTAGTTTTATCATGTTCGAAAGTTGCAGGTCAGTTTTAATTAAGTTTACTAGAATAAGAGCAATTTGGTACTTTCTATGTTCTTGAATGGGTTGTCCTTGGCTGTACCAAAGGTCCATGAGTCTTATTTTGTGTTTTCAATCCTTTTCCTATTTGGTTTAGAAGTTCTAAGTACTTCTTTGCTATCAGTAATCATAGTTGTTCCAGGAATAGGTTATTTAGGCGTCTGAATCCTTCTAGGAAATGATTTAGCAGTAACCTATATAAAGGCTGTTAATAACATTGTTAGTGAGATTGATATTAATGAATTCCTAAAACTTATGTTTAAGTTTAAGGGTGTGTTTACCTTCTCCTATCTGGGTGTGACTGCCTACGAAACAGGGGTGATTGCCTAGTGTTTATTTTTTGTTATTTCTACTTACTCTTTTAAAACCAAGCATTTTCAAGATCCAATCTTTTTATTACCTAAACCCTTAAACATCAAGCCCTATTCAGGAAGCCTTCAAGATAACAAATATATTTAGACAGTCACAAAAGGAAGTGTGGACTATTATTCAGAAACAGAGGAGGAAGTAATGAGTAAATCAAAACCATTGTCTGTATATGCCCAACCAACCCAATTGAACAGAATATAGTTGAGCAGTTTAATCATGATGCTTCAAGCCTGTAAGAGTCGTGGTTATGGGTTATGGCTTTGTCTTCTTGTTATTTGATTTGTATTCTGCATGCTCATCTTTTAAGTGGATAATTAAACACTTAAACTAGGATTTATGATTTTATAAGACATTCAAGAACTTAATATCATTGTGGTGATCATTTATTCCATATTATATTTCAGTCCACCTCTTTGCTTTAAATTCTATTATGCATTAAATCTGCTAAGAGTAAGAGATACCTGCAGACTTTTTTTTTTTAATATCCTTGTGCTTCTTGCAGGCTATTTTTAAACCTCCAAAGGCTATCCGTGGAGGTATTCCAATATGTTTTCCTCAAGTATGTAGTTATCTTCTTCAGCTTATTACTCCCTTATAGTTGCTTTCCTTTTTCAAAGAATAATAAAAAATATCTTCTGCTTATGCAGTTTGGAAATCATGGTTCTCTTGAACAACATGGATTTGCTAGGAATAGGACTTGGACTGTAGATCCTGATCCCCCACCTTTTGCAACAATTAGCCACAATAAGGCTTTCATTGATTTAATCCTTAAGCCCTCTGAAGAAGATGCAAAGATCTGGCCTCACAGGTGCATGACTTTATTTTTTTTGTAAAATGTTTAATTCTTGAAGGTACCATGTAATCACTTATACGGCACTGGGAGAAAGTCTGTTCTCTCTCCCCCCCCCCCCCCCCCCCCCCCCCCCCCCTTCTCCCCTATTATTTTTGGGTGTTTATACAAATGTGAGACTGGGAAGGGGGATGGAATAATTTAGTGAGGTTGAGCAAGAGTTTATGTTGATTACGTGTTTAATTCTATTGATGGTATTGTGCAATCACTCTTACAAGGCATTTGGAGCAAGTTATTTCTGCTCCATGCTTACCTCTTTTTTTTTTTTTTTTTTTAATATAAATGTGGGGTTGGGAAAGGGGAGGGAATAAATTATAGTGAGGTTGAGCAAGAATTTTCTTCTTTATTTGTGTAAAAAACTATTTAGTTTATTAGATTAAATGTTCTAATTCTTTATGGAGTGTTCTCAGAACTCCTAAAAGTATGTAACCTGTGCATTTGGATTCCTTTGGCAATCTGATCTTTCTATTGAATGAAGTATTGAACTAATATATAATACATCGCTGTTGTGTGCAGATATGAGTTTCGCCTAAGGATAACTTTGGGACCTGGAGGAGATTTGATGTTGACATCCCGTATTCGCAATACAAACATTGATGGAAAGTCGTTTACGTTCACATTTGCCTATCACACATATTTTTCTGTCACGGACATCAGGTTTTATAGTGATACTAATTCTTGTTTATTTGAGTTATTACATTAAGAAGTTTATGCCTCCACCCCCTGGGTTGGCATGCAATATGCATATTTTGCATTTCTCTCCTGCATCTAGTTTCACTCTCCTGTTTGGTTTTATAAATTCTCATTACCTAGAATTACATTGTGGATTAAGATTTGATGAAGTTATCTGGGAGCATCTTTTCTGTGAGCTGAATGTTATGAAATTTGTATATTACACAGAAAAATATGTCCAGCAGAAACCCTCCTTTATGGTATTATAAAATTGAATGCATTGCAATATTTAGGTTTAATAAAATCCTATCTATGTAATCTAAGGAATGCTGCGCGCTATTGGTTTCATGCAAAATGTCAATTTGTGGTTGAGTGTCATATGCATCCTCTGAAGTATTATGAAGTTTGACTGCATTGCAATATTTAATGTTTAGTAATGAATTTATCTATGTAATCTAAGGAATCCTCTGTGCTATTGGTTTCATGCAAAATATTGATTCTGTGGTTTTTTCTTATATTTAAAAAAATAAAAATAAAAATAAAAATTGATTCTGTGGTTTTGAGCTTTCATATACATCCTATGAATTTTATAGTTGTATTAATCTGTGTATTATGCTGAGGATTATTGTTCAATCCTTGTTTATTGGAGAACAAGACTTCACCTTATCAATACTGATACTATGACACATGACTAAGGCACTTCTTTTTATCTGTAAGCAATGGTGCATTGCTGGTATTTTCTGAGATAGACAAACCTAATCCATGCTTCAGATTGTATCTGAATCAATTTGGAACAAATATGGTTTGCCATTATTCATGCTAGCTGTGTCTCTCACATGAAGTCTAATTATAAGCTTCTTGTGTTCATAATTTTATATCCACTTACATAAAACACCAATTATATTTGTCTCCTCATGATGGCAGAACAATTAATGTCTGGAGATGAAACAAAACAATAACGCAGTAACATTGTCAAATGGCTTCATTTCTGTCTTCTTTGTTTAACTACTTGCAGAATGGCTTTTCTTCTTTGAGATATATTCATTATGGATTTTGATATACATGCTTTATTATAATACAAGATGTTTTCAGAAGCAAGTTTTGTTTGATTCATTATATATCACTGTAGATCAGCTGTTAATTACTTGCTAAATTGATGCACTAAAAAGAGTTCAGAACAATTTGCATTTCGTATTGTTTGTGAAGTAACTCTCATGTTCTTCTGTTTAGTGAAGTGCGGGTAGAAGGACTAGAGACCCTTGATTATTTGGATAACCTGAAGAATAGAGAGCGAGTTACAGAACAAGGGGATGCAATAACATTCGAATCAGAAGTTAGTACTTTTTGAATGGAAATGCTTTGGATTGTTCACTTTCGTTTTGTTCAAATATATGTTAGTTACTCTTTCAATTACTTATTTTATCTATTATTTTATGGTAAAGGTGGACAAAACATATCTCAGTACACCAACAAAAATTGCTATTATTGACCATGAAAGGAAGAGAACATTTGTATTGCGAAAAGATGGACTTCCAGATGCTGGTGAGTTGAGTCCCATCCACATGTTTCCTTAACACTATTTTTGGAAGTTTATGAAGAACAGAATAGAATGGAATGAATAGATCATAAAGGAATGGAATGGAATATGGTTGTATCTTTTCTAGTGCGTTTGGTAGTTTGTAAAAGAAGGAATGGAAAGGAAATAAATAATAAGTTTGCTAGCATACCCTTCACCGTTTATTTGTATTTTCTCAAAATAGAACTAAAACATATTTCATCTTCACTTATTTTTTTTTTGGGGTGGGGGGGGGGGGGGGGGGGGGGGAAGGAAGGGAATGGAATGAATTGGACATTCCCTTGTAGCAATTCCATTCCTTCTTACTTGACCCCAAACAAGACAGATATGCCTTAAGATCCTTTCTACTCCCCACCCACAATTTCCCATCTCCCAAATGGGCTGTTAGGCTTTGAGTTTGCCATTTTTCCTATGATAACATAATATAGAGAGTACATAGTTAGGGGTGGGGCAGATCATGAAAAATAGACTAGCTATCAGTACGAACTTTTTATGTATACCTCCAAGCTACTGTTCTGAAATTCTGAGCCAGCTGTGGTTGGTAGGCATGTTTTCTTACTTTTAGGATACTATTTATGATTTTTTTTTAACTGATAAATCTTAGAGTTGATCTACTAATGCTTCATTTAACTGCAGAAGATCTAAGTTTGGATCTGTAATGCTGTATTTTTATTCAGCTCAGGCTGTGTCTTATGATATAGAACCTCAAGCATTTAGAATGAGGAAAATGGCTTTAATCTCTGTTATTTGGTTGAGCTGCCTCTTCCATCTCCCCCATTACCCTTCTCTCTCTCTCTCTCTCTCTCTCTAAAAAAAGAAATAAAGAAAGTCCCACGTGAAAATGGAGATTTTCCACTAATAAGCACACAGGATAATAGATAAACATAGTAGGCTTCTAGCTAAAAATATCGCATTTGTTATAATGCCTTTTGGAAGTACTGCATGACCAGCTTCTGTGTGCAAATTAGATAGCTTTCTTGTTTGCTATGTAATCCTCACCTTTTTTACATGGAAAAATGGGTGGAGTCCTATCGATGACGATGGATGAATTCATCGAACCACTAACTTACAATCAAGTGCTGCATGACCAGCATTGATTTTAGTGTCATTAACATAATCCTTTTCCTCTGCAGTGGTTTGGAATCCATGGGATAAGAAAGCAAAGGCAATTCCTGATTTTGGGGATGATGAGTACAAGCATATGCTGTGTGTTGAAGCTGCTTGTGTGGAAACGCCCATTACATTGAAACCAGGTGAAGAATGGAAAGGAAGGCAGGAACTATCTGCCGTTCCTTCCAGTTATTGTAGCGGACAACTTGACCCACAAGTGGTACTCCAAAGCGGTTAAAGTTCAACTGTCTGGGTGCATATCTTGTACAGGTACTTTACTAATTGGAACAATCAGTACCTGCAATTTTAATTACAAGCATTCATGGTCTTAAAATAAGAACATGTTCGTGTATGAGTTTCCCTGAGTAGCTGGGGATGTGTAGCGCAAGTTCTGCATTACAGTCTTTTAGTTTCCATTTGCTTGCTTTCATGTTGAGGATTATGCATAGTATATATCATAGACTTTTATGAGAGATGCTACATGTGTCCATCCGATTCACATAAAAGAGGTCTAGGTCATGAAGCATTGGTTTGAAACATCAACTCCCTTATATTTGGAGCAATGTACGAGTCAGTAATAGAATGGGGTAGTTACATACTTACCTATTGTGATAGCTTGATTTGGTCCTAAGTTTTGGATATATAATTTCTACTTCAGTGCTTTTCCCAGGTGGATGAATTCAGAGCCTTCCTTAATGTGTTCTGTTGAGTTTAGTGCTTGCGTATTTTTGGGCTTTTAGGCTATCGTCCACCCAAATGACAAACCTAGGCTTCTTATTGATGGACAGAGACCTTTTATTTCTTTGCAAGTTTATTTTCACGTAGATTTCTGATCTATTATATTTTTGTCATGCCCTAATGATATAGGTGTTCAGCCAAATGCACAATTTGGAAAAATGAATTGGATTTTGTATCTTTCTCAAATTAACCATACTTATTTGGTATCAAATGTTGCATTGAACTTCTTTCGTTCCATCAAGTGTGCTAATTGTAACTATAACTGCAGGGCTCTATTGCAGTCTAGAATTGGTGTTGTCAGTGAATTCTTGCCAGAATATTTTTTGTTGGAGGGCAGAATCATCATTACCAGAATTGTCTATATAATGTCATTGAAGCATTATTTGGTTAAAGAAAAAAGGAACACAGAAGGCAGTTTCAAAAACGAGTTGCTTTAACAAATGTATATTACTAGATTTCTACCGAAAGAAAAGTGGAAGAGAAGAAAGATGACACATCTAGGCTTCTCATTTGTTTGGTTTTTGTTCCTCCACCCACTTCATCTTCTTTTGTAGGATGTATTTATTATTTGTATGGAATGTCATTAGTTTTTGGTGCATGAGACATCTCTTGCATTCATGACTTGTTTGGGACACCATTGTTTACTAAGTACCACAATGAATGGCTTACTATGCAGCGTTTAAATGCTTAATAGTTTTTATGATGAATGCCTGAATGGTACGTATTTGTTTGATGAATATGACTTTTGAGTTGGTACTGTATTTCATGCATACTTTCCTTAGTATTGCTTCGTTAATATAATCTGTTACCTACCTTTCAAAAAGTTATTATAAGTCATCAAAATAATGGTTATATACAATTCTTCATTCTAAGCATGTTTCTGCATGCACACGCAAGGTACAGAACACTTAAAAACTTTGGCTAAAATGCACTTTACTCTTTACATCTTTTAACTTTGAGGTCGCTTTCTCAAAAAAAAAAAAAAAAAAAAAAAAAAAAAAAAACTTTGAGGTCGCTTTTAAATTGGTCCTTTTTTAAAACTTGCATTATACTCTCGAGTCTCGACTATTAAGTTTTAACGTGTTGTCAGTGTGCCTCTTTTGACATACTACTTTAAATTCTTGTCCTTGATTAGTTCGGAAGTTCCATGGAAAAATAATGATTTACTTATCTTGTTCATCATTGGTTAGTTCATGGTTATACTAAGCTCCAATTACTTATCGTATGATATGATGATGCAGTAAAAGAGGCGTAAATTCATAAACATAGTGGTTCGGCTTGTAATTAAACATGGAAAATTGGTTGGGGTCGGGTGGGTTTGGATTCAATCCAATTGGGTATGAGTAAGACCAAATTTGGATAAAAAACGAGCTGGACTAAAAAAAAAAAAAATTAAATAGTACATAATTCTTAATTTTATCATCCAGCTCTAATAAATCACAAAAGAGTAAAAGAAAAAACTGAAGAGTGCTACATGCACAATACTTTCATAACAAATTATATGAGATAAATTGTTATTAGTTTTAATTTGAACTCATAAATAAAATTATTTTTTTACCCATCAGTAACAACTGTTAATAACCTATCACTTATGATTTGTTGTTATTGTGAAAATATTGTGACATAACATTTCTCTAAAACCAAACTTCAAGTTCAAGTGCACATATTATTTTATTTAAAATATGAATTAAAGTTAACTAATGATAACTAACATTTCAAATTTTAGGTAGTATTTGTTTAGTTAAAGTAATTTAAGAAGTTAAAGAAGAGTTTTAAACAAAATAATGTTACAGAGGAACTAACACTAGAAATATAATTATACAAATTTTATTAAAAAAACTGTCATAATTTGTTTGAGAGATATGTTCCAACTTCTAACCTCATTATTGTTAGAGTATTGTTTATTACACCCAAACAGTTTTACACACCTCCAAAAGCAACTGAAATCTTGACGGGTCTTTGAAATACTTTAATAAAATTGTTTGTGAGAAATCCTCACCGATACTTGAAAATTTTGGTTTGTTTGGGTTTGCAACTTGCAATGCACCAATAGTAAAACGAATTAGATCCCAATTTTCAACTCTATATCTCAGTTCTCGAAAACTGTAAACAACAACATTAACATATTACCGTTAAAACGCGTCAGTTTTGATAGTAGAGATACGTAACAGGTAACACTTTTGTTGTGCCGCCTTAGGTACAACAGTTATGAACTGAGACCCTATCAAATCCTCCATATAAAAACCACAAAACCCTACATCTTTTCTTTACCCTAGTTCTTGAAATGTAATGTGTTTTTTCTGAGAACAAACACACAAAATCTTTCTTTCTTGCCATCCAAGAAACATGAGGAAAACAGAGTCCGAGGCAAGCTTGTATGGCAATGGAGAAACCTGGGTCAGAGGCCCATTGCTGGGCAAAGGAGGTTTTGGGTCTGTATTTCTCGCCAATTCCAAGAAACCCAAATCACGCTTTCACTGTTTCCCTTCAACCATGGCTGTCAAATCCGCTGAATTTTCTCTTTCTGCTTCGCTTCAAAAGGAAAAAGAGGTTCACAACAACGTTCAGGGCTCCGCTTTTGTTATTCACTGCTTTGGCGAAGAAATCACTACCCAACAAAACGGTGAGAATATGGTTTACAACTTGTTGCTTGAGTACGCTTCTGGAGGAACCTTAAGCGATTTGATCAAGAATTTCGGTGGGTCTGGATTGCCTGAGTCCGATGTTAAAAGGTACACAAAATCGATATTAAAAGGGCTCAGTCATGTTCATGATTGTGGTTATGTACACTGCGATTTGAAGCCTGAGAACGTGTTGCTTGTGAGTAGTACTAATGAAAATTTTGTGGCAAAGATAGGGGATTTAGGGTTGGCTAAGAGGTCAGGGCAGAGGAAGAAGGGGAGGTTGGATTACTTGAGGGGAACGGCATTGTATATGGCACCAGAAACTGTGATTGAGAATGTGCAAGACATGAAATCTGATATTTGGGCTTTTGGGTGTGTGGTGTGTGAAATGCTAACAGGGAAATCTCCTTGGGATAAGGAGGAAGAGTTGGATACAGAGGAGCTTTTGCATCTTATTGGCAATGAGCGAGAATTGCCTAAAATTCCAAGTGGGATTTCGAGGGAGGCGAGGGATTTTTTGAAGGCGTGTCTTGTGAGGAAGCCCATGTTCAGGTTCACGGCTGAGATGTTGATGGATCATCCATTTCTGGCCGATGTGGATGAAGCTGAACTACCTGCTGTTGTTCCTAGTCCTACCTGGACTGAGGCTAATTTTCAGCTTAGTGGTTCTTCATTTTCAGACGATGATGATTTGATCGCTTATTCGTGTTCAGAGGATGATGAAGATTTTGGAGTAGGATTAGTTGTGATCTCAGATGATGAAGCGTCTGTTGTAGGTCAGAAAAGGAAGCGGGTTGCATTTGATGATGACTATAAATTTAGGGCAGCAGCACAGGCTAATTTGAAGTTTCCTGCGTCATTCGTACCAGTCGGAGCTTAATTGTATATTGTTACAGATTTTGATAGATTTAAAGAAGACTAGTCCTTATATGCTTAGGAAGTAAGCGCATTCAATTGTACTTATTAATGATATACAATTCAATACATCAGCATCCAATTTTCCAAGTCGGATTTTTTTCCCTTAACTATGTATGTTTTGTTTCTTTTTTTATTTATTTTTTTATTTTGTGGTGTTTAATTCCTGATAGTAAAGAGGATTTGAATATTTGGCTAATTATACCTAATTTTGGATAGCAACAATTCCAACAACTGCAAATTGTATGTGCTGTCTTGGATGATTTAACAATTAAGATCTCTGCTGTGAGTTACTGTTTGCTAAATTAGGAGCTTCCAAATAAGTTCAGGAAAAGTAAAGGAAAAAACACAAGAGAGAGAGGGAGTATCAGAGGGCACTAGTTTCTTATTCTTATGGGTCCTGTTTTTAAACTAGGCAATTGTGGCAATCAGTCTCAAGTTGCCTCTAGAAAAAGCTTCAGTAACTACTTTCTTCTAATATAATCTATGCTTTCTTGATATTGAAACTAAGACATATCTGATAGAAAAAAGGAAAACAAGGGGACAGAGAAAAAGAATAGAAAGATAACTGAGGCAGTAGGTTGTTTTAAGCATCAAATACATACCTGGACTTACTACACACAACTGCTTTTAAATGTTTGCTAAATTAGGCTTTCTTGATATTGAAACTAAGACATATCTGATAGAAAAAAGGAAAACAAGGGGACAGAGAAAAAGAATAGAAAGATAACTGAGGCAGTAGGTTGTTTTAAGCATCAAATACATACCTGGACTTACTACACACAACTGCTTTTAAATGTATGATAATATTGCAATCAATAATTGTTTTTGAAAAGATAATTTTCATCAATATTCATAATACCAGGGATCTCCAAAGACTGAAGTAGTCCAGATACAAGTGTAAGTGTTTTTCTCCCTTCCATGATCATTGATCTCAACAAAGGTTTTACTAAAATAATGTTGTTTATAAAAAATTATATTGCCACACTACAATATTAAGATCTAAACCATATTAAGACCAAATGTCAGTTAGAAATTCTTGCAAGTAAGCAAGAAGAAGTGTTCTAAAAAGAAATGGAAAAGAAAATGAAAGTAACCTTCTTTGTGGACAATGACTTTTTGAGCTGTAACTTGACTTTGGGAATGATTCAATAATCCTACCTTTGTGTCTGCAATAGAAAGATATAAACTTTAATTCTAGGTTGTAAACAGTAATAGATTGATGGCATATAGAATTCATATATATGGTATTAAGGCTTAGAAGAGATAGCTTAAGGATTGTCATTATTATTATGCTCGTCATTGTCATTGTTGTTTATCTTGTGTATGCATCATGGCATTGGCTTAACGGAGCTTTTTAATCTGCATTAAATATGCAGAAGACTTCAAAATTTTAAATAAATGAAGCAATATTCCCTTTTTTAATTTTTTAAATTATTGTGAGGAACGCATCAATATACTATATTTGCTAATTCTTCTTGCACCATCAAATTTTTCCAGACGCAAACGTAAGGGAGAACCCTGTACTTAGTCCAGTTTGCAATGTATCCACTTAATCCACCTAACATATTGCAATACTGTGTTCTCAAGAGCTGCAACATTTCCATCTCTGGCTGTCATAACTAACCTTGCAATCTCAAAATAAGAAACCAAAGCCTTTGCCTTGGAAGCAGCTTCTAGCTTCAGCTCCCATTTTAAAGAAGCTTCTTTCTCCCCTGAAGCTCTCTTCTTTTTCTTCTTAACCAATTGGAAGTACCCCTTGGTGTCCAATCAAATTTAAAAGCCAGCTTATTGAGCTCAATACCTGAAATCTCACAGAAGAAATAAACAATGCTACTTCCATCACATCATAACTCAACTATGGAAGTAACAAATAATAGAACATCCTTCAATATTCTTTGCAGTCGAATAATACTTGTGAATAATGCTAACAATGAACATGCAACATACGATTATATGAGTCTGACCAACAACAGTGATTATGACAAGGCATGTAGTAAATAATACAACATACATAAGGTTAACAATTATATTTCTAACCCAAATTTTATGTTACAAATCCAGACAACAACAAAGAGGAAAACATACAATAATATAAATTCCAAACATAATAACACTAATGACAAATAAACATGTCCAGAATGTTACTGGATACAATTCATCAACTGTTTCAATAGAAAGTAACTTGAATCACTCTCCATAGCTTAAACTCCATAAGACTCTGAACTAAAAAGGGATATTCTTCCTCCATTGCACTCAAAACAACCTTTTCCCCATCCTCCGGAGTGTTGCCACCTCTAGAATTAACCAACCTCATTGGAAATCCAAAAAGTTCATCATTTTCAGACCAAGCTCAGTTCCTTCGCACATTTAATTCAATCAAACACTCCCTAATAAGTAATCAAGTATGTTTTTTCTTGACTAGAGGTTCAATCTTACTTATATCTTATTGTTTTAATTGGAAATAGGACAAACACTAAAGTTAAGGATATGTTTAGGGCTTCATTTGGGGGTTTTTATGTTCTAGTCATATTTTCTTTCAGTTGATCAATAAACCATGAAATCTAATACCAAAATTAAATATTTAAAACACCATTAAATCAGAATAGTAAAATGGTTAACAAACTATTAAAGATTTTTATGTTTCAAGATTAGGGTTTCATACCTACGTTGGAGCTTTTGTGCTTTGGCAGTTAAAGGGTCCTAATTAAAGTTTTAAATTTTCAATTTGTCCAGATTATGACCGGGCTGAAAAGATCTAACAAAATGGAGTTTTTAGGGATTGTACATATTATGTGAAATTAAGGCTTTCCAATCCAGTATTTTGCCTACAGTACTAGTTTAGTGTAGTGTAGGGTTGGGTTTTTGCATTGGTTAATTTCAGTGTAGTTCTGTCTTTTCTCATTGGCTTCGGGATGTTACTAAGGCTACTGCCTTTGTTTTGATTGTGGAATAAAGTTCTTACCTATAAAAAAAAGGGAGCAAAGTTCATTACTTGCATCAACACAGAAGGTGATAAAGGCAACTGGAGGTGAGAGCATGATCCCAACCAATTTTAGTGATATAGAGATTTGCTATATGATTTAGTTAGTTATATTAATGAATCACAAAAGTGGATAAATTTGGGGCGAGGTGAGAGTGGAGGAAGAATAGTTTCTATTGGTGCTTCCAAACACAAAGGATGCTATTTATAGCATATGTTTTTCTTAGAGATAATGATAATATGTTACTAATTCTGCAGCTTGAATCCTTTTCCCTATAGACTTTTAAGCACTTAATGCACGTAGAAATGCCAATTTAGCTATAAGGTCCTTGGCTTATTATAGCATATGATGAATGTGTTATACACAAACTTTTTATAGAGGAATTACAAAAATTAACTTGAAGTTATTTTTTTCTTCTTGCAATGTTGGTGCTTTAACAATAAATGTAGCAGATAATTTCACTAGTGAGTAGATGTCTTCATAGGATCATGTGCTCCAGTCTATATCCTACTTCTCACATCTATATATTGAGTTTGCAAGTTGCATTCCCTGGTTTTTACCATGATGTGTGCAAAAATGCTAATGGCACCCGAGCATATATTTAGAACATTATACCTCATTTTTATGGCTTAATCACTTTTAGTCTTAAAATACAAATTAGCCAAATATAAGTGATTAACCAACATGGAGTTATTGTAAATTGAATGTTCAAATAGTGTGAAAACACCTTGAACGTTTAGACCCCAAAATTACAAATTACCAATTCAAGCTTAATATCAAACAATGTATGTGCAGAAAATGAACATAAGCTTATAACAAAATTGATAGACAATTTAAACCAAATAAAATCACATCCACAGCAGAAATTGAATGACAAAGATTAAGGAAAGAGACATGCAAACACAAGGACAACATAACGATGTGTTATCGAAGAGGAAACCGAAGCCCTCGGCGACAAACCTCTCCGCTGCCCTCTAAGTGGTCAATAATCCACTAGAGAATGAAGTTAGGATACATGAACAGCAGAAGACCCTCCAAGCCTATTTTATCCAGTGTATCTAAGCTCTCCATGCTTCTTGCTCCAACGAGGTTACGCCGAACCTTTGTCTTCTCTAGCTTACTGGATTCCGCTATAGCCCATAGCATCAACCAATATCAATTGGTCCTTTCCGAATTGCTTCCTAAAGCACCAAAAAGTCTTCTCACAGATATGAGTATGGTGAGAAAATGATTTGGCTAAAGAACTTCTCAAGGATGTAACAATGGAGAGGATGGGAGTTGAGGAATTTGAAGAGTCACTATGTAAAGATTGTGGATGAGTCAATCTTATTTTCTCTAGGGTTTTTCTCTCAAAATTCTCTCTTGAAGCTCTCTACAATTCGTGGGGTAAGGGGTATTTATACTGGTGTGTGTTTGAAATGCGAAGAGTCAGTTTTTCCAAAATAAAGTGGACTGGCGACTTGGCCTCGCGACTTGACTTAGTCGCGAGTACAAGCCATGAGCTAACTGAATGGCTTGTTTGGACTTTTTGTCCTGTAGTGCTCCAGCTAGCGTGACTGTTCAGCTCCTCTGCATGCTTCACTTGTGTGCAACTTTTGGCGACTTGCAAGCCGCGAGATCCAGTCGCGAGTTCCTTGCTAAGTGCACAATCTTGGGCTTTTTTTCATACTCTCCTATACACTACACTTACATGATTCTCATCTAAATACTGGGTTTCTAAGTGCTGAATTACAAGCAAATTGGCACGGAATAAAACCAACAAAATGGTTGAGCAATTTCAACCTCACGTAAACCAAACAAGTAATTAGCAATATGGAAATAAGGAAAATGGAAGAAAACCAAGGCTAAATACAAGGAAGTGTTTAGGAAGAAGAAAACCTAAGACCTGGACAGAAAACCTCTCACTTGACCACATCATTAGAAATCTCTACTAGGTAAATAGTTGTAGTACAATAGACATCATGAACCCTCCAAGTCCATACTGTTGGGGTTTATGCCCTAAAAATCCAATTTATTGGCATGTCATAAATAATTAAATTGTTTAATTATATGAAATTGTTTATAAATGAACTAATGAGATATTATCATAGTTCTTAAGATGCATTGTATGTGATTTATGTGATTTAGTCACAAAAGATATAAATCACAAGTTCGTTGTAAACTCAAAAGGTAGTTTGTAGTTGGTGATGAAATTGGGCGTTTCATTTGCGAAGACTATAGCACAGTAACTGAGATAATTTGTCTTGGTCATGGAAGTGGAGACTTCTAGTTGATGTGTATTAAGAGTTAAGACATATTGAACTGGATTACTGTGAGATTAATTATTCACTCAACAACTGTCACCTGAATAATTAATTTCACGACTTCTAATTTTATAGACTCTCAATCCCAAGAATATAGTGAACTCGATCATGAAATGTAGGTTACTTTGATATATCAGGAGTGAGATCTAATATTCACGGTCAAAACCTCAGTATGTTGGGTAACCACACGTAGTATAGTGGGAACACATATTCTCAAGATGGAATCCATAATCTCTTTTTATAGAGACACGATATATCCTTTTGAGATAAGTTTAATGGAAGCTGGTTATTCAGGGTACCCATTTTAGTAAGGAGTTACTAAAGCTTATATTTATTGAAATTGGATTTCAATAAATGTGAATAACTAAAAGATTAAATTGGGTATTCAAGGATAAAATAGTTGTTTACAAAGTGACAGTTCATTATGACTTTGTTTACTATGGATATTTCATGGAGGGGTCAAATGATATTATTAGAGTCTTGGAATATAATTTATTAATAAGGCCTAGAGTGCAATTATATTCATATAGTGATATTAATTATAATTAATGGTAACTTTGGACTTGTCAAGAGTTGACAGAAAAACCCAAGGGCCATTGGAGCTAGAGTCTTATTTGTTTCCTTTGGTTTCATCTCAAGCCACAAACTAAAGCCCAATTGGGCAGGCTTAAAAGGCTAGCCTAATTAGATAATCAGTTATGTATAAGGAGAGAAACATACAGAATTTTCATAAGATAAAAACGGTGTGTATGTGAGTGTAAGCCACTCTCTTATTTTCCCTTGAACACATACATGAAAACTGATTGAGAGACCACACTTCTTGGGCACTATGTAGATTTGAGATGAAGATTAGAGGTATTCTCAAGTCTTGGTTTTGAATTTCATTTTATCAAGGTACGCTTTCTATTATTTGTTTTAGAATTCAAGGTTACATGTTATCTCTCATGAATGAAGTAGATTCGTGTTTGTTGCTTTCGCTGTGTGTTTTGTATGACATACAAAACCAAATTTTCCAACACATACACCTAAGGTACCTGAGCCCTCCAAGTTCTAGCTAACAACCAACTACTCCGAGTCTTTTCTCCACCTATCTTGCTGGAGACACCTCCATTGCAATACCAACAAATAACCACCATTAAGATTGTATTTGAGATAATTTTCTATATTTCCACAACTTCACTCATATATCACAATGATCTTTGTGTGTGTATGAGATGAAGGGAATAAAAATCACTCTTGAAGGATTAGAGGGAAAGAGAAGAGAGGAGGAGAGTTTCTTAGCTCAAAACTAATACGAGGGTGACTTCAAGGATGGATAAGGATGATATGTAGATATTAGATTATACTCAAATTATTCTCTATTGCCATGCTCAACACTTATAGAATGTGTGTATTGGCATAATCACAGTGGAAAAAAAAAAAAGAAGAAGAAGAAGAAAAAATCAGAAAATAGAGTAGTCAAATCCTGTAGTTCATGGCCTTGTGGTGACCTGGCTGGTTGTGAAATGGTCGTAACTTACTTAGTCAGCACTCTAATCTTGTACTTCTGTCATGTGTCACTTGTGAGCTAAGTAGGTCATCTATGGTCACGAGTTGGCCCAGAATGCAGCTTTCACAAAGATCATAGGGTTCAAATACTTTCTACCCCAAATACAATTAAGCTCAGGAATATACATTAAAATGGGAAGAAAATACATATAAATTTTTCACTAAATAAATCCAATAAAATCATAGATTTTTATAATTTGAAATTCTATTATAAGAAACTAATAATGATTTTAGATGTCCCTTAAATGTGTTTCTTGAAATATAGTGAATTTTGGGGTTGCACTTTTGTATAACTAGCTGATATCTTGCGCGATGCGTGGTGTATTTTGATAAATTTTGTAAGAAATTATTTATGATCCATTGATTTCATGAATACTATTATTATTAGTCACACTTAATCTATGGAGTTTTCTACTAAAACTAAATTCAAACTAAATACATTAGGGGAAAATTTCTCTAATTCATGCAACCAAGAAATGTTATCAGATCACAGTTCACATAGTCACCTACAAACCTGTTGGTTCCTAGGTGTTTTCCATACCAAGTATATGCATCATACGGAAAATCAAAAATATAAATTGGCACATAATATGAAAAAATAAGCCTAAATACATTACAATGCTACATAAGTAAAAATGTATACATGAAATCTAAATAAAATATTTAAGACGAACATAATATTTTGAAAATTAATATACCTCTCAGAAAGAAAAAAAAAAGATATTTTGAGAAAACTTATGGAAATTTAATTTTAAAGTCCATTGGAAATGAGGATTTATATTGGATAAATGTGGAGACAAATAATATTTACCCAATTCATTGAATCCGACTCTTACAATTCTGCATTAGAAATTAGTCTTATGCAGGAAATTGAAATGTTTTCTTAATTCTTACATTTCCCATGACTTTTTAGATCCGTCCGTATTTATTCAAAGCACGTAAAGTTATAAATGCGTACCAATTCTTTGAATTATATTAATACATTGAAATAAATGGATTTGTCATTACTCAATAGTTTGACATAAATGCTAAATTTAGATGAGGTGGAACCCTAAATGAAAATAATGTCATACAATGTGCCACTTGGCAGAACCTTATGTTTTCTCACATGAGGTCTCTGCTTATATATATATATATATATATATATTTCATTTCCCATGACTTTTTAGAACCATTCGTATTTATTCGAAGCATGTAAAGTTATAAATGTATACAAATTCTTTGAATTTTATTAATACATTGAAATAAATGCATTTGTTATTACTTAATAATTTGACATAAATGCTAAATTTAGATGAGATGGAAGTCTAAATGAAAAGAATGTCATACAATATGCTACTTGGCAAAACCTTATATTTTCCCACATGAAGTCTTTGCTTATATATATATATATATATATATATATATTGATGAGACAACATAATCATTTAAGTGGATTTTTGAAAGATATTTAAAATCAACACAAGAGTAAAAGACCTAATTTATTTTCACCAATTAGGATCCAATTTTGGCAAAGTCATTAATAGAGGTGATGTGAAGCTATGGTATGAATTATGTACTTATCATATGATGCAAAGCAAGATCAAGAACTTGAGGAGTTTGATGAAGGATGGTTATTTTTTTAAAAAAAAAAATAGCATTTAACAAAAGCATCATGAACATAAACACAAATAATAAATATAGCTTCCATTTAGTATTCCTCTTCTATATCTGTAGGGGTAAAAGGCCCAATACCAGATAATGGACCTTGGGCCTGTCCGAGGAGATTCCTCCATCCGAGGATACCCCGTCATAAGGGAAGTAACTAGCCTGACCCCCCTCTGTCATATAAATTACGTGAAGGAGGAAAAGGACTTGTCCGAGGAGAACTTACCGTTCGGATCATCAAAGGAACGGTCCAGATGAATATCCCAGCACCATGCCTATATTGCCGAGAGCTCCCCTGATGTTTATAGACCATAAGGGGCAGATGGCAACAAGGAGATATTTTGTAGAAGCCTACTGCAACCGCATTGATGACCCTGCAGCTAACATCATGGCCACATTAATGATGAATAGACGTCTGAACAGTGATCCTGGTCTCATACGGCTACTGTATGATGGCCTTAGTGGAGGCTGATGGGACAGATATCAGAAAGGAGCCACCTACTGGCACGTGAGGGAGAGTAGTATATAAATGGAGCCTGAAGCAAGAAAAGGGGGCATGAAACATTAGGGGAGAAAAGAGAGAGAGGAGAAACAGAAGAAGGAGAAGGAACCAAGAGAAACCTTGAAGAAGCAGCAAAGAACCACTCCTCGGACATAGCTGAGTGGAGCCTAGCACCCCCTCAACACTTCGTCTTTATCATCTTGGTCACCACCATACTTGGGTAAAAAGAAAGTCCATTCTCAACCTTGTTAGTTCAGCCTGCTCTTTTACAAATTTATTGTGAGGGTGCTTTTTGCTTATTGGGCCAGAGCCCACCTCTCCTGTAGGCCCCATCTGTAATTTGTGCCCTTACAATTGGCGTCGTCTGTGGGAACTAACGGTGACGTTGGTAAGTTAAAGGCTTGAACTATGGTGGGATCAGGTCCTAACAGGGCGGAGTCAGACGACTCTCAGCGTCTTGATCACTTTTCGCGACTCGAGCGTGAAAGAGACCGCGAAGGAAGTGTGCATACAAATCACACTGGAAAGAGCCAACATCGGGAAAAAGGTAAAGAATACCGCAAAGAGACAACAAAGAGCATGCAACGTGAGATTGACCGTCTGAAAAGAAAACTGCACCATGCACGGAGGAGGCGCAGTCCGTCTAGCAGTTCGTCCATCACGGATGACTCCTCTGACGATAGCAATGACGGCAGCTACAGACATCACTCCAGGACGCCCCCGAGTGAGACTTTCTCCGACGAGGAAGAACATCACCACGACCGCAGGAGCAGAGATGCCTCCTCACGGGGTACGGGAAGCGATGCGATGAATAGGGCACTCAGCCGGATCTCCAGGTCACCCTTCACGCGCAGCATCGAAGGAGGGAGCCTCCCTCGACATTTCACTCAACCCGCCTTCACCGCGTACAATGGGAAGACTGACCCGGTAGAGCACGTGAGCCATTTCAATCAAAAAATGGCTGTCCACTCTCGGAACGAGACTCTCATGTGCAAAGTGTTCCCCTCCAGTCTGGGACCTGTAGCCATGAGATGGTTTGATGGCCTCGCGGCTAACTCCATTGGGTCCTTCCGGGAGCTTACTAGGGCTTTTTGCTCTCGGTTCGTTACAAACACAAGGGTCCCTCGGCCACTAGATTCACTGCTGTCCATGTCCATGCGAGAGGGGGAGACATTGAAAACGTACTCGGACAGGTACTGGGAGATGTTCAACGAGATTGAAGGCAACTTCGATGACGTGGCAGTGAGGACATTCAAGGTCGGCTTACCAGCCGAGCATGATCTGAGGAAGTCGTTAACTAGGAAGCCAGTAAAGAGTGTGCACCAGCTAATGGACCGCATTGACGAGTATAAGTGAGTCGAGGAGGACCAACTACTTGGAAAGGGAAAAGCTAAGGTTATCCCTCAGGAGAGGAGGGATTTCAGGTCGGACCGATACAGCATCAGTAGGCCGCGGAGAGACTACAATGTACACTCCGGGTCTGTTGCATCGCAGGCTGTCCATGCCGTATTCCGAGAGCCAATCCACCAAATCCTGGAAAAAATCTAAAACGAGCCATACTTCAAGTGGCCGAACAAGATGGGGGGTGACCCAACGAAGCGCAATCAGAGTCTTCATTGCCATTATCACCAGGATTGAGGGCATACCACCGAGGACTGTATAACTCTGAAGAGCCACTTGGCACAGCTTGTGAGGGAAGGAAAGCTGCAGCAGTTTATCTGCCGGCCAAATAATCAAGGAAACCACCTCAGGCCAGGGGCTTCGGGGACTGCCTCATCAAGGCCCCCACTGGGCACTATTAACGTGATCTTCGTGGCCCCCGGGAGAACCAGATCTTGCCCTTCCAGGGTGATGTCCGTTTCTACGATACCCGCCGAGGACGTAAACCGGGAATCGAAAAGGGCAAGGGCAGAAGTCCGACCAGTATTGAGCTTCTCTGACGAAGATAAACGGGGGACAATCCAACCCCATGACGACGCTCTGGTCATCACCCTTAGAATAGGGGGGTACGATGTGAAGAGGGTAATGGTTGATCAAGGGAGTGGGGCTGAGATCATGTATCCGGACCTGTACAAAGGACTGGGCCTACGGCCTGAAGACCTTACAGCGTATGACTCGCCCCTGGTCAGCTTCGACGGAAAGACCGTCATCCCCAAAGGCCAGATCAGGTTGCCCGTGCAAGCGGGATCCGAAGTGGTCGAGGTGGACTTCATTGTTGTGGATGCGTACTCTCCTTACACGGCGATCCTGGCTAGACCGTGGCTCCACGCCCTGGGGGCAGTTTCGTCAACCTTGCACCTGAAGGTTAAGTTCCCATCCGAAGGACGAGTGGAGGAGATCGTGGGAAGCCAACCAATGGCAAGGCAATGCCTCATAGCTGCCATTTCACACCGACCCAATGCCGGGCCAGCAGCAACCTCGGCTGGAGACTTATAGCAATCATAGATCCCGGGCCCACCAGACACCGTGAGGCCAGATGAGGAGAAGTGTGAGAGGTTAGAAAAGGTTGCCATCGAGGGAGACCCAGAGAGATTCTTCCAAGTTGGGGCACAGTTGCCCCCTAGGGAAAAAAAGAAACTGCTGGCATTCCTCCTGGAGAACATCGATGTGTTTGCCTGGAACTCTTACGAGGCCCCGGGAGTGGATCCGGAGTTTATCTGCCATCGTCTGAACGTTAGCCCATCTGCTCTTCCCAAAAAACAGCCACCTCGGCGCTCGTCTAGAGAGCATTCTGACGCTGTCAGGGATGAGGTGAACAAGCTCAAGCAGGCGGGGGCTATTAAGGAGGTCTTCTACCCAGAATGGCTAGCTAACACCGTGGTAGTGAAGAAGAAGAACGGAACGTGGCGCGTATGCGTGGACTTCACAGATTTGAACAAAGCCTGTCCAAAAGATCCCTTCCCCATGCCTCGGATTGATCAACTGGTAGACGCGACTGTAGGGCATCCTCGAATGAGTTTCTTGGACGCCTTCCAAGGGTACCACCAAATCCCATTAGCACAGGAGGATCAAGAGAAAACAGTCTTCGTGACGCCCATCGGAAACTATCATTATAAGGTCATGCCATTTGGCCTGAAGAACGCAGGCTCCACCTATCAGAGGATGATGACGAAAATGTTCGAGCCACAGCTGGGGAAATGCATTGAGATCTACATTGACGACATGGTGGTCAAGAGCAAGTTGGAGTTCGACCACGTCGGCGACCTCGGAAACGTCTTCGAAATCTTAAGGAAGCACAAGTTGCAACTTAATGCTTCGAAGTGCTCTTTCGGCGTCGGATCAGGAAAATTTCTGGGCTATATGGTCACCCACCGCGGGATTGAGGTCAACCCCGACCAAATAAAGGCGATCAACAACTTGCAACCTCCCCGGAACCCAAAAGAGGTCCAGAAGTTGACTGGGATGACCGCAGCTCTCAACCGGTTCATATCCAGGTCGGCCGAAAGGCTTCGGCCCTTCTTCCAGCTGTTGGGCAAGTGGAAAGGGTTCGAATGGAATGAAGAGTGTGTTCTGGCTTTCCAACAGCTAAAAGAATACCTATCTCGGCCCCCCATCATGTCCAGTCCCACGAAGGACGAAGTCTTGTTCGCCTACATCGCAGTATCCACCCACGCCGTGAGCCTAGTACTTATTCGGGCCGACAACGGCGTACAGAAGCCCGTCTATTATGTGAGTAAATCCCTTCACGAGGCCGAGGTCCGTTACGTGCCACTTGAGAAGGCCATCTACGCAGTGGTTCATGCTACTCGCAAGCTTTCCCACTACTTCCAATCGCACACCATTGTGGTCCTTACACAACTCCCTCTTAGATCACTGCTCCATAGTGCGGACTACACAGGGAAGGTTGCGAAATGGGGAACAATCCTTGGGGCTTTTGACATAAAATATATGCCGCGTACCTCGGTCAAAGGGCAGATACTAGCGGATTTGATCGCCGAGTTCGCTGAGCCGGCATTTGAAGAAACTTCCGAGGAGTCGCATAGCGAGGGGAAATCAGTTAGCTTGATATCCATCCAGGAAGCCCCCTACTGGAAGTTGTACACTGACGGAGCGGCCAATCAAAGGGGCTCCGGGATGGGGCTGGTCCTGATATCTCCAGAGAAGGTTGTTATAGAGAAATCCCTAAGGCTGAACTTCTCGGCTACCAATAATGAAGCCGAGTACGAGGCCCTACTGGCTGGAATGAGCATGGTTTGGAAAATGGGTGGAAACGCCCTGGAGGCATTCTCAGACTCATTTCTGGTGGTCGGACAAGTCAAAGGAGAACTCGAGGCTCGCGACGAAAGGATGCAGAAGTATCTAAGGCAGGTAAAGTGCCTGCAGTCACAGTTCAAATCATTCAGTCTGCAACACATCCCTCGGAGCGGGAACACCCATGCGGATTCCCTAGCTACCCTCGCAACCTCCTCGGCCCAAGGACTTCCTCGGCTCATCTTGGTCGAGGACGTACAAAGGCATACCGAAGAGGTAAAGGGACCCGTCATCTGTCAGGTCAGAGCAGGACCAAGCTGGATGGACCCTATTGTAGCATACCTCAAAGATAACATTCTACCACCGGACAAGACCGAAGCAGAAAAGTTACAGAGGAAGGCTCCTCGATTCTGGCTATCAGGAGACAGCAGGCTGTACAAACGCTCTTTCTCTGGCCCCTACTTACTGTGTGTACACCCGGAAGCAACGGGGTTGCTCCTTGAAGAACTACACGAAGGGATTTACGGGAGCCACACAGGAGGCAGATCCCTAGCTCACAGAGCTCTAACTCAGGGGTACTGGTGGCCGAACATGCAGAAGGAATCACAGGAATTCGTAAAGAAGTGTGACCAATGTCGAAGGTTTGCGCTAAATATACACCAGCCAGGGGGGGTTCTGAATCCTCTGTCCAGCCCATGGCCTTTCGCCCAATGGGGCTTAGACATCGTGGGTCCCTTCCCTAAGGCGGCAGGGAACAAAAGATACCTAGTCGTCGACATTGACTACTTCACCAAGTGGGTTGAAGCCGAGCCCCTGGCCAACACCAGAGATGTGGATGTCCGGAAATTTGTGTGGAAGAACATAATAATTCGGTTTGGAGTGCCACACACGCTCATCTCGGATAATGGCCTGCAGTTTGACAGTAAAGCATTCAGAAGGTTCTGCTGCGAATTGGGCATTACAAACAGGTACTCCACCCCCGCATACCCACAAGGGAACGGACAAGCTGAAGCGGTTAACAAAGCCATAGTGGGTGGAAGAATTGCACCACGTCCTCTGGACTTACAGGACAACCCCCCGGAGATCGACAGGGGAAACTCCTTTTGCAATGACGTACGGTGCCGAAGTTGTCATCCCCATAGAAACAGGATTCCCCACTCTTAGAACCAGCTCTTTCTCCTCGGCTGACAATGACAAGCTGCTAAAGGACAATCTAGACCTAGTCGCCGAGCGCAGAGAAAATGCTGCGGTCCAACTAGCCTACTATCAGCAAAAACTCAAGCGGGGCTATGATGCCAATGTCAAGTTAAGACCACTTGCACCAGGAGATTTGGTCTTGCGAAGAGTCGTGGGCACGGCGAAAAACCCGGCCTGGGGGAAGCTGGGACCTAACTGGGAAGGCCCCTATCGGATCCTGTCAGTAGTTGGAATATGAGCTTTTTACTTAGAAGATCTGGATGAAAGAGCTGTACCACGTCCGTGGAATGTAAATAACCTGAAAATGTATTACTATTAATGAACATGTCCATTTTCTCATCTATTTATACCATATTGCTTATTGCCTAAGTGTTAAACAGAACCTTGGTCAGGCCTGGTCCCTCGGATCACCTACCTTGGGTAAATTAACACCCCTAAGTGTTAAACAGAACCTTGGTCAGGCCTGGTCCCTCGGACCACCTACCTTGGGTAAATTAACACCCCTAAGTGTTAAACGAAACCTTGGTCAGGCCTGGTCCCTCGGACCACCTACCTTGGGTAAATTAACACCCCTAAGTGTCAAACAGAACCTTGGTCAGGCCTGGTCCCTCGGACCACCTACTTTGGGTAAATTAACACCCCTAAGCGTTAAACAGAACCTTGGTCAGGCCTGGTCCCTCGGACCACCTACCTTGGGTAAATTAACACCCCTAAGCGTTAAACAGAACCTTGGTCAGGCCTGGTCCCTCGGACCACCTACCCTGGGTAAATTAACACCCCTAAGAGTTAAACAGAACCTTGGTCAGGCCTGGTCCCTCGGACCACCCACCTTGGGTAAATTAACACCCCTAAGTGCCTAACATATTGTCAGTCGTGCCCGACTCTTCAGATTTTACAATCTATCGGACAAAATACACTCCTACCATGTTCTAAACATTGGTTAAGCTCCTTTCATTCACCAATCTCGTTTGCTAACGAATTCAGTTTTTGGCCGTGGTGGCCTCAGTGGGCTCAGTTCATCAATTAGTTTTATTGTTCAGGTCCGACGTGATTACAATCTAAATAGTAATATAATGCAACAGTTCCTACAATCTGGATAGTAATAGAAGGAAATCAAACTCTGAGTAAAGTGAAATGATAACGCTTTCATTAATTAAAATTCGTTACAAAACGCATTACAAAATACTTCATTACAAAAAGCTCTAAGGCATAATCAAACTCAAACTTCAATAACTGGAGCGGGGGTGCTATCCTTCTCGGTCAATTCGGTCTCCCCTGACGCCGCCTCGGCCTCCACAAGGGCAGCTCCGCTGGTAACTTCGGCCTGAGAAGGAACCGTTGTGTCTGCGTCCTTATCTCCGATCACCACCGCAGGATCCACCTGAGCTTGGCCCTCAGCGTCACTAGCTGCAGGATCCTGAGCGGATGGTGCCACGGTCTGAGAAGGCGGAGGCGAGGAAGGAGTTGAGGCATCCCGAAGATGGGGGTGTAGACACATCCTCTCGGGAAGCCTCAAGTCGGAGGTGGTCGAGACTCCCGCTAAGTTTAAGGTCTCTTCCCAGGTGTATTTACAGTAGTCTCGGCACACCTCCGCCAGTTCATCCGCCAATCTCACCTCTGTCTCCTCAATACCTCAGAGGTATGAGGCTTCCTTCTCAGCCAAGGCTGACAGCTCGGCTGCCCTAGCGGCTTCTTTGGCCTTCCCTAGCTCGGCCTTCAGCTCCAAGACTAGCTGCCATTGAGTCGCCAGTTCCAGCTCGGTCGTATACAGCTTCTTGCGCTGATCTTCCGCCTGGTCCTCGACGCTCTTCAGCCTAGCCTCTGCGCTCCGCCGGTCCCTCTCTTCATTCGCTAGCTTCTTAGCCAGCTCTTGCTTTTCACGCATGGCAACCCCCAGGCTCTTCTCGGCAGCAATCCGGGCCTGAATCTCATCCCTGGCCTTATTGCGGGAGTCCCTGACCCAGTCCTCGGCCACGAAGACCTGCTGGGTTACCTGCAGACAGAGTAAGAAGATGAAGTTAGCCTGTGGATGACAACTTCTAGAAAATTGAGTTCAAGTTTGGACATTTACCATGGCTAAGTCCCTTTTTAGAGACATGAACAGGTCGGCCTGCCTCCAGGACTTCACCTCGTCCATATCCCGAGGCAAAAGTAGCGGGCGTTCTAGCACCTCGGCGATGTACACCGAGTGGCCCTTCTGGAACTCCCTGATAGAGGCGTCTGCAGGAATGGGAGCTCCGTCCAGGTCCAGTCTCGGCGCCCAAACGGCCTGTTGGCGGCTGTCCCTGGCATGGGTGCCAGCCCTGTCCTCCGGAGGGGAAACCCTTCGGCCATCCCTTCCATCTTTTTGATGTTTTGGCCCCTTTTGATGAGGTGGGGGCACTTCCCCTTCCTCGACGTCCTGGTCCACCAGCTTCCTCTTCTTCTTTAGATCAACCATGGGCAGAAGGCCGGTCCCGGACGCAGGTGCATGAGGAGGAGGGGGAGGAAGCTTGTCTGTTGTGACCGGCTTGGGTGCACCCTTAGAAGTTGCACCCTTATTCTTGCCCGCCAAGAGTTCCCTCAAACTCGGCCTCGGGATGAGCGACATTTCTTCTTCTTCTTCTTCTCCTTCTAGCCCCTTGGGTTGCGCCGCTTCTCGGGGTTGGGTCTGCACTTCTTCCTCTTCCTCAAAATGGAAGTGGGCTATCTCCTCCTCCAAAGACAGACGGGATGAGGGAGATTCTTCCCTTTGAGTTGAAGGCAGAGGAAGAGCTTGCTGAGGTGACCACTCTACTGGAGGGAGGTCTCTCTTCGCTAAGAAGCCGAGCCGAGACACGTCAATCCTATTTATCCTACTATCCCCCTGTCGGATCGCGTTCCCGACCTCTTGGAAGCTCGTGGACAAGGGGGTAAAGTCCAGGATCAGATGAACGGCACGCAGTTGACCGTCCGAATGCACGAATATCTCGGATCGCAGCAACGTATTCAGCACGGGCACGTTCACCAAACTTAGCCTCGGACCAACGCGCTTCTTGTATGCAAACACCATTGAGGAGAGCAGGATTAGTTATCTCTTCTAGGATATTAACCCAGTTTTTTACAGAGCAAAGTTAAAAAAAAATAATACAAAGTGAATCCTAAAGTGTTTCATCCTATTCCTAGAGCGCCCCACCTGGCTCCCCCTCCTTGGTCGGACAATGCTGGCCGTCGTGCCACGCCCCAGAGACGATGACGAAGTCGTCCTTCATGCCCTTGTTGGACTTGGGAAGACACGACAGCATTTTCACTACCGGGGACCTAGACTTAAGGTAATACCCCCCGTCGGCCAAGGAGTGGCACTCGTACATGTGTACGACGTCGTGCCACGTAAGCTGCAGGCCCATTATTTGGTTGAGGGCATCAACACTACCTAGAACCCTAAACATATTGGCCGTGCACTGATGCGGGCACAACCTATGGTTCCTAAGGTAATCCCTTGTCACGCTACCCATTGGAATGGTCATCCCTCCCTCCAGAAAGGCAATCACGGGGATGACCACTTCGCCGGTCCGCCTATCGGTCAGAATGTTCTCCGGTGGGCAGTATCGGAGATTTACCCCCTCAGGGATATGGTATTTGGCCTTGAAAAGCTCTACGGCTGTAAGCGAATCGACAAGGCTCTTAAATCTACCCATCTGGCTGTATAAAAGAATGCTAGAGGGGTTTCTTAAGGCAAAGAAAGGAACGGGTAGAAGGCCAGGATGCTCGGCCGAGGAGGTGAAAACGAGAGGACTAAATACTTACGAAGATGGTTGATATTTCTGGTTCGGATGTCTCCCAAACACCTAAGAATTTTTGAAAGAAAGGTCCTCGGACTGCCTATAAGGAAGGAACGTATGTTCGCAAGATCGCCTTAGAATATGGGAGTACTTGAACAAATGCAAAGTAAAGAAAACTGCCTCCCCACAGCCTTTTTATACAGCAAGAGAAAGTGAGAGGGCTGTATCCCGCTCAAAATTTCACGAAGAAACCCTGACCACACGATCTGCATCTCACCGTTGATGAAGGAGACAGAGTGCCACCCAGAGCAATAAATGACGCGCCACAATTTCCGAAGCGTCGTCAGAAGTGGAGAACATTGCACGGGGACGCCTCCACGTGGACAGGCAGAAGAGTTTAAATGGGTCTTACCCCTAGAGAAATCAAAATCCCACCTCTCTCCTCGGATAAGAGGGAAAGCTGGGATTTTGAGGGGCTATTATAGGGGTAAAAGGCCCAATACCAGATAATGGACCGTGGGCCTGTCCGAGTAGATTCCTCCATCCGAGGATACCCCGTCATAAGGGAAGTAACTAGCCTGACCCCCCTCTGTCATATAAATTACGTGAAGGAGGAAAAGGACTTGTCCGAGGAGAACTTATCGTTTGGATCATCAAAGGAACGGTCCAGATGAATATCCCAGCACCATGCCTGTATTGCCGAGAGCTCCCCTGACGTTTATAGACCATAAGGGGCAGGTGGCAACAAGGAAATATTTTGTAGAAGCCTACTGCAACCGCATTGATGACCCTGCAGCTAACATCATGGCCGCATTAATGACGAATAGACGTCTGAATAGTGATCCTGGTCCTATACGGCTACTGTATGATGGCCTTAGTGAAGGCTGATGGGACAGATATCAGAAAGGAGCCACCTACTGGCACGTGAGGGAGAGTAGTATATAAATGGAGCCTGAAGCAAGAAAAGGGGGCGTGAAACATTGGGGGAGAAAAGAGAGAGAGGAGAAACAGAAGAAGGAGAAGGAACCAAGAGAAACCTTGAAGAAGCAGCAAAGAACCACTCCTCGGACATAGCTGAGCGGAGCCTAGCACCCCCACAACACTTCGTCTTTATCATCTTGGTCACCACCATACTTGGGTCAGAAGCAAGTCCATTCTCAACCTTGTTAGTTTAGCCCGCTCTCTTACAAATTCATTGTGAGGGTGCTTTTTGCTTATTGGGCTAGAGCCCACCTCTCCTGTAGGCCCCATCTGTAATTTGTGCCCTTACAGTATCTATTATCTCAAAAAAAGAAAATAAGAAAAAAGAAAAGAAAAAAAAAAGATTGTCTAAAGTGCTACATCAGTTAGTTAGTGAGTGAATCTTCTATTTATAAGCCTCGTTAGTACTTATAAAAGTTAGACCCTTTTGTAAGTACTAGTATTGTAAATCTTGTCTTTCTACTCCCTTATTTTCCATTCCCTATGTATTTTGTCTATATTATCTCAAAAAAGAAAGAAAGAAAAAAAGATAAGTAGTCTATAGTACCACATCGGTTAGTTAATGAGTGAGTCTTTGGTTTATAAGCCTCGTTAGTACTTACAAAGGTTAGGCCCTTTTGTAAATGCTAGTGTTGTAAGTCCTATCTTTTTAGTCCTTACTCCTCCATCCCTTATGTCTTCTATCTATACTATCTCAAAAAAAAAAAAAAAAAAAAAAATGTAAAAGGTCCTCTTCCTTATGTGCTGATATTAATATGCATTGGTACTAACCTTTCCTACTGGTTTGGAAGGAGGTTGAAAATACTGGTTACTATTGTAATATATTTTATTGGTGCTATAATATTGGTGTGACCTTTTTTCTTGGTTGCTTTACTTGGCTGATTTTTTGTTTCTTTTTTGATTGGTGGCTGATTTTTTGTTGGAACTTGAATTGGCTGGGTATTAATTTGTCTCTTGCCAACTTTGTGTGGAGAGATTGTCTCATCAACAATAAGGGATTCATTGATGAGTCCATATGGTGTCTCCATGTCTACTGTTTTTTTATGTTCATATTTTATAACTATTGTCTTCATTAAGATAAATGAGACAATCTTAATGAATTGGTCCTAACTTTAACGGAAACCTTTCCTATTGGTTTGGAAGGAGGTTGAAAATACTGGTTACTATTGTAATATATTTTATTGGTGTCATAATATTGTTGTGACATTTTTTCTTTGTTAGGACATATGTGAAACTTGTTAGAATATAGTCATGTAGAATTAGCTAATCTTTTGAAAAAATGCACTTTACTTGTAATTGGATAGATTTAGGATGTGTTTAATACTTCAAGGAACAAGAGTTCAAGTCTAGTATTGAAGTTAAGCAAATTTGTCCAAGAAACAAGTGAAGAAGTGTTATTTATTAAAGCTTTACAGATAGCATGACAGATAAATTTATCGAGGTTTAATGTTTAATTCTCAATAGCACTCGACAGAAGCTGTCTTTATCGAGAATTACAAAATTCAGATTTCCAGATCTGTTTTTCACGCATATCCAAGTTATTTGTGTAGATTTTCTTTTCTCACAACCCTAGACATATATAAGGATTGTTTTAAGAACCGTCGAAGGAATGCAACTTGATGCAAAGTGATTATTCACTCAAATTGTGACTAGAGACAATTGTCCTAGTTCATCTTTTTCTTATAGAAGCTGCTGCGTTTTTGCGCCAAGGGTTTTGTAACTAAGAAGTTTCTTGATCTTCATCATCTGGATGAACTGAAGAAATTTGCAACCAATATCTTTCTCAAATAGGTGTGTTAGTCACATACTAGGATCCATGTATCAATTGTTTAGTCATGTAATGGGAGCCGTGCATTAAAAGGAGAGATTGTCACTACATTACAAGTCCAATTGTGTATTGGGGTAAAGGTTCAACTGTATGTTGGTATTAGGTACTGGAATTCCTTTTACTTATAACCTCTTATTTTGACAATAGTGGATTTTTGGGAGTGGTGACTTTAAATTCACCCGGTGGGGTTTTGTCTCAATGGTTTTCCCTATTCGTAAACAAATCACCTGTGTCAAATTTATTTTCCACTGCATTTCACTTAGTTGGTGATTTGTTTGTGCTACCACGCTTATTACATGTAATTGAATCTAATTAATTAACTTGGCTAATTAATTGATTAAGTTACCAAATGGGTCAATACATTCTTTGCCTATCATTCTTGATTGCTTTACTAGGTTGATTTTTTGTTAGAACATGAATTGGATTGGCATTAATTTGTCTCTTGCCCACTTTGTGTGGAAAGATTGTCTCATCAACAATAAGGGATTCATTGATGAGTCCATATGGTGTCTCCACATGTCTACTGGTTTTTTATGTTCATATTTTATAACTATTGACTTCATTAAGATAAATGATTCGATGGTGGTGGTCATAACGACGACGACGACGACGACTATTATTATTATTATTATTATTATTATTATTATTATTATTATTATTATTATTATTTTAACTTGTACTATGTGTTGGTAATATGTTATTAATTTTTTAAAGAATTTTATTAAATTTATTTGATTTTTATTCTTAATTAATTTTTAAAGATATCAGAAATAGTAAAATACAATCATTATTTAAATTTTCTTAAGTTTTATAACAACAAAAATAATATATATTTAAAAATAAATTATAAATTATTGCTCATTATTAAGTTTTGGAGGGAGGATCAATATAAAATTCATTTTTTTAATTAATTTATACACTTGCAAATCAAATAGATAAATTGTACTTGTTAGAGTCTCTTGTTGATAGAATCTTAATATTAGTATCCTTGAATGACATCAATGTTGGAAAAGGAAAAAGAATAAATAATTATAAAAAAAGATGAATGGTAAAAGCATGGGTTTTAGCCCCCTTACTATCTATTATTATATAGAGGGAGCTTTTTTTTTTGAGAAAAAAAATTGGACCATTTTATATAAAGGGAGCCTGATTACATCTTGGATGGAGGATCAATATAAAACTCATTTTTTAATTAATTTATACACTTGCAAATCAAATAGATAAATTGTACTTGTTACTAGTGTCTCTTGTTGATAGAATCTTAATATTAGTATCCTTGAACGACATCAATGTTGAAAAAGGAAAAATAATAAATAATTAAAAAAAAGGTGAACAGCAAAAGCTTGGATTTTAGCCCCCTTACTATCTATTATAATATAGAGGGAGTTTTTTTTTTTTTTTTTTAAATTTTTTTTAAGAATTTTTTTTTTGGATCATGTTATATAAAGGGAGCCTGATTACATTTTGGAGGGAGGATCAATATAAAACTCATTTTGTTAATTAATTTATACACTTGCAAATCAAATAGATATATTGTACCTGTTAGTGTCTCTTGTTGATAGAATCTTAATATTAGTATCCTTGAACGACTTCAATGTTGAAAAAGGAAAAAGAATAAATAATTATAAAAAAAATAAATGGTAAAAGCTTGAGTTTTAGCCCCCTTACTATCTATTATTATATAGATGGAGCTTTTATTTTATTTTATTTTTTATTACAATAAAATAAGGAATTATCGAGATTGGGACAATTTACCCCTTAGAAACTTCTTATAACATCCTTCACCATTTCTAGAGGGATACTGCCCAGACAACATGAGTTTACAACCCATTACAATATTTTTCCTATGCCTCTAACACTCCCTCTCAAGCTAGAGCGTATAAGTAATATAAGTCTAGTTTGGAACATTTAGACTCTAAATGACCCCTAAATAATTCTTTGGAAAATATGTCAACAAATTGGTTTTTAGACTTCAAAAGCAATATTATAACATGTTTGCTTAGAATACGTTCTTAGAAAAAGTGGTAATACACAGTCTTGGAAATTGGCTTGATTATCAAAAGAGTATGTATGAAAAAAAAAAAAAAAACATAAACATACACTTTTTAAAAAATTTACCTCTAATTGGTTACTAGGATAAATGAGAGGAAGATATTATAATTTTAGATTTGGATAGTATGTAATATATTCCTTCTATTTTCAAAGTGTAGAAGGTTGTTAATGGAAATAATTAAATATTAAATATCACAAAATCACATAAATGTTGAAAGAATTTTAGTATTAGTATCCTTGAATGACATCAATGTGGGAAAAGGAAAAAGAATAAACAATTGTAAAAAAAGATGAATGGTAAAAGCTTGGGTTTTAGGCCCTTACTACATATTATTATATAGAGAAAGCTTTTTTTTTTTAGAAGAAAAAATTTGGACCATTTTATAAAGAGGGAGCCTAATTACATTTTGGAGGGAGGATCAACATAAAACTAATTTTTTTAATTAATTTACACACTTGCAAATCAAATAGATAAATTGTATCTGTTAGTGTCTCTTGTTGATGGAATCTTAATATTAGTATCCTTGAACGACATCAATGTTGAAAAAGGAAAAAGAAAAAATAATTACTAGATTAAGAAGATGAATGGTAAAAGCTTAGGGTTTAGCCCCCTTACTATCTATTATTATATAGAGGGAGCTTTTTTTTAGAAGAAAAATTTTGGACCATTTTATATAGAGGGAGCCTGATTACATTTTGGAGGGATGATCAATATAAAACTAATTTTTTAATTAATTTACAAACTTGCAAATTAAATAGATAAATTGTACTTTTAGTATCTCTTGTTGATAGAATCTTAATATTAGTATCCTTGAATGACATCAATGTTGAAAAATGAAAAAGAATAAATAATTATAAAAAAAGATGAATGATAAAGTTAGGGTTTTAGCCCCCTTACTATCTATTATTATATAGAGGGAGCCTTTTTTTAGAAGAAAAAATTTGGATAATTTTATATAGAGGGAGCCTGATTACAATAAAATAAAGAATAATCTAGATTGGGACAATTGACCCCTTAGAAACTTCCTATAACCTTCTTCAGCCTTTCTAGAGGGATATTGTCCATACAACACAAGTTTACTACCCATTACAACATTTTTCCTATGTCTCTAACACTCCCCCTCAAGCTAGAGCATATAAGTAATATAAGTCTAGTTTGGAATGTATAGACTCTAAATGACCCCTAAATAATTATTTGGTAAATATGTCAACAAATTGGTTTTTAGACTTCAAAAATAGTATAGTAACATGTTAACTTAGAATACTATCTTATAAAAAAAGTGGCTGGTAATACACTATCTTAGAAATTGGGTTGATTATCAAAATAGTATGTATGAATATAAACATAAACATAAACATACACATTTAAAAAAAAATTTACCTCCAATTGGTTACAAGGATAAATGAGAGGTAGATATTATAATTTTAGATCTCGCTAATATGTAATATATTCCTTCTATTTTCAAAGTGTAGAATGTTGTTAAAGGAAATAATTAAATATTAAATACCACCAAATCACATAAAATATTTTATTGTCTTTCCTTTGTATAATATTACGATCTTTTTTATAAGAGAACTGCTACGTCCACAACATTTTTCACAACATTTTCACAACAAATCCTAGTTGGCAGGTTGTTATTTGCTGTTACTAGAGGGTAAGAAAGTAATTTCAGATTTGGACTTAAATTTAAAACCTGTAACAACCTGCCAACTAGGATTTATTGTGAAAATGTTGTGGACGTAGCAGTTCTCTTTTTATAATATGCTCTCTTTCACACACATTTATGTTTGATTTTTTTAGGTATGGTTTGATAAGTAGTCCTATTGATAAACTCTCTTGCCTACTTTGGATGGTGTAGGCACCTTGGTGAATTTTTATTCATAGATATAAGTCACTTAAGTCTAATCCCATCTTTCCCATTAATGAATGGTTTATTCCTCCTTAGATTTGAAAATTTCGAAAATTTTGAAATGGAAAGATTTTCCAATGCAATGATGGTATATCTGTACACGCCTACAATTAGAATCATACCATGGATAGTGAGTGTGGAGTTTTTTCCCTTTTCCTACAGGTACAATGATGGCTATCTTGAAACCAAAGAGAATTGGCAGTCCAATCTTACGATTAATTACCTCATCAAAATAATTAATGTGAAGGATATCACATTTATCATTTCATTATTATGCCCATTTTTGTCATACTTTGTTTTAATATTTATTTCCTTGAAATGAATGGAATGCCAATAGAGGATGTGTGGACAAATATTTGACACAAAGGCTCTAGAAAAAGCACACACTACTTCAATTCTAGAAGAAGCATACGCAGCAACATGAGCCTCCATTCAGAGGATACTTCCAACTTTATTGAACATTCTCCATGTAGAACCAAAGAGCATGGTGACAGCCACGGTCTAGATGACGCTCCTAATTTAAGCCAAAATGATGAGCATAGTAATAGCATCTTTGATGAAGAACGGTTTTTATTTTATATTATTTTTTTAAGAACACATTTAAATGAAAGCAGTATGAACATTAACATAAACATAAACAAGAGTATATATATTTTAAAATTATTTTCTACTAAAAAACATATGTTATTTCTTATTTAAAAATAAACAATGAGAATATATGAGGTTATACTCAAGTGAAATAAATCCAATAATTAATTATTTAAAAATACATCCGTTCACTTTTTAGTCCATCTCTCACACTAATCTGTTCTGGGTTATATTCTTTTTTGATAAAACAAAGTCAACTATCTCACAATCATTAGCTTACAACAAACCAAGCCAGGAACAAACTAACAACTACTATAATTGAGAAACGACCCAAAATAATATACTATCCATTAGCCAACTATAAAAATAAAAATTTATATTCAATCATAATAATAATGATCACTCTTTTAACCTATATATTTAAAATATAAGTTGTATCCTTGACTTATGGAAAGTAGTCTCTAAAAAATTGTCCAATTTTTGGCCACCCCTCAAATTTTGATACCAATTGTATTGGAACACTCTCCATGATATGGGGAGTGATATTCATGAAGAGAGAAAAAAGAGTGTAGAGGAAGAACCTCAACCTACTACAGGAAGATGGATGTAGATGATAACTGGATGATAAAATTTAGGTTTCGCTTTTTAATTTAAAATGATAAAGAGTTTAAATCATTTTCATTTTATCTTATTCATGTTTCTTAATGAAAATACTGCCATACACAAGAATGAAATCATGTTCTTCCCATCATTAAGTGATCGATGTGAGTGAAGAAGTTCCTTTTCTTTCCTTGAAAGAAAATTAGATGGCTGTTCTTTTTTTTTTTTTTAGAAAGGATGGCTGTTCTTTTTTAGCGTAGCAAAAAAAAAAAAAAAGAGAGTAAATTATAAATTCTTTTTAAAGGTTCTCCTCTTTTCCCAAAAAACCATGTGTATTGGTATAGTGTTGATTTTAGCTAAAGGTTATGTTCTTAATGTAATTATATCTTTATATTTATCTTCTTTTTTAAAAAGCTTTTCCACATGCTTTATTTTTTTCCCACATGTATTCCCCTCAAATTGTACACCTAGCTATGAGGTGCTGATTTCTAGACCTCTACCTATACCAGGTTACTTAACATTATTTTATTAAATCGAACAAGGATCTATCATTCTTTCCATCCTTCCACGGCAGTGGCTTAGCTTGCCAACATTTCATTTATTGGCCTATTATACTTAGGGTATTCACGTATTAGACCCTTGGTATTAAGGCTAAGAAGATTTAGATTGAGTATTTTCGTTCTTATTGCTAGTAGATATTTAGGCTTAGAAGAGCTAGCTTGAGTATTGTCATTATTATTGTCCTTGTCCTTGTTATTGTTGCTTGTTTTGTGTATGCATAACATTGCCACATTGGACAAATGAAGCTTATAATTTGCTTTAAATGAAGGAATCCATATTCCCTTATTTAATTTTTGGATTGTTTTTTGTGAGGAACGATATATATATATATATATATATATATATATATATATATATATATACATATGACCCATTTTGTTAATAATTTCTTGTTCAGAAAGACCATCAATATTCCATTCATAAAGTTTATCAGCAGAAACAGAGAATTGGGATTGGAAAATTCTTTCTTCGAACTGCAAATCAGGAGGAGTAGGTTTAGAATACCAGTTTTTTGTAAAAGACATGGGATTGGTTCCAACAAATCTTTTAATTTCTGGTAGACCATTATCAAAAATATTTTTTGTGTCAACAGAAGAAGATGATTCAGAATCTGTATTTTCTTCAAGAACAGGTTCTTTACCTTTCTTTGAAATAATAGCAGCAACATTAGAAGTAGAAGTAGTGCCTTTAGTTTTAACTTTTAAATCAGAAAGCATTTTTTCAACAATGTCAAGAGTTTTTGACTGAGAAGTTTTAAAAGTAATTTTCTCCCTTTGACTGGGTAAATCAATCAAAGGTTTCTCAGCATTTGTAGAAACATTTTGTTTAACAATGTTTTCTTCAATTCGATCAAGCTGTTGACCAATAATATGCAGATACCAACAAGGGAGGGGAACAAGCGCAAAGGGGCGGAAGCACCGGAAGCACAGAGATAGTATAATCAAAACAAGTAAAACTAGCCAAGGAGGCGGTACTGCAATTAATAAGCAAAATAATTTAAACAAGTATTAAGGCGGTAGAACCAGCCAAGCAATATAACATTAAAGTAATGGATAAACATGAACGTACTTGATTAATACTGAAAGTAATTAAACATATACAAAATTATAGATAAACAGTGGTAGCACACTTACAACAGTAGTTGTTACCGGATTACAAACAGTAACAGTTCCTGAGGAGATTTAGAAGGGGGAGAGAAACTCTCTAATATCTCTAAACTCACTCTAGGAGAGGACTTTATCCAAAGAAAAGTTCTGAGTTAACAATAAGGGACATCCCCCCTTATATAGGTAAATAAAGCAAGAGTTCAACAGTGAATAGTAAAATGAATAGTGACTTTTTTACTATTCATGTCAGGACCCGTGAGGGACAACAGGAGCTTTTCCAAAAGCCAACAGATAAGATTTTGGCGTCTTGTGCCGAAAGTAGCCAAAAGTAGTCAACAAAGTAATCAACAGGTTCCCATGGGGGACAGGCAGAGCAATAGCTGGCGGAGTAATAATTCAAATATCTCCTTGTGTTGGAGAATCTTCATCATGACCAAATAGTCTTTGATCAAAAGGGAAGTAGGGGTTGTTAGCCACAGATTCTTCTGAAGAAGCACTTGACTTTTCTTCTTCAGTAGTTCGATTAGCAACAAGATCTTCAGCACATTTGAGAAGGGCCAAAAGAGCTTCTGGATCTTTTCTCAAATCATCAAGAGGAGATGCTTTCTTCTTGACAGGTGGCTTAAGTTTAATATTCTTAATAGAAGATAAGGAGGGTGCATCGGCTTGCACAGGGGTTTGGACTGGTGAATAATTCTTGTCAATAGGGCGAGTAGCAAAATTTGAGAATTCCTTGTTAATGGTGGCAATAATACTCTAGGAATGAGGAAATCTGTCCCACCATTTAACATACCAATGTCGAGCAAGAGCATTTTCATCATTATTAATCTCATATTGCCATTTGAGAATCCAAGGGACCTTACGACGTTTGACAAAATAGAGCAAAGCAGGGAACTAGGCTTTAGCATTTGAGGGTCAACCCTGTATCCTCTTGAAAACAGCTTGAAGGCATCCATTAATGGTGTAGGCAATAAATCAGGAATAAGACCAAATTGGGACCACCATCGGGCAAACCAATAGGGCAAATAACCAGTGTAATGTTTATCAAAGTTAACAAACCAGGAATGAGTCATGGTATCATTTTAGTGAAGCATAAATCTGAACCAGGCAGTGATGTAATCGTGGTAAGAATAAGGAATGGGGCAATTTGGCATCATTTTGGTTTCATTTGGAGAAGACCCCCATTTTTTCTCAGAAATAACATTAACAATATAAACACTGTGGTAAATAATCTTGGAAGTATCAAATTTATCAGCAATGGTGTTAATAGTGATGGATTTCTCATGACGTAAGACATCAGAATAATATTGTAAATTCTTTTTCCCATGTTCAGGGATCCAATGAAATTCTTTAGGAAAATAGCTTTTGGCTAGCTGGAGGGGATCAACAATGGAGGATCTGTTAGGTTCAATGGAAAACAGGTTTTGGAAATATTGTTTCCTAACATACTGGGAAGTATTCTAGGAAAAGATGTTTTAATAGGTTGGTGAATAGGGGTCACGGAGTAGGGATCATATGAGGAGGCCAGGACAGAGGAGTAATTGGGTTTAGGTATGATACCTAGAGTAGTAAAGCGATTAACAGTTTGCAAAGAAGAGGTGGGTTCTCGTTTAACAAATTGGTTTTCATTGGCAGGGCCTTTGTCTTTCGACCACCTACTTGCCATTGGTGAATTCTGCAAAAATTCACGAGTGAGGAAATTAGGGATAGTTTTTTGGGAACCTTTAATATAATTAATATCAAAATCAAAAACACTTAAAATAGCTTGCCATTTGGCAAAAATATGTTTAGAAGCAATATTTTCAACATCTTTTCCAATAACATATTTAGCACTTTTACAATCAATACGAAGTAAAAACTTTTGATTTAGCAAATCACTTTGAAACTTTGAAATGCATAAAACTATAGATAATTTTTTTTTTAATAGTACTATAATTTAACTGTGCAGTATTCCAGATTCTAGAATAGAATCAAACAATTTGTTCAGATGAATCTGGTAAAACTCTTTGTTTCAGAATACCTCCATAACCTATGTTAGAGTCGTCAGTTTCAACAATCTTGAAAGCGTTAACAGTAGGAATACCAAGACATGGCAGGGTTTTGACATAAGTTTTGATTTTTTTAACAAGAGTAGTGTGAATATCAGACCAAGGTGGAGGATTGCTTTGTAACCGATCAAAAAGAGGCTGACATTGCGTTCTCAGATCTTTGTAAAAATCAGCAACATAGTTCAGAGAACCAAGAAATCTTTGAAGCTGAGTTTTATCAATAATGATATCAGGAAACTTATCAGCAAATTGAATAGCTCTATTAATAGGCCGGATTTTTCCTTCAGCAATATCGAAACCAAGAAAACGAACTTTTGTTTGAAACAGTTTGATTTTCTTAGCAGAAACAACAAGACCATTTCTTTTGATAGTATCTAGAAACGAATTCAGATGTTTCCAGTTTTCATCAATAGAATTAGAGTAGACAAGGACATCATCAATATAAATAATGGTGAAGTGGCTGAATGAAATGAAAATGTCATTCATAATATTCTGGAATTCACTGGGAGCATTCTTGAGACCAAAAGGCATGACATTCCACTCATAATGACCAAAAGGAGTGGTGAAAGTAGTTTTGTATCTATCATCCTCACTAATCTGGATTTGCCAAAAACCAGATTTCATATCAAACTTGGAGAATACCACCGCATCACTCAATCTATGAACTAAGTCATTTTTATTTGGAATAGGATACCTAATCCATTCTAAAACTTTGTTCAAAGGTTTGTAGTTGAATTTTAATTCAGAAAGCATTTTTTCAACAATGTCAAGAGTTTTTGACTGAGAAGTTTTAAAAGTAATTTTCTCCCTTTGACTGGGTAAATCAATCAAAGGTTTCTCAGCATTTGTAGAAACATTTTGTTTAACAATTTTTTCTTCAATTCGGTCAAGCTGTTGACCAATAATATGCAAATACCAACAAGGGAGGGGAACAAGCGCAAAGGGGCGGAAGCACATAGATAGTATAATCAAAACAAGTAAAACTAGCCAAGGAGGCGGTAATGCAATTAATAAGCAAAATAATTTAAACAAGTATTAAGGCGGTAGAACCAGCCAAGCAATATAACATTAAAGTAATGGATAAACATGAAAGTACTTGATTAATACTGAAAGTAATTAAACATATACAAAATTATAGATAAACAGTGGTAGCACACTTACAACAGTAGTGGTTACCGGATTACAAACAGTAATACTTCCTGAGGAGATTTAGGAGGGGGAGAGGAACTCTCTAATATCTCTAAACTCACTCTAGGAGAGGACTTTATCCAAAGAAAAGTTCTGACTTAACAATAAGGGACATCCCCCCTTATATAGGTAAATAAAGCAAAAGTTCAAAAGTGAATAGTAAAATGAACAGTGACTTTTTTACTATTCATATCAGGACCCGTGAGGGACAGCAGGAGCTTTTCCAAAAGCCAGCAGATGAGATTTTGGCGTTTTGTGCCGAAAGTAACTAAAAGTAGTCAATATATTCCCATGGGGGACAGCTAGTGGAAAGCTTAATCAGTATCACAATAGTCTAAACAGCCATCATGGGGATCCCATGGGGGATCATTATTGTAGTCATGTTCATGGTATGTAGTATACTGATTGCAGAAGCCACAATATAACAAGTGTTCGTAAACAGGATTCTTCAAGGGGTTGGTGAAGTTCTTTGGGTTAATAAAATCAACAATAGAAAGGTGCTGAGTAGCAATTCCGTAAGGTTTGAGACCAAATACAGTAATTCGGTCTGTACTTTATGATATATATATATATATATATATATATATATATATACCTATTTACCATGAAACTGATCTTACAAATATTCAACATTATCTTCATGGAACTGTTAAAATAAGTTTTCATGATGATAAACCTTTGAGAATCAACGAAGGAAGACATTCCTTTGCTGGATCTGAAAGTGTTTCCAAAAGAGATCAAGATCTTGCTGATTATTTACAAAAAAGTTTTGTTAAACCTGATTTGAAGCTAAAAGGAGTTTCATGTGATAACTCCCAAGTTAGCACTGCTTTTTATTCAACCAAACCTGATGTTACTTCTCCTTATGAAAAATCTGCTGAAGAAGAAGAAGAGACAAAGTCTGTGTCTCCTTCTGGTTCTGATTTTCAAACTGTTGAACCTCCTATTTTTTAAAATCAATTAAGAGTTCTAACCTCTCTTAATAAACATTTTGAAATTGACATAATTGGTTTATCTAATGAATTTATCCTTCCTAAAAACAGCGATAAAAGAAAATATTACCAAAGTACTTTTTCTCAATCTGAAAAAGATCATGTTAAAAGGAAATGGAAAGAAAAAATGCATGCTTTAAAAAGGAATATTCTGTTTTTTGATTTTCTTGAAAATCATTATGTTTCAAAAGATCCTATTCAACAAAATCATTTGAATGTAATCAAGAAATCAAATTTTGTTAAAGAAGATAAAACTGTTGTTAGGACTAGTCATCCGCCTCTTGAGACAATTCTTATGACTTGTCAAAAGACGGAGATCAAAGCTTCTCCTTTCAAGATTGCTGATTCTGAAACCCCTGCTTCTGGTATTATTGAACAATGTAATTTTGCAAATAAGCCTTTGCATATTATTGGTCAACAGCTTGACCGAATTGAAGAAAAAATTGTTGAACAAAATGTTTCTACAAATGCTGAGAAACCTTTGATTGATTTACCCAGTCAAAGGGAAAAAATTGCTTTTAAAACTTCTCAGTCAAAAACTCTTGACATTGTCGAAAAAATGCTTTCTGATTTAAAAGTTAAAACTGAAAGCACTACACCTACTTCTAATGTTGCTACTGCTATTTCAAGAAATGGTAAAGAAACTGTTTTTAAAGAAAATACGGATTCTGAATCATTTTCTCCTATTAACACAAAAAATATTTTTGATGATTCTTTTACTAAAACTGATTCATATTGTTTTGAAACTATTAATGTTCTCACCAAACCTGATAAAAAGAAATCCGAAACATTAACTGTTAATGATCTCCAACATGAAATTGCTATTGTTAACCGAGAAATAACTGAATTAAAAAACAAATGCAAAAATGATAATGACAACCAAACCCAAGGTGTTGCTAGTATTGTTGACTTTCATATCACTCTTATTGACAAAATACTTCCTCCAAAATGGTTTACTAAGGTAAAAATTGTTGTCTCTCATGATTATCATTTTGATGTTGTTGCCTTGATTGATTCAGGTGCTGATTTGAATTGTATTCAAGAAGGATTGATTCCTTCTAAATATTTTGAAAAATCCACTGAAAAACTTGCTTCTGCTAACGGTTCTCAAATGAGAATCAAATATGAATTGAACAATGCTCATGTCTGCCATGATAATGTTTGCTTCAAGATTCCTTCTGTTCTTGTTAAAAACATGCACGATAAAGTGATACTTGGTTTACCATTTATTAATGCTTTGTATCCCTTTCTTGTTGAACATGATGGTATTACTACTGATCCTTTTGGTCAGAAAGTAAAATTTACATTTGCTTCTAAACCTGAAATTGATATTGATCATGCTTTAAAACTGATCCATGATAAAATCAATCACCTCGACTTCCTTAAACAAGAAGTTAGATATAAGAAAATTGCTATTCAACTCTCTGATAAATTATTACAATAAAAAATTAATAATTTTTAGAAAATATTGACTGATAATGTTTGTTCTGATTTCCCCAATGCTTTTTGGCATAGGAAAAATCACATTGTTAACTTACCTTATATTAAAGATTTTAATGAGAAAAACATTCCTACTAAAGCTCGTCCCAAACAAATGAATGCTGAAATGGTAGAATTTTTTAAGAAGAAATCCAAGATTTATTTGATAAAAAACTGATTAGAAAGAGCAAGTCCCCTTGGTCATGTGCTGCTTTCTACGTCCAAAAAAATGCTGAAATTGAGAGAGAAACCCCCCGCTTAGTGATCAACTACAAACCTTTGAACAAAGTTTTAGAATGGATTAGGTATCCTATTCCAAATAAAAATGACTTAGTTCATAGATTGAGTGATGCGGTGGTATTCTCCAAGTTTGATATGAAATCTGGTTTTTGGCAAATCCAGATTAGTGAGGATGATAGATACAAAACTGCTTTCACCACTCCTTTTGGTCATTATGAGTGGAATGTCATGCCTTTTGGTCTCAAGAATGCTCCCAGTGAATTCCATAATATTATGAATGACATTTTCATTTCATTCAGCCACTTCACCATTGTTTATATTGATGATGTCCTTGTCTACTCTAATTCTATTGATGAATACTGGAAACATTTGAATTCGTTTCTAGATACTATCAAAAGAAATGATCTTGTTGTTTCTACTAAGAAAATCAAACTGTTTCAAACAAAAGTTCGCTTTCTTGGTTTCGATATTGCTGAAGGACAAATCTGTCCTATTAATAGAGCTATTCAATTTGCTGATAAGTTTCCTGATATCATTATTGATAAAACTCAGCTTCAAAGATTTCTTGGTTCTCTGAACTATGTTGCTGATTTTTACAAAGATCTGAGAACGCAATGTAAGCCTCTTTTTGATCGGTTATAAAGCAATCCTCCACCATGGTTTGATATTCACACTACTCTTGTTAAACAAATCAAAACTTATGTCAAAACCCTACCATGTCTTGGTATTCCTATTGTTAACGCTTTCAAGATTGTTGAAACTGACGCTTCTGACATAGGTTATGGAGGTATTCTGAAACAAAGAGTTTCACCAAATTCATCTGAACAAATTGTTCGATTCTATTCTAGAATCTGGAATACTGCACAGTTAAATTATAGTACTATTAAAAAAGAAATTTTATCTATAGTTTTATGCATTTCAAGGTTTCAAATTGATTTGTTAAATCAAAAGTTTTTACTTCGTATTGATTGTAAAAGTGCTAAATATGTTATTGAAAAAGATGTTGAAAATATTGCTTCTAAACATATTTTTGCTAGATGGCAAGCTATTTTAAGTGTTTTTGATTTTGATATTAATTATATTAAAGGTTCCCAAAACACTATCCCTGATTTCCTCACTCATGAATTTCTGCAGAATTCACCAATGGCAAGTAGGCGGTCGAAAGATAAAGGCCCTGCCAATGAAAACCAACTTGTTAAACGAGAACTCACCTCTTCTTTGAAAACTGTTAACCGCTTTACTACTCTAGGTATCATACCTAAACCCAATTACTCCTCCGTCCTAGTCTCCTCATATGATCCATACTCCGTGACCCCTGTTCACCAACCTATCAGAACATCTTTTCCTAGAATACTTCCCAGTATGTTAGGAAACAATATTTCCAAAACCTGTTTTTCATTGAACCCAACAGATCCTCCATTGTTGATCCCCTCCAGCTAGCCAAAAGTTATTTTCCTGAAGAATTTCATTGGATCCCTGAACATGGGAAAAAGAATTTACAATATTATTCTGATGTCTTACGTCATGAGAAATCCATCACTATTAACACCATTGCTGATAAATTTGATACTTCCAAGATTATTTACCACAGTGTTTATATTGTTAATGTTATTTCTGAGAAAAAATGGGGGTCTTCTCCAAATGAAACCAGAATGATGCCAAATTGCCCTATTCCTTATTCCTACCATGATTACATCACTGCCTGGTTCAGATTTATGCTTCACCAAAATGATACCATGACTCATTCCTGGTTTGTTAACTTTGATAAACATTACACTGGTTGCTTGCCCTATTGGTTTGCCCGATGGTGGTCCCAATTTGGTCTTATTCCTGATTTATTGCCTGCACCATTAATGGATGCCTTCAAGTTGTTTTCAAGAGGATACAGGGTTGATCCTCAAAATGCTAAAGCCTAGTTCCCTGCTTTGCTCTATTTTGTCAAACGTCATAAGGTCCCTTGGATTCTCAAATGGCAATATGAGATTAAGAATGATGAAAATGCTCTTGCTCGACATTGGTATGTTAAATGGTGGGACAGATTTCCTCATTCCCAGAGTATTATTGCCACCATTAACAAGGAATTCTCAAATTTTGCTACTCGCCCTATTGACAAGAATTATTTACCAGTCCAAACCCTTGTGCAAGCCGATGCACCCTCCTCATCTTCTATTAAGAATATTAAACTTTAGCCTCCTGTCAAGAAGAAAGCATCTCCTCTTGATGATTTGAGAAAAGATCCTGAAGCTCTTTTGGCCCTTCTCAAATGTGCTGAAGATCTTGTTGCTAATCGAACTACTGAAGAAGAAAAGTCAAGTGCTTCTTCAGAAGAGTCTGTGGCTAACAACCCCTACTTCCCTTATGATCAAAGACTATTTGGTCATGATGAAGATTCTCCAACACAAGGAGATATTTGAATTATTGCTCCGCCAGCTATTGCTCTGCCTGTCCCCCATGGGAATCTGTTGATTACTTTGTTGACTACTTTTGGCTACTTTCGGCACAAGACGCCAAAATCTTATCTGTTGACTTTTGGAAAAGCTCCTGTTGTCCCTCACAGGTCCTGACATGAATAGTAAAAAAGTCACTGTTCATTTTACTATTCACTGTTGAACTCTTGCTTTATTTACCTATATAAGGGGGGATGTCCCTTATTGTTAACTCAGAACTTTTCTTTATATAAAGTCCTCTCCTAGAGTGAGTTTAGAGATATTAGAGAGCTTCTCTCCCCTTCCTAAATCTCCTCAGGAACTGTTACTGTTTGTAATCTGGTAACCACTACTGTTGTAAGTGTGCTACCACTGTTTATCTATAATTTTGTATATGTTTAATTACTTTCAGTATTAATCAAGTACTTTCATGTTTATCCATTACTTTAATGTTATATTGCTTGGCTGGTTCTACCGCCTTAATACTTGTTTAAATTATTTTGCTTATTAATTGCATTACCGCCTCCTTGGCTGGTTTTACTTGTTTTGATTATACTATCTCTGTGCTTCCGGTGCTTCCGCCCTTTTGCGCTTGTTCCCCTCCCTTGTTGGTATCAGAGCCAGGTAATATTTCCAAAGGTTTTGGATAACCTCAAGGATTTGATTATTGAAATAATTTCCCCAGCAGTCTGCAAGAGTATAGGGATTTTTGTAGGACAGGTAAGAATTTCCCTTGTACCATGGTCCTTGGTGAGTATATCCGTTAACAAGAATGAGATGTTTAGAGGGTTGCACATTCATCCAATTATTTTTTTCCCATTTTGGAAGAGTGCTCCAACATCTAATAGTTACAGAGGGACTATTGGTACGAGCAACAACTTGTTGAATAATCTGTGGGAGTTGGTTAATTTGATTGCGGTTTGAGACACGGATCATTCTGATAAAGCCAAACTCAAACATTTGGGATAACCAATCTAGATCCATATCTTCTTCATCCAGTTCATCATCTTCATAATTAATTAATAGGCCAGGAAAAGGATGCATCTTCCTTTCATAAACCCTGGAACTTTTCCCAAAATATTCTTCCCAATCAAGTTGAATAAAAACATTATCGTCATCATCTAATTCATCAGGATCAGGAATACTTGCAGTCACTAGCTTCTTGAAGTATTCATACCATAGGTCAAAAGACCTAAACATAGCCTTGCTTTCTAAAATACTTTTTTGTATATCGGAAGGCAAGTTGGCAACAACACATCTTAAACCATATTGAGTCTTAAGACTTAACTTGGCATAATCCACATTCTGTGAGATATTCTCTGGAGTCTTCCGTAATGTTTCATGATATATATATATATATATATATATAAAAGATGGGTTCAAGTTACACCTAGTGTCACTATTTCAATTGTGTCAAGTTGGTCTCTAATATTTCTGAATCATGTCAATTTAGTTTCTGCCATTATCTTTTGGATGAAAATTAATGATGTTTCTAATGGCCAAAATTAAAAATTAGCTTTTGTTGATGACAATAAACTTAAATTTTATTTTAACCGTTTGCCATGTCAGCAAATTTCATCTAAAATATAATGGCAAGGACTAAATTGACTTGATATTGAGAGGTTATGGACCAAATTGATACAATTGAAAGGTTAGAGACTTAATTGAAATATAATGTAAAGGTTAGAAACTAAATACGTAGTTTACCCCAAAAAAACATAAAGCACTTTTCCAAGTAAATGTTGAGGATGAGAAAATGTTAAATTTTTCTTTCACGTTTAACAACGGAATAGAAGTCGTGTCCTTGATAAAAAAAGAAAAGAAAAGAAAAGAAAAAAGAATAGAAGTCGTGTCAATATTTTATCATTTTTTCCCTCCCAAATTAAACCTCTAGCACTTCACTCATTCCTTTTTTTTTTACAGCCTATATAAATATCAGTGGGCTCCCATTCAAAAAAAAAAAAAAAAAAAAAAAAATTTCAGTGGGCTCCTTGTATTTATTTCTTTTAGGTTATTATAACCCATCTCATAGTTTCGTTGTGGGTAGAGCAGAACTATATAGTGATCTTTAACACGTGGAAAGAAAAAATGATATTGTGCTATACGGATGTTAAAAAAAAAAAAAAAGGGTCTGGAAAGCAATTAATAAAGAGAGAGAAAAAATTTATAGTATTAATTAGGTAATGAGGGGAAAAAGAATAACATTTAATAATATTTTTTCAACTGTTTGATCTTTTAAAAATTTACGATATAAAAATTGTATAACTTTACAAGAGCTCTTTCAGGAGTAACTCTCTCTCTCTCTCTCTCTCTCTCTCTCTCTCTCTCTCTCTCTCTCTCTCTCTCTCTATGTGTGTGTGTGTGTGCGCGCGCTACAATAAAATGAAGTAACCATCACTCTTTTTAGGAGTAATCATTACTTGGTTTGCTTTTTACATTACTTTTATTATACATTAATTGCAAATTATCATATTCATAAAAGAGAAAAGTTAACCAATGTCTTAAGGAAATTGATTTAATAACTATTTTTAGAAACTTTATTTGGGAAAACAAAAAAGTAATTAACTTTTTTAAAAATTTTTTATATTTCTTGTGCAAGTGGTATTAAAACTTTTTTAAAATAGTTCATTGACAAATACCTTAAGAGCGCCCATTAACAGGACCCTTAATAAAGATATATTAAAAAATCACAATTGTTTCATATTCACCATTGTGAAAATAATTGGAAAAAAATTAGGTGTTCCAATTAAAGAGTAATATAAGACCGTTAAAGTGCGTGAGTTTCGAACGTACATGATTACTTTCGTTTTTTCCCGCCTTGGCTCCATTCAAAACCCTATCCTACTCCTATAATGAATAGTATTATAGAAGAACCTCAAAACCCTAGTTGATTTCTTGAAATGTGGTGTCTCTGAATTCATACAAAAACCTTTTTTGCGATCAAAGAAACTAACATGAAGAACAGAGAGTTGGTGGCAGAGTCAAAGGCAAGTATGTACGGCGATGAAGAAACTTGGGTGAGAGGCCCATTGCTGGGCAAAGGAGCGTTTGGGTTTGTATTTCTCGCCACTTCCAAGAAACCCAAATCGCGCTTTAACTGCTTCCTTTCAACCAAGGCTATCAAATCTGCTGAGGTTTCCCGTTCTACTTCGCCTGAAAAGGAAAAAGAGGTTCACAACAACGTTCAAGGCTACCCTTTTGTTATTCATTGCTTCGGTGAAGAAATCACAACCCAAAAAAACGGTGAGAATATGGTTTATAACTTGTTGCTTGAGTACGCTTCTGGAGGAACCATATGTGATTAGATCAAGAAATCTGGTGGGTCTGGATTGCCCGAATCCGATGTTAAAAGGTACATGAAATCGATGTTAAAAGGGCTTAGTCATGTTCATGATTGTGGTTACGTATACGCAGGGGTGGCGCCGCCTTATGGCCAAGGTGGTCCTAGGACCACCCTGACTTGAAAAAAAAAATTATACATAATAATTTAAAATTTTATATTTATCTACCTTTAAAACAATTTTTGGGAAAACCCTAAATTTTTTTTATGCCAATAAAATTAAATTTTGGTCCATAATATGTGCAACTTAACAATATATTAGTCTTTCAAGCAAAAAGAACCACATGCTTTTATATTTTTTTAAGCCTATACTTTTAGTTTTTGCTTTACCTGACACACTATCATTGTATGACTACTTTTTTTCAAAAACATTATAATATATATTATACAACTAATTGGGCGAAGTCATGTAAATTTAATTTTTTTATTGTACAACTACTTTTTTTTTCTTTTTCCGATAATTTTGAATAGAAAATAAAAAGTAGTTTTAGTTAATTAAGTGAATAAACTTAAAAACTTACTTAATTTTTATATAACATCAATTAATTCATTTTATATATACATATAAAAAAAACTTTTTATTTTTATGATTATGATTAAACATGTGATTGTCCATTCTCAGGAAATTTGATTAAATTTACATGAAAGTGTCACTAAATATTATGTTTTTATATTTTGCTATCATACTATTAGTAATAAACTTATTATATTTTATTTATATAATTTAAAATTTTATTAATTATATTATTTATGATGTCACTAGTTTGACCATTAGTCAGATCTCAGTCCTTCAAAAAACCAGTAACCAGTCACTTTTCCGGTTCTATTATCGTGCTAGTTTATAAAACCCTGGAAAAAACCAAAAAAAAAAAAATTGAATGAAAATCTGGAAAAAAAAAAAATATAATAAAACCACTAACAAAGCCAAACCAAATGCCAATAGAAAAGCTCAGTACAAGATTAATCCTAAGACTAAGACTATCACCACTCCAACACCAACATGATTACGTTTATACGTACACCACTACAACAATATGTATTTTTAGCGACGAACATTAGTGAGGAAATATTTTTCGTCGCTAAAAATACAGCTTTAGTGACGAAATATGAATTTCCTCACTAAAAATGAAAAAAATTATAACTTTTAGCGACGAAAAATAAATTTCGTCGCTATTGTAATTTGAAATAAAGGCGCTAGTTGAGGGAAAATATGGCGGGAGTTTAATTAATCTATAGCGACGAAATATTTCGTCGCTAAAAGTTTATATTTTTAGTGACGAAATATTTCGTCACTGTAGGTATTATTGTAGATAGTTTTAGTGACGAAAATCTTTTCCTCGCTATAAGGAAGTATTAGCGACGAAAAATATTCGTCACTAAAAATAATTATGGTTTTGTAATTTCACAGTTTTAGCGACGAAACTATAATTCGTCACTAAAAGTATGCTATAGTGACGAAATGTGAATTTCGTCGCTAAAAATCTTAACAAAATATAATCTCTTTAGTGACGAAATTTGAATTTCGTCACTAAAAGCTTAACAATTTTGGTTCCTTTTGTGACGAAACCTAAATTCGTCGCTAAAAGTGGTCAATAGTGACGAAAAATTTTCGTCACTAAAGACCACTATATATACTCTAAACTAATCCCATTAATTTCCTATCAGCCCTAGTGTTTTCGGTCAAAACAAAAAACCCCAAAACAAAAAAACTTCAGAGCTCGCCATCGCCTCCTAAATCGTTTCAGTACCGTCGCCTCCTAGACCGCCGCCGGAGCTGCCGACCAAGAAACCGTCGCCGCTCGACCCAGGAACCGTCGCTGCCAGAGCTCGCCGATCAAGGAAGCGTCACCGCCAGAGCTCGCCGACCCAAGAATCGCTTCACCTTTCTCCGGCCCGCTTCGCATTCCCTGCGCATCGGCGATGCTTCGCCTTCCTCCGGCGACGCTTCGCCTTCACTTCTGCCGGCGACGCTTCGCCTTCACTTCCGCCGGCGACGCTTCGTCTTCTCCTCGCGCCGGCGACGCTTCGTCTTCTCCTCGCGCCGGCGACGCTTCGTCTTCTCTTCTCCTCACCCAATCTCCGACTCTCAAAGCCACCTCTTGTACCTCGCTCCGCCGCTCCACCAGTCAAAAATACCACCCTTTCACAGACGAACATAGAAATCTGCATTTTTTTTTAAAGGTTGGTCTTCCAGTAATACTAAATTTCCTTTTGTTTTATTCATTGATAACTTTTATTCGTTCAATTTTTTTTTTAATTTGGAGTGTTGTAGATCAATGTGGTTGAATTCTTATATTTGAAGTACTTACTTTTTTTATTTTTAAATTCTATTAATTTTTTTCCCGAATGAATTGTATTTGATTATTAATGTGAGTTTTGGATTTTCTGGTTTTGTTTGATTATTATTGTACTGTTTGTGCAGTGTAGAAGAGGGATTTGCTGTCCTGTACTGTGGTTTTGGTGTTGTTTTTGTGATGCTAAATTTAGCTGGGTTGTAGGAATTGTATTCCTTTTTCTTTAGTATTGAATTTATCTTTGATTCATCTAAAAAAACAAAATTTGTTCTTGTTCATATTGACTTGATTTTCAAAAATATAAGTAACTGAGAGCAAGTAAAAATATAGGATTCTAGATTTAGACATTCCAAAACACAACTCTAGTGTTTGTAAGTAATTCATTGAGAGAATTCTTTAATGGGCCCTGAATATTAATATTCTATTCATTAATATTCATTAAGTAGCTTTTATGATTCTGTCCATAGTTTGCTATATCTTGTGTGCATTGATTGTGCATGCCTTCGTATTTCTCGCAGTCTTGATTGGGCTTATTTTAAATTTGGGTTTACTTAACTATTCCTTAAAAGTTATCTTTCTTTTATCTCCAGCTCTCTCTCTTTTGTGGTTGAAGAAATTGTAAGGAACAAGGTGAAGAACACAAGTTAACTTTGGATTTTTTCTGAAAGTTATAAACTTAGCTTGAGCAAAGTAAGTATATTCTAGTTAAAAACTTATAAAACGCTATATATACTTGTGATGTTGGAAATTGGTTTGTGGTGGGTTGTTGTGTTGGAGCAAGCGGGTGGCTTGCATGGTGTTATAAGGTGGTTTAAATTCATATTGGAAGTGTTTTTAATTTCTTGCAAATGTAAATGAAACTTGTTGATTAGTAGCAATTGTGTTCCTTTATTCGATTTCAATACTTGTAAGCATTGTACTTGTGATGTTTGAGATTGGTTTGTAGTGGGTTGTTGTGTTGGAGCAAGCGGGTGGCTTGCATGGTGTTATAAGGTGGTTTAAATCCATATTGGGAGTGTTTTAATTTCTTACAAATGTGAATGAACCTTGTTGATTTGTAGCAATTGTATTTTTTTATTCGATTTTAATACTTGTAAGAATTGTACTTGTGATGTTTGAGATTGGTTTATGGTGGGTTGTTGTGTTGGAGCAAGCGGGTGGCTTGCAAGGTGTTATAAGGTGGTTTAAATCCATATTGGGAGTGATTTAATTTCTTGCAAATGTGAATGAACCTTGTTGATCAGTAGCAATTGTGTTCTTTTATTCGATTTCAATACTTGTAAGCATTGTACTTGTGATGTTTGAGATTGGTTTTATGGTGGATTGTTGTGTTGGAGCAAGCGGGTGGCTTGCAAGGTGTTACAAGGTGGTTTAAATCCATATTGGGAGTGTTTTTAATTTCTTACAAATGTGATTGAACCTTGTTGATTAGTAGCAATTGTGTTACTTTATTCGATTTCAATACTTGTAATTCGATTTCAATACTTGTAAGAATTGTACTTGTAATGTTTGAGATTGGTTTGTGGTGGGTTGTTGTGTTGGAGCAAGCGGGTGGCTTGCATGGTGTTATAAGTTGGTTTAAATTCATATTGGGAGTGTATATTTGTGTGTACAATGTATATTTGTTTAAGTATTAATATAGACTTGTGCATTCATGAATAAGATAAAATTTTATCGAAGTAGCTTATAGACTAGATGTTAGAATACATTATGTATGAGTTGTCATTATTTTACTAAAGTAGCATTCAACTTGTAATTGTAGTCAAACATGGATAAAAGTTGGATGACAATGGGTAAGACACCCGATGGCAGATTAAGTCCTCCATATATTGAAGGGGTCAATGCATTTATTAATTTTGCAAAAACGGTTGTGGACTTGAGTGGTAACATTCCATGCCCGTGTATTCATTGTGTGAATTGCTATCGACAATCTCTTCATACTGTGCGCATCCATTTGCTTCATCGTGGGATTATGCAATCTTACATTAATTGGTATAATCATGGAGAACCTCGTGTATTGAACGAGAACATTCATGATAATGAAATGTCGGATGATGATCATATAGATGGTCTCGATGCCTTGGTAGGTGACCGAATTAGAGGGGAACCAAGAAATGCAACCGAAGATGAGGAGGTGCGCCATTTTGACAAACTTGAGGAAGATGCAAAACGTGAGTTGTATCCGGGTTGCACTGATTATAGTATTTTGAAGTTTGTTATTGAGATGTTGAATGTAAAGGTAATGACCAACTTGAGTAATAAGGGGCTTGATATGATGTTAGAATTGTTGACAAAGGTTTTACCGAAAGGTAATTTAGTTCCAAGGTCAACTTATGAAGCAAAGAAGATATTACGTGATTTAGGCATGTCATACGAGCATATAGATGCATGCAAAAATGATTGTGCACTATTTTGGAAGGAAAATGAAAATCTTGATAGATGTCCGGTGTGTGAGGTGCCTAGGTACAAGGATACACGTGCCCAAGGTAAGAAGATTCCTCACAAGGTATTGCGTTACTTTCCGTTGACACCGAGACTGAGGAGATTGTACATGTCAGGCCAAAGAGCTAAGGACGTGAGATGGTATATAGACAAACGTGTGGACGATGGGATAATGAGGCATCCGGCTGATAGTGAGGAGTGGAAGGATAGTGACGCATTTCAACAAGAAGCAATGATAATACAGAAGATAGTGACGCATTTCAACAAGAAGCAATTGTTGATGTTGTCCCTATTAATGTTGAAGACAATATTATTGAGTACTGTATGGGTGATGTTGAAACTGAGGTTGTTCCTGAAGGTGGAACTTCACAAGACGCTAATCAAAATGAAGAGCAAGACATACCTGATGTTGATCTTGATATGGATTATGATATGTAAAGTTCATAATAATTGTCTTAAATGGTGTGTGCTTGTTTTAAAGTTTTATACTTGTTTAAGTTCAAATTTTGCACTTGTGAATTGTTTGATATGGATAATTGTGTGGATTATGATATGTAAAGTTAGTAGTAATTGTTATTGAGATGTTTTGTGCTTATCTTGAACGTGATATGAATATTGATGTGGACATTTGTTGTGTTGAGTTAGTAGCAATTGTGTTCAAATTTTGCACTTATCGTGTGGACTATGATGTTAAGTTAGTAGCAATTATACTTATATTTCATGTCAATACATAGTTTCAAAAAATGTCAAAAAAGGCCAAATACACTCATAATATACCGAGGTATGAGATGACAAGATTGAATAGAATGAGGCAAAATCAAGAGAGATTTGATGCTTTGGGATTGAAGCACATTTCAACTTCTCTAAAGGATTCTGCTCAGTCCAATTGTGCAAAAGGAAAAAGAAGTAGAGCTAATGTTGCGGTAGATGATGATTATGTACCACCTATTGGTGACGATGATGATGATGATGAGTCATCTAATTCTATAATCCATAAGGTACAATAGATGTTCCATAGGGTATAATAGATGATAATAACTTTGTTGTTTCATTATTTGTAATGACTTTGTTGTTCTATTATATGCATGTTTGTTAGTTACAGATGGCACTAGGACGACTTACACGCTCATGAGGTGAGACATCTATCCCAGTGGTTCAATCTGCGGTCCAATCTACGGAAACACCTCCTGAAGCAAATCCTCCCGCCCAAAGTTCTTCTAGTGCGGATGCTACCAACGCATTAACTAGCACGACTGGTAATTACATAAAACATACTTAATTACAATTACACTTTGTCTTTACTATTGAGATTATACTTAATGTACATAGAATTTATATTTTTTAACATTGATAATGTATAAATAGGATCTACTAGCAGAAATACCCGTGGAACAACACGTGGTATAGCAGTACGGGCACTTGTTGAAAAAGGTGGTAAGCTGCCAGTACGTATAGCTGCAGAATATGATGCTCCTGTTGGGAAGAATGCGTGCAAGCTTGTCAATAAAATTGGCGTACAAGTACAAAGTAATTTGTCTAGTTATAACGTAAAAAATTGGAAAAGTGTTGATACTGCTACTAGAGATGTGGTGCTTCAAAACATCGCGGTAAATTTACATTGATAACTTTTAACTCATCTTTGTTGTCACTAAGCATATTAAATTCATATAATAATATTTTTATAATACATATACATTTCATTTTATAGGATCAGTTTGAGCTACAAGGAGATTCGAACTTAGTAACGAAAACATTAAATACAAAATGTGGAAGATTATTGAGTTGCAACTTTAACAAGTTGCATCAGGCTTATAAAAAACTTGTACAGCTCTTACGATTTTAATGTAGTATTGTTTTTATATTTGTGCAGATTTTTTATTGGTGACTTTAGGGGATATACCTTTGGCAATATCTTGAAGACATATGAGGACATTTTCTGTTGGTTCTAATTATATTATGTTACACTTTTTGTATTATTATAAGACATTTTGAGTTATTGTATGTGTTGTGAACAATTATTGTATGGAAGAAGTTTGAATTGGATACTTGTTTTATTTGTTATTTGTGGAATGTATGGATCGATTTTTTATAAATGTGTTGTTGGAATAAATGTGTTATTCAAATGTGAGGTTTTAATAATGTAATGACAGGGTATATGTTAATATTAAAGCTATTAAAAAAATAAAAACAGAAAATAAGTTTTAGCGACGAATTTTTTCGTCACAAATATAGCAATAAAAAATTGTTTTAGTGACGAAATATTTCGTCACTAAATGTAGTAGAATTTTGTAAGAAATGGTTTTAATGACGAAAATTTTCGTCACTATATGTACTTGGATTTTCTTAAAAATACTTTTAGTGACGAACTTTTTCGTCACTAAATGTACTCGAAAATAGTTTTAGTGACGAAATTTTTCGTCACTAAATATGATTTAATAAACTGAAATGGTTTTAGTGACGAAATATTTTCATCGCTGAATAGTGTTTTTAGCGAGGAAAACTTTTAGCGACGAAATGTTTTCGTCGCTAAAAGTTTTTTCTTTTTTATACAAATCGGACTTTTAGTAACGAAATTTTTCGTCGCTAAGACTTTTAGCGACGGGGCTACAGCGACGAAACTCATTTCGTCGCTAATTAGTAGATTTCGTCGCTAAAGGTTATTAGTGACGAAAAACTGGACTTTTAGTGACGAATTTTTTCGTCACTAAAAGTACATTTTCTTGTAGTGCACTGTGATTTGAAGCCTGAGAATGTGTTGCTTGTGAGTAGTACTAATGAAGATGTTGTGGCAAAGATAGGGGATTTTGGGTTGGCTAAGAGATCAGAGCAGAGAAAGAAGGGGAGGTTGGATTACTTGAGAGGCACGGCATTGTATATGGCGCCAGAAACTGTGATAGAGAGTGCGCAAGACCCTAAATCTGATATTTGGGCTTTAGGGTGTGTGGTGTGTGAAATGCATACTGGGAAATCTCCTGGGGATAGAGAGGAAGAGTTGGATACAGAGGAGCTTTTGCGTCTTACAGGCAATGAACGCGAATTGCCTAAAATTCTAAGTGGGATTCAAGGGAGGCGAGGGATTTCTTGAAGGCTTGTCTTGTGAGGAAACCCATGTTTAGGTTCACGGCTGAGATGTTGATGGATCATCCCTTTCTGGCTGATGTGGATGAACCTGAACTACCTGCTGTTGTTCCTAGTTCTACTTGGACAGAGGCTGATTCTCAGCTTAGTGGTTCTTCATTTTCAGATGATGATGATTTGATCGCTTGTTGGTGTTCAGAGGATGATGAAGATTTTGGAGTAGGATTAGTTGTGATCTCAGATGATGAAGCGTGTGTTGTAGGTCAGAAAAGGAAGCGGGTTGCATTTGATGATGACCATAAATTTATGGCAACAGCACAGGCTAATTTGAAGTGTCCTTCATCATTCGTACCAGTTGGAGCTTAATTGTATATTGTTACAGGTTTTGATAGATTTAGAGTAGAATAGTCCTTATATGCTATAGGTAGTAAGCGCATTCAATTGTACTTATTCACGAAATATAATTCAATAGAGCAGCATCAAATTTTCCACGTCGTATTTTTTTCCCTTAACTATGTATTTTTTTTTGTTTCTTTTTTTATTTTGTGGTTTTTGCTTGACTCCTGATAGTAAGGAGGATTTGTATATTTAGCTAATTATACCTATTTTTGGATAGCAACAATTCCAACAATTGCAAATTGTATGTGCTGTCTTGGATGATTTAACACTTAAGATCTCTGCTGCGAGATACTGTTTTGCTAAATTAGGAGCTCCCAAATAAATTTAGGAAAGGAAAAGAAAAAACACACAAAAGCGAGAGAGGGAGTATTAGAGGCAACTATTTTCTTATTCTTAAAACTAGGCAATTGTGGCAATCAGTCTCAAGTTGCCTAATTAGATAAAGCTTCAGCAACTACTTTCTTCCAATATAATCCATGCTTTCTTGATATTGAAACTGAGACATATCTGATAGACAAAAGGAAAACAAGGGGACACAGAAAAAGATAAGAAAGATAACAGAGACAATAGGTTGTAAAACCATGGGTTTAAGCAAAAGATACATACCTGGACTTAACACACACTAACTGCTTTTAAATGTATGATATTATTGCAATCAAAAATAGTTTCTGAAAAGATCATTTTCATCAATCTTCATAATACCATGCATCTCCAAAGACTAAATTAGTCCAAATACAAGTGCAAGTGTTATTCTCCCTTCCTTGATCATTGATCTCAACCAAGGTTTTGCTAAAACAATATTGTTTATAAAAAAATTGTGATGCTCCAATTTGATTGATTGATTGTGTGATGTGTGTGGGTGTGTAATGAGTCCCACATCGAGTATTTACTGGATAGATCTGGGCTTTATTAACAATTACAAGAAGCTTTAATTGCAACTAGTCCTTTTGAGGTATAACGCAGATGTGGTTAGTGCTTTTCCTTGGGTCGTTACATATGGTATTAGAGCCGGTTCGGTAACCCTATGTGGTCTTGGAGATACTACCCCACAAAGGGGGCCCTAACGAGGATGTTAGGGATTTAAGTTTAGGGATTTAAGTGGGGAAGATTGTGATGCCCCAATTTGATTGATTGTGTAATGACCCAATGAAAAATGCTAGCCACAATTGCACTATACCTCAAAAGGACTAGTCACAATTGAGGCTCCTTGTAATTATTAATAAAATCCAGATCTACCAAGTAAATACTCGATGTGGGACTCATCACACACCCACACACATCACACAATCAATCAATCAAATTGGGGCATCACAATCTCCTCCATTTTAATTCATTACGTCCTCGTTAGGGCTTACACACCCACACACATCACACAATCAATCAATCAAATTGGGGCATCATAATCTCCCCTACTTAAATCCCTAACGTCTGTCCTTGTTGGGGCCCACTTTGTGGGGTAGTATCTCCGAGCCCACACGGGGTTATAGAGCCGACTCTGATACCATATGTAATGACCTAAGGAAAAGTGCTAGCCACATCTGCGTTAGCCACATTTGCGCTATATCTCAAAAGGACTAGTCGCAATTGAGGCTCCTTACAGTTATTAATAAAACTCAGTTCAACCCAGTAAATACTCGATGTGGGACTCATCACGCACTCACACACATCACACAATCAATCAAATTGGGGCATCACAAAATTATATGGCCAAATTGCAATATTAAGATGTAAACCATATTAAGACCAAATCTCATTTGAACTTCTTGCAAATAAGCAAGAATATGTGCTCTAAAAAAAATGGAAAAGAAAATGAAATTTACCTTCTTTGAGGACTATGGCTTTTTGACCTGTAACTTGACTTTGGGAGTGATTCGATAATCGTACCTTTGTGTCTGCAATAGAAAGATATAAACTTTTATTCTAGGTTGTCAACAGTAATATATGGTATTAAGGCTTAGAAGAGCTAGCTTAAGGATTGCCATTATTATTATGCTTGTTATTGTTATTGTTGTTTATCTTGTGTATGCATGGCATTGGCTGAATGGAACTTTTTAAACTGCATTAATTATGCAGAAGACTTCAAAATTTTAAATAAATGAAGCAAGATTCCCTAATTTAATTTTTTAAATTATTGTGGGGAACAAATCTATATACTACATTAAAATAGTATCAAAGATCCACCAAACATATTGCAATGTATTATACACAAAATTTTGCGAGTGTTAGTGCAAGAAGAATTCTTTGAGCTGCAACATTTCATGTTAATTTTGAGTATAAATATTTTGTGTATAAAAATTTCTAGTTAATTTTTCCAGTCTGCTATGTGTCCAAATAATAATACTCCAATATTTTTTGCAGTCGAATAATACTTGCTAATAATGCTGACAATGAACATGCAACATACAATTATATGAGTAGGACCAACAACAGTGATTATGACAAGGCATGTAGTAAATAATACAACATACATAAGTTTAACAATTATATTTCTAACCTGAATTTTATGTGATACATCCAGACAACAACAAAGAGGAAAACATGCAATAATATAAATTCCATACATAATAACATTGATGACAAATATACATGTCCAGAATGTTACTGGACAAACTTCAACAACTGTTTTAATATGCTAAGTAACTTGAATCACTCTCCATAGCTTATACTCCGTAAGACTCAGAACTAAAAAGGGTTATTCGTCCTCCATTGCACTCAAAACAACCTTTTCCTCATCCTCAACAGTGTTGCCACCTCTGGAATTAACTAACCACATTGGAAATCCAAAAAGTTCATCATTTTTAGACCAAGTTTAGTTCCTTCGCATACTAATTCAATCAAACACTCCTTCAAAAGTAATCAAGTATGCTTTTTCTTGATTAGAGGTTCAGTCTTACTTTTATCTTATTGTTTTTATTGGAAATAGGGGACAAATACTAAAGTTAGGGATATGTTTAGGGCTTCATTTGAGGTTTTTTGTGGTCTAGTCATATTTTCTTTCAACTGATCAATAAATCATGAAATCTAATACCAAAATTAAATATTTAAAACACCAATAAATCAGAATATTAAATGGTTAACAAACTATTAAAGATTTTTGTATTTCAGGATTACATTTTCATACCTACACCGGAGGTGTGAGCAAGATCCCAACCAATTTTAGTGATATATAAATTTGCTAGATGATTTAGTTAGTTATATTAATGAATCACAAAGGTGGATAAATTTGGGGTGGGGTGAGATTTTGAGAGAATGGAGGAAGAAGAGTTTCTATTAGTGCTTCCAAACACAAAGGATGCTAATTATAACATATTTTATTTTATAGATAATGACACTATGTTGCTAACCCTGTATCTCAAATCATTTTTCCCCTAGATCTCCAAGCACTTGGTGTATAGAGAGGTGCCAATTCAGCTACAAGACCCTTACCTAATTATAACATATGTTGAATGTATTACGCACAAAATTTTTATAGAGGAATTACAAAAATTGACTTGAAGTTAGTTTTTTCTTCTTGCGAGTGTTGGTGCTCCCACAAATAAATGCATTAGATAATTTCACTAGTGTGTAGACGTCTATATAGGATCATGTGCTCCAATCTGTATCCTACTTCTCAAATCTATATATTGAGTTCGCAAGCTGTACTCCCTGGTTTTTACCATGATATGTGCAAAAGGACAAAATTTAGCTATAAAATTAGTTGTAACCTAAGGCTGACCTTACTCAATATCTTGTTGTTGGAGGTGAATTTTGACAAATCTACCATTAGATTACATCTTCTTTTTATATCCTTCATACTTGCAAAATTTCTAAAAAATTTAAGATCAATAGTTATGTCATCAATTAATTGTTTAGATTGCAAGTTTTTGTAGTTTAAAATTATGCATAAAATATGAACTTATAGATAATATAGTAAATAATATCCGATTGAAACAAAATTTGACATGTATATTAAGAGCATAAAGAATATGCAATTCAACGGTTTGATTTTCAACATATGTAATAATGTTTATTTTATTGAACATGGTTGTAGTTCGAGCATATTTTTAGAACCTTAATCCTCATTTTTATGGCTTAATCACTTTTAGTGTTAAACTGCTCATTAGCCAAATATAAGTTATTACCTAATTTCCATAGATCAAACACAGAACTACAATAAACTAAACAAATAATTAGCAATATGGAAATAAGGTAAATGAAAGAAAATCAAGGCTGAACACAAGGAAGTGTTTAGGAAGAGGAAAACTTGAGACCCAGAGAAAATCCTCTCACTTGACTACATTGTTGGAAATCTCCACTAGGTAAATAGTTGTAATACAATAAACATCTTGAACCCTCCAAGCCCATACACCTAAGGTATTTGAGCCCTCAAAGTTCTAGTTAGCATCCAACTACTCCAAGTCTTATCTCCACCTAGCTTGTTGGAGACACCTCCATTGCAATACCAATGGACAACCATCATTCAGATTGGACTTGAGATAGTTTCTTATGTTTCCACAACTTCCCTCATATCTCTCAATGTTCTTTGTGTGTGTATGAGATGAAGGGAATAAAAATCACTCTCAAAATATTAGAGGGAAAGAGAAGAGAGGATGAGAGTTTCTTAGCTCAAAACTAACTGCTTTCTCTCTTTTACTATGAGGGTAACTTCAAGGATGGATACGAATTAATGATGTGAAGATATTATATTATAGTCAGATCATTCTCTCTTGCCACGCTTAGCACTCACAGAATGTGTGTGTTGGCATAATCGCAATAAATAGAAAAAGATCAGAAAATAGAGTAGTATGATCACGTAGTTCACGACCTTGTCTCGACTTGGCTGGTTGTGAAATGGTCTCGACTTACCAAGTAAGCACTCTAATCTCGTTCTTTTGCCATGTGTCGCTTGTGAGCTAAGTAGGTCATTTGAGGTCATGAGTTGGCCCAAAATGTAGCTTTCACAAAGATCATAGGGCTCAAATACTTTCTACCCCAAATACAATTAAGTTCAAAAAGATACATTAAAATGGGAAGAAAATACATATAAATTTGTCATAGTTGAATAATGCCAATAAAAACATGGACTTTATAATTTAAAATTATACTATAAGAAACTAATAATGATTTTAGAACCTTAAATGTGTTTCTTGAAAAATAGTGAATTTTGGGGCAGCACTTTTGTATAATGAGACAACGTAATTGTTTAGGTGGATTTTTGAAGGCTCTTTTTAAATCCAAACAAGAGTAAAAGACCTAATTTATTTTCACTAATTAGGATCCAATTTTGGCAAAAGCATTAATAGAGGTGATGTCAAGCGGTGGTATGAATTATGTACTAGTCATATGATGCAAAGCAAGACCAAGCACTTGATGAGTTTGATGAATGATGGTTAATTTTTTTTAAATAGCATTTAATAAAAGCATCATGAACACAAACATAAGCATAAATAGTAAATATAGCTTCCATTTAGTATTCCTCTTTAGATGATCAAGTTTTTGTAAAAGGTCCTTTTCTTTATGCTTTGTATTAATATGCATTGGTACTAACCTTGACGGAATCCTTTCTGACTAGTTTGGAAGGAAGTTGAATATATTGGTTGCTATTGTAATATATTTTATTGGTGTCGTAATGAAGGTGTGACCTTTTTTGTTGACTGCTTTACTAGACTGATTTTTTGTCGGGACAGGAATTGGCTTGACATTAACTTGTATCGTGACCACTTTGTGTGGAGAGATTGTCCTATCAACAATAGAGGATTCACTGATGAGTCTATATAGTGTCTACATGTCTACTGATTTTTTATGTTCATATTTTATAACTACTGACTTCATTAACATAAATGATTCTATGGTGATGACGACAACTATCAATGACGATGACGATGACGATGGCGATGACGATGATTATTATTATTAGTATTATTATTAGCTGTACTTGTACTATGTGCGGGTAATATGCTTTTAATTTTTGAAAGAATTTTATAATATTTATTTGAATTTTCTCTTCATTTCATTTTTATAGATATCAAACAATATTATCATGAATTTTGGAAAAATCTCTTTTAAAGTCCAAAAGAGCCCATACTTACACAAAACAATGTCAAAACCCATGGTCCATAACCCATGACGATATTATCTCATCAAAGCCTATGGTTCAAGCTCATGGCATATTGTTAGAATTTAGACCCAACTAGATTAACTTAGTTATTTAGCCAAGTGATTAACTTAGGTAAATTAAGTAGTTCTAGGTTAACACAAATATATCATATCATGCAAAGTGCGGTGGAAAATAAAGAATACACGATATGATAACCTAGGAAAACCAAATCGGTAAAAAACCTGGGGAGGATTTAACCTAGCTATCCTCAAGGTAAAACAGAATTCACTATGAAAGAATTGAAATTTGTACAATAGCGACTTAGACTACTAACATCCTATTGCTACTTCGAGTAGAAAACTTACTACCACGACCACATGACAGCTCCGAGTTCACGGACTACTTCTTTCTTGAATTCACAGTAAGCACAAGCACTTCTGCTTGTATATCTATAAGTTCTTGAATCAGCAATTGAATGATCACTAAGCTCTAGACATCAATCTTGAGATTGGAAACCCTAAGTGTATGTGAAGGCAAACACTTCTAGATCTCACAAAAGATTCACATACATAGCATAAAGAACTCTTCTAAAACGTGGCTAGGGTTTTCCCTTTTATACTTAGGGAAAAACATAAAACCTTATACGTCAAACGGGCTTAGACTGAGTTGGGAAATCTGCAAAAAAAAAAAAAACAATTTACACAACTTTCGATCGGTTGAGTCTAATTCTCGATCGATCGAGCCAGGCAGATTTGCACAGTAACTTCCGTAGTAACTCGATTCCCACTTTACATAAAAACCACATACTTTGAGCGAGTCTAAACATGACTAAAATCGTTTTGATCATGATTTGCAAACCTTACAAAATGGAATTCTAATACATTAATTCCTAATTCCTTAGAACCTAACAAACTCCTCCTATGGCAATCCGAGAAAAAACACAAACTTAACACAATGCTCAAAGTTTACAAAAAATAGCCCATTACAAAACAATAGCCCAACAAAAACAAATTCAACTTAACTACTATCTATCAGTTGCAAGTGCAGACAGCAGCCCGACTGAATCAACCTGTATATTCCTGTAACACTTAACAAACACATAAACGCATATGTGGAAAAATACAAGTAAACAAAAAAAACTTCTTGATTTCACATAACACAAAATAAAGACATATATCATGAATAACCTCATAAATATAAATCAATAAGCAATGTAACACAATGTGAAACAAGAAACATACACAATCAGTGTATCTCTCCCTATCATGAACAACCTAAACAAAAATATCATGATCCAAAAAGATAAATACAAAGTGAAGCACCTAGATACAATCTAAAACTTCACAGCTCCACAATATCACAAAACTCAAGTATCACAACAAAATCTCCCCTTAAACAATAACTCCCCTACTATAACATACTCTCCCTTTTTGTGACGAATTGCCAAAGGGCACTCACTCATCACTAAAATGAGGTGGCGGACGAGAATGTCGAAAACTCTCCAAATCTTCTCGCAAAGCATGAAGCTTATCAAGCATGTCCAGCAAAAGCTGACCATGAGCCGCCTGGACGGTCATGACAGTATCCAACATCTGATGAATGCCTGAATTATCCGAAGGTGTAGGTGGAGAAGCAGCAGCAGCAGCAGCCGGATCAACAGACGTCTCTGCCGTAGTAGCACCTGCAGAAGAGGAAGGTGGAGGAGGAGTGACATCGGAAGGCTCAACCCTAGGACGCTTAGAGCTAGCTTGAAGCTGAGCAGCCCTTTGCCTAAGAAAGGTGGCACCAATGGGAGCTACAATGTGGACAGGCTCAAAAGCAGGAAAGTCCTCTAACCCTGAATGGAGAAGAATCCGATGAATGAAAACAGGGAAGAACAAGGCATGAGCAGTAGAACTACTCCTATGTACCTTGTTCAAAGAACAAAGAAAAAGGTGAGGAAAACTGATAGGAGTATCAGTGACAAAAGCATACAAAAACACACATTGCTTAATAGGAATAGTGTGCAGATGAGAAATAGGTCATAAGGAATGACAAGCAATTCTAAAGAAAAGGTAATGTAACTCAGAAAGCTCAGCAGATGTGATCCAAGGATTAGAACCCCACTGGATAGAAGTACTAGTGATGTAGGGCATGATGTCGTCTAGGGGAGGAGACTTATCATAGGGATAGACAGGATGCTGAACCACAGGTACCCTAAGAGCATCAGACACTACGAAAGGAGTAATGCGATACTTTACACCTCGTATCCAACTCTTTACTAAACTGTTGAATCATAGATGTGGATAGAGAGGTTCGAGTAGAACTCTCTAATTAGGGTAGCCGAAGGTGGATGATCTATGTCTGACAGAGGTAACCCGTCCCTACGCTTAAAGTTACGCTTAACCTCCTCATCCAACTCATCTAAAAGAACCTTACGCTCACCCCAAATGTTTCTCCTGAGATTAAGTTTCTCATAGGTCTCCTGATGTTTCTTACTCAGAAATCTATCACTATCAAAGGATGGGGAAGAGGAAAAGGTCCTATGAGCTCTAGTTTTCCTAGGCATGATGCTATAGATCAGATAAAGAGACACAAAAGAGACAGAAAAAAGAAGAAAAGAAAAAAACTAAGGGCAGACTACAAGTTAATACAATAAACAATATAGAAATAACAATTCTATATGATGCATGAACAAAATTTCCAAATGATGTATGCTCTAATGCAGTGAACACAGTTCAATATTACTCCAAATTTACAAAATTGGCTTGAGCAAGGAGGTTACATCAAAAACCCCAAATTTTGAAAAAATTCAATTTCACAAAAACTAACAAATTGATCAATTAATCATCACACAAGACAGAAATCACAATATAATGATCAAATGATTCAATCTAACAAGCCAATTTCATCAATTTAAAGCAAATTGAACAAAATCCCCAAATTGGCTATATTCAAGCCCTAGAAATTTCAATTTCTCACAAATCACCAAATTAATCAAATTAAACCATATAGTTCAGTTGTATATAGTTCCTTAACAAAAACCCATTGATTAATTTTGAAAGAAAAGGATGGAATCATCAAAAATCTCAAAAAGAAAAAGGTCCAAAAATTTTAAGAAAAATGGAAGATTTAATACATGTAAAATGAAAATAAATGCAAAAGAAAGGGTATAAGAGTCTTACCGGCCCTACAAGAGAGAATCTTTGCAAAAAATTCGGAGGAAAACAACAAAAAAAAATCTTTTTGAAGGGTTGACCGATAGGTGAGAGAGAAAGAAAGTTTGAAAACTTTTGAAAAAAGTGTTTGAACACGTGAGGGAAAACCTTTTTAAAAACTCTCATTGCGGTTTTCGATCGATCAAAAATTAGGTTCGATTGGTCAAAAATGCTTTGATTGATCCAGCACCAATCGAGCACCGATTGAAATAGACAGAAGCTAACCAAAAGATTTAAACGCAATTTTGATCGGTCGAGAAACAGATTTGATCGATCGAAATTCTGGAAAAATTAAATTTTTGAAGAACAAAGCAATTTTTGTGCAGAAACTCCTCAAAGCATTAAATTTTATGAATAAAATGCATGAGTATGAGATGAAATGCTTTTCAAAAACACTTGTTTTGATCCCAGTTTTCCAAAATTAATATTTTCACTCAATTTTCCTCAAATTCTCAAACATCAAACATGTTTTGCATACAATTCAAGGAATTTTCAAATTTGGTTGTTTAAACCAAAAACACACACAATAAGATGTACAAAGTTTAGCAAAGAGTAACTTGTGTAGTGTGTGCAACTAGCAAAAGCTTGAAAAACATGTGAGGTGATATGTGAATAGCCAACAATCACAATTTCTACAAAATTTATCACATACACTTGAAAGAGACTATCACCTAAAGAGTACATCATATAACTCTCATATCTCCTAGAATAAAAGCTTGCAATCATGTAAGTTTCTTGATTTGTCTCATAATGTACACACCAATTTTAATTGATCAGAAACTTATTTAAAATAGCCGGGATAATGTACACACAAATTTTATTTGAATTGTGAAATTATTATAGCCCAATAATATACACACCAATTTTAGCATTTTAACCGAGGCTACACCTTGTGATCTTTTTGTGCATGTGCTTCACTTACTCGAGCACAAAATCTTATGATATGCATTAAGGTGTTCATGATTGGCTAATAAACAGTGGTGAGATGGTTATTTATGTCTTTCTCAATAAGACCAAGTCTAACAATCAAAGACATGTGACTTCAAGATCAAGATCATGTGATCAAAAACTATAAACATCTTTCCCACACAACATCCATTACAATGCTAAAACTAGTAAAGTGCAATAAAGGAGTTTATCCAAGCTAAACAAGTTACATAAACATGATATGTAAAAATATATTGACCAACCTTGATTTCAAATTCAAAAAAAATACTGCAAAACACATTTTGCTTCCTTCCTTTTTTTTATTTTTATTTTTATTTTTATAAAAAGAATAATAACAACCTAGAATAAAATGCATGAATGTTATGCAATGCAAATCCTAGTAAAAAATATGGGCACAAGAAATAAAGCAATGAAGCACACGGACCACGTCAGACAGACTCAATTAGATCGAGCCTTTTGCATCCAAAACCTTTTAGATGCAACTCTTGCATTGGAGTTATTATTCACATTATAATTTTGAGCAACTCTAAGATTGGAATAAAGGTTTAACGCTTTTATCAATTCACCAATAAGTACCATAGGATCTTGTGCTTGAGGCACATATACTTTTGGTTTATTTGCTCGCTTAGCAGCATGTAACTTGAAATAGTTTGGAAGAATGTGCTTAGAATTTCCACAAAAATGACAAACCCATGCAGGCTTATCATGCAACTTGCCATTAGAAGAATTAGAAGCCTTAGATTTAGACTCTTGAAGATCAACTCTAATCTTCCTAGGAGGTGTAACTTTTACAGATTTAGCAGCTTTACTCACAGAGGGTTTGACAACCTCACTCATAGGGAATTCAGTAGAAGGAACAAAATTTATGGAATGGGGTTCAGGCACAGAGATACTTTCCACAAAACCTAAGCCAGTTTTGTCAGAGGGAGACTTTTGAACACTTAGCATGTGATCAAGTTTGGAGTTTGCAGACCTATTAGTTTATTCTCTAGCAATAGACAATTCAAGTTTCAAATTGTTAACTTTATCAAGTAAATGAATGTTCTCAGTCTTCACATTATTCAAAAGTTCATTAGCATCAAACAATTTCACAAGTAAATTTTTTTTTTATCAAGTTCAAGAGATGCAATTTTCTTTAAGCCAAGATCAACATCCATAGCATCCTTTGCTGTAACTTTGCAAAGTTTATTGTAGGCTTCTTGTAAATCTGCATCTTCAGAGAGCTCCCTATCAGAAAGGTTTTCTTCAATAGATATACTTTCATTGACTACTGTAGTAGCATTGAAAGCAATGGAGTTTCCATCCTTGTCACTATCAGACTCACTATCAGAAACCTCATCATCACTAAGGGTTACAGCCATAGCCTTACCCTTAGACCTCAAGTATGTAGGACATTTAGATTTCACATGACCATACCCTTGACACCCAAAACATTTTTTGCCCCATCAAATTATTAGAAGGTTGACCTACTTTTTCTTTAGGTTTTTTAGTGTTATTAACCTTAGTGAGATCATTCCTCCTAAAATTTTTAGGTTCAGCAGTGTTCTTATCTCTTACCCTTCTGTTATTGTTCCTAAGAAAATTTCTAAAGTTCTTGGCAAGGTAAGCAATCTCTATAGCAGAGAGCTCATCATCAAATCTACTCACATCAACATCGTCAATAGACTTAAGAGACATTGATTTGGATTTGCTAGTTTTAGGTAGGTCCAATTCATAGGATTGAAGAGATCCTACAAGCTCATCAACATGGATGGAGTCCACATCCTTGCTTTTAGTGATGCCAGTCACTTTAGGTCTAAAATCCTCAGTCAAAGATTTAAGAATCTTTCTAACAATTTTAAGTTGATCATAGATTTTACCCAGATTATATGCAGAATTAACAATATCATTAAGTTTTGTATAGAACTCATCAAAAGATTCATCATCAGTCATTCTAATGCTTTCAAATCTAGTAGTCAATTGCTGCAACATGTTAATTTTAATTGCCTTTGTGCCTTCATGCACAGTCTGAAGGATATTCCAAGCAGTATGAGCAACCTCAACATTAGAGATTCTCTTAAATTCCTCCATAGAAACAGCATTAAAAACAACATTCATTGCTTTGCTATTAAAAGCGGCTGCTTCTTTTTGAGAAGTTTGTCACTCACTCATAGGAGCAGTGGGCTTCTCCCATTCGTATTCAACAGAGTTCCAGACTCTCTCATCAATAGATTTCAAGAATGATTTCATCCTTACTTTCTAATAAGTATAATTATTTCCATCAAAATGAGGTGGAATAACAAGAGAGTGTCCGTGTTCTATTACAACTTCGGTCAAGGATCAGCTTTTAGATCAAAGGATCACAACAAAAAGCTACCCGCTCTGACACCACTTGTTAGAATTTAGACCCCTTAAAACCCAACTAGATTAACCTAGTTATTTAGTCAAGTGATTAACTTAGGTAAATTAAGCAGTTTTAGGTTAACACAAATATATCATATTATGTAAAGGACGGAAATTAAAGAACACACGATATGATAACACAGGAAAACCAAACTGGTAAAAAACCTGGAGAAGATTTAACCTAGCTATCCTCAAGGTAAAATAGAATTCACTATGAAAGAATTGAAGTTTGTACAATAGTGACTTAGACCACTAACATCCTATTGCTACCTCGAGTAAAAAACTTACTACCACGATCACGTGACAGCCCCGAGTCCACGAACTACTTCTTTCTTGAATTCACAGCAAGCACAAGCACTCCTGCTTGTATATCTTTAAATTCTTGAATCAGCAACTGAATGATCACCAAGCTCTAGACATCAATCTTGAGATTGGAAACCCTAAGTGTATGTGAAGGTAAACACCTCTAGATCTCACAAAAGATTCACCTATACAGCATAAAGAACTCTTCTAAAACATGGCTAGGGTTTTCCCTTTTATACTTAGGGCAAAACATAAAACCCTATACGTCAAACGGGCTTGGGCTGAGTTGGGAAATTTGTAGAAAAAACAATTTGCATGACTTTCGGTCGGTCAAGTCTAATTCTCAATCGATCGAGCTAGGTAGATTTGCACAGTAACTTCTGCAGTAACTCGATTCCCACTTTACATAAAAACCACATATTTTGAGCAAGTCTAAACATGACTAAAACCATTTTGATCATGGTTTGCTAACCTTACAAAATGAAGTTCTAATACATTAGTTCCTAATTCCTTAGAACCTAACACATATCATCTCATTTTCGGCTCATGATCTAAGTTCATGAGCCTCATTGGGGGAATTTTAGGAGTCGTGGTTTGGAAGGCCAAGAAGTATATTGAGTAAAGCTCCAGCGGTTCAAAGTTGATAAAGGAAACATATTGTGTGGCATGTCTTTCCCAATTTCCTGAACTTTGACGAGTCAGTGTGCAATAGGTAACATCTGGTAAGCTTCTCATATCACATAACACTTAAAATGATAAAACTCTCCATTGCTTTCTACCTAAAACTTAATATTCATCATATAATCTAATTATATTATTTTATATAAATTATATTACTATTTTCATGTAAAACCAGCCCAAGCACGTGGGTAAGTCTATATTAATATCTCATATCTAATATTACATGCCCTCCTTGCTCTCCAAGATTTGGTCACAATACAAAGAGACCATAATTAAACCTCCAAAGCTTCATCAAACATCAACTAATGAGTCAATATCTTACCAAAATTATATTGATAAAACCATGGACTAAACATATAATTTTTTAAAAGACGAAACATAGCCAAAAGTACCAACAGTAGCTCCAGGAGAGCTACCTTAACCCCAATAGAAGATGCAACAACTCCAGCAACTGACACATGTCCAAAAGTGACATCACTAGTCCATTAATGGTCAATCCCAGCAACTACCTACTATACCAAAAACAGTAAGGATCCCATAAAAGAAATCCTACCATTTTAGGCCAAATCTTTAGCCTCCAGTTGCAATTCCGGAAAATAGGAAGATCCTATAAAAGTTATCTTACCATTTTTAGCCAAACCAATGAATTTAATGCAAAATATTTTCTCCACCAGAAGACTTCACATAGCTGACATCATCCAGCAGTGTCAGGACAGCTACTGCTATACAATTGTCAACTACAGCAGCTACTGCTATACTGCTGTATCAGTTGCAGTAACAGCCTTGAAGTTTCAAGCTTTCTTCTTTTGGCTAAAAACCAAAAACCCATTAAAGAAATCACTTACTTTTCCAAAGACTTTTCTTGATTTGCTAATTTTCTCTTCAACTAATTCTAATCTAGTTACATACTTGGCTCTATATAAAGAGGACCAAGCCACACACTAACCCATAACACTACTACCCATCTCTTTCACACTCTATTATTTTGAAATATCATCATCTTGCTGCCCATATCTCTAAACATTTCCATACTTCTTCATCTTTCTTACAAAATCTCTCTTCTTATATAACACCTATTACACAAAACCATTATCCATCTCTCCCATACTCTATTATTTTGAAACTTCATTCATTTTGCTGCAATATACGCATTTCCATACTTCTCCACCTCTCTTACAAAATCTCTCTTCTTAGATAACACCATTACAACACACCATTACCCATCTCTCCCACACTCTTTTATTCTGAAACTTCTTCATTTTGTTGCTCATAAACACATCTCCATCTCTTTCTCCATTTCTCTTGCAAAATATCTCTTCTTAGAAAGCAATATAACCAATGACAAAACATAAAAAATCACTCCAGCAGCAACTATAAGCTCATGTATATACCATATTTAAGCTTCATATTATCTATCTCATACTTCCACATATTTTATAAACACATTCCTCACAAACTATCCATACATACTTCTCACATATATTTCTAATATATCTTACAAACACCATATCTCACAAAACATATATATATATATATATATTTCTTATCATCTCCATCCATCTTAAAACACATCAAACACTCTTCCAAAAACATTTTATCAAAAGCCCTTCTCATGGAAGACATATATTTATAATGCCAAAAACCCTTCTTATAAAAGACAAAAACTTATATAATACTAGAAGTCATTCTCATGGAAGGCAATATCACTCATATTTGACTAAAAACTAAAAGAGCATTACATGGGAAAAATCATATAAGTGTATGATAAATGGGATAAACTTAACCAACCTATGCACACGGCTAAACATATTCTCTCTCCCTCCAATTGCACCCATTTTTCCCCTTCAATCATGAAGTCCCAATGAAAGGACTTATAATATCTTATTGTACCATTGGACTCATTTTATTATGCCGCAGAAATGTTATAAGTTCATTGATGCTATACGGTTAGAGTCATAAACCATATAAAGTGGTGCTATAGTTGGAACCGCAAACCATAAAGATAAGTCAATGTTTTCTCCATTTTTAAAATTAAATTATTATGGATATGTTAACTCATTATTACTGTACCGCTGGATGCAAACTACTTTAATATTATCTCAATATTTAATAAACATGGATTCACTAATGCTTTAGTAATAAACATATGTATTAATAAATTGAATCCATCTCACTATTGGACACATTATTTGGGCATGAACCACTACTGGCTATGTAATATTTGGACATAAACCATAGTTGGATATGTATTATTTGGATATAAACTATCATTGGACATACATTACTTGGACATAGACCATTGCTGGACATACCTTGCTATATTGAACATGAACTATACCATAGCTGGATATGGATTATTGGACTTATCCTATTACTAGACATAAGACAATTAATCACTCTTTAATATTGGACATTACTTAACATACAAAACAATAATGCTCAACTCTTCATTTAATCAATACTATTATTCTAAACATATTATTTATTTATTTATTTATTTATTTATTTAAACCATTATTATGATTCTTAGACTTTGGACTTTATCTATTTTGTAGGCTTAAACCTATAACAGAAGTCATTGGTCTATGTGGCCCAATGTCAAGTTCCGGATTGAACTCCCCAAAACAAATTCAGGACTAGCAAAGTCACCCCTCCAATGGAAGACACGTGGCTACACCCAAAAACGGCCCCAACAACTATTAAGTTTTGGAGGGAGGATTAATATAAAACTCATTTTTTTAATTAATTTATACACTTGCAAATCAAATAAATAAATTGTACATGTTAGTGTCTCTTGTTGATAGAATTTTAATATTAGTATCTTTGAATGACGTCAATGTTGGAAAGGGAAAAAGAATTAATAATCATATAAAAAGATGAACTGTAAAAACTTGGGTTTTAGCCCTCTTACTATCTATTATTTATATGGAGGGAGCCTTTTTCTTTTAGAGAAAAATTTGGACCATTTTACATAGGGAGAGCTTGATTACAATAAAACAAGGAATAGTCTAGATTGGGACAACTGGCCCTTTAAAAGTTTCCTATAAACTTCTTCACCCTTTCTAGAGTGATACTTCCCACATAACACAAGTTTACAACCCATGACAACATTTTTTCAATGTCTCTAACACTCCCCCTTAAGTTAGAGTATATAAGTAACATAAGCCTAGTTTGGAACACATAGACTCTAAGACCCCTAAATAATTCTTTGGTAAATATGTCAGGTTTTTAGACTTCAAAAACAGTATAATAACATGTTCACTTAGAATACTATCTCAGAAAAAGTGGCAATATGTTGTCTTAGGAATTGGCTTGATTATCACAAGAGTATATATGAATATAAACATGAACATAAACATACACATTTTTAAAAATTTGCAACTAATTGATTACCAAGATAAATGAGAGAAAGAGATTATAATTTTAGATCTTGATGGTATGCAATATATTCCTTCGATTTTCAAAGTGTAGAGGTTTTTTTTTTTTTTTTTTTTTTTTTTTTTTTTTTTTTTTTTTTTTTTTAGAATGAAGACTGCTATTTTATTAAGAAATTAGCCGGGATCAGCAAAGAGTACATCATAGAGGTGTGGTGGGATATCCTCCACCCACACCGACAAATCTCTAACATGTCTAGCATGCTTAGCTAGGTTGTGGGCTACTCTATTACCAATTCTACGAATATGGGAGAATGCAATACATTTACTGGTAGTTAGAGTGGATTTAGCAGATTCAAGAAGATGGCCATAAATTGTCAGGGAGGCTTCTTGCTTCCGAGAGTATTTATTACTGCTTCCGAATCTCCTTCAAGCATAAACTCGTTAATACCAAGTTCATGTGCAAAGGTCATCGCTCTTGCAGCAGCCATGGCTTCCACAATGACTGGTGAAAATGGTAAAGGGGCTTGTTCTGACAGTGAAGCTATGGCATTTCCATGACAGTCGTGGACAACTACACCTAAACCAGCCTTACCCAATTCCGTAAAAATGGCCCTGTCAAAATTCAACTTGATACAATTTGTTGGAGGAGGACGCCACTGAGCATGGTGCTAAGGTCGCGTGACTACTGCGTGATTGATGAGTGACTGTTGGTTCTGTTGGAAAGTTGCGAGGGCTTGCAAAGCTTGTTGAAGTACCTGGGCTTTGGGAAAAACATTTGTGCTTACTCGGAGTTGATTGCGCCGCTGCCAAATCGTCCACATTACCATAGCCATGAGGTCCACGTTCTTCTTTCTCTCGTGAGTCAGGTTGAACAGGTCCCTGATGTTTGAAGCTCCAAGTTGACAGCGATCTTTAAAGCCTGGAATACTTTCCCATATCTCGTCCAACGTGGAACATTCCCAGAGTGCATGGGCTACTGTTTCGGACTCCACCCCACACTATTCACATCTATCCTCTTTTAGAATCTTCCTCTTCAACAGGTTCTGCTTGGCTGGTATGGCTTCTTTGCAAACTTGCCACATGAAATTCCTCACTTTATTAGGAACACTGAGCCCCCAAATCAGCTTCCAAACCTTATTTTGCTGCTGTGAATTACCTGCAGGAACAAACACAGAATTTAGTTTGGCTAGAAACTTGGAACCCGAATTTACCGTATAGTTACCTGAGGGGGTGAAGGGCCAAATGATTTTGTCCTCCACAAGGGTACGACTCAATGGGATGCTGAGAACCAAAGCAGCTTCTTCTGGCGACAGCAATCCGTGCACTAAATTTGCATCCCATGTTCTTGTGCTTGGATTGATGAGATCAGAAACTCTACCCTCTTCAAAGCCTGGTACAATATCTGAAAGAACCCGTGGATGCTCCTGTGATGGTAGCCATGCGTCGTTCCAAATACTAATAGCCTCTCCACAGCCAACCCTCCATCTGGCTCCCTTTAGTAGGACATCTCTTCCTTTTAAGATGCTATGCCAAGCATGTGAACCAGAGCTAGAGTCTTGAGCCTCCCATATACTATAGTTTGGAAAGAACTTCATTTTAAAAACTCTGTAAAATAGGGATTCCTTATTATGAAGTAATCTCCATGCTTGTTTAGCCAAGAGAGCATCATTGAAATTGGCTAGGTCCTTGAAACCCATTCCACCTTCCATTTTTGGAAGACAAAGTGTGTCCCATTTCACCCAATGAACTTTTCTCCGTTCTCCTTTCTGTCCCCACCAAAATCTTCTTATTACGCCCTCAATTTCTGAACAAAGCCCTATTGGTAGTTTGAAGCAACTCATGGTGTAGGTTGGAATAGCCTGAACAATTGCTTTAATTAAAATCTCCCTTCCTGCTTGTGATAGGAGTTTCTCCTTCCAGCCCTGTAATTTTTTCCAAACTCACTCCTTTATATAATTAAAGCTTGCTTTTTTGTTTCTACCCACCAACGAAGGTAATCCCTAGTATCTTTCATACTGAATGATTTCTGGAACTCCCAATGCCAACTTAATTTGATTTCTAGAATCATCCTTGGTAGATTTACTGAAGAAAATTGTGTAATGTTACATTCTTTTTTATAATACGCTCTCTTTCATATACATTTATATTTGGTTGTTTTAGGTAAGGCTGGATGTAGTTCTCTTAATGATCTCTATTGCCTACTTTGGATGGTGTGGGCACTTTGGTGAAGTTTTATTCATAAATAGGTTAGGCAAAAGTCGTTTAAGTCTTATTTCATCTTCCTCATTAATGATTGGTGTATTTCTCTTTAGATTCGAAAAAATCCAAAGTTTTGAAATGGAAAATTGTTCCAAATCAACGGTGGTATATCTTTACGCTCCAACAGTAGGTAGAATATCTGGTACGCAATACTTTAATCCTGCGACTTGTTGATTTATATTTGCCTGCGTCTAAGTAGATGTATTGACGGCAGTATTGACACCATTGATAATTGGCAGTCCAATCTTACAATTAATCACCTCATCGAAATAATTAATGTGAAGGCTATCACATTTCCTCTTTTCATAATTTTCTCCATTTTTGTCATACCTTATTTTTATATTCATTATTTTTTAAAGGAATGGAATGCTAATAAAGGATGCATGGTCAATATTTGACACAAAGTCCTCGTTCTTTAAAAGAAGCACACAGTACTTGAATTCTAAAAGAAGCATATGCAACCTGAGCCTCCATTCAGAGGATACTTCCAACTTAATTGAACATTCTCCATGTAGAACCAAGGAGCGTGGTGATATCCATAGTCTAGATGACGCTCCTAGTTTAAGCCAAAATGATGAGCATAGTAATAGCATCTTTTATGAAGGATGATTAATTTTTATAAGAAATAAAATCAACTTAAACATAAACATAAACAAGAGTATATATGCTTTTGTATTATTTTCTATAAAAAACATAAGTTAGTTCTTATTTAAATATAAACATTGAGAATATATGAGTTTCTACTCACTAATGCCATTAGACTTCTAAAATGATGTTATTGTTGTTGTTATTATTATTATCATTATTTTATATTGTTTGCATAAATTAACTATTCTCCTATAAATCAAGTGAAATTAATCCAATAATCAATTATTTAATAATACATCCGTTCACCTTTTAGTTAATCTCTCATAGTAATCAGTTCTGGGTCATATTCTTTTTTGATAAAACAAAGTCAACTATCTCACAACCATTGGCTTACAACAAACCAAGTTAGGAACAAAATAACAACCACTATAATTAAGAAATGACACAAAACAATATACCATCCATTAGCCAACCATAAAAATAAAAATTTATATTCAATCATAAAAATAATGATCCATTTTTTAACATATGTATTAAAATATAAGTGGTATCCCAAACTTATGGAAAGCAGTCTTGAAAAATCGTCCAATTTTCGGTCACCCTCAAATTTTGATACCAATTGTATTGAAACACTCTCCAAGATATGGGGAGTCATACACATGAAGAGAGGAAAAAAAGCGTGGAGGAAGAACCTGAACCTACTCATGGATGATGGATGTAAATGATAACTGGATGATAAAATTTAGGTTTGGATTTTTAATTTGAAATGATGAAGAGTTTAAATTTTTATTTTATTTTATACATTTTTCTCAGTGAAAAATATTATCATGCACAAGAATGAAATAAGGGCCTTCCCATTATTAAGTGATTGGTGTGAATGAAGAAGTTCCTCTTCTTTCCTTGAAAGAAAAATAGGTGGCTGTTCTTTTTTTAGAGTAGCAAGGAAAAAAGTATAAAATAATTTCTTTTGGAAGGTTCTCCTCTTTTCCCAAAAAAACCAGGTGTATTGGTACAATGTCGATGTTAGCTAAAGGTTATGTTCTCGATGTAATTATAACTTTATCTTTACCTTCATATTCTTCTTCTTTTTCTAAACCTTTTCTTCATGTGTTGTTTTTTTTTTTTTTTTTTCCTCAAATCATGCTCCTATGAGGTGCTGATTTCTAGACCTCTGCCTATACAAGGTCACTTAACATTAACTAATTAAATCGAAGAAGGATCTACGATTCTTTCCACCCATGGCAGTGGCTTAGCCCACCAACATTTCATCTATTGGCCTATTATACTTAGGGTATTCACATAACAGACCCTTTGCATTAAGACTAAGAAGATCTAGATTGTGTATTGTTGTTATTATTGGCAGTTGTTATTTAGGTTTAGAAGAGCTAGCTTGAGTATTGTCATTATTATTGTCCATGTCATTGTTGTTGTTGCTTGTCTTGTGTATGCATAACATTGTTACACTGGACGAATGGAGCTTATAATCTGCTTAAAATGAAAGAATCCATATTCCCTTAATTAATTTTAAAAATTTTGTGAGAAGCAAATCAATAAATGCGTACAATCAAATTAAGTAAGCATTACTTTTTTTTTTTTTTTTGGTTGAGAAGTAACCATTACCTTGGTTTACTATTGACATTACTTTTATTATGCATCAATCACAACTTATCAAATTAATAAAAATATATAAAAAAAAAGCTCACAAATTTTTTCCTATTAATATTTGTGAAAATAATTCGAAAAAAAATTAGGTCATTTAATCTAAGTGTAAAAAATAAATTATAAGAAAAGAAAAATAAAATCCATAAAAGCGTGCACTTTGGTTTGTTTGGCTTGAAATACAGAAATAGTCTAATAGTACATGAATTTGCCCCCAAAAAATTAAATAAATGTAGCTTTTTTTTTTTTAATTTATTGAAAAGTGATACACCCACAATATTTTCACAATACCTTCACAACAAATACTAGACAGTAAATTTTTATTGATTTCAATTTGAATTCAAAATTTAAATTACTCTTTTAGCTAGTTATAATAACCAATATTAGCTTATCATTTGATATTGTTGTGAAAATGTCGTGAATCATAACATTTTTTTTTCTTTCTATTTTTTAAGATAAAAATAAATGAAGTAATCAGTGTAGCCAACTCTGAGTCTAAACTGAACAAAGCAACGTAAGATTGTTAAAACACATTAGTTACGAACGTACGTGAGTACTTTAGTTTGTACCGCCTTTGCTCCATTTGATAATCAAGAGTATTATAAAAACAATCTCAAAACCCTAGTTGATTTCTTGAAATGTGTTGTGTAAAGTTGTGATTTCCAACTATGTTGTGTTGGCTTTAATTCCGTGCCAAATTTGATTGTATGTTCTTCAATCATTTTTACCTATATGTATGTGGGTTTATTTGTAAGGGATGAGTGTGAGAGATCGGTGAAGAATCAAGCTTCAAAAGTTGAATAAGTGGATTTCGTAACTAGCTCGTGAGAAGCAACTCGTGAAAAGGTCACGTGTGGAGCACATGGCTGGAAGATGATGAGTCGTGCCAGATTGTTAATTTCGCGACTGTCTCACAAGAAGGGCCAACCTGCTAAGTACCTGTGAAAGTTTCTGTTTGGCAAAAAGTTGTGATACCAAATTCTTTACTCACTATAAATACCCTCATTATCCACGAATTGTAAAGAGTGCTTTTCAGAGAGAAAATCCTAGCAAATACACTTGAGAGTTAGAGATTGTTATACCCACAATTATCTACACATTTCTTTGTGGTTTTCTTCAACTCTTACCTCTCTATCTCTAGATCCTTGAGAAGTTGTTAGCCCAAACATTTATCACACCAATTCTGAGTGTAAAGTGAGATTTTGGTGCTGTTGGGAAGCATTGGAAGGAGCCGTTCATCGGTGGATGCAATTAGGTTGAATTGTGGGATTCAGAAAGCTGGAGAAGACAAGACTCCGAGAAGTCCATTGGTAGCAGGAGCTTGGAGGGCTTAAGTACTGGGGTAGACTAGGCTTGGAGGGTCTTTTGTTATTCGTGTACTCCAACTTTATTCTTTAGTGGATTGATTTTGACTTGGAGGGTCGTGGAGAGGTTTTTCACCAAGTTCTTCGGTTTCCTCTTTGATAACATGTCTCAGTGTTACTTGTGTTTGCATCTTTCTTCCCTACTCTTTAAGCTTTCATTTTATTGCTGATGATGGATGAATGTGGCTTAGCGTAGCTTTATCGGTTCATTGTGCTTATTTACTGTTGTTTCACACTTAGCTCAAGTTAGAGTAAAAGCAATCTAATTTTAATTTTTAATTGGGTTCAAAACAAGCTCTTGGGTTTTAGTGCAAATCTGAGCTTTCATGTTGTCTTTGAGTTCATACAAAAACCTTTATTGCAATCAAAGAAACTAACATGAAGAATAGAGAGTCAGTGGCAGAGTTAGAGGCAAGTTTGTACGGCGATGGAGACACTTGGGTGAGAGGCCCATTGCTAGGCAAAGGAGCGTTCAAGGCTGTATTTCTCGCCACTTCCAAGACACCGAGTTCACTCTTTCATTATTTCCCTTCAACCATGGCTGTCAAATCCGCTAAGATTTCCCTTTTGGCTTTGCTTCAAAAGGAGAAAGAGGTTCACAACAATGTTCAAGTAAATGAACCAAGTCGATCATGAACAACTCAAGTTCGACTTGATAAAAATCTTGTTCATATTTGTTTGTTTATAAATAAGCCAAGCTTAAGCCTTATTTTTAAGCTCATTTAATAAACAAGTCAAGCCCAAGCAAAAAAATTTGTTCACGAACAAGCTCATGAGCTATTAGGCTTGATACAGAATAATTCAAGTTTAAAGTCCTTTATAAGTTTATATGTGTTAACTAAATATACTCATTTCACATATCTTAATAATGACATGGCCAACATAAGACCATTATCCATTACCTTAATTTTTTTCCTTCCTTCTAAACTGACCAAAAACCACTTTAGATTATAGTTACATTTAAAAATAAATTATGTGGGCCACATATGACCCTTCCTCATCAGTCATCTAAAGTAATGTTATGAAACATGTTAGTATTTTCTTATTCATAATAATTACAAGCAAGCATTTTTCTAGTTCACCATCTAAAGTGAATGTATAAATTGTATTTTGAATAATTGCTGAAACTGTAGGCATGGAATGATAAATAAATGAATTTAATTATGTAAATTTTTAATTTGAATAATGAGTAATCAAAAGTAGGACCAGACGGATGATAAAATGAGTATACTATATTTTTTCTTCTTAATTTTAGAGATTTAACAATTTGATAATATAATTTTTTTAGAGTTTAAGCTCAGAAACTTGACCTGAGCTTGAGTTTGAGCTTGTTATTATGCTTAAGCTTGGCTTGATTGGCTTGGCTAATTAATCAAGCCAAGCCAAACTCTAACTTTTTGGCTTTTTCATGAGCTCAAGCTCAAACCTTATTTTTTGGCTTGTCACGAGCTCAAGTCAAGCTTGAGCTTTTGACTTTTTTTGACAAACCAAGTTTGAACATGTACCACTCGACAAAACTTAGATTGTTTACAGTCCTACATTCAAGGCTGCCCTTTTGTTATTCACTACTTTGGTGAAGAAATCACAACCCAACAAAATGGTGAGAATATGGTTTATAACTAGTTGCTTGAGTACGCTTTTGGAGGAACCATATGTGATTTGATCAAGAAGTCCGGTGGATTTGGAGTGCCTGAGTCCGATGTTAAAAGGTACACGAAATTGATGTTAAAAAGGCTTAGTCATGTTCAAGATTGTGGTTACGTACACTGTGATTTAAAGCCTGAGAACGTGTTGCTTGTGAGTAGTACTTAAATGAAGGTTTTGTGGCAAAGATAGGGGATTTTTAGGGTTGGCTAAGAGATCAGGGCAGAGAGAGAAGGGGAGGTTGGATTACTTGGAAGGCAAGGCATTGTATATGGCGCCTGAAACTGTGATAGAGAACGTGCAAGACCCTAAATCTAATATTTGGGCTTTAGGGTGTGTGATGTGTGGTGTGTGAAATGTTTACTGGGAAATCTTCTTGGGATAGAGAGGAAGAGTTGGATACAGAGGAGCTTTTGTGTCTTGCAATGAGCACTAATTGCCTAAAATTCCAAGTGGGATTTCGAGGGAGGTGAGGGATTTCTTGAAGGCTTGTCTTGTGAGAAACCCATGTTTAGGTTCACGGCTGAGATGTTGATGGATCATCCCTTTCTGGCTGATGTGGATGAACCTGAACTACCTATTGTTGTTCCTAGCTCTACTTGGACTGAGGATGATTTTCAGCTTAGTTGTTTATCAGTTTCGGATGATGATGATTTGATTGCTTGTTTGTATTCAGAGGATGACGAAGATTTTGGAGTAGGATTCGTTGTGATTTCAGATGATAAAGTGTCTGTTGTTCATCAGAAAAGGAAATGGGTTGCATTTGATGACCATAAATTTAGGGCAGCAGCATAGGCTAATTTGAAGTTTCCAGCTTCATTTGTACCAATTGGAGCTTAATCGTATATTTTTACAGATTTTGATAGATTTAGAGTAGAATAGTCCTTATATGCTATAGATGGTAAGTGCATTCAATTGTAGTTATTCACAGCAGCATTCAATTTTCCAAGTTGGATTTTTTTCCCTTAACTATATATGTTTTTGTTTCTTTTTTTATTTTGTGGTTTTTTTATTGTTATTTTTAATTTTTATCTCTTGATTGCATTAGCAAAGAAGATTTGTATATTTAGTTAATTATATTTATACCTAATTTTGGATAGCAAAAATTCCAACAACTGCAAATTGTATGTGCTGTCATGGATGATTTAACAATTAAGACCTCTGCTCTGAGTTGCTGTGTTGATAAATTAGGAGCTCCCAAATAAATTTAGGAAAAGAAAACAAAAAACCACAAGAGGGAGTCTAAACTAGGTAATTGCTGCAATCAGTCTAAAGTTTCCTAATTAGAAAAAGCTTCAATAACATCTTTCTTCCAATATAATCCATGCTTTCTTGATATTGAAACTGAGACATATCTGATATAAAAAAGGAAAACAAGCTAGGGAAAAGAGAAAAAGAAAAGAAAGATAATTGGCACAGCACCAACTGCTTTTACATGTATGATAATATTACAATCAACACCTGTTTCTGAAAAGATCATTTTGCATCGATCTTTATAATACCATGCATCTCCAAAGACTAAATTAGTGCAGATACCAATGTCAGTGTTTTTCTCCCTTCTATGATCATTGATCACAACCAAGCTTTTTGTTAGGTTCTACGAAATTAGGAACTAATATATTAGAACTTCATTTTGTACGGTTAGCAAACTATGATTAAAACGGTTTTAGTCTTGTTTAGACTTGCTCAAAGTATGTGGTTTTTATGTAAAGTTGGAATCGAGTTACTGCAGAAGTTATTGTGAACAACTGCCAGGCTCATCGATCGAGAATTAGACTTGATCGATCGAAAATCGTGCAGATTATTTTTTCTGTAGAATTTCCAACTCAACCCAAGTCCGTTTGACGTGTAGGGTTTTTTTTTTTTTTTTTGCTCTAAGTATAAAAGGGAAAACCCTAGCAACGTTTTTAGAGTTCTGAATGCTGTGTGTGTGAATCTTTTTGTGAGATCTAGAGGTGTTTGCCTTCAGATACACTTAGGGTTTCCAAACTCAAGATTGATGTTAAGAGCTTGGTGATCATTCAGTTGCAGATTCAAGAACTTCAAGATATACAAGCAGGAGTGCTTGTGCTTGCTGTGAATTCAAGAAAGAAGTAGTCCGTGGACTCGGAGCTGTCACGTGGTCATGGTAATAAGTTTCTTACTCGAAGTAGTAATAGGATGTTAGTGGTCTAAGTCGCTATTGTGTAAACTTTAATTCTTTTATAGTGAATTCTGTTTTACCTTGAGGATAGCTAGGTTAAGTCCTCCCCAGGTTTTTTACCAGTTTGGTTTTCCTAGGTTATCATATCGTGTGTTTTTTATTTTCCGCACTTTGCATGATATGATATATTTGTGTTAATCTAGAACTGCTTAATTTATCTAAGTTAATCACTTGGCTAAATATATAGGTTAATCTGTTTGAGTTTAAGTGGTCTAAATTTCTAACAAGTGGTATCGGAGCAGGTAGCTTTTTATTGTAGATCTTTTGATCTAAAAGCTGATCCTTGACCCCTATTTCATGGAACATGGACACCCTCTTGTTATTCCACCTCATTTTGATGGGAATAATTATGCTTATTGGAAAGTAAGAATGAAAGCATTCCTAAAATCTATTGATGAGAGAGTCTGAAACTTTGTTGAATACGGATGGGAAAAGCCCACTATCCCTGTGAGTGAGTGGTGAACTTCTCAAAAAGAGGCAGCTGCTTTTAATAGCAAAGCTATGAATGCTATTTTTAATGCTATTTCTATGGAGGAATTTAAGAGAATCTCTAATGTTGAGATGGCTTATATTGCTTAGAATATCCTCCAGACTGTGCATGAAGGCATACAGGCTGTTAAAATGAACAAGTTGCAGCAATTGACTACTAGATTTGAAAGCATTAGAATGACTAATGATGAATCTTTTGATGAATTTTATGCTAAACTTAATGATATTTTTAATTCTGCATATAATTTGGGTGAAATCTATGATCAACCTAAAATTTTTAGGAAAATTCTTAGATCTTTGACTGAGGATTTTAGACCCAAAGTAACTGCCATTACTGAAAGTAAGGATGTGGACTTCATCCCTGTTGATGAACTTGTAGGATCTCTTCAGTCCTATGAGTTGGACTTACCTAAGACTAACAAATCCAAATCAATGACTCTTAAGTCTGTTGATGATGTTGATGCTAGTGGATTTGATGATGAGTTCTCTGTTACAGAGATTGCTTACCTTGCTAAGAATTTTAGAAATTTTCTTAGGAACAATAACAGAAGGGTAAGAGGTAAAAACACTGCTGAACCTAGAAATTTTAGGAGGAATGATCCCACTAAGGTTAATGACACTCAAAAACCTAAAGAGAAAGTATGTCAACTTTTTAATAATTCTATGGGGCAACAATGTTTTGGATGTTAAGGGTATGGTCATGTGAAATCTGAATGTCCTACATACTTGAGGTCTAAGGGTAAGACTATGGCTATAACCCTTAATGATGAAGAAGTTTCTGACAATGAATCTGGTAGTGATGAGATAGAAACTTAGTTGCTTTTACTGCTACTGCTGTAGTCAATGAAAGAGTGTCTGTTGAAGAGAACCCTTCTGATGGGGAACTCTCTGAAGATGCAGATTTACAAGAAGCCTAAAATAAACTTTTCAAAGTTGCTGCAAAGGATGCTATGAATGTTGAGCTTGGCTTAAAGAAAATTGCATCTCTTGAACTTGATAAGAAAAATTTGCTTGTGAATCTATTTAATGCTAATGAACTTTTGAATAATGTGAAGATTGAGAATGTACTTTTACTTGAGAAAGTTAAAAATTTGGAACTTGAATTGTCTGTTGCTAGAGAACAAACTAAAAGGTCTGCAAGCTCCAAACTTGATCACATGCTAAGTGTTCAAAAGTCTCCCTCTGACAAAATTGGCTTAGGTTTTATGGAAAGCATCTCTGTGCCTGAATTTCATTTCACAAACTTTGTTCCTTCTACTGAACTCCCTAAGAGTGAGGTTGTCAAACCCTCTGTAAGTGAAGCTGTTAAATCTGTAGAAGTTACACCTTGTAGGAAGATTAGGGTTGATCTTCAAGAGTCTAAATCTAAGGCTTCTATTTCTTCTAAGGGCAACTTGCATGATAAGGCTGCATGGGTTTGTCATTTTTGTAGAAAGTCTGGGCACATTCGTCCAAACTGTTTCAAGTTGCAAGCTGCTCAGCAAGTAAATAAACCAAAAGTACCTGTGCCTCAAGCACAAGATCCTATGGTACTTATTGGTGAATTGGTAAAGGTGTGAAACCTTTATACCAATCCTGGAGTTGCTCAGAATTCTAATGTTAATAATAACTCCAATGGAAGAGTTGCATCTAAAAGGTTTTTGATGCAAAAGGCTCGATCTAATTGAGTTTTTCTGACATGGTCCTTGTTCTTCTTTGCTTTATCTCTTGTGACCATTTTTTTTTAGGATTTGCATTGCATAACATTCATGCATTTCATTCTAGGATTTTTTTTATTTCTTAAATAAAAAAAAGGGTAACAAGAATGGGTTTGACAAAATGTGTTTTGCAGTATTTTTCTTGAATTTGAAAATAAGGTTGGTCAATCTATTTTTACATAACATATCTATGTACCTTGTTTAGCTTGGATGAGCTTATTTTATTGCACTTTACTAGTTTGAGCTTTGTAGTGCATATTGTGTGGGAAGATGTTTATAGTTTTTGATCACATGATCTTGATTTTGAAGTCATATGTCTTTGATTGTCGGACTTGAACTTATTGAGAAAGGCAAAAATAACCATCTCACCACTGTTTATTAGCCAATCATGAACATCTTAGTACATATCATAAAATTTTGTGCTCGAGAAAGTATAACACATGCACAAAAAAAAAAAAATCATAAGGTGTAGCCTCGGTTTAAATGCTAAAATTGGTGTGTACATTATTGGACATTTATTAATTCAATCAAATAAAATTGGTGCGTACATTATCCCAGCTATTTTAATAAGTTTCTGATCAATTGAAATTGGTGAGTATATTATGATGCAAATCAAGAAACTTATATGATTGCAAGCTTTTATTCTAGGAAATGTGAGAGTTATATGATGCAACTCTTTAGGTGATAATCTCTTTCAAATTTATGTGATGAATTTTGTAGAAATTGTGATTGATTTCTATTCACATATCACCTCACATGTTTTCTCAAGCTTTTGCTAGTTGCACACAATACAAAAGTTACTCTTTGCTAAACTTTGTATATGTTATAGAGTGTGTTTTTGGTTTGACCAACCAAGTTTGAAAATTCTTTGAATTGTATGCAAAACATGTTTGATGTTTGAGAATTTGATTAGAATTGAGTGAAAGTCTTAATTTTGGAAAACTGGGATCAAAACAAGTGTTTTTGAAAAGCATTTCATCTCATACTCATGCATTTTGTTCATAAAATTTAATGCTTTGAGGAGTTTCTACACAAAAATTGCTTTGTTTTTCAAAAAATTGATTTTTCCAGAATTTCGATCGTTCGAATCTGTTTCTTGATTGATCAAAATTGCAATTAAATTCTTTTGGTCAGCTTCTGTCTGTTTCGATCGATGCTCGATTGGTATTGGATCAATTGAAGCATTTTCGACCGATCGAATCTAATTTTCGATCGATCGAAAATCGCAATGTGAGTTTTTAAAAAGACTTTTTCCTCACGTGTTCTTCACTTTTCAAAAAGTTTTTAAAAGTTTCTTTCTCTCTCACCGATCGGTCAAGGCTCCAACAAGGGTTTTTGGTCGTTTTCCTCCGAATTTTTTGCAAAATTTCTCTCTTCTAGGGCCGATAAGATTATTATACCCTTTCTTTTGCAATTATTTTCAGTTTACATGCATAAAATCATGCATTTTGTTTCATATTTTCGAAACTTTTTCTTTTTGAGATTATTGTTAAATCAGGTTGTTTCCTTCACAATAAATCATTGGGTTTTTGTTGGGACACCATTTAAAACTGATCTATTTGGTTTAATTTGATTAATTTGGTGGTTTGAGACGAATTTGAAATTCTAAGGCTTATAAAATACCAAATTTGGGGCTTTTGTTTAATTTGTTTTCAATTGATGAAATTAGCTTGTTAGATTAATTCATTTGATCATTATATTATGTTTTCTAACTTGAATGATGATCAATTTCTCAATTTGTTGGGTTTTGTGAAATTGGGTATTTCAAAATTTGGGATTTTTGGTGTAACATTCATGCTCAAGCCAATTTTGTGAATTTGGAATATAATTGAATTGTTTTCATTGCATTAAACCATGCATCATTTGAATATTCTATTCATGCATCATATATAATTGTTTTTCCTATATTGTTATTGTGCTAACTTGTAGTCTGCCCTTGGTTTCTCTTTTGTTTTGTTTTGTTTTGTTTTTTTTTTTTTTTTTTTTTTTTTTTTTTTTTTTGTGTCTCTCTATCTGGTCTGTAACATCATGCCTAGGAAAACTAGAGCTCATAGGACCTCTTCTTCTTCACCATCCTTCGATAATGATAGATTTCTGAGTGAGAAACATCAGGAGACCTATGAAACACTTAACCTTAGGAGGAACATTTGGGGTGAGCGTAGGGTTCTTCTAGATGAGTTAGATGATGAGGCTAGGCGTAACTTTGAGCGTTGGGGTTGGTTACCTTAGCTAGACATTAATCATCTGCCTCCGGCTACCCTGATTAGAGAGTTCTACTCGAACCTCTCTATCCATGTCTATAATTCCAACACTTTAGTAAAGAGTTGGATACGAGGTGTAGAGTATCGCATTACTCCTTCGGTAGTATTTGATACTCTTGGGGTGCCTGTGGTTTCTCATCCTGTCTATTCTTATGATGAGTCTCCTCCCCTTGACGACATCATGTCTTACATCACTGGTACTTCTATCCAGTGGGGTTCTGATCTTCGGATCACGTCTGCTGAGCTTTCTGAGATCCACTATCTTTTTTTTCGGATTGCTTGTCATCCCTTGTGGCCTATCTCTCATCTACACACTATCCCTATTGAGCGATGTGTGTTTCTATATGCTCTTGTCACTGATGCTCCTATCAGTTTTCCTCATCTTTTTCTTCGTTCTTTGAACGAGGTGTATAGGAGCAGTTCTACTGCTCATGCTTTATTCTTTCCTGTTTTTATTCATAGGATTCTTCTCCATTTAGGGTTAGGTGATTTCCCTGCTTTTGAGCCTGTTCATATAGTTGCCCCCATTGGTGCCACCTTTCTTAGGCAAAGGGCTGCTCAGCTTTGAGCCAGCTCTAAGCATCTTAGGGTTGAGTCTTCCAGTGTCACTCCTCCTCCTTCCTCTTCTGCAGGTGCTCCTATGGCAGAGACGTCTGTTGATCCGACTGCTGCTGCTACTGCTGTTCCTCCACCTTCACCTACGGATGATTCGGACATTCGTCGGATGTTGGATACTGTCATGACCGTCCAGGCGGCTCATGATCAGCTTTTGGTGGACATGCTTGATGAGCTCCATGCTTTGTGAGCAGATTTGGAGAGTCTTTGACGTTGTCCTCTGCCACCTCCTTTTGGTGATGAGTGAGTGCCATTTGGCAATTCATCACAAAAAAGAAGAGTACATTGTCGTAGTGATTGTACATTGTAGTAGAGGAGTTTTTATCATAGGATGAGATTTTGATTTTTTTTTTTTTTTTTTTGTGACTTTGTGGAGCTGTGGAGTGTTTAGATTGTTTCTAGGTGCTTCATTTTGTATTTATCCTTTTGGCTCATGCTATTTTTTTTTGTTTGAGTTGTCTATGATAGGGGGAGTTGTATGAGATTCATTGATTGTATATATTGATTTATATTTATGAGGTTATTCATGATATATGTCTTTATATTGTGTTATGTGAAATTAAGTAGTTACTTTCAATATTACTTGTATTTTCCACACATGTGCTTATGTGTTTGTTAAGTGTTACAGGATTATACAGGTTGATTCAGTCGTGCTGCTGTCTACACTTACAAGTGATAGATAATAGTTAGGTTGAATTTTTTTAGTTGGGCTATTGTTTTGTAATGGGCTGTTTTTTGTAAACTTTGAGTATTTTGTTAAGTTTGTGTTTTGTCACGGATTACCAAAGGGGGAGTTTGTTAGGTTCTACGGAATTAGGAACTAATGTATTAGAACTTCATTTTGTAAGGTTGGCAAACCATGATCAAAACGGTTTTAGTCTTGTTTAGACTTGCTCAAAGTATGTGGTTTTTATGTAAAGTTGGAATCAAGTTACTGCAGAAGTTATTGTGCACAACTGCTAGGCTCGATCTATCGAGAATTAGACTCGATCGATCGAAAATCGTGCAGATTGTTTTTTTTTTTTTGCAGAATTTCCAACTCAGCCCAAGCCCTTTTGACGTATATGGTTTTTTGTTTTGCTCTAAGTATAAAAAGGAAAACTCTAGAAATGTTTTTAGAGTTCTGAATGCTGTGTGTGTGAATTTTTTTGTGAGATCTAGAGGTGTTTGCCTTCACATACACTTAGGGTTTCCAAACTCAAGATTGTTGTCATGAGCTTGGTGATTATTCAGTTGCAGATTCAAGAACTTCAAGTTATACAAGCAGGAGTGCTTGTACTTGCTGTGCATTCAAGAAAGAAGTAGTCCGTGGACTCGGAGTTGTCACGTAGTCGTGGTAGTAAGTTTCCTACTCGAGGTAGCAATAGCATGTTAGTGGAGGTAGCAATAGCATGTTAGTGGTTTAAGTCGCTATTGTGTAAACTTCAATTCTTTCATAGTGAATTCTGTTTTACCTTGAGGATAACTAGGTTAAATCCTCCCTAGGTTTTTTACTGGTTTGGTTTTTCTGGGTTATCATATCATGTGTTCTTTATTTTTTGCACTTTTCATGATATGATATATTTGTGTTAACCTAGAACTGCTTAATCTATCTAAGTTAATCACTTGGCTAAATATCTAGGTTAATCTGTTTGGGTTTAAGGGGTCTAAATTTTTAACACTTCTGCTAAAATAATGCTGTGTATAAAAACTTATATGGCCACACTACAATATTAAGATCTAAACCATATTAAGAATGAATCTCAGTTGAAATTCTTGCAAGTAAGCATGAAGAATTGTTCGAAAAAGAGATTGAAAAGAAAATGAAAGTTACCTTCTTTGAGGACTATGACTTTTTGACCCATAACTTGACTTGGGGAATGATTCGATAATCCCAACTTTGTGTCTGCACTAGAAAGATATAAGCTTTAATTGTAGGTTGTCAACGATAATGGATTGATGGCATATACAATTCATATATACGGTATTAAGGCTTGGAAGAACTAGCTTAAGGATTGTCAATATTATTATGCTTGTGATTGTTATTGTTGTTTATCTTGTGTATGCATGACATTGCCTGGATGGAGCTTTTTAATATGCATTAATTATGCAAATGACTTCAAAATTTTAAATACATGAAGCAATATGCCCTTATTTAATTTTTTAAATTATTGTGAGGAGCGCATCAATATATGTGTGCTACAATCAAAGAAAGTAACCATCTCCTAATATTAAACATTAAAATGTTGTCTCAAAGAATTCTTCTTGCACCATCAAATTTATCCATATGCAAAGGTGAGGGAGAAACTTTTACTTAGTCCAATCTGTAATGTATGATGTATCCAATAAATCCACCTAGCATATTGCACAAGAGTTTCCTGTGTTCTCAAGAGCTGCAGCATTTCTATCTCCGGCTGTCATGCAATCTCAAAATAAGAAACTAAAGCTGTCATGTCATTGTCGAGAATAACATTTCTGGACTTCATATCACGTGAATGTCTCTAACTTGGACCTGCTGATGAAGATAAACTTACCCTTCAACTATATCCTTGAAGTTCTTACCCTCAGAATAAGACTAGAATCTGAAGAATTTGACACCAAATCTGTCCCTTAGTGCATATAAAGTTGGCTATCCAAAACCCCAGTAACCATATAGGTAAGAATGGGAGCCTAAAAATCAGGAAGACTTGGCACTTTTATAATCCTTGTCAAATTCCTATCAAATCCTCTTATAAAAAACTTGGCATTCTATGTTAAAACTCTGCTGAAATTTTTTTATGCAGATCTCTTTTCTGCATTAATTACTGATTTATTATTACTAATTTTATTAAACTTAAACAGGATTCAGTTGTACATAAAAATTGATAATAAACAACAGGGTGATCTGTTTTTAAACCAGGCATTTGCAGCCATCACTCACATGTTGCATGCCAAATTAAATAAAGTTTGAGAAACTGCTTTCTTCCTACATTATCTACTCCTTTCTTGGCATTGAATTGTGATAGTATATATTTAAAAATCGACAAAAAAGGATGTCAGAAAAAAAAAAAAAAAAAAAAAAGGAAAAAAGAGACGAACAAAAAACTGAGACAATATGTTGTAAAAACATGGCACTTGGGATCAAAATGTACTCATAAGAATAGTATTTCACATGGAAATACATTTTAATTCTAGACTTGACATAGGAGACAAGTAGGATCTATTCTGCCACCATAGAAGGCTGTGAACAATAATTCAGCAAATAGATCATAGATGCTCTCAGTTTAACAATATATATTACTGTTTCTCTTCTGTAGAAACTATTTTCACCTATTGAGGTTTATTCCTTTTTGGTCTTAAGAAAAACAAAAGAAATTAAATTCAGAATAATGATACTAACGATGATTATGATGATTAAAGTTTGTTCTCTCCTCTAAAACGATATTGATGTTAAGGTTATCTCCATCAAGTAATTACACCTCCAATACCTTCTCTACATTTATTCTTCCCCCTTCCCGTGGCTACTATAGAATAATTCTTAATCCCACAAATTCTGCACCTATGAGGTGTTGAATTCCTAACCTCCACCCTTACATGGGATATAATCTTCCCTTATTTGGGTAGGCTTAGCCTTCTAACAATTATACCTGCTAGTTCCATCTCAAAAACTAGGCAGTAAATTGAAGGTGTCTTTCGAGGAATAACTGTGACATTATGTTGTAGTGGCATGGGTTTAAGGATAAGATGGGCCAATCGCAGACTTGTATTGTATTTGGAAGCTATCCAATGAGGGAATGATATTGTTTCAGGACCTGTCATAGGTCAAATCAGACTATATTCCACCTCCACACAAGGTTGTGAACAGTAATATATTAATAGCATATCAAATTTAGATTTGAATATTTAATTTGAAATGTTGAAGAATTAAAATAATTTTTCTTTTATTCAATGCATGGTTCTCAATGAAAAAGACTATCATACATAAGAATGAAATCAGTCTTTCCATCAAGAAGTGATGAGGGAAGAAGTTCCTCTTCTTTCCTTGAAATCAAAATAAAGAATATTTTTTTTTTTTTTTAAAGATTTTCATCTTTTCTGAAAACTGGTACAATGTTGATGTTAGTTCTTGATGTAATTATATCTTCATCCTTAAAAAAAATTAAAAAAAAAAAATTTCCCACATGCATTTCCCTTTTCTTTTTCCACATGTGTTCCCCTTAAATCATACACCTTTGAGGTGCTGATTGCCAGACCTTTACCTATTACAAAATGACTTCACAGTAGCTTATTAAATTGAGGAAGGATCTACCACTCTTTCCACCTTCCATGGTAGTGACTTTAAATCACCCGTTTGTACAAGCTTAGCTTGCCAACATGTCATCTGTTGGCAGTTGGCCTATTATATTCACACTGTGAAGGACATATTTTTATGTAACTGGCATATCCTTTAATAAAACACAATTTACTTGTATTTGGGTAAATCTAAGAAGATTCAAGATGATCATTACAAGTGGTTAAATTGAAGATATGAAGATTACTCAAGAACTGCTCAAGAAAAGTGCAATCTGCAGGTCTCGATACCTCCTCGACAAAAGCTCGATCTATTGAAACTCATTCAAGCTCGACACATGTCTCGATCTATTGAGCTTACGGGATTCAGATTATAGTTAGCAACGTTTTTATTCTAAAAGGCTATTTGTTTTTGGGTTTGTATAATCCTTATTGGACTAGGAAAGCCCAATGTTTGTGTAAACCTATTTGAAATAGGAGAGCCCATTAACCTCCTATTTAAAGGAGGTGGAAAAAGAAACACCATAACCCTAGAGAGCTTCATAAGCCTAGTCTCCTCCTACAAATTAAAGAGTTTTTGCTACATTCCTTGTATGCCTTTGGGTTCTATAACCAAGCAAAGTCTCTTGCACCAACATTGAAGATCTTATTGGTGTTTCTATGTGAAGCTGTTGCAAATCAACTACAACAATCAAAGGGTTACTGTGGAGTTAGTCATGTATTTGGATTTGTGCAAAGGAGTAAGTCGCATACTAGGATTCGCGCATTAGATTGGTTAGTCACGTACTGGGAGTCGTGCATCAAAAAGAGAGATTGTCACTATAGAATAAGTCCAATTGGGTATTGGAGTAAGGTTTCAACTGTATGTTGGTATAAGGTACTGGGATTTCTTTACTTGTAATCGCTTATTTTGATAATAGTGGATTCTCGGGAGTGGTGACCTTAAAATCACCCGGTAGGGTTTTACCTCGATGGTTTTCTCCATTCGTAAACAAATCACTTGTGTCAAATTTAATTTTCGCTGCATTTAGTTATTTGGTGATCTGTTTGTACTACCACATGCTTTGTATATTAATTTGATTAATTAATAAACTTAGCTAATTAATCAAATAATCCATCACAAGAGGTCAATATGTTTTTGGCCTATCAAGTGGTATTAGAGCGGGCACACTCTGATTAGGGTTAATCTTTGCTATATGATCCATTGACCCCTATTGTCATGGAAACTCTTGATTTTTTTGATTTGTATGATCTTATGTTGAATGATAATGATGATATTCAAGATGCCTATTGCAAGCTTTATAATTTTTGTATGAAATCTCTTTAATATTCTACAAAATTAAAAGCTAAATTTAAAAAGGTCAAGCTTGAAAAAGATGATTTGATTGCAAAATTGGATGAAGCCAATAATTTGAATGAGAATTTTAAAAATCAAATTTCATCTTAGGTGGACAAATTAAAAGTTTGGAAGAGCAAATAGTTGAATCTAAAACTGAAGTTGAAAAATTAATTACTGCCAAACTTGTTGTTGAGGCTAACTCAAAAGAAAAGGATTTTTATATCCCTTCATTTAGAAGGAATAATGAAGAGTTGAAGGCTGCTAGGATAGACAAAGGTAAAAATTCTGATGTTAACGCTGAAGTTTCTCAACCTATGTCTAAAACTCCTCCTAGGAAGAATAAAAATTCTGAATTTGTCCCCACTTGTCATCATTGTTATATTGTTGGTCATATTAGGCCAAATTGTCTTAAATTAAGGTCTTTGTTGACCTCCAAGGTTAGACCTCCTTTTAGGAAACCGAGTAGTTCTAAAACTACTCATGTTTGTCACCATTGTGGTGCTTCTGGTCACACTCGTCCTAATTGTTTCAAGTTGTTTCCTCATAAGTGAGTGTCCAATAGGTCTCATCCTTTGTCTAAAGGCTCTGTACCTATTCTTGGTGAGTTATTAAAAGCTTTGAGCTTTTTAACTCAATTTCAGGGGTATTCTAATTCCTCTATGTCCTTTAGTAGTCATACTAGGATACGTGTCTTTTCATCTTCATGGACAAAGACTCGTGCTGTGTGGTGATAAAGGATCCTAAGACTTAATTGTCTTTATGTTTGTCCCTTACTTTAATTCTTTCTATCTAAAGTATGACTCTCTTGCTTGTTTTCTTATCTTTTTGGTATCATGCTTTCATGTATATGCATCTTGTTTTATGCTTTGCTTTGTTTAATATATTTTTGTTTGTTTATTTTCAGTTTTGTTTTGTTTTGTTTTTTTTTTTATAAAAAAAGTAGAAAAATACAAAAACAGTGTGTGTTTGTGTTTGTGTACATTGGTACTTGTGTACCTTGGATGGCCATTGAAATAAAGTTTTCTAAACTTTGTATCTTTTATAGCTTAGATGAGCATTTCTATACATAACTAAGCAAGTGAGTTTTGTGGCTCGTGTTTGTGATGAGTAAGATTAATTAATCTTTTGTACTTAACACTCGTATCATTCTTTTTGACGGGAAAGACTAGAAAATCCTACGAGGAAGGCATAAATAACCATCTCACCACTATTGCCCGCCAATCATGAAACGACAACTGTATGCTTTGACATAGCAAAAGTGCAATGTCAAATGCTTAACATCATTGGGTATTTCTTTTCTCTATCTTATATGCCCATGCATGGTTTGCTTAAAAGAAAAATATGAAAAGAAAAATAAAACCAAAAAGAATAAATATGCTTTATATATGATTGCTAGTGTGTATTCTAGGAGATATGGGAGTTATAGGATGTACCTCGAACGGTGATAGTCCTCATCAAACAGTTATGATTGTGTTGGTGTTAAAGTGATTTTCTCATATCTCAAATTGTCATAACATGTTGATTCTTATATAATCCTGTGATATTTTCCACACACGATACGCAATATTCTTTGCTACTTTTGATACATGTGTAAGTACAATGTGACTTGGCCATCACAAGGAATACGTGTGTTAATGTATGCTTACTAAACTGTCTTAATTTGTTTTTGAAATATAAAATTGTTTAGACTTGTATAGTGAGTGTGTGTGTGTTTTGGATCTAAATGCTTGACATTATTTTTTTCATGTTGAGAGATTTTTTAATGGCTTAAATTGTTGATTGGATGGTTGAGTTGCATGTTTGATTGCATTCATGTTTGTGTTTTTCCCTTTTTGAAAAACCAATTTTAAGCAATCTCGACAGTTCCTCAACACTTCTAGATAGCTAGGCTATCTATCGAGCTCTTTAGCTTCTTTTTATCGCAATCTCGATAACTTCTTGATAGATTCTCGATCTATCGAGAAAGTTTTTGTATGCTCGATAGATGCTCGATAGCTTCTCGATCCATCGAGGTTAGCTTCTTCTCGATAGATTCTCGACACTTCTTGATCGATCTAGATACCCTTGTATGCATTTCATTTTTCTTTGTTTTGCATTTTTTTCCCTTGTGTCCATAGCATCTTGTTTTTATTTTTCTTGTAGGTCTATGGTTCCTTGTTCTCCTCGTTCTCTTTATTTTAGTCTTTTGTCTGTCTTAGGTCAAGTCTTTGGCTTTTTATGCCTTTTGACAATCATGTCAAAAAGGAAGAGAAATTTGAGAATTGAATGTCTTTCCTCAGTGGGAGTTATAGACTTAGGGGGAGAACTTCATGTTAAAGGGAAGAAAGTTTTTTTATGTAACTAGCTTAGGAGGAGAGTTAGTTTGATATACTTTGATATTGATATATATTTTGTGTTGTGTATCTCTTGGTTTTGTAACCATTTCCATACATCACGTGTTGTTTCTATATTTGATGATGATGTATGTGTTTTACTCTTTATCTCACATGTGTTGTTTCTTTTCTCTCTTTATACACATGTTTCTTATTTATTTAACTTGTCACTATTTTCCACATGGTACCTTGATTTGTTTTGTTTAGTGCCTTTCAGGAAAGACAAGTTAAAGCCAAGTCAAGATTCCAAACCTTCTTCTTGCAGCAACTTCCAAGGTTCAGATATTTTAGACTAGGCTTATTTATTCTGTAATCTTGAGTAGAATGTATTTTAGGACATTCAATGTACTCTTGTGGTTTTGTCACGGATTGCTAAAGGCTAGCTTTTCTATCGAGCTCTTTAGTTGCTTTTTTTCGCAATCTCAACACCTCTCGATAGCTAGGTCGATTGATCGAGCAACTTTTTGTCCCCTCGATAGCTCCTCGATCCATCGAGCTTCTTTTTGCCTTAGACACCTGCTTGATAGCTGCATCTGACGACCTTTTTAAAGCTCGACACCTCTCGATTTGTTAAGAATTACTGAACTTCCATATATTGGATCAGCGTGATTCGGATCTCATTTCTCTCTATCTCTCTCGACTTCTATTGCCTCTTCACCTCCCAAAACCTTTCTCTCTCACTCCAAACTTCATCCTTAAGGATTTTTTGGCCAAGATCAAGTTTTTCTTCACTTGGTAAGGGTCCTAATCCTTCTTTTTCATGCATGTCCTCTTTCATGACCTAACTTTTGGGGTTTGATGAAAAATTTGGGGTTTTTCAAAATCAAAGAGGTTTTTGCAAAATTTTTGCGATGGGTTTTGTGTTTTTTTAATCTCAAAACTTCATGCATTACATCTCATTTTCATTATAACATTGTTTCATGCATTTTTAGATGTGTGCTTACTTTGTTGCATACTTGTGTGCAGGTAGGATAGGATTGGATTGGGCTAAGCCCATGATGCAATTACCTTTGCATGTCACATGTTCATGCATTCCCATGCATACGTACTTTCTATTCAATATATTTTGATATATTTTTTGATGCTTGGGACTTTTTTGATTGTCTTTTTCTCCCTCCCTCCTTCTCTCTCTCTCTCTCTCTCTCTCTCTCTCTCTCTCTCTCTCTCTCTCAGTTAGTTGCGTCATGGCACCTAAACGAAATCTATTCCATCCCGGAACCTTTTTCATTCCGGGGCATCCACTTCATTTGATCATACTCCTTCTATTCGGTTCCGTGATGAGCAAGCCCGAAAGGACTTCTCAGAGAACTTCTCTTGACGAGGTGTTCATTCGGAATGCCAAGTCATTTTGTCGAAATTCTCCGACATTGACCTACCCATTGTCATTCACAGTAGGGGTCGGGAGTCACTGTGTGACGCCTTGGTCACTTATTCATCCATGCTGATTCAGGAGTTCTACTCCAACATGCATAGATTTGATTATTCGGTACCTCTTTTTGTTACTCGCGTTCGAGGTACATGCATTGTGGTCACACCGAAGTTTTATCTGATGTGCTCCGTGTCCCGAGGGTAGAGCATCCTGACTACCCCGGTTGTGAGCATCTGAGGACTGTCTCCAAAGAAGATCTTATGTCCGCTTTTTGTGAACGTCCCTCTGTTTAGAGTGATCGTCAATTTCCTCCATGTTCGACCTTTGCGAAAGGTCCTAGGTTCAGGAACATGGTGATGGCTTTTGTTTTGCATCCTCTCTCTCACTATAACTCTATTATCGAGTCCCATGCTCAATTTTTGCTTTCTTTATTAGAGCGTCTCACTATAGATTTTCCCCCTCATTTTATTCTTTCCATCTAAGATGTATATAGGGATACGGCGATCCGTGATAAGCTCATCTTCCCTTCGGCTATCACGAGGATTTTACGCCATTTTTTTGTTCCCTTTCCCGTTTTTGACCACTTCTCTGTTATGTGTGCCATTGATGCCGCTATTGTTAAACGGAGCGGGGAGCATCTACGTTTGAAGCAGTCCGGTACAGCAGCTCCTCCCACTCCTTTAGCTCCACCTCCACTCCTTCTTCTTCTGCAGGTGGTGTGACTCTGGATGTGATCATGGCGCAGCTTCAGCGCATGGATGCTTGCCTTGACATGGTTACTGATGAGTTGTGTCAGGTGAACACCCGTGTCGGCTGTATTGCTAGGCGGTAAGCTCACCTTGGTGGCTTCGTAAACTCTCCCTCTCCTCCTCCCGAGGCATCCAACGACGACGACTCCGATGATGAAGATGATAAGGATATGCTAGTTGACCCAGCGATGATGAGATGTTTACTTGATACTTTTACCCTTTGTTACTCATGACAAAAAGGGGGAGTAGTTTTGGATATGGGAGTAGTCATACTCATTGGGGGAGGGTTAGTATAGGAGAATTTTGTTAGGGGGAGTGTTGATATTGAGGGATGTAGTGAGGTTTTATGTATCTTTTCTTTTCTTTCTATTTTGGATACATTGTACTTATATTCTTTATATATGAATGTATGTTTTTCACCTACCCTTACATATGTTGTTTCTTTTCTTTCTTTATGCATATGCCTCTTATTACTTGTATGCAATCTATTATTTATGTTTCACACTAAGATGAATTGATGAGTTTTATTTAGAGTGTTACAGAAATATAGGTTGTCAAAGTCTACTTGCCATAAACTCTCTTTTTGTAAAGTTTTTCAAGAGTTTGTGTTAGAATAGATTTTGTTGTATTCAACAAGTAAATATGAGTTGAGTGATTTATGACTTCTCTCATATCTCATTTGTTTGTTGTAGTTTTATCATAGATTGCCAAAGTGGGAGATTGTTAGGACATATGTGATTCATTGTTATGAACATATGTCACTATTTTATGTAATTGGCTAATCCTTTGACAAAACGCACTTTACTTGTAATTGGGTAGATCTAGGATGTGTTTAATGCTTCAAGAAACCTTGTTTCAAGTTCAAGTGTTAAAGTCATACAAGTCTGTCCAAGAATCAAGTCAGAAAGTGTTGCTCATTAAAGCTCGACAGCTAGCATCTATCGAGATTTAAGGAGAGCTGTTTCAGCCCGAGGCTCGACAGCTTTTCGACAGATAGGGTATCTGTCGAGGTTTATGAAATTCAGACTTTCAGTTCTGTTTTTCATCCAATTTGTGAATGTATGTTTGGGTTTTCTTTTCTCACAACCCTAAACATATATAAGGATTATTTTAAGAGCCGTCAAAGGTTGCGCGAGTGTGAAGCAAAGTTTTGTTTATGCAAATTGTGACTGGAAACAAAATTTGCCCTAGTTCATCTTTCTCTTGAAGAAGCTAATGTGTTTATATACCGTAGGGTTTTGTGACCAAGCAACTTCATGATCTTCATCGTTTGGATGAACTGAAGAACTTTGCAGCCAACATCCTTCTCTAGTTGGTGATCAAGTCGCGTACTAGGATTTGCATAATTGGTTAGTCACATACTGAGAGCCGTGCATTGAAAAGGAAAAATTGTCACTACAGAACAAGTTCAATTAGGTATTGGGGTAAGGGTTCAACTGTTGGTTGGTATAAGGTACTAAGATTCCTTTACTTGTAGCCACTTGTTTTGATAATAGTGAATTCTTGGGAGTGGTGACCTTAAAATCACTCGGTGGGGATTTTTGCCATGTAGGTTTTCTCCATTCGTAAAAAAATCAAGGTGTCAATTTATTTTCTGTTGCATACTTTAGTTAATTGGTGATTTGTTTGTGCTACCACTCGCTTTACATGTTAATTTGATTAGCTAATAAATTTGACTAATTAATCAATTAATTTATCACAAGGGGTCAATACATTTTTGGCTTATCACACACTCTCATGAACTACATTGCCAGTGTCTCCAAACATCTCCTTTTGTAGATGTTTTTGATCCAAAGCCATACTTATCATCAGAAAACTTGAAAATTCAAATGTGTGTGAAATAAAAATTATAATTTTCAAGTTAAAACTGCACAATAAATTTTTTACAAATAAAAGGAAAGCAGAATCCTGATAATAAACATATGAGCTATGGGTTAGGACTTAGGGTAGTCACATAACAGACCATTGGTGTTAAGGCTAAAAAGATCTAGATTGAGTATTGTTATTATTATTCGAAGTTAGTATTTAGGCTTAGAAGAGCTTGCTTGAGTACTGTCATTGTTATTGTCCTTGTCATTGTTATTATTGCTTGTCTTGTGTAACATTGGCCGAATGGAGCTTATAAGCTTTAATTAAAAGAATTCATGTTCCCTTTTTTAGTTTTTAGAATTTTTGTAAGGAGAAAATCAATATAAGTCTGTTACAATCAAAAGAAGTAACCATTTCCAAATAATAATAATAATAATAATAATAATAATAATAATAATAATAAATTTAAAAGTGAAGACTCTTTATTTTCTTTGGTTCAATGTTTTTAAACTACTTTTTGTTACATTTTTTATTCAATGTTTGTCAAGACTTTTTTTTTCTCTTTCTCACACACAAAAAACTCATTCATTTTCATTCACCCTTTTAACTTCTACTTCTTTTTATACACATGCCCACAACCTTTCATGCCATTTTATCTCAAATACACTCAAATAAAAAATGATGTTATATACTTCAACCTTTCAACGACACCTACATAACTTCAACATTGTGGTACCATTTGATTCTAACCTATATTAGTAGGCTACAACCAAGGAAAGAGCTTGTGTTTTAAATTCAATGACGGTAGCTTACAATTTTGATGTTGAAATCAGACGCTGTGGATTTTCTGAAGGTTGTGATTTGCTTTAAGTTTTTGAGAGTTTGTGATTTTGGTTTGGGAAAGTCATAAATGTATTTTTTGTCAGAACTAAAGAATAAGAAAAAAGAAACACCTGATTTATTATTTATGAAGTTAGTTATTTTTTTCTTTATTTTGTGTTAGAACTATAATTTGTAGGTTTCTATGAACATTTCTTTACTACTATTTTGTGCAATATGAGCCATAGTGATAAAAATAAAAATTGATGATGATTTCAAAGAATTTTTCGTTTTTTTAAATGGATACGGAAACCCAAATAAAAACAATTAAATTTTGATAAATAGATGTGTTTTTAGCCAATTTTTCTTTATTAAATCACATTCTCTTTATGTTGATACTTACAAATGATTTACTTAATTTTATTGAGATAATGAATTTAGTGTTTGCGATTGAGATCTCTATATTTAGTTGTGAGAATAGAGTGGTTGAAGAAGTGTTTGAGAGGTTTTTTAAATTTATGTAATTTTAGGATATAAAAATATTTTATACTTTAAATTCTTTGTGGGGGGGCAAGATCCGAACGCAACATAGAGCCCATGGGCTCAATCCAAGAATGGAAAAAGGCTCTGATAGGTCAAGAATGTATTGACCCTTTATGATTAATTAACCAATTAATTAGCCAAGTTGATCAATTAATCAGATTAATAAACAATTTGTGTGGTAGCACAAACAAATCACCAAATAACTAAAAAAGCAGCTGAAAATAAATGAACACTGTAATTTGTTTATGAATGGGGAAAACCTACATGACAAAAACTCTACCAGGTGATTTTAAGGTCATCACTTCCGAGAATTCACTATTATCACAACAAGCTGTTATAAGTAAAAGAATCCCAATACCTTATACCAACTTATAGTTAAACCCTTACCCCAATACCCAATTGGACTTGTTCTATAGTGACAATCTCTTCTTTTAATGCACAGCTCCCAGTACATGACTAACTAATAGATGTGTGGATCCTAGTTGCAACTTAATCACCAACTTGAGAAAGAATGTTGGCTGCAAAGTTCTTTAATTTATCACATTATGAAGATCATGAAGCTCCTTGGTTACAAAACTTTACGATGTACAAACACTGCAGCTTCTTGAATAGAAAGATGAACTAGGGCATATGTCTCTGGTTCACAATATGCTTCTGAAAATTTTTTGCATTAAGTTGCATCAGCTATGACGGCTCTTAAAACAATCCTTATATATGTTTAGGGTTGTGAGACAAAACATCTATTCACAGATTGGAGTGAAATCAGATCTGGAAAACTGATTTTCATAAATCTCGACAGATACTCTATCTATTGAGCAGCTGTTGAGCCTTAGGTTGAAATAGCTTTTTAAGCCTCGATAGATACTAGTTGTTGAGCTTTGAAATCTAGCACTTCTTCACTTGATTCTTGGACAGACTTGCACAGCTTTAACACTTGAACTTGAAACCTTGTTCCTTGAAACATTAAACACATCATAGATCTATCCAAATATAAGTAAAGTGCATTTTTTCAAAGGATTAGCCAATTCTATAATGACATATGTTCCTAACATGAATCATATATGTCCTAATAGGCTCATTCGCACACCAGTTTGGGCTAGACACGTGGATAAGAATATGAGGAGGGAAGACGTAGAGGCCCATCATCTGAGGAGGCCAAAGAGTGAGTACTCCTTAGGAATTCTTCAGCCAGCCACTTGCATCAAAGGACAAGATACTGAGGAAGACAATAGAGACATGTAAGTAAAGAAGAGAGGAAATAGTTGGGTAAAGTAGCCATCACCTCCACATTCAATGCACTGTACCAACTTAACCGGCCGCATTAATGAAGGAATGACCCTTGAATCGTAATCCCACAACTCACAGCACATTCTACCACCTTCAACAGAGTCCTGATGGGACAAGCATCCGAATTAATACCTTGAGCTGTATAGGTGGAAGGTTCAGATGAAATGGAAGGGACTGTATAAAGGAAATGTATCCCTCTAAGGAAGGGGAGGAAACATTGAGAAAAGAATAGATGTTGGCCAGACCCGAGGAAGAGTTATTTCCATATTTTGTACTTCTTTTTACCATTCTCTAAGCCCTAACTGACTAACCAAATATCTGGATTGTAATAGAGTATTAAGGTTGACCTTGCAAGCCCATACTCTAACAAATTAGTTACATTGGGCTTGTACAAATTAGTTCCACGATTCTAAGTGGGCCTTCCATTTTTGGGCTCTTACATTCTTATTTATAGATTTCACAATCATTTAATCAGTTTAAAAAATAAAATTTCCTTTTAATGGTAAATAATATGTCATAGTCTTATAGTGCTATATAAATTTTTTTTAATAAAATATGAAATAAAAAAAAAATCAAATTTCAAAGTATTCAATAAAATTGTGGCCAAATATAAATATTATTCAATAAAATAAGTATTATATGTGGGTATTAATATATATAAAAATTATTTCAAATGAAATTGTAAAGTAGTTCGCGCATCGCGTGAGACATCATCTAGTATACATTAAATACTACCTCAAAGAAATTCTTTTTGCACCAATAAATTTGTCAAGGTGCAAAGGTAAGGGAGAAATATATAATTAGTGCAATATTCTAATAGATGCTCCTTGCAGTAGGGTTCTCTGTGTTCTTAAGAGCTGAACCATTTCTGCCTTTGCGTTGGAAGCAGCTTCTTTCTCCTTAACCGATTGGAAGAACCCCTTAATCAATACCTGCATATTTGATGATGGCCGGAAGTACATCTCACAGAAGAAATAAACAATGTTACTTCTTCCATTAATCATAATTTGTTAGGTTCTAAGAATTAGGAATTAATGTATTAGAACTTCAATTTGTAATGTTGGCAAATCATGATCAAAACATTTTTTAAGTTGAGTATTAGACTTGCTCAAAGTATGGCTTTTTATGTAAAGTTGGAATCGAGTTGACTGCAGAATTCACTGTTCACTTTCTGCCTGACTCGATCGATCGAGAATTAGACTCGACCGATCGAAAATCGAGCCGAACGTTTTTCTACAGAATTTTTCCAACTCAGCCCTAGCCCATTTAATGTATAGGGTTTTATGTTTGCCCTAAGTATATAAGGGAAAACCCTAGCCACGTTTTTAGAGTTCTGAATGCTGTGTTTGTGAATCTCATTGTGAGATCTAGAGGTGTTTACCTTGACATACACTTAGGGTTTCCAAACTCAAGATTTATGTCAAGAGTTTTGTAAATCATACAGTTGCAGAACCAAAGAGGTTCAAAGATATACAAGCAGGTGCACTTGTGAATTGCTGAAGAATTCAAGAAAGAAGGAGTCCATGAATCTCGGAGCTATCATGGGGTCGTGGTAGTAAGTTTCCTATACTGGATAGCAATAGGATGTTAGTGGTCTAAGTCTTATTGTGTAAACTTCAATTCTTTCATAATGAATTCAGTTTTACCTTGAGGATAGTTAGGTTAAATCCTCCCCAGGTTTTTTACCGGTTTGGTTTTCCTGGGTCATCAGATTTTTGTGTTCTTTATTTTCCGCTGCTTTATTGTTTTTGATTATTTGTGTTAACCTAGACTTGTTTAAATTACCTAAGTTAATCACTTGGCTAATTCTTTAGGTTAATTTGTTGGGTTTAAGGGGTCATCAGTTTTCCTCATTTGTTCCTTCGTTCTTTGAACGAGGTACATCGGTCTAGTTCTACGGCTCATGCTTTATTCTTTCCAGTTTTTATTCATAGGATTCTCCTTTTTCTCGGTTTAGGTGATTTTCCTGCTTCTGAGCCTGTACATGTTATTGCTCCTATAGGTGCTACCTTTTTGAGGCAAAGGGCTGCTCAACTTCGAGCTAGCTCTAAGCGTCCTAGGTAGAGCCTTCTGGTGTCACTCCACCCCCTTCTTCTTCTACAGATGCTCCTGCAGCTGAGACGTCTGTTGATCCTGCTGCTGCTGCTGCTGCTGATGTTCCTCCACCTTTTGATGATGTTTCTGACCTTCTTCGGACTCTAGATACTGTCGTGACTGTTCAGGCGGCTCATGGTCAGCTTCTGGTGGACATCCTTGATGAGCTACGTGCTTTGCGAGCAGATTTGGCGAGTTCTCGTCATTCTCCTCCATCTTCTTTTGATGATGATTGAGTGCCCTTTGGCAATTCGTCACAAAAAGGGGGAGTATATTTTGGAGAGTTTTGTAGAGGAGATTTTTGTTTTAGGGGGAGTTTTGTACTTTGTAGTGATACTGCGGAGCTTGTGGAGTTATTAGATTGTATCTAGGCGCTTCACTTTGTATTTACATTTTTGGCTCTTGATTAGGAGATATTTTTGTTAAGATACATTGTTATCTATTATGTTTCTTATTTCACTATGCTACTTTGCTTATTGATTTATATTTATGATGTTATTTATGATATATGTCTTTATTTTGTGTCATGTAAAATCAAAATTTTTTTATATTCCTTATATTTTCCACACATGCATTTATGTGCTTGTTAAGTGTTACAGGAATATATAGGTTGATTCAGTCGTGCTGCTGTCTACTTTGCAACTGTTAGATAGTAGTTAGGTTGAATTGTTTAAGTGGCTTTTTATTTTGTAATGGGCTGTTTCAATTTGTAAACTTTGAGCTTTTTGTTAAATTTGTGTTTTGTCACGGATTGCCAAATGGGGAGTTTGTTAGGTTCTAAGAATTAGGAACTAATGTATTAGAACTTCAATTTGTAATGTTGGCAAACCATGATAAAAACATTTTTTAAGTTGAGTATTAGACTTGCTCAAAGTATGGCTTTTTATGTAAAGTTGGAATTGAGTTGACTGCAGAATTCACTGTTCACTTTCTGCTTGACTCGATCAATCGAGAATTAGACTCGACCGATCGAAAATTGAGTAGAACGTTTTTCTACAGAATTTTTCCAACTCAGCCCTAACCCATTTAATGTATAGGGTTTTATGTTTGCCCTAAGTATATAAGGGAAAACCCTAGCCACGTTTTTAGAGTTCTGAATGCTGTGTTTGTGAATCTCATTATGAGATCTAGAGGTGTTTACCTTCATAGACACTTAGGGTTTCCAAACTTAAGATTTATGTCAAGAGCTTGGTAAATCATACAGTTGCAGAATCAAAGAGCTTCAAAGATATACAAGCAGGTGCGCTTGTGAATTGCTGAAGAATTCAAGAAAGAAGGAGTCCGTGGATCTCGGAGCTATCATGGGGTCGTGGTAGTAAGTTTCCTACACTGGGTGGCAATAAGATGTTAGTGGTCTAAATCTTATTGTGTAAACTTCAATTCTTTCATAGTGAATTCAGTTTTACCTTAAGGATAGCTAGGTTAAATCCTCCCTAGGTTTTTTACCGGTTTGGTTTTCCTGGGTTATCAGATCTTTGTGTTCTTTATTTTCCGCTGCTTTATTGCTTTTGATTATTTGTGTTAACCTAGACTTGTTTAAATTACCTAAGTTAATCACTTGACTAATTCTCTAGGTTAATTTGTTGGGTTTAAGGGGTCTAAACGAACTTACATAATTCAACTATGGCAGTAACAAATAATAGAACATACTTCAATATTCTTTTCTTTGCAACCGAATAATACTTGCAACTCACTCGTAATATTACTGAATACTAAACAGTGATTATGACAAGTGCATGTGGTAAATAATACAACATACATAAGGTTAACAATTATATTTCTAACCTGAATTTTACGTGATACATCCAGACAACAACAAAGAGTAAAAAATACAATAATATAAATTCCTTACTTAACAACACTAATGACAAATAAACATGTCCAGAAAGTTACACGATAAAATCCAAAAACTGTTTTAATCCGCTAAAATACCTTGAATCACTATCCATAGTTTATACTCCGTAAGACTAAGAGCTAAAAAGGGTTATTCGTCCTCCATTGTACTAAAAAAAATCTATTCCCATCCTCAATAGTGTTGGTACCACCACTGGAATTAAAAAACTTCGTTGGAAATCTGAAAAGTTCTTCATTTTTAGCCCAAGTTCAGTTCCGTTGCATATTTAATTCAATCAAACACTCCCTAATAAGTAATCAAGTATGTTTTTTCTTAATTAAAGGTTCATTCTTACTTATATCTTTTTTTTATATTGGAAATAGGATAAATACTAAAGTTAGGGTTACGTTTAGGGCTTGATTTGAGGGTTTTTATGTTCTAGTCATATTTTCTTTTAATTTATCAATAAATCGTGAAATCCAATACCAAAATTAAATATTTAGAACAACATTTGATCAGAATAGCTATAAATGGTTAACAAATTATTAAATATTTTATATTTTAGGTTTAGGGTTTCATACATACATTAGGGCTTTGTGCTTTGGCAGTTTTTGGGTCCTAATTTAAGTTTTAAAATTTCAATTTGTCCATATTATGACTGGGTTAAAAAGATCTAACAAAATAGAGTTTTTAGGGAATGTAACAATTATGTGAAATTAGGGCTTTCCAATCCAGTATATAACCTACATAACTTGTTTTAAGTGAAGTGTAGGGTTGGGTTTTTGCATTGATGAATTTTGTTAGTGATGATGCCAAAAATCGTCAGTAAGTCGCACGATCCTCACGTGCTCCCGATAGAAAACCTGCACAACACAAAATTTGAAGACCTTAAGGGGAGTACCGGTGTGGTACCGGCCAACGACCCTCCGAAGGTTAAGTTAGTGAATGCTCACAACCCTAGAGTACAAGAGTTGGGGAAGTTTTTGCGTACCTCCTTTCTGTGAGGGCTCGGGGGTATTTATAGTAGTATGGAGTTGATGTCAGTGGCGTGTTTGGGAAGATACTTCCTTACCGGAACCACTTTTCGATTGCGTGGAGCGTAAGATATCTCTTTGTGAGTGAGCGTGCTGGACAAGATATCTGTTCAGGTTCAAGCGTACGCAACAAGACACCTTCTTTATGGAAGCATGTAGGGAAAGTCACGTTTGTGCTTTCAGCTTTATCCTGTCACTTACTTATCCCATCGGCGTTCTCGGCTTTTCCTCTATCTCGCTCCGCCAGCGTACTCGTCGGCTTGATGAGAGGGCGTCCATCTCGTCTCACAAGTACGGAGGGTCGTCGGCTTGCGTGGACTCGTCAGCTTTCGTGGTCCGTCAGTATTTCCTTAGACAATTTATCCCCATCAGTCCATTTCAAGCCTTTCCACTAACGGGTAATCATGCCTCTATTTTACCCTTATCATTCCAGAACCCTTTCCTTATAGGAGTCTTCTTGGTTAGGGTGAGCATGGGGCACAAGATATTTCTTTATGCACGCATGCGTGGAGACCAAGCAAGGCCACGTCAAATTCGTCGGAGATTCATATATCCCCTTCTGCTTATTGCCTTCAGCTTATCATCTTCAGCTTGCTGAGGTCTCCTGCTTACTGCCTTCAGCTTGCTGAGGTCTTCAGTTTATCCCCTTCAGCTTGCTGAGGTCTTCAGCTTACTGCCTTCAGCTTGCCGAGGTCTTTAGCTTATCCCCTTCAGCTTACTAAGGTCTTCAGCTTATCCTCTTCAGCTTACTGCCTTCAACTTGCTGCCTTCAGCTTATCCCCTTCAGCTTGCTGAGGTCTTCAGCTTATCCCCTTCAGCTTGCCATGCCCAAGTTGCATCCGTCAGGTATGGGGTGGAGCCGTAGACTTTACAACAAGGTTGTCTCTCGTGTGAAGCTGACGACTTTATTTACAACCGTCCCCTTTGACTTCGTCACGGGTTAATTACAAAATTATCCTTATCAGTTAGTGTAGTTTTTTCTTTCTCATTGGCTTGGGTAATGTGGGTTTTATGGCTTTGGGATGTTACTAAGGCCACTGCCTTTGTTTATAGCGTGTTTGTGGAATAAAGTTCTTACCTATAAAAAAAAACGGAGTAAAGTCCATTACTTTTGCATCAACATAAAAAGTGATAAAGGCAATTGATGTGTCTCTAACACTCTCACTCGACTTAGAGCATATAAGTCATATATGCCAAGTTTGGAAAAAAAAAAAAAAAAAACTCTAACGGCCCCTTAATAATTCATTTGTAAATATGTCAACAAATTGGTTTTTAGGCTTCAAAAATAGTTTAGAAACATGTCCACTAGAATACTCTCTTATACAAAATGGATATTTGATGTGCTTGATCGGATGGTCTTCCCATGGATCAAGAGTATATATCACTACAACAAAATGTTTTTTTAGTGACGAAAATTAGTGAGGAAATATTTTTCGTCACTAAAAATATAGCTTTAGTGACGAAATATTAATTTTGTCACTAATAATAACAAAAATTATAACATTTAGTGACGAAATTTATTTTTCGTCTCTATTGTGATATGAAAAATGGGCGCCAATGGAGGGAAACTTTGGCGCGAGCTTAATTTATCTTTAGTGAAGAAATATTTTGTCACTAAATATTAAAATTTTTAGTGACGAAATATTTCGTTACTGTAGGCATTGCTATGGATAGTATTAGTGACGAAAATATTTTTGTCACTACAAGGAAGAATTAGTGACGAAAAATAGTCGTCACTAATAATAATAATAATTTTGTACTCATTCTTTTTAGTGATGAAATCAAAATTCATCACTAAAAGGCTTCTATAGCGATGAAATTTGAATTTCGTCTCTAAAAATATTTACAAAATTTGAGTTTTTTAGTGATGAAATTGATTTTCGTCACTAAAAACTTAAAAGCTTAATGCCTTTTGCGACGAAGAGGAAGCAATAGTGACAAAATAATTCGTTGCTAAAGGCTTCACTTAAAATACTCCAAATAGTACCCAGCTAAAGCCCAAGCTCATTTCGGTCAAAAAAAAAAAAAAATTTCCTAAGCTTCCTATAGCGCCGACAACCCTTACCACAGCAAACTCTTAAGCTTCCAAACCAACCGTCGCCGTTTAAGCTCCCAAACCAAACTTGTTGCCGATGAAGCTCCAAGCGTTGCCGATAAGAGTAACCATTGCCGATAAGCTCCGTTAAGAGCCAGCCGTCGTGATACCGCCGTCAAAAACCCAGCCGATCGCCGACCGTCCCTTGGCCTTCCGATCGCCGACCATCCCTTCGCCTTCCATTCTCTGACCGTCCCTTCGCCTTCCTCGATCGTCTCTTTGCCTCCTGCGATCGTCAACTGGCCCTTGCCTTCCCTGATCTCCAACCCTTCGCCTTCACCTTCACTGCCGATCTGCTTACCCGCACCGATACAAGTATTATTATTATTATTATTATTATTATTATTATTGTTACTACAATTACTATTATTATTATTATTATTGTTACTACAATTACTACCACTATTATTATTATTATTATTATTATTATTATTATTATTATTATTATTATTATTACTACAATTACTATTATTATTATTATTATTATTATTATTATTACTACAATTACTATTATTATTATTATTATTATTATTATTATTATTGTTATTCATGCCTATGGATATCCAGCTTGCTAGGAGGATCAGGGGTGAGCGTGCTTAGAGTGAAGGATCTATGTGTTTTATCTTTAGTCACTGTTTGAAGCTGTAGTTGAACCTTTCAATGTAATAGTGTAGTCATTTGCACTAATGGAAATTAATTGCTTCTGCTTAATTTTGGATCCTTTGAATTAACACTAATTGCTGTTTGGTTATTGTTAATTTGTTATCTCTGCTGGGTTGTGCATTTTTAATTTTTAAATATGCTTTAGCCCTTTAAGCAAGGTTGTTGTGCAGGTTTGCAGTCTCTATTGTGGCATTTATAGCACTTAATGTTGAGGCAGTTAAGCAAGGTTGTTGGTCATTTATGAATCTTGAGGTATAAAACCAGTATACTCTTTTGGTTGTAAATTGTAGGATTTTTTTTAATGATATTTTGTTACTTGTGACTTAAACAAAATTGTCTTCCACCCATACATAATTAGTTTGAACATACGTGATGATCTGATGACACAATGCAAAGGAAAGAAAATTAGATGGCCCTTCTTCAATTGAAAAATTTTATGAAAGGTAGAAGGATATTTATAGTTATAATTTTGGTCAAAGTTTGGGTTTTTTTTTTTGGGTTGATTCCTGATCTGTGCTATAAATGGGCTCAATTTTTTTTTTTTTTTTTAATTTGTAATCTAAGCAATGAGCTAATAAGGCAATTACAAAGTTACAAATACATTTTAATTTCCTGGTTAAAATGCATTTGTTAAAAAAGTGTAGTAATTTATGAGAGGAATCATTTTCAAGACTAAAGTACTTATAAATTTAACTTTTCTTTTGCATGCTAAATACACATTGTTTGCAATAACTTTGGGTTTTTTCTGAAAGTTGTAAGCTTAGCTTGAGCAAAGTAAGTAAATTTTAGTTAAAAACCTTATAAAACTCTATACTTGTGATATTGGAAATTGGATTTGTGGTGGTATGTTGTGTTGGAGCAAGCGGGTGACTTGCATGATGTTTTAAACTAATATTGGGAGTGTTTTTTGTTTCTTGCAAATGTGAATAACTATGCTTGTTTAGATGTGATGAATAGTACTTTAATTAATTTCAATACTTGTAAATACTCTATACTTGTGATGTTTGTGATCGGTTTTGTGGTGGGTTATTGTGTTGGAGCAAGCGGGTGGCTTGCATGGTATTATAAGGTGGTTTAAACTAATATTAAGAGTGTTTTTGTCATTTCTTGCAAATGTGAATGACTATGCTTGTTTAAATCTGATAAATAGTATTTTAATTGATTTCAATACTTGTAAATACTCTATACTTGTGATGTTTGTGATTGGTTTTGTGGTGGGTTGTTGTGTTTGAGCAAGCGGGTGGCTTGCATGGTATTATAAGGTGGTTTAAACTAATATTGAGAGTGTTTTCATTTCTTGCAAATGTGAATGACTATGCTTGTTTAGATGTGATGAATAGTACTTTAATTGATTTTAATACTTGTAAATACTTTATACTTGTGATGTTTGTGATTAGTTTTGTGGTGGGTTATTGTGTTGGAGCAAGCGGGTGGTTTGCATGATGTTATAAGGTGGTTTAAACTAATATTTCTTTCTTTCTTGTAACGTGTGTGTGTATATATATATATATATATTTATTTATTTATATTAATATATGAATATAAACATAAAAATAAACAGAAACACACACACACACACACATATATATATATAAACATTTTATTAATTTGGCCTCTGATTGGTTATTAGGATAAAAGAGAGGAAGTGATTATAATTTTAGATCTTGATAATATGTAATATATTCTTTCGTTTTTCAAATTATAGAAGGTTATTAATGCAAATACTAAATATTGCCAAATCACATAATGTTTCGTTTTATTTTGATAATGTTGTCTTTCATATACATTTATGTTTGACTTTTTTAGGTAAGGTTGGAGAAGTAGCTCTCCTTATGATCTTTCTTGATTAATTTGGATTGTGTGGGTACCTTGGTGGGGAGTTTTATTCATGGATAGGTTAGGCAGAAGACTCTTAAGTCTAATTTCATATTCCTCATTAAAATAGGTGCATTCCTCTTTAGATTCCAAAAGTTTTGTGGTTTTGGTATGCAAAGGTGTTTCAAATTCATGGAGAAATCTCTGGGTTTTTTTATTTTTATTTTTTCAATATAATGTTATATGCTCTTACAATGTAAACACTATGAACTGTGAGCTTTGGCTTAAGGACACAAAAAAATTATCCTGGGTTTGTTTACAGTAGTTTTAGCTGAGGTAATAAGTCTATAGCAAATAAGGCTATCAAATCTTATAATTAATCAACTCATCCAAATAACTGATGTGGGGAATATCGCATTTTATTTATTTATTTATTTTATTGTTGACTCCATTTATATATCATTCTTTATCTTTTTTTCATTTCCTTGAAACAAAAGAACAGGGATGAAGCCAAAACTTAGAGTTAGGGGGGAGCGGTTTTGTTGTTAGCTATATGCAGTGGCTTTGGCTTAGCCAACAAATGTTTTCTTTTATTATTATTTTTTTATGTGTGTATAAAGTGTGTCTTTTGTTGGTAAGGACAAAATTATTTTGTTTAAAGTTTTTTAAAGGGGTAAGTTATTTATTTTTGGTAAAATTGGTTGATTAGTCTCCAAAAAAAAAAAAATTAGTTTTGCTATTACCTATTGGTAATTTTTGTTGTTGGGCTAATATTTTGGGCTTGTATTTTTTTTTTTTTTTAGATTTTAGACCTTTAATTTTTTTTATGGACTTTAAAAGGAGGAAAATACTAGATCTACACATTTTTTTTACAAATTTTTATTGTGATTAGTGGTTATTAGTAAGTAAAAAAATAATGTAAGTGGAGGACTTAGATGCAAATCAGTAAGAATTTGCTACCTCAATAACTGTAGCATTTCTCTTATAATGATCAATAAGGGGTATAAAATGTAATTTTATTGAACAAAGTTGCTAAAATTAGTACCTAAATATATAGTTATATAATTATACTATTTAAAAAAAGAAATTAGGGGGGGCCGTTGCCCCCTCTAGTCCATGAATGGCTCCGTCCATGCAATAGAATGCAAATAGAGAATGTTTGGATAGTATTTGATAGAATCCTTGAGCTCTAAAAGAAGCACACACTCCTCAAATTATAGATGAAGAATATGCAGCATCTTGTGTCTCCATTTAGAGAATATTTCAAACTTAATCGAATATTCTCCATGCAAGACCAAGGAACATGGTGATAGTCACGGTCCAAATGACGCTCCTAGTTTAGGACAAAGCAATGAGCATAGTGATAGCATCTTTAATGAAGGATGGTTATTTTTTAGAAAAAAAAAACATTTAAATAAAAGCACCATGAACGTAAACATAAAACTGAACATAAATAAGTGTATATATGTTTTTGGTATTAATTATTTTCTTACTAAGAGCATATGTTATTTCGTATTTGAATATAAACATGAGAATAGATAAGGTTTTACTCACTAAGGTCATAAGGCTTATAAAATAATTTATTATTATTATTATTATTATTATTATTATTATTATTATTATTATTATTTAAGGGGCTTCTTCTATTTGAACTCTTATTTGTGTATGCCCAAAAGTACCCGCAAACTCACTTGTTTAGAAAGTTTAAATAATAAGGTTAGACATGTAAAATTAAAAATTTTAAAACTTCTAAATTTTAGATAAATTTAACAATAGTTTTTTTTTTTTTTTTTCCATTCATGTTTCTCCTTCTTCCACTTTTCTTTGTCAAATAAAAATGTTAGTACGCTTTTCGGCTCAGAACGACTAAAATGGGTAGGGAATTTCTATTTGCTATTGAAAATAAAATAGCTCCTAAATTTTAGTTAAATTTTAAAATATAAAACACTCTACTCATTGTTAAAAAGAAAAGCAAGTTAAGAAAAAAATAAGTTACGTGTAGATTTTTTTTTTTCTTTGTTCTCTAGAACACATCTACTTCCACATTCCCACTAACTTTATATTCCCATTCTGGCACATCTATTCCCACATTCCTAATAATTTCAAACATCCTAATATCAAACATTTACTACATTAATTAGAGAAAACGTATAGACATGTTTAAGAGAGGCAAGAGCCTAGAAAGGGCATTCAAAGGAAGGAAATCATTCAAAACCCAAATAAGAAGCTATGAACATGCAATTTGTTTTTAATAAATTTCATTATATTGCTTTCTCTTCCTCTTTCTCTAATTGTTCCAACCCTAAAACATTCATAAAAGTGGGTTCTGTATATTTAAATATCTCATCTTAATGAAAAATTATGACACTACAATAATTAAAAAAAAAAAATACTAAGTATTTTAGCGCGCATACACACATGGGAGAGGGGAGAGGGGAGAGGGGATAAGGTTTTAATGACACTACAATATAATTAATGATTCAACAATACCTCTCTTCATATTTTATTATGGGAAATGCTAACGAGTGCCCTAAAGAAAATTTAAAAAAAAAAATTTAATTCCACTTTTATGGGAAATGAAAAAAGCTGTCAAAATATTAATTACTTTTTTTCATTTCCCTTAAAAACTTTCTTTAAATGAATTATTAATGAGTGCCCTAAGGGCACTCGTTAGCGTTTCCCTTCTATTATTATCTCTCCCCTATATATTAAAAAGATTGGGAAAGTTAGTTACCCCTCCTTACAATGTTTAAAATACCTCCAAAATTTATTAATCACGGCTCTAAATAAAAAATAAATGAGGGTATAAATGTAATTTGCACTACACATATTTAATTTAAACTCAAATTTAATTTAAACTCAAAAGCAAATACCTTTTAAGTTTGAGGCGCCGAACTACACATAAGTTTTCCTCTTTTCCGAAAAATGGTATTATGTTGATGTTAGCTGAAGGTTGTGTTCTTGATGTAATTATATCAAGGACACAACCTTCTTCTTCTTCTTCATCTTCTTTTAAAGTTTAAAATTTTCTTCTTTTTTTTTAACTTTTTCTTCATGCATTCCCTTTTCTTTTCTTCCATATGCATTCCTCTTGAATCGAGTCCAAATCTTCTGTCTCACTTTTCTTGTTCCACTCTGTACTCCACCAATAAATGCTTGCCACGTGTTAACTTAATTAATTAAATACTACTATTAATTAATAATGGTAATATTAATAGTAGTATTTAATTAATTAAGTTAACATGTGACAAGCATTTATTGGTGGAGTATAGCGCGGAATAGGAAAAGTGGGACAGAAGATTTAGATTCGAATCGAATCTGTTAGGTTCTAAAGACTAGGATCTAATGTATTTAGAACTTCATTTTGTATGTTGGCAAACCATGATCAAAACAATGTTGAGTCGTGTGTTAGACTTGCTCAAAGTATGGGGTTTATTGTAAAGTTGGAATCGAGTTTTTATGCAGAATTACTTGTAACTTTCTGTGAGACTCGATCGATCGAAAATTAGACTCGATCGATCGAAAATCGCACAGAACGTTTTTCTGCAGAATTTTCCAACTCAGCCCAAGCCCGTTTTAATGTATAGGGTTTTATGTTTGCCCTAAGTATAAAAGGGAAAACCCTAGCCACGTTTTTAGAGTTCTGCAGAGTTCTGTTTTGCTGTGTTTGTGAATCTCATTGTGAGATCTAGAGGTGTTTACCTTCACATACACTTAGGGTTTACAAACTTGAGATTTATGTCGAGAGTTGTGTAGATCGTTACAGTTGCAGAATCAAAGAGCACAAAGATATACAAGCAGGTGCGCTTGTGGATTTGCTGAAGAATTCCGGAAAGAAGGAGTCCGTGGATCTCGGAGCTATCATGGGGTCATGGTAGTAAGTTTCCTACAGGCAGGTAGCAATATGACGTTAGTGGTCTAAGTCTATTGTGTAAACTTCAATTCTTTCATAGTGGATTCAGTTTACCTTGAGGATAGCTAGGTCAAATCCTCCCCAGGTTTTTACCGGTGTGGTTTCCTGGGTCATCATATCTTTGTGTTGTTTATTTTCCGCTGCTTTATTGTTTTTATATTTATTTGTGTTAACCTAGTTTAATTAAATTACCTAAGTTAATAACTTGGCTAATTCTCTAGGTTAATCTGTTGGGTTAAGGGGTCTAAACGAACTGACAGAATCGAATCATACACCTATGAGGTGCTGATTGCCAAATCTCTGCCTGTACAATATGACTTAACAACAACTTATTAAGGTCTATAATAGCTTATTAAGTCAAAGAAAGATCTACCACTCCTTCCACCTTTCCATGGTAGTGACTTCGCGCCCATTTGTGCAAGCTTAGCTTGTCAACATATCATATGTTGGCAGTTGGCCTGTTATACTCACAGTCTCAAGAACAACATTGCCAATATCTCCAGACATCTCATATTGTAGATGTGTTCGATCCGAAGCCATACTTATCATCAGAAAACTTGAAAATTCAAAGGTGTGTGAAATAATAATAATAATAATAATAATAATAATAATAACAACTCAAAAGTTATAATTGTACAGTGAATTTTGTACTAATAAAAGCAAAATCCTAATAATAAAGATATGAGCTACGATTTAGGGACTTAAGGTATTTACACAATAGAGACAGAAGGGAGTTTCACATACATATGCACATAAATTAAGTTTGAGTAAAATTTCTATCTTATATTAAAAAAAGCTAAGAAGATCTAAATTAAGTATTTTTGTTATTATTGGCTGTTGGTATTTAGCCTTAGAAGAGTTAGCTTAATTTACTAATGACATCACTTTTTAATGCATCAATCACAACTTATTATATTAATAATAATAAAAAAAACTAGCAATTTTTTCTTATTAATAGTTGTGAAAGTAATTGGAAAAAATTAGGTGTTCCATATTAAAGAGTAAAAAATAAAATCAATAAAAGCATGCACTTTGGTTTGTTTGATTTGCAATGCAGAAATAGTCTTAGGGTCCGTTCGGTTGGAGGAGTGGAAAAGTGAGAGAATGAAAAATTATGAGAGGATGGAAAAGTGGGAAGATGGAAAATATTTAGTTTTTCCTCTTGTGTGTTCGGTTGGGGGAGTGGAAAAGTAGGGGGATGGAAAACTCTTGTGTTCGGTTGGAGAGAAAAAGGAAAGGATGGAAAATGTAATTTATATAAATTGACTATTATACCCTTGTTATATAATATGTAAGAAATAGATTTATTTTTAATCATTAAATAATATAAAATTTTTCACATCATATATATAAATTTATATTATTATAATGTAAAAATTAGATCAAGTCACGTTGAAAAAAAAAACAACATTTAGTAATGTTGAAAAGAAAAGAAAAAAAAAACAACATTGTTCAGAAAAAAAAAAGAAAAAAAAAAAAGAAGACCAACATTGTTCAAACCAACGTTGTTCAGTAAAAAGAAAAAAAAACCAACGTTAACAACAACGTTGTTGTTGTTAACGTTGAAAAAAAAAAAAACTTTCAGGTCAACGTTGAAAGAAAAAAAAAAAAAAGAAGAAAAAAAAAACGTTGAAAAAAATAGGTAGAAAGAGGGTATTTTTCTAAAAGTGCTACTATAGAACTTTTCTCTCCAGATTTTCCTTTCGATTTGGAAGGAAAAAAAAGGTGGTCCCGGAGAGAAAACTTTCTCTCGAGTTTTCCATCCTCCTTATTTTCCTTCCTCAAATGAACAGTGGAAAACAACATTTTTTACCCTATTTTCCATCCTCTCTATTTTCCTTCCAAATGAATGCACCCTTAGAGAAAAATAAATGAAGTAATCAGTGCAGCCAGTTCCAACGTACGCAAGTACATTCGTTTGTGCCGCCATTGCCCGATTTGAAACCCTATCCTATCGTATAATGAATATTATTATAAAACAACCTCAAAACCCTTGTTGATTTCTTGAAATGTGATGACTTTGAATTCATACAAAACCTTTCTTGCGATCAAAGAAACTAACGTGAAGAACAATGAGTTAGTGGCAGAGTCAGAGGCAAGTATGTACGGCGATAGAGAAACTTGGGTGAGAAACCCAATGCTGGGCAAAGGAGCGTTTGGGTCTGTATTTCTCGCCACTTTCAAGAAATCCAATTCACGCTTTCACTGCTTCCCTTTAACCATGGTTGTCAAATCCGCTGAGGTTTCCCTTTCTGCTTAGTTTCAAAAGGAAAAAGAGGTTCACAACAACGTTCAAGGCTTCCCTTTTGTTATTCACTGCTTTGGTGAAGAAATCACAACCCAACAAAACGGTGAGAATGTGGTTTATAACTTGTTGCTTGAGTATGTTTCTGGAGGAACCTTAAGCGATTTGATCAAGAAATCAGGAGGGGTTGGTTTGCACGAGTCTAAAATTAAAAGGTACACCAAATCCATGTTAAAAGGGCTTAGTCATGTTCATGATTGTGGTTACGTACACTGTGATTTAAAGCCTGAGAATGTGTTGCTTGTGAGTAGTACTAATGAAGGTTTTGTGGCAAAGATAGGGAATTTAGGGTTGGCTAAGAGATCAGAGCAAAGAAAGAAGGGGAGGTTGGATTACTTGAGAGGCACGGCATTCTATATGGCACCTAAAACTGTGATAGAGAATGTACAAGACCCTAAATCTGATATTCTGGCTGTAGGGTGTGTGGTGTGCAAAATGCTTACTGGGAAATCTCCTTGGGATAGAGAGGAAGAGTTGGATACAGAGGAGCTTTTGCGTCTTATAGGCAATGAACGCGAATTGCCTAAAATTCCAAGTGGGATTTCGAGGAAGGCAAGGGATTTCTTGAAGGCTTGTCTTGTGAGGTTACCCATGTTCAGGTTCACGGCAGAGATGCTGTTGGATCATCCCTTTCTCGCTGGTGTGGATGAACCTGAACTACCCGCTGTTTCAAGTTCTTCATGAGCTGAAGCTGATTTTAAGCTTTGTGATTCTTCTTTTTCAGATGAAGATGATTTGATCTCTTGTTTGTGTTCAGAGGATGATGAAAATTTTGGAGTAAGATTGGTTGTGAGCTCAGATGAGGAAGCGCCTGTTGTTGGTCAGAAAAGGAAAAGGGTTGCATTTGATGATGACAATAAATTTAGGACAACAGCACAAGCTAATTTGAAATTTCCTGCTTCATTCGTACCCGTTGGAGCTTAATTGTATATTGTTACAAGATCTTGATATAGTAGTCATAATATGCTATAGGTAGTAGGCATTCAATTGTACTTATTCTTGAAATATAATCCAATCAACAGCACCCAATTTTTGCAAAATCATGCTGCATTTTTTCAATTACTGTTATTTTTGTTTGTTCTTCTTTTTATTGTGTTCTTGTTTGACTCCTGATAGTTGAGAGAATCTATATACTTAGCTTGTTTCCCCTAATTTTGTATAGTGACATTCCAACCATGGCACATTGCATGTGCAATCTTGTATGATTTAACAATTAAGATCTCTACCGCTTTTCTGTCAAAAAAAAAAAAAATTAAGATCTCTGCTGCGAGTTCCTTTTTCGGTAAACTAGGAGCTCCCACATATATTTGGAAGAAGATTAAAATAGAAGGAAACAAGAGAGAGAGGAAGTATTAGAGGGAACTATTTTCTTACTCTTAAAGAGTGTTCTATTTCTAAATCAGGCAATTGCAAATCAGTTTCAAGTTGCCTAATTAGAAGAGGTTTCAGTGACTACTTCCTTCCAATATTATCCATGCTTTCTTGATATTGACACTGGGACAAGAAAGATAACTTAGCGTGTGTTTGAATACTATTTATTTGCTAAAAATTGAAAACTGAAAACAATAAAAATATAATTTTTGATTACTGTTAACTTTTTACTGTTCATATGCCTATTTGCACTGTTCATGTCCCATGAACAGTGCAAGAGGCGCTGAGATGAAAAAAAAAAAAAAAAAACAAAAATGCATCTGATGCAAACCAAACAGAACCTTAGTATTTTGTAGAGGCATGGGTGTAAGGATCAGTATTGATCGATTCTAGTCATGTATTCCATTTTATTTGGGTAATCAAAGATGATTTTAATCCCCGTGTTCAACAAACCTGGACTTACTACACACCAACTGCTTTTAAAGAACAATAATATTGCAATCAACACCAGTTTATGAAAGATCATTTTGCGTCAATCTTCATAATACCATGCATCTCAAAAGACTAAATAGTCCTGATGATGTCAAGAATCTGCTCAGTAAGCTACAGGGCTTGCACGCGCTCGAATGGACCTGCACAAGTGAAAAGAACCTCAAAGGGGAGTATCAACGTAGAACCGGCCAACGAGCCTCTGATGGTTAAGTTAGTATTGTTCACAACTCTAGAGTGCCAGAGTCGGGGGGAATTATGCGTACCTCCATTTGTGGGGGCTTGGGAGTATTTATAGTAATACCAAACCTTAACCACGGCGTGTTTAGGAAGATATCTCCTTTTCGGAACTACCCTTGATTAGCGTAGGGCGCAAGATATCTCTTGGGCAGCTAGCGTGTTGGACAAGACATCTCTTTGTGAGCAATTGTGCTGCGCAAGACATCTGCCCAAGTATAAGCGTATGCGGCAAGACACATCCTCTTGTGGAAGCGTATATGGCAAGATGTGTAGTGGTGCCTTCAGCTTAGTCCCATTAGCCGTTCACCCCGTCGGCTACGCTTGCATCAACTTCGTCTCGTCATCATAGTGAGCTCGTCGGTTTGTACAAGGGCCGTCCGTTTAGTCGCGTGAACACGGACGGCCGTCAACTTTGTGTCGTCGGCTCCCTTCAGATTATCCTTATCAATTGCCCCCTTACTCCTCAATCTCGTCAGCCTTAGCTGTCGGCTTGGGGAGTAAATCTTCGCGTGGCAGACAGGACATTAATTGCCAGCCTCCTCGAGCAGCCTAGATGTCGGATCACATGTCTTGGATCGACTGGCCCTATGCCTGGACGGGGGCGTCGCTTCGTCTTCTGCGCCATATCCTCTCTTATATATATGGCCCACTTTCCTTATTTCTCTCCTTTATTACATTCCTGCTGATCAGAGAGAAACCATTAGCTTAAAGAACTAAGACTATCAGTTCGCTTTCGTCTGCGTCTACTTATTAAGTCCGTCAGCTTCACAGAAGTTTCCATAATTTGGTGAGTATTCTTGCTGTTATTATATTCTGTTCGTTCGTGTGTTCATTTGAAAGAGATTTTATTAGAAAGGCCGTCACTTGGGCTCCAAGACCCCCGCAGTCACTTATAGAAAATGTCTAGAGGGGCGACGAGTGAGCAGTCGTCAGTCCGCGAGGGAGCGGGCTACGACGAGGTCTTCCAATTAGGCAATAAGCCCGATGAGGGTTCCTCTTGGTCGTCGGAGGGTGGATCGTCAGCCCAATCTTCTGACGGGGAAGTGGAGGTTTATGGAGGAGGTAGGGTAGCTGGTAAAGGGGAAGTTGGTGACGATAGGGCGGAGAGTGAGAGTGACTGGAGTTTGATTGGGGGCGACGACGCCTTGGAAAGTACGTCCGGAGGCCCTGGGGACGACCATCCATTCATTCTTCCTAAAGAGTGGATGGTTAACTACTTTATGCCGACGATGATGGACAAGGTGTTCAACTCCCTGCAAGCACGCTATTAGATACCTGACGACATCTTAATCCGTCTTCCTCTGGAAAAGGAGAAGTGTTATTCCGGGAAGACCGTGGACGTTTGCATGTACGATGCCATGTTCACGGCAGGGCTGAGGTTGCCCTTGACGGCACTCCACCGTCAGCTAGCCAACTATCTTAGGTTGTCCGTCAGTCAGATCGCCCCTAATGCCTGGAGGGTGTTCATCGGGGCCGAGATTCTGTGGGGTAGCCTCAGTGGGGGGCATCGTCAGCTAACTCTCGACGAGTTTTTCTGGTGCTACCATCCTCACCACATTGCCTCGTCCTAGGGGATCTACCACTTCTCCGCGAGGAAGAAGGAGTTGAGGTTGGTGTCTGACATGCCCGACTCCAATAGGAACTGGAAGGGCAGGTATTTCTTCGTGGAGGGGACGAATTGGGTGTGTCGTCAAGAGGAGTGGGAGACGATGCCCCAAGGTTTTGACAACACCTAGGCCTTCGTCAGGGAATCAGGTCGTCGCCATCAGCTTCTCTTTAGACTTGTTTATTCCTGAGTTCTCATCCGTCTGTTTCTTTTTTTTTTTTTTTTTTTTTATAGCCAGCGCCCGTCCGGAGATCACAGAGGAGCAGGAGGCCTTCATTCTTAAGGTGACGGATATACCTTTGGAGGAGAGGAAGTGTCGTGATCTCATCACACCCAACGCTCTTCACGCTTATTGTGGAAGGCCCAAGCCTACAGAAGAAGCCTGTCGTTTAAATAGCTTCTCCCGTTAACGTAAGCTTCGCCAACTTCCTCATTCCTGTCACTTTTACTTATGGTCTTTTTGACGCACACATTTTTTGCAGAAATGGAGTCGGCCAAGTTGAGGGTGCAGATCAGGGCTGCCGCTGCGCGTAAGAAGTAGGAGGGAAAAGGGAAGGAGGGGGCGTCCTCGTCCCTTCCATATGTCGTCATTAAGGGTGCGCCTAAAAGGAAGGGTGACGGGACTGAAGATCGTCTGTCAAAGAAGCAGACCGTCACCCCTGGGGAGCACCCCACAAAGCCCCCATCTCCTAAACATGGGGCCGAGAAAGGGTTGATGTCGGCCCACGGTCCTATCATCTAGGAGGATGAGCGTCGTCTACTTACCCATAAGGGGTACGCCCTGGAGAGGCTGGAGTCCATCCTCGGGGGAAAGGACGCCGACCCCTGCGTCAACCAGTCAGTGGGTGAGTTGGGGGATTCAGGCCTCTTTGACCTTGCTCGGGTATGCATATACATGTTTATTATTATTTTTTGCTCCGTCTGTTTTCGTGCCAATGGGCTGACGGAGGTTTTGTCTCGCAGGCCATGGTTCACATGAAGGCCATGCAGGTCAAGGAGGTTAAGAGCGAGGAGTTGTTGGCCCGTCAGCAGAAACACATCAAGAATCTGACTGACAGGATGGATTAATACAAGGACGCCTGCCACACCTTGAATAGGGATGTTAAGGAGCTGAAAGGGAAGCTCGAGGAGGGAAGCTGTTAGGTGGATAAGGAGCGAAAGGCGAGGGTGACGGGGGAGAAAGAGCTGACGGCTCTTCTGGGCCAGGTGGAGACGGCCAAAGCTGACGCCATGGCCGAATTCAAGATGTCACAGACGTTCATTGACTCCTGTGCCGAGTACTGCGGTGACGGATTCGAAGATTGTCTCAAGCAGATCAAGTCTCTTTATCCTCACCTCAACTTATCGAAGGTTTCGATGGACGACCCTCTGCCATCGCGCTCGTGGGCAAGACCGTCTTGGTTGACGATGACGACCTCAGCGAGTTTGGGATGCATCCAAAAGATGACGGTTTCGTCCTCGCTCAACCTGCCCAAGATAAATCCGTTGCTCCAATAATTCCGTCAGCCGACCCTCATAGTTTTGAAGGTTTCCCTATCGGTGAGGTCCAAAACCCCCCTAAGGATGACGAGGTTATGCCAGATGCTGCTGTTGTTTGAGTTTTTCAACTCCATTTTGTAGAAATTTTTTCTTTGGACATGGTGCCCCGTTGTTTTGAGGGCTTTTATTTATAAAGACAACATTCTCATGATATAATATTTTATTTCCATCATTTGTAGTGTACTGCTTGTTTTTACTTTGAGCTTTGTGGATGATTTCCTCTATTTTTTTTTTTTTGTCACTTCATGGTAGTCCAATTTTGGACTTTTGATGCTTTTTATGATGAAGTCATATCCTTCTAATGAGGTCGTCAGCTTTTAGCATTTTGGAGTGAAATTCATGGTGAGGCCGTTAGCTGTGGACTATACCTCAATGTGTTTTGAAGTTAACCAACTTTAGGGTGAGGTCGTCAGTTTTTTAAGCCGTCGGCTTTTATGCTTTGTGTTTCCTCCTGGGATAGGGTCGTTAGCTTTTAAACCTTCAGCTTTTATGCTTATCAGGCTTTTATGCCTTGTATATTCTCTTAGGATAGAGTCGTCAGCTTTTAAGCCGTCAACCTTTAAGCCGTTAGCTTTTATGCTTAACAGGCTTTTATGCCTTGTGTATCCTCTTAGGGTAGCGTCGTTGGTTTTGGGCCGTCAGCTTCTATGCTTAATTGGCCTTACGCTTTGTATCCATTTAGGATAGTGTCGTCGGTTTTTAAGCCGTCAGCTTTTATACTTAATAGGCTTTTATGCCTTATGTATCCTCTTAAGATAGCGTTGTTGGTTTTGGGCCGTCAGCTTCTATGCTTAACTAGCCTTACGCTTTGTATCCATTTAGGATAGTGTCGTTGGCTTTTAAGTCGTCAGCTTTTATGCTTAATAGGCTTTTATGCCTTATGTATCCTCTTAGGATAGCGTCGTTGGTTTTGGGCCGTCAGCTTTTATGCTTAACTAGCTTTTATGCCTTGCATCCTTTTTAGGATAGGGTCGTCAGCTTTGGGTCGTCAGCTTCTATGCTTAACTGGCCTTTGTGTTTAACGCTTAGCGAAGTGTAGGAGAGACTTTGAATAAATTTCTGAATCTTGCATAATTTCATGAAGGGGGGAAACATGCCCTTTGGATTCCCAAAATACATTAAGGTAAACTAAAAGTAAGGGGCTGTTGCTTTTAATGCCACTCTTCTTTATTGGTAGTACTTTCGTAACTGCTCGGCATTCCATGGATGGTGTAGTTTCTGTCCTTCCAGTGTTTCCAAGCGGTAGGTGCCCTTTCTCTGCCATGACGTGACCCGGTAAGGTCCTTCCCAGTTGGGGCTGAGCTTCCCTTGGGCAGGAACTCTGGTGGCGCTCATGATCTTTCTTAGAACAAGATCTCTGACCTGGAAGCCTTTGTGTTTGACTCGGGAGTTATAGTGTTTAGCCATGCAATCTTGATACCGTGCGAGCCTTTGTTCTACTACTACTCTGGTTTCGTCGATTAGGTCGAGCTGCAGGCGCAAGGCATCGTCGTTCCTGCCTTCATCGTGGGTGTTCACCTTGTAGCTTGTGAGTCCTACTTCGGCTGGGATGACTGCTTCACTTTCGTAGGTTAGCCGGAATGGCGTTTCTCCTGTAGGGGTTCTTGCTGTTATCCTGTATGCCCATAGTACGCTGGGTAGTTCTTCAGGCCATATCCCCTTTGCCCCCTCGAGCCGAGTTTTGATAATTTTAAGCAAGGATCGGTTCGTTATTTCTACTTGGCTGTTGGCTTGGGGGTAAGCGGGGGAGGAGTAATGATTGTTTATCCCCAGCTGCGAGCAGAACTCTTGGAAGGGGCCGTTGTCAAATTGCTTCCCGTTGTCCGAGACTAGGACTCTGGGAATCCCAAATCTGCATACGATGGACCTTCAGACAAAGCTTCGTATGTTTTTCTCTGTGATAGTGGCCAAAGCTTCAGCATCTACCCATTTCGTAAAGTAGTCTATGCCTACCCCCAGGAACTTCAGATGTCGCATAGCTGTTGGGAATGGGCCCATAATGTCCAGTCCCCATTGAGCAAACGGCCATGGGGCTATCATGGGGGTCAGCTCTTCGAACGGCTGTCTGATGATGTTGTTGAACCTCTGGCACTTGTCGCAGGCTTTGACATAAGCTTGGGTGTCTTTTTGCATCGTGGGCCAGTAGTATCCTGCTCGAATCAGCTTATGCGCCAATGACCGCAATCCCGAATGGTTTCCGCATATTCCCTCGTGGATTTCCCTCATGACATAGTCCGCTTCCTCGGGACCCAAGCACCTTAGGTATGGGCGAGAGAAACTCCTTTTGTACAGGCTGTCCTTCATCAATACGAACCTCGTTGCTTGGACCTTCAGCCTTCTAGCGGCCTCATTTTTGTCCGGCAGGGCGCCATCTTTCAAATAAGAGACTAATGGCGTGGTCCAATTACTTTTGGAACCTATTTCCTGCATATTGACAGAGTCTATTAGCGGCAAAACCTGCACAAAAGAGAGCACATTGTCAGGGGTGGTCGTGTGTTCTGATGAAGCGGCTTTGGCAAGGCGGTCGGCTTGCTCATTCTCTTCTCTGGGGATTTGGATTATTTCTGCCTTCAGCTCATCCACCCTTCTTTTTGCTTGATCGAGATACCTTCTCATTTTGTTGCCTCTACACTCGTAGTCTCTGTTTACTTGGTTGACGACGACTTGGGAGTCGCAGTAGACTACCACTTTTGCGGCCCCTGCTACTTTGGCGAGGTCGATCCCGATTATCAAAGCTTCATATTCTGCTTCATTATTGGTAGTAAGGAAGTCGAGGCGGATCATGCATTCGATTCGGTCTCCCTCAGGGGAGTGGAGTACGACACCTATTCCTCCGGCCCGCTTATTTGACGACTCGTTTGTATGTATACTCCGCAGAGGGCGTTCGTCTGCCCCCTAGTCTTCCCCGCTGGTGAACTCAGTGATAAAGTCAGCGACGGCCTGTCCTTTGACAGCGGTACGTGGGTTGTACCGAATGTCGAACTCAGTCAACTCGATCGCCCATAAGGCCAGGTGACCAGCAGCTTCTGGGTTGTACATCGCCCACCGCAAGGGCTTGTCAGTTAGGACAACTATTGTATGAGCTTGGAAGTACGGCTTAGACTTGTGGGCCGCCGTAATCAAGGCGAAGGCAAACTTTTCCATGGGCGGATATCTTTCCTCTACTCCGCGAAACGCCCGGTTGGCGTAGTACAAAGGTTTCTGGACTTTTGTCTTCCTCCCTAACCAAGGCCGTGCTGACGGCTGCTGGGATACGGCGAGATAGAGAAAAAGCTCCTCCCTTGGTTGCGAGGGACTCAGTAATGGAGGTGAAGAAAGATAGGCCTTCAGTTCCTTGAATGCATTTTGGCATTCGCCTATCCACTCGAAAGTTTTCTTCAGCGTGCGAAAGAAGGGCAGGCATTTGTCTGTCGCCCTTGATACGAACCTGTTCAGGGTGGCCACCTTTCCATTTAAGCTTTGTACCTCTTTTACATTTTTCGAGGGGGCTATCTTCATTATGGCTCGGATCTTGGCTGGGTTGGCCTCGATGCCTCTTTGAGATACCATAAAGCCGAGGAATTTTCCTGCTGGTACTCTGAACGCACACTTCATTGGGTTGAGCTTCATGCTGTAGGAGCGGAGGGTTCCGAATGTCTCTTTGAGGTCCTTCAAATGGTCCTCTTCCCTTCGGCTTTTTACTAACATGTCGTTGACGTATACTTGAACATTCCTTCCTATTTGGTCGGCGAACATCTTGTTCATGAGTCTTTGATACGTGGTGCTCGCATTCTTTAGTCCGAACGACATCACCTTGTAACAGAAAAGACCCTGGCTGGTAACGAATGAGGTCTTCTCTTGATCTGCCACGTCCATCCGGATCTGATTGTATCCTGAGAATGCGTCCATAAAGCTCAGTAGCTGGTGTCGGGCTGTAGAGTCCACTAGCGTATTAACTCATGGGAGGGGGTAGCTATCTTTAGGGCACGCCTTGTTTAGGTCCGTAAAGTCTACACACATGCGCCACTTCCTGCTAGCTTTTTTGACCATCACCACATTGGCTAGCCAGTCGGGATAGTATACTTCCAGGATGAAACCCGCCTCCTGTAATTTGCCGACTTCCTCTGCTACTGCTCGGTCTCGCTTTGGGGCAAACACCCTCTTCTTCTGCCGGACGGGTAGGAAGGTGGGTGATACGTTCAGCCCATGTACTATGACTGAAGGGTCGATTCTCGGCATGTCTTTGATAACGCCTTAAAATGTATACTTGTTATATATTTATGTGGGCGTTATCTCCTTATTACTATGCTTAATTTGTATAATTAAGTCATGATTTTCATTAGTCCCTATTATTTATCTTTACATAATTTCTTGAATAAGATGTCATTCATTGTGTGTAATTTTCTACTTTCAGGAAATTATGTCAGAAGATGAGTTTACAGGAATTTGTGAGAGAATGGAGGCCAAACTAAAATTAAAGTGGAGCTAAAGAACCATGTTTAAATGTCTAAGGAGGTGCAGCTGGAGTGCTTGGATTGTCTACCGAGATTGGAAGCTTCAATTAAGGAAAGAAATCAAAGAGGTGAAATCTGAAAAGAAAAAATCTGATTTGAGCACTGATCAGTATTTTGGGCGTATCTCTCTCCTCAAAAATCCAATTGACACAAGGCCAAATGGGTTGGAACCATGACTTAAATTTCTATAACTTTCCAGTTTTAAGTTTTGCGAAATTCTCAATTTTTGAAGGCCGAAATTAACTCACAAGTTACCGCTATAAACCTGGACGGAAATTAAAATATAAAAGTTTTATTTTCTTTAGATACTTGGACATTAGGGTTTGGAAGGGAGGCTGTGAGAACAAATTTTGGGGAGAGAAAGCCTTGTATTTTCCTTTCTCTAATGGCAGCTTAAACACTTTGCTAGGGCTAGGGGCTATGTTTCTTCTATACGATATGAATATTCAATGTGATTCTCTCTAAGATTTTAGACAATAGCATATTTGATTGTTCAATTAGATTTCTTTTTGATATTACTTCCATGCTTTCAATAAGTTCAATCATGTTTTTCTTATTGTTTAGATGAATTTCTAATAGTTTCAAATAGAAATCAGGTTTTAAAGTGAATGGGTTTTTCTGAAAAGTTTTCTAACCGCATTATTAATCGAGGTTATAATGCATTCTTGAATGGTCTCAGTTCAACTGAATCATAAGTTTTTAATTGTATAAGAACAATCAATTATGAAATATATATTTTCTTAGATCACAAAGAATCTCATATCGATATAGGGAAACACCCCGATGCCCTGGTATTTACATTATTGATTTAAATTAGTTTTTATTTTTATTCTTGTTAACAATCACCAGCCAAAAATTATTCTTCATCTTCACCAAAAGTTTTTGTTTAATTATATTGTCTTTGAATTTACCCCGCTCCTTGTGGTTCGACCTCGGTACTCCGAGAATTATATTGCTATGATCTCCTGCACTTGGGAGTGAGCAAGCAATTTTGGCGCCGTTGCCGGGGAGCTGCTGCGTGTTTAGAGACAATTTTTGGGAGCAAAGCACAACCGGTGGAAATTTTTCTATTGGTAACTTTGTTCCATTATTTTTCCCTTTATTTTGTTTTTATTTTTCTGTTTGTTTTTAATTTAATTTGTTTTGTTTTTATTTTGTTGCATGAGCATTTGGGTTAGAAATAAGAGAGGCAGATTAGAAATTTTTGAAACTTACTTTGGTAATCTTTTTGTCACACCTTCACCTTTACCTTCTTCATCAATCATGGGTGATGAAACACGTAATAATCATGAGGAGAATAGAAGAACTATGTATGAATTGTTGCATCCCACACAAAATTCTGTTCCTTCATGCATCATGTTTCCACCTAATGCACCACATGTAGAACTGAAACAAGGTTTATTAGCAATACTTCTTGACTTTAGGGGACAACAAGGTTTATGAATTCTTTCCTTTTTCACTTAAGGATAAGACAAGAAGTTGGCTTTACACCTTGAAACCTAGGTCTATAGGTAGTTGGGGGGAGATGGCCCAAGAGTTTTTTAAGAAACATTTTCCTCCTCACAAAGTCCAACAAGTAAAAAGAAGGATAGCTAGTTTTGTCCAAGGAGAAAATGAGACCTTATACCAAGCTTGGGAATGGTACAAAGATCTTTTCAATTTCTGCCCAACTCATGGGTATGAAGATTGGAGGTTGGTTAGCTATTTTTATGAAGGACTTACACCTAGGGACCGACAGTTTGTTCAACTCTCATGCGGAGGGGACTTTTTACAAAAAGAACCTGAAGATGCAATGGATTATCTTGATGAGATAGCTGAAAACTCTAACACATGGACTGGACCTAGCCCTATAGACTCCACTGATAGGACTAGAACTAACACTACCACTTCTAGTGGAAGTGTTTTCAAGTTAAGGGAAGATGATAACATGAGTGCAAAAATCAGCATGTTAACTAAAGAAATTGAGGCACTCAAAATGCAAGGAAATAGGAGTGTTAGTGCTACCTTTAGAGAGGACCCAATGGAGGTGTGTAAAATCTGTCATGAGATAAACCATGCAACAAATGAATGTGCATCGCTTTCATCATTCTTAAATGTGCCAGAAGAACAAGTACATGCATTTAATTCATATTGGCCAAATAATTTTTCACATTCTAACAATTATAATCCAAATATGCGAAACCATCCGTATTTGAGTTATAAGAGTGACAATGTGTTGAATCCTTCTGCTCCAAGGAATTTTAATTCACCATATGCATCATCATCATCTAGACCTTCCTTGGAGGATGCACTTAGTACTTTCATTCAAAGGCAAAGTGAGCAAAATCAAAAGTTTGAATTTATGCTTACTAGGCTAGATGAAGAGGTAAGAGAGACCAAGAGTCATATAACTAGGCTTACAAATTCATTGAGTGGGATAGAGAGAGGGAAGCTTCCTTCCCAAACTCAACCTAATCCCATCAATCAAAATCTAAAAATTGGCTCTAAGGATAAATATGAGGAAGTAAAAGCTGTGACCATTTTGAGGAGTGGTAAAGAGATTGATAAAAGTGCTCCTTTAATAGCTAAGAAATCTAAGGAGACCCCTGTTGAAAAAGAGAAGGATGAAACTAAGTCACTTGGGCTTGATGACATTGAACAATGCCCAATCCCTCCACTATTTCCACAAGCCTTAAAATTACCTAAGAAATTGGACACTACATCTGAGATATTAGAGCATTTGCATCAAGTCAAGATAAATTTGCCATTGTTGCATGTTATCAAGCAAGTGCCTGCATATGCCAAGGTAATTAAGGACCTATGCATTATCAAGAGAAAGCATCATGTGAAGAAGACCGCATTCCTAACAAAACAGGTAAGTGCAGTTATCCAACATAAGACCCCACCAAAGTATAAGGATCCAGGTTGTCCTACGATCTCTTGTACTATTGGTGATTACATCACGGAGCATGCATTGCTAGCTCTTGGGGCAAGTGTTAATTTGATCCCTTTCAGTGTATATCAAAAACTTGGACTTGGTGAGTTAAAACCTACTTCAATAACTTTACAGTTGGCTGATGGCTCTGTAAGTGAGCCGAAAGGGATTGTTAAGGATGTGTTGGTGAAAATTGAACAATTTTATTATCCTGTTGATTTTATTGTTCTTGATTACTAACCTGTTTTACATCCTAATGTTCATACCCCTATTATTTTGGGTAGACCTTTTCTTGCCACAGCTAATGCTTTAATTAATTGCAGGAATGAAAGGATGCAACTCACTTTTGGTTCCATGACTTTGGAGCTAAACATATTTTATGTGGCTAAACAACTACATGAGGATGATGATTGTGCTTATGTGAACCTCATTGGGGCGATGGAAGAGTTTAAGAAGAATTGTTTTTCTGATCCTCTTGAAACTCTTCTTAATAATTCTGTTGGTTCTTATGATTTAGAATGTGATATTCATGTATCTGAAAATTTTTCTTGGATTCCTCACAGGTTTTGGAAGAACAACAAATGATGGCAATTAATGAAGGATGGAAGCCTTGCTTTAAGGAGCTACTAGAAAATGAAAAAAAAGCTCGTGCATTCAAGTGAAGAGGCACCACAGCTGGAGCTTAAGCCGCTGCCCGGTAATCTTAAATATGCATATTCGGGCTCAAGTAAGTCAAAACCTAGATGGGATGGCCCTTTCATTGTAAAGGAAGTGTTTAAACATGGAGTTGTAGTAGTTGAGGACCCTAGGGATGGTAGGATTTTGAAAGTAAATGAACAAAGGTTAAAACCATACTTAGGGGGAGTTATACCAGAGGAGGAGACTATGTCACTTGTGATCTCTACCTATTGGGATGCTACGTGAAATCAGAAAAAGTCTTATGAAATTGTACCATATTTGTTTTAATTTTTTTTTCTTTGTTTCCTTTTTTTTCTTTTTTCTTTTTTCTTTTTGCTTTTTCTTTTTGTCTTTGTTTTTTGTTTTGTTATTATTTTTTTGTGAGCTAACATTTGCAGGTGTGAAAGAAATTAAAAAAAAAAAAAACAATTTAAAAGCTTAAGGTAACTTCTTCCCTTTATACTTGAATTTATTTTGACTTTGATACATTGAGGACAATGTAATATTTTAGTTGGGGGGAGAGGTCTACACATTTTGCTGCACCTTGCATGATTTTTTTTATTCTTTCTTTTTGGTTTCAACTTTTCAATTCAAAAAAAAAAAAAAAAAAAAAGAAACCCTGAATTTGAATGCAGAAGAGTTATAAGCTTTATTTTTATATCATGTGATGGAATGAATAATGCTGAGTGGTTATACTATTTGCTATATTAAGACTCTTTTATGAAGAGCACAATTGGAAACTTTTAAGCACAATAGCCAGGTTAGTGGACAGTTGGATGTTGGATATGCATGGATCATGAATAAGCTAGATATAAGCTGAAACTCAACCCATATAGAGAGTTCTTGAGCCTTACTTTTCTTTATGAGAGTATATCTTTGTTTGAACTCTTAAATTTCTCTCATATGCTTCAATTTTTGTAAAAGATCTCTCTATATATATATTTTTTTGGTTGACTACTGGAAACATTATGAGGAGATATACCATGATCCTACTTATTTTTGTCCTTAGGCATGCTGGTTTATGTGGAATTTTAGGAGATGAGAACCTAAGACCATCAATCTTTTGTCACTAGCTAAACAAATATTCAGCCTACCTTGATATTAACCATTGTCACCATCATTTGAGCCATGAGAAATACTTCTACAATACCACAAAACATTTTTATTTATGGGTATTCTCTTGGGGGTTCTAGTTTTGAGCAATTGATGTGTTTAGATACCACCATTGTCTCTCTTTTCTTCAAAAAAAAAATCAAAAAAAAATCAAAAAAAAGAAAAAAAAAAAAAAGAGAAAAGAAAGATCCAAAAAAAAAAAAAAAAAAAAGAAAAAAAAGAAAAGAAAAAAAAAGAAGAGAGAGAAAAAGAAAAAGAAAGAGGAGACATACATAATTAATCAATAAATCATTAGTGTCTTACACATCTTTCATATATTTCAAAAGGGTTATATGGTTAAGTAAGGGTTATTTTGATTCAAGTTGGTTGTTATCACTATGAGTTGGGTTTGGCTTGAATTTTCTGCATTTGATTCATATACCTCATATTTCAAAGAGAGCAGTTTGCCTTTACCTAGCCATAAGATTATACTACCACTGAGCTTAAAGTCCTACTTGATCCTAAAGGTGCATGGCTGGTATGTGTTTTGGATAAAAACTAGGGATGAGAATGGTATTAACCTCATGTTTCCAGGAATTCAACATCCTTTCTAAGAGATCTTTTTCCGTTGTTTTAGCGGCTGCTTTTGTATACACATGTGATATTCTTAAAACTTCTTCTTTCCTTTTGTTCACATGTGATTTGAAGAGAGAAACCATTACTTCTATGTTTGTTCTTTCAGAGTGTTGATGACTTAAGAGAGGTTTTGGAGTAGAGGCTCTAATCTAGATTATTCTTGGTCTATGCATGTTTGGAAAAGCCGGTTTGATTGGATGGGCTATGCACACACACACACACTCCAAAAGTGAAGCTAGTGAAAACTCTTTAATATGATGAATCGTATCCCAACTCAAATTGAAAGTTCATTTGTATGATATAATGATAAAGCAGACTAACATTTGCTGCAGGAATTTTCAAGAAACTTTTTACTTTTGTGGGTAGAGTCACTGCAAACCCTCACGAGAGTAAACTTGTCTACTAGGGTAACCTAGGGGTTCAAAGACTTACTGCACATGGGAAGTGCAGTCATGTAGCCTACGAAAGTGGCTTGTATTTTAGCTTTATCTTTTCACTTTTAGTACACATGGGTGCTTTGTGGATTGCTAAGGACTAGCAAAATTTAAGTTGGGGGGTCTAATAACGCCTTAAAATGTATATTTGTTATATATTTATATGGGCGTTATCTTCTTATTACAATGCTTAATTTGTATAATTAAGTCATGATTTTCATTAGTCCCTATTATTTATCTTTACATAATTTCTTGAATAAGATGTCATTCATTGTGTGTAATTTTCTACTTTCAGGAAATTATGTCAGAAAGATGAGTTTACAGGAATTTGTGAGAGAATGGAGGCCAAACTAGAATTAAAGTGGAGCTAAAGGACCATGTTTAAATGTCTAAGGAGGTGCAGCTGGAGTGCTTGGATTGTCTACCGAGATTGGAAGCTTCAAATAAGGAAAGAAATCAAAGAGGTGAAATCTAAAAAGGAAAAATCTGATTTGAGCACTGATCAGTATTTTGGGCGTATCTCTCTCCTCAAAAATCCAATTGACACAAGGCCAAATGGGTTGGAACCGTGACTTAAATGTCTATAACCTTCCAGTTTTGCGTTTTTCGAAATTCTCAATTTTTGAAGGCCGAAATTAACTCACAAGTTACCGCTGTAAACTTGGACGGAAATTAAAATATAAAAGTTTTATTTTCTTTAGATACTTGGACATTAGGGTTTGGAAGGGAGGCTGTGAGAACAAATTTTGGGGAGAGAAAACCTTGTATTTTCCTTTCTCTAGTGGCAGCTTAAGCACTTTGCTAGGGCTAGGAGCTATGTTTCTTCTATACGGTATAAATATTCAATGTGATTCTCTCTAAGATTTTAGACAATAACATATTTGATTGTTCAATTAGATTTCTTTTTGATGTATTAGTTCTTCCATGCTTTCAATAAGTTCAATAATGTTTTTCTTATTGTTTAGATGAATTTCTAATAGTTTCAAATAGAAATTAGGTTTTAAAGTGAATGGGTTTTTCTGAAAACTTTTCTAACCGCATTATTAATCAAGGTTATAATGTGTTCTTGAATTGTCTCAGTTGAACCGAATCATAAGTTTTTAATTGTATAAGAACAATCAATTATGAAATATATATTTTCTTAGATCACAAAGAATCTCATATCGATATAGGGAAACACCCCGATGCCCTGGTATTTACACTATTGATTTAAATCAGTTTTTATTATTATTCTTGTTAACAATCACCAGCCGAAAATTATTCTTCATCTTCACCAAAAGTTTTTGTTTAATTATATTGTCTTTGAATTTACCTCGCTCCTTGTGGTTCGACCTCGGTACTGAGAGAATTATATTGCTACGATCTCCTGCACTTCGGAGTGAGCAAGCAGTCTTCATGACTCCAGGCGAATACATCTTGGTTTTCTTTGAGGAACACCATGAGCGCTTGGCGAGCCGCAGGGCTAGTGAGAGCGCCAATCTTGGTGGTCCTGTCTGGCCTTGACTCGTCGAGGGCTATTTCTTCGAGTTCCTCTACGGGTTCTACCCCTGTTCGCTGTTCTATGTTCATTGCTTGCAAGTGGCTGTTCATCTCTACCATTGCGATGTAGCATTCTCACGTGGCCACCTGGTCTCCTCGTAGCTCCCCCACTCCGTACTCGGTGGGGAACTTGACCATCAAGTGGTAGGTTGAAGTCACAGCCTTCCATGCATTGAGGGTGGGTTGCCCTATGATGGCGTAGTAGGCGGAGGAGCAGTCGACTACGAGGAAGGTAATATCCTTAGTGGCTTGCCGGGGGTATTCCCCGACTGTGACTGGCAAGGTGATTGCACCGAGGGAGTTTACTCTCGTTCCTCCGAACCCGATGAGCGGAGCGTTGGTAGGGACTAGGCGTTCTTTGTCGATTCGCATCTGTTGGAATGCCGTGTAGTAGAGAATGTCTGCGGAGCTCCCGTTGTCGATCAAGACCCGATACGTGTTATAGTCCCCTAGCTGGATACTGACGACAAGGGCGTCGTCGTGCGGATGATGAAGACGTTGGGCATCTTCTTCCGTGAACTCAATAGTGGGGCTGTTGACTCTCGGCTTTTTTTGGACCACGCCCGAAGGCTGGACATTCTGAACTGCTCTGAGGTAGGATTTGTGAACCTTTTTTGTCAGGCTTACGGCTGCCGCACTCCCAATGATCATCCTTATGTCCCCTATGGGCGGTCTGGGACGCTCACTATCCCGGCAGCGGGCTTGTTCCTATTGAGGTGCTTCTGTTCTTTCTCGGCTGATGAACCTTTACAACTTTCCTTATCTAATCAGGGCTTCGATCTGTTGCTTCAAGTCGTAACAGTCGGCGGTGTCGTGGCGGTGGTCTCGATGGAAGCGGTAGTACCTGTCTTTGGGTCGTCTGTTGGGATCTCCCTTCAGCTTTCCTGGAAACGTCAGGGACCCTTCGTCCTTGATCTGCATCAGGACTTGGTCGATCGGAGCCGTCAGCGGGGTGAAACTTGTGAATTTCCCAGCGGGTGGCTTTGGGCGTCTGTTGTCTCGGCCTTCTCCTGTTTGAGCTACCTTTCGCCCCTTGTCTTGTCATGCGTCCTCTTGCCTTTCCCTCTTCTTGGGGGGCTTCTCTTCTCGGGCCAGTAGTGCGTCTTCCACATTCATGTATTTAGTCACCCTGTAAAGCACGTCCGGCATAGTTTTCGGGTCATTCTTGTATATGGAAAATAAGAACTTACCCTTCTGCAGTCTGTTTGTGAATGCGGCGACCAGTATCTTATCGTCTGCCTCATTGATCGAGAGTGCCTCTTTGTTGAAATGGGCTATGTAGGCCCTCAGCGTCTCGTCTTCCCGCTACCTAATATTCATCAAGCACGCGGTGGATTTCTTGTATCGATGTCCCCCAATGAAGTGCGAGGCGAACTGAGCGCTCAACTCTCTGAAGGTACCTATAGAGCCGGGCGTTAGCCTGCTGAACTAGATCCTTGCGGGGCCCCTCAATGTCTTCGGGAAAACCCAGCACATAATTTCGTCCGGTACACCTTGTAGGTGCATCAGGGTCTTGAAGGACTCCAAATGGTTTAGCGGGTCCTTGGACCTGTCATAGCTTTCCACTTGGGGCATGCGAAACTTTGGCGGAAGGAAGAACAAAATGACAGGTGTAATGAAGGGGGAGTCCGATGGCTGGATGAGGTCGTCGAGGTCACTAGATACTCATCCCATGAGGGCGTTCATCATGAGATCCATGCACTCCCTCATCAATTGCATTTTCGTGACCATGTGGGACGGGATATAGTCCGTGGCCGACGGGTGGCTCGTCTCCTGTCTTTCGGGTCGACTCAAGGCATTGCTTTCCTCGGGGCCTCCAAGATTCCTCTCCTCGGCACTGCTCACCTCCTGATTTTCTCCTTGGTTGTCGACTGTCGCGTTCTTCTGTCACAACTGTTCTTCTAAGTCGTGGATATGTTTTGTGAGGCATTCTACCGCGGCCTCTAGAGTTTGGACCTGTCTCTCAAGAGCCGTGGTGCGTTGTTCATTGCCTTGATCGTTCATGGTGGTTGCCATTAAACGCGTGAATACCATGCAACTTTTTGTCTGGAAAGCACGAAGCACAGTCTACGTGTGACGGTTCCCACAGACGGCGCCAACTGATGATGTCAAGAATCTGCACAGTAAGCTACAGGGCTTGCACGCACTCGAATGGACCTACACAAGTGAAAAGAACCTCAAAGGGGTGTACCGGCGTGGTATCGGCCAACGACCCTCCGATGGTTAAGTTAGTATTGTTCACAACTCTAGAGTGCCAGAGTCGGGGGGAATTATGTGTACCTCTATTTGTGGGGGCTTGAGAGTATTTATAGTGGCACCAAACCTTAACCACAGCATGTTTGGAAAGATATCTCCTTTCCGGAACTACCCTTGATTAGCATGGGACGCAAGATATGTCTTGGGCAACTAGCGTGTTGGACAAGACATCTCTTTATGAGCAATTGTGCTGCGCAAGACATCTGCCCAAGTATAAGCGTATGCGGCAAAACACATCCTCTTATGGAAGCGTATATGGCAAGATGTGTAGTGGTGCCTTCAACTTAGTCCCGTCAGCCGTTCACCCCGTCGGCTACGCTTGCATCAACTTCGTCTCGTCATCGTGGTGAGCCCGTCGGTTTGTACAAGGGCCGTCCGTTTAGTCGCGTGAACACGAACGGCCGTCAACTTTGTGCCGTCGGCTCGCATGGGGCCGTCGGCTTGTGGAGGCCGTCGGCTCCCTTCAGATTATCCCTATCAAGTCTAGCTACAAATGTCAGTGTTTTTATCCCTTCCATGACCATTGACCAAAATCAATCTTTTGCTAAGATAATGAAATTTTTATAAAATTATATGGCCACACTACAATATCAAGATCTAAACCATCTTTAGATCAAAAGCTCAATTGAAATTCTTTGCAAGTATTGCATGAAGAAGTATTATAAAAAGAGATGGAAAAGAAAATGAAAGTTAACTTCTCCGAGGACTGCAACTTTTTGACCTGTAACTTTGGAATGACTCGTTAATCCTACCTTTGTGATTGCAATAGAAAATATAAACTTGTATTCTAGGTTGTGAACAGTAATATATTTATGGCAAATAAAATTGATATTTGGAAGTTGGTATTAAGGCTCAGAAGAGATAGCTTAAGCATTGTCACTATAATTATCCTCATCATTCTTATTGTTGTTTATCTTGTTTATGCTGAATGGAGCTATAATCTGCATGACTTCTAGAATATTAAATAAATGAAGGGAGCCATATTCAATTATTCAACGTTTGGAATTCTTGTGGAGAACACATCAATATGTGTGTCACAATCAAACAAGTAACCATTTTTCTCGTACCATCAAATTTTTCCAGATGCAAAGGTTAGGGAGAATTAGATCCAACTCACATATTGTAATAGAGTTTCCTGTGTTCTCAAGAGGTTCAAGTGCAACATTTCTTCTCCAGCTGTCATAACCTATGAAGCACGGGTGCGTTTCGGGACTCAGGTGCGGGTGCGGGTGCGGGACTCGGCGATTAAAAAATTATTAAAAATATTTTTATTTATATTTTTAATATATTGTGAGTGAGCTGTGACTTGTGAGTGAGTGGCTGTGAACTGAAACCACAAAATCAGAGAGAATAGAGGCGAGAGAGAGGTGCGACGGTGCGTGAGGCGAGCGAGGGAGAAGACTGAAGAGTTGTTTTTTTTTTTTTTTTGTTTTTTTTTTTTTTTTGTTTTAAACGTGAATGAGTGAGCTGTGACTGTGAGTGAGTGGCTGACTGGGTGTGAAGTGAAACCACGAAAATCAGAGAGGCGAGAGAGAGGTGCGACGGAGGCGAGCGAGAGAGAAGACTAAAGACGAGTGTTTTTTTTTTTTTTTTTTTTTTTTTTTTTTTTTTTTTTTTTTTTTTTTTAAACGTGAATCAGTGAGAGTTTAGTTTTAGGGTTTGTATATAGAGTGATACGGTGCGTTTTGCACCTTTTTTTTTTTTTTTTTTAATATCGGCCTGAATTGGCCGTTTCGCCGATTCCGGCCGATACAGGCCCGAGTCGGGGCGATTCAGCCCGGTTTCGGGCGAATCGGCCCGAGTCCCAGCCGCGTCGGCGCGAGTCGGCACGAGTCGACGAAAAAAAAAGGTGAACACGTGGCCGACGCGGCACCGACGCGCAGGCAGCAGCGTCACCCGCGCGTCGCCGCGTCGCACAGCGTCGGACGCGGGTGCGGCGCCTCTGGCGCCGCGTCGGTGCTTTCCAGGTCATAACTAACCTTGCTATCTCAAAATTCAGAAATGAAAGCTGTCAGGATATCATTGAGAATCACATTGCTGGACAACGTATCACAGTGTATGACTAACTTGGGAGTGATGATGCAGATAAAACCTACCCTTCAGCTATGTCTTTGCGAACATTGATCCTCTCAATAAGACTAGGATCTGAAGAAGCTGAACGAAAATCTGGCACTTAGTTCATATAGAGTTTGCTATCCGAAATCCCAGTAACTAAATAGGTAAGAACAATTCTTCTCAATATATATATATATAGGTAAGAACAAGTGCCTTAAAATCAGGAAGACTTAGTGCTTTTACAATACTTAACAAATTCCTATTACAGATTCTCTTATCAAAACTTTTCATTCTCTGTTAAAAGTTAAAACTCTGCTGAGCATTTCATAAGCAAAGCACATCGTTTTTTTTTTTTTTTTTTTTTTTTCTTTCATATTAATTACTGAATTATTTTGATTTAATTATTAAAAAACATGAATCAGTTCGCAATGAAAGAGTTATAATTAACAGGAGAGTGATCTGTTTCTAAACCAAGCGTTTGCAGCCATCAGTAACACTTTGCCTGCCTAATTAGCAAAAGGTTGAGGCTTTGAGCAACTACTTTCTTCCAACATCATTTACAGCTGTCCTGGATTGAACCTTGATAGTATCTATTTGAAAAGGGATAAAAAGGAAGACAAGAAATGGAAAAAAAACGAAGTGGGGTAGGGGAGATGACCAAAAATAAACTGAAACAATATGTCGTAAGCATGTCTCACAAGATCAACATGAACCAATTTAAGATTATTATTTCACTTGGAAGCCTATTTGTTTCTAGATTTTCCATTCGTGAAAAGCAGGATCAGTTCTGCCTCCATAGAAGGTTTTGAACAATAATTTTTCAATTGATGCTCTCAGTTAATTGATATATGTAACTGATTCTCCTCCAAGGAGAAATTATTTTTACCTATCGAGGGCTATTCCTTTTTGGTCTTATGAAAATCAAATTAGGTACCGCCAAACTAATGATGATGATGATTAATGTTTCTTCTTTTATCTCCTATACCTTCTCTACATTCATTCTGCCCCTCCCTGCTCCTCATGACAACTATAGAATAATGCTTAATCCCACAAATCCTGCACCTATGAGGTGTTGAATCCCTAACCTCCACGGCTCCACCTGAAGTGGTAGTGACCTCTCACCAATTTGGGCAGGCTTAGCCTGCTAACAGTTATATCTTTTGGCCTGTACTAGCTAGTTCCATCTCAAGAACTATATTGCCAAAGCCTTAAAACATATTCTTTCGTATATGTTTTTATATTTAACCACATACTCAGAAAACGAAACTTTGGAGAAGTTAATAAATCAGAAAGTGCAGTAGATGGAGTTATACACTAACTTGAAGGTGTGTCTTTTGAGGAAACCCATGTTCAGGTTATGGCTAAGATGAATCTTATGATGAAGACATATCAGCTGTTCCTAGTTCTTGGACTGATACTGAATCTGAATTTAGTGGTTCTTCTTATTCGGGTAATTGGAGTTTGCTGTCCGATAATGATTTGTGGTCTTTTCCATGTTCAGTAGATGTTGAAGATTTTTTAGTAGGATTCGTTGTGCACTTAGATGATAAAGTGTCTGTTGTAGCCTGTAGGTAAGAAAAGGAAAATGTTAATGGTGGATCTTTGTAGTTCCGACCTTATCATTGCTAAATACTTATAAATTTATTAGTTTGTGAGAGAAATGCTCAACAGTCCTTGAATGGTTTGTTTGGCTTGCAAGTTGCAATGTAACTCAATAGTCAATACTTGGAAAGTGGAAACAGCATATGACCCTTAAAACACGTTAGCTGAATTCTCCTAAAGAAAACTCAAAATTCAACCTTGGACCATATATAAATTAAGTTTAAGTAGACTCTTTTTAGTTGGGAAGATAAAAAAGTAAGAAGATAAAAAACTCTTCGCTCCGACTTTATCATTGCTAAATACTTATAGATTTATTAGTTTGTGAGAGAAATGCTCACCAGTCCTTGATTATGGTCTGTTTGGCTTGCAAGTTGCAATGTAACTCAATAGTCAATTCTTGGAAAGTGGAAATAGCATATGACGCTTAAAGCACATTAGTTAAATTCTCCTAAAGAAAACTCAAAATTCAAACTTGGACCATATATAAATTAAGTTTGAGTAGATCATTTTTAGTTGGGAAAATGGAAAAGTAAGAAGATAAAAAAAATTTTAGTTTCGACCTTATCATTGCTAAATACTTATAGATTTTATTAGTTTGTGAGAGAAATGCTCACAAGTCCTTGAATGGTCTAGTTGGCTTGCAAGTTGCAATGTAACTCAATAGTCAATTCTTGGAAAATGGAAACAGCATATGACCCTTAAAACACGTTAGTTGAATTCTCCTAAAGAAAGCTCAAAACTCAATAGTCAATTCTTTGAGTAGACTTTTTTTAGTTGGGAAGATGGAAAAGTGAGAAAATAAAATTTTTTTTAGTTTTCTACCATGTATGTTAGGTATAAAGATGAAAAATAAGGATAAATCTATTTACTTTGGCTAACAATAAAAGAAAAGAAAAGATAATGAAAAAGATAATTTGTATGAATTCACTTTAATGTCTATATTACATAATATATAATAAGTAATTTTTTTCATCCTCATATAAAAAAAGAATTATTATTAATTAAATTAGTAAAAATGATATCTTATAAAAGTTAATGCATCACACCGGAAAATATAGAAAATTCTTATCTTATAAAAAGTGCTTCTATCTATAAGTTATTTATTTATTATAATTGTTAGGTAATATAAATGAAATAAAAAATAAACATAGAGAGAGAGAGAGAGAGAGAGAGAGAGAGTTCTAAGTTCTTTGAAATGAAATATTGTCTGGAATTAAAAATAAAAAATAAAAAATTTATATACGTGGCTGGAAGAAAACAAGAAAAATACTAGATACGAAAGAAAACAAAACATGGACTATTGCCTTATTGGTTGACAGCCTAAATTAGTGGAAGAGAATCTAATTCATTTGCCTTCAAAGCCCTGTGTTCTCTTCATTCTCTCTCCAATCCGGAGGGATTAGTTTTCAAAACCGTGCTAGCTTTTTTCTTAGGAGACTTCCCGTTCCAGCTATTACAAGTTTATTGATTCATATTAAGATCTGCACTACAAAAATCTCTTGGCCATTCTCACTTGAAAGCTACAATCATGGTAATGTACAACTTCAAGATCGAACATTTCCTTTTTCCACAGCTTTCTATTTTCTGTTATCTCATTGTGATCACCTATTTCTTTTCTATACTAACCCCATTTACATTTACAAGTGCTATATCATTCAACTTCACTAGTTTTAGTTCTTCTGACTCTAACATAACATATGAGAGAGCTTTTGCTGAAAACCAAGTCATCCAACTCACAGGCAACAGGCTCAATTTTGAGTTTGTGGGTCGAGCCACATATTTCAAACCCATGAAACTGTTCGACAAGGACTCTGGGAAACTCACAAATTTCACCACCCATTTTTCCTTTGCCATTGACTCGCAGAAAAGAAGTGTATATGGAGATGGGATTGCCTTCTTCCTTGCACCTGTGGGTTCAAAGATTCCTTTGCTAAGCAAAGGTGGTAGTACTATGGGTCTTTCTCGCGGCGACCAGGCATTAGACTCAGTGGATAATCCTTTTGTCGCAGTGGAGTTTGATATCTATAGCAACGACTATTTGGATCCCCCTGGGGAACATGTTGGTATTGATCTGAACTCCTTGAAATCTGTTGCTAATATTTCATGGTTTAGCAATATTGCTATTAAAGAAGGGAAAATAAATGAAGCTTGGATTACTTATAATTCTAGTTCTTATAATTTGAGTGTGGTATTCACTGGTTTTAGAGGCAATGTTTCAGTAAGGCAGTTCCTTTCTGCAAATGTTGATTTGAGTCTATTCTTACCTGAATTGGTCACAATTGGATTCTCAGCCTCAACAGGAAATTCTTCTGCAATCCATACCATTTATTCATGGGATTTTAGTTCAAGTTTGGAAATTGATGAAACCATAACCAACCCAAAAGATCCAGTATCAAGCCCAAATGTTCCAGCCCCCAAGCAAAGGAAAAGCAACACATTGGGGTTAGCCATGGGGCTTGGTTTTGGTGGATTTGTTTTGGTTGGTGGGTTGGCAATGGCGTTGTTTTCCTTGTGGAAGAGGAATAGGAGGGATAAAGTAGAAGATGATGATGTCCTGGATGATTACATTGATGAAGAATTTGAAAGGGGAAGAGGACCCAAGAAGTTTTCATACAATGAATTAGCTCTTGCGACAAATGATTTCAATGACAAAGAAAAGCTAGGCCAGGGAGGATTTGGTGCAGTTTATAAAGGGCTTCTAAGGGACTCAAACACCTTTGTAGCTGTTAAAGAGGGTGGGAAAAGGGTCTAAGCAAGGCATAAAGGAGTACGCATCAGAAGTAAAAATCATCAGTCAATTGAGACATAGGAATTTGGTGCAGCTCATTGGCTGGTGCCACGAAAGAAAAGAACTTTTGCTCGTTTATGATTTCATGCCTAATGGAAGCTTAGATTCACATCTTTTTCAAGAAAGTTTATTGATATGGGAACTGAGGTACAAAGTTGCTCAAGGCTTAGCCTCAGCCTTGCTATATGTGCAAGAAGAATGGGAACAATGCGTACTGCATAGGGATATAAAATCTAGCAACATTATGCTTGATTCAAATTTTAATGCTAAACTTGGGGATTTTGGGCTAGCTAGGCTTGTGGACCATGCGAAAGGGTCAACAACCACAGATTTGGCAGGCACCAAGGGCTATGTAGCTCCAGAATATTTCACAACTAGTAAGGCTACCAAGGAATCAGATGTTTATAGTTTTGGAATTGTTGCATTGGAGATAGCCTCTGGAAGAAGAGCAATCAACCACATGGCCATAGACGATCATCAGGTAGTCACAGAGATGTGGGTTCGGGAGCTCCATAGAAGAGGAGAGTTGCTTGAATTGGCTGACCCAAGGCTAGGCGGAAATTTTGATGAGCAACAAATGGAGCGTTTGACTATAGTTGGGCTTTGGTGTGCTCATCCTGATTACAACCTCAGACCTTCAATAAGGCAAGCAATTCAAGTCCTCAATTTTGAAGCTCTATTGCCTCTTCTCCCATCAGATATGCCTGGGCCAACATAGCTTGCTACAGCAGGGAATAGATTTGTCTTTTCGCTTTCATTGTTTGATGATGCTATTGATTCTTGGGGATGAATCCAATCTTCAAGACGGTTTTTTTTTTTTTTTTTTTTTTTTTGGCTGTTTTTACATGAGCACATTTTTTGTTGTTGTTAGAATTAGACTTTTTTTTAATTAACTTTTTATTAAGAAAAATACTTCCTTTCTTTATTTTTTGTGTGTATTGAATGAATAATAGAGTAAATGTGGAGAGCATATTGCCTACAGAACTTGTTTTAATAAAGTGTAGGGATGGGATTTTGTATGTGAAATTTAGTGTAGTTTTTTCTTCTCATTGGCTTGGGTTGTGTTGTGTGAGGTTTTTTTTGAGCTTTGGCATTTTATTGAGCTCAATGTTCTGAGCACATTAATTGACATAGGCCTTGTGTTGAATCTTAAAAATTACTAGTTACTGACTTGTACAATGTGTTGAAAAGTTAGGAAAAAGGTGATAAAATTGTGGGTATTGTAATCAATAAAAAAAATTTCTCTATTATCAAATGAAAAACAAAAACAAAAAATTCCCAAGGGCCTTATAGCTGAAATGGCATTTCCACATGTATGAACTGTTTGGAGGTTTAAGTAAAAAAGGATTCTAATTACTAGATTAGCAGCATCTTGTAATTATCTTTAAAAGAAATGAAAAACAAAACATTTCTAATAAAGAACTTAAAAGGTTGACATGGCAAACAGTCAAGTCTAGTCGGGATCGGGTTGCAAGTCAAAATGGGTCGGGTAAAAAGGGCCGTTTTATATGGGTTAAAAACAAGTCGAGCCAATTGGGTTGTGAGTTGGGACGGGTCAACCCACATTTTTTCACATGGCAAAAAGAACTTTAAAAAAATAATTGTGAGACGACTTTCGTCTAGGCCCCAAGAAGGAATTGCCCTCTTTGGAAATGGCGTTAAGCCTTAATCCTCAAAGTTTTGCTCAATCTCACGTCGAAAAAAGACGCCTCCCACTGTAAGGAGGGTCACTTCCCATATGCTCTGTACCTTAGGCCAAAGGCTCATAAGGCATGAGTTTATTGAGGATCTCAAACTGTAAGGAGGGTCACTTCCCATATGCTCTGTTAGTTGTTGAGAGATGTAGTGAATAAACCAGTTCATAGTTTTGGTGTGGGCAGTGAAAGATCAGTTTGAGTTTTGACCCTTTAAAAAAAAAAAAAAAAAAAAAATTTTTGCTGAATAAAAAAAGGGGTACCAGTATGAGTATGGGTTTTGACTTTTGAGTTCTGTTTTGTTACTTTCTATGAGACTTTTCTTTATTTCTATGGCTGACAAGTAACACATGCACAGTCTGTGTGTTGGTATGAGTTTTAGAAACACTACAATCATTCCATATCCATGAACTTTCTATCAATTACTCTAGTAGAAACATTATATGAGTGAATTAGGTGACGTAGGTAAACCGAAAACCCAAAAACCATTTGAAACATAGACATAAAAAAGAACGTGCTCTAACAAAGAAGAAGAAACACCTTCAAACAACACCCAATGAAAAACAAATCTCATAATTTTTAGGAAGAAATAAACATGATCAAATAGCACGAAATGTGGTTGGTGGAAAGAGTTGGGTTAAAATGTATTGACCCCATGCAAATTAATTAATCACCCAAGTTAATTAATTAAGTTTAAATACATGCAATATCATGATAGCACAAACAAATCACTAAATAACTAAATGCAGCGGAAATTAAATTTGATACAGGTGATTTGTTTACGAATGGGGAAAACCACCGAGACAAAACCCTACAGGATGATTTTAAGGTCACCACTCCCAAGAATCCACTATTGTCAATCATAAGTGGTTACAAGTATAAGGAATCTTACCAAACCCTTTGGCCTATCCCGAAATACCAACGTACAGTTAAACCCTTATCCTAATACCCAATTGGATTTATATTGTAGCAGCAATCTTTCCGTTCAATGCACGAATCCTAGTATGTGACTAACGAATGATGCACGAATCCCAATACGTGATTAACTCCATCAACTTGAAGAAGATATTGGCTGCAAAGTTCTTCACTTCATCAACAATGAAGATCAGAAAGCTCATTGGTTACAAAACCCTTGGTGTAAAGACACAATAGCTACTTCAGAGAGAATGATGAACTTGGGCATTTTTTGCATGTATTAGTTTTGCATCATCTTATGAAGGCCTTTAAAATAATCTTTATATATGTCTAGGATTGTGAGAAAAGAAACCCTATATAAATACATAAGAATATGCGTGTAATCAAATCTGAAAAGTCTGATTTCGTAATTCTCGACAGATATAGCTTGTGTCCAGAATCTGTCGAGCTTCAACATTAAATCTCAATAGAAAGGATTCTGTCAAGACTTCTGTGGAGTTTTAATGAACAGCTCTTCTTCACTTGTTTCTTGGTCAAATTTTCATGACTTTAACACTTGACTTGAACAATATGTTTCTTGAAGTCTTAAACCCATCCTAGATCTATCCAATTACAAGTAAAGTGCATTTTATCAAAGGATTAGCCAATTACATAAAATATGTCCTTAACAATCTCCCTCATTTGGCAATCTGTGACAAAGCCACAACAAAAAAAATAATCATAAGAGAAGTCTTAAATCACTAAACTCATAACCATTTGTTGTATTACAAAATAAATCTATCCCTATTATAAACTCTTGAAAAACTTTGCAAGAAGAGAGTTCATGGCAAGATAGACTTTCACAACCTGTCTTTTTGAAACACTTAAACAAAACTCATCAAGGCATCATGTGTGAAACAAAAATAAAGATTGTGTACATAAAGATACATGTGTATAAAGATAGAAAAGAAACAACACATGTAGAGATAGGTGAAGAAAAACATACATCATCATCATATATATATGAAAAATAAAGTACAATGTATGTAAATAAATGGTCACAAGACCGGTGTACAAGAGGCTAATGCAACTAAAAAGAAAGAAAATAGAAGTACATATAAACCTCACTACATCCCTCAAAAAGATATACACATTTCCCCTAACAAAAATGTCCTATATTAACTCTCCTCCTAAGTACAAGACTGCTCTCAAACCAAAACTATTTCCCCTTTTTATCAAGAATGACAAAGGGCAAGTCATTAAGAGGTCGTCATCTCGTCATCACCAGAAGAGCTAGCTTCATCCTCATCATCATCACCCTCATCAATTGGCCTCTGGAGAAGGAGAGGGTGAAAGAGCAAAGCCAGCCATACGAGCCTATCTACGGCAGTGCGAACGACTTAGGTGTTCATCTGACACATCTGATTTATGAGATAGTTAAGATGACCACCAAAGTCAGCCTCCATTCGCTGAAGTTGCGCCATGATGGCCTCGAGGTTCACACCACTAGCTGCGGAAGAAGAAGGAGCAGAAGAAGATGGAATAGCAAAAGCTGCAGGATCAGTTATCTCCACTGATGGCCGCTTTGGTCGAAGCTAGGCCTCGCTCTGCCTGACAGAACCAGCTTTGATGGCACCCATGGTGGTGAAGAAAGGAGAGAGAGGAATGGGAATGTGAAAGTGTTGAAGGATCCACATGATAACCGAAGGAAAGATGAGCTTATCACGAGTAGCAATATCCTGATACACATCTATGATAGGTGTGATGGGATGAGAGGGAAAGTCAATGAAGAGATCCTCCAAAAGAGACAAAAGAAAATGAGCACGAGGCTTAGTGATGGAGTTATAGTGAGACAATGGAATGAGAGTGAATGTCATCACCATATTAAGGAACCTCGGGCCTTTGGCAAAGCCCGAGCATGGGGTGTTGAGCTTAACAACCCATATGGAGGGAGTCTAACAAAAGTGAGAGATAAGCTCATCTCTAGACACAATCCATAGATAATCATAGCCAGGATAGTTAGTATGCGCTACCTTAGGAACATGTAGTACCTCAGATATAAGATCTAGATTAATTACGATACATGTACCTCTGAATGTAGTAATAAACTGAGGTGCAGAGGTATCGATGCCGTGTATGTTGGAGTAAAACTCTGGAATAAATACGATATGGCACCTCATGGGTCTCTCAAGTAGAGATTCCTAACCCCGAGTTCGAATGACTTCGGGGAGAGGAATGTTGGCAAAGTCCAAAAGAATAACCTGGCGTTCCGGATGAATGCCACGTTTCTGGAAGTTCTCAAAGAAGTCCAATGGGGCCTTCTCATCACGGAACAGAATATGAAAAGGTACGAGAGGATCAAAAGAAGAAGATGACTCGAAACTTTGGCGAGAGTTCTAAGCCAGAATGGATATGCCTTGTTTAGGTGCCATAGCGCAGTCTATTCGCGAGTGCGCGCGCGTGCATGCGAGAGAGAGAGAGAGAGAGAGAGAGAGAGAGAGAGAGAGAAGTTCTAAATAGGAAAGAAAAGAAAGAACATATGCATGAAAAATGCATGAACATGTGACATGAGAATTTAAAAGTATCATGGGTAAAACCCAATCCAAACCCAACAGCGCTCAACAACAATAATCAAGCACACAATCCTAAAATGCATGAAACATTGTTATAATGCAATGAGGATGCAATGCATGAGCATATAGCACCAAATCAACATAACCTAACCCAAAATTTTCACAAAAATCTCAAAAGCCCCAAATTTTTTTTTTCAAAAACCCAAAACGTAGGTCTAAAATGCATGAATGCATGAAAAATTAGGGTTTTAGAACACTTAACAAGTGTTTGAAGCTTGATCTAGGCCGAAGAACATGTGGGTAAGAAAAGTGAAATCTGAATCGCGCCCATCCTTTAAATAGAAAACGCATCTCGATGGATCGAGGTTTCTATCAAGAATCTGTCGAGGTTTAAAGTTTGACAGAAGAGAATCTATCGAAGTTCTGTCTAGAAGCTGTCGACGGCAAAAGATAGATCTCGATAGATCGAGGATCTATCGAGAAACTATTGAGAAAAAACCCAAAAATCTTGATGGATTGAGAATCTGTCCAGAATCTATCGGGCAGACAAAGAGCTCAGAAATTTTCTTTGATGGATCGAGAAGCGATTGAGACTCTATCGAGAAGAAACCCAGAAATCTCGATGGATCGAGAATTTGTTAAGGATCTATTGAGAAAAGAGAAAGAAGAGCCTGATAAAAAGGAATCTATCGAGGATCTGTCGAGGAGCTATTGAGCTTGAAGAAAAAATGTTTTCAAGGAGGAAAAACATAAAGAGATAAAAGCAACAAGCAAGCTACTCAAACAACGATCCAATCAACATGTTAAGCTCTCAAGACATCTCTCAACATATAAGCATAACATCCAAAGATCCAAAAAACACACACACACACACACACACACACACACACACACACACACACACACACACACTAAACAAGTCTAACAAATTTTATATTTCAAAAACAAGTTAAGACAATTTAGTGAGCATATATTTACACATGTATTATTTGTAATGGCCAAATCACATTATACTTGCACATGTATGAAAAGTAGCAAAGAATTTGCGTATTGTGTGTGAAACATAGCAAGAGTGCATAAGTGTCTCATATTATAAAGATTTGAGACTAGAGAGAATCAATTGCACTCACACACGATCATAATGGCTTGATGGGGACTATCACCTTCAAGGTACATCATATAACACCTACGTCTCCAAGAAACACACTTACAACTATTTTTAAAAGCATTTTGATTCTTTTTGCTTTTGTATTCTTTGCATATTTTCTTTTTGAATATGTCGTGCATGGGCATATAAAAGAGACAAGAAATACCCAATTATGTAAGCCAAAACATCACGATTTTGCTATGCTGAAGCACACAAATGTTATACATGATTGACGAGCTTTAGTGGTGAGATAGTTATTTATGCCTTTTTCTTAGGATTTTATAGTCCTTCAAGTCAAAAAGAGTGATATGAGTATGAGATATAAGAGACAATCTTAATCGTACTCATCACAAACACGAGCCACAAAGCTTGCTTGCTTAGTTGTGCATTGAGATGCTCATCTAAGCTACAAGGGATACAAAGTTTAGAAAATTTGTTTTAAAGGCTATCCAAGGTACACAATTACCAGTATACACAAATACACACTGTTTTTGTTTTGTTTGTTTGTTTGTTTGTTGTTGTTATATATATATATATATATATATATATTCTGATTTTTCAAAATTTTTTTTAATAAAAATAATGAAGAAAAGCTAAAAAAAAAAAACACAAGAAAGAAAAACACACAAAGCATAAAACTAGACTGACTCAAAAACAATAAAGCAAAACAACAAATAATGCAAAAACATAAAGGGAGAAAGAGAAAAGGTGAGTGGATCACTTTAAGCCTTTTTTCTTCCACACTTTGGAATAGGAGGAAGATCCTTTCCTAGAGTTGAGCCTTTGTTCCGAATGTGAGGGGGAAGAATTGAAATTGTTCAAGTTCGAAAGAAACATGAGGGCCTTGAGAAGATCTCCAAGAGGACCCAAAGATGGTGGAATCTGACCTCGACCACCAAATGATGACACATTATTGCGCTGTTGAGTAGCTAACCACTTATAGCATCATTATCATTAGTAGGTGAAACAAAAACAATCTTACTAGAAGAGTCAATATTAGGAGAAGAGAATTTATACCCCAAACTGGTTTTGCCAAAAGCAGCTTTTTGAAAACTTAGCATCTCATTGAGATTTGCACTAGAAGTCCTCTCCAATTGAGCTTTGACTTAAAATAGCTTTGCTTCAAGCTTCTTGGTCCTTTCAGCCAAGAAATTGTTTTCAAATCGCAGTGCTCCAATGGTTTGATTGGTTTCATCAACTTTGGTAGAGAGCTCCTCTCGATCTAGTTCCACATCATTTAGCTTTTTGGTGGCTAGCCTATACAGTTTCTCATGCTTCTCGGAAACCTTGTACAACTTAGCATAGGCTGTGTGGAAGTCATCTTGATCGTCCATTTTCTCAAATTTGGATTCCACCAAGTCCTTTTCTTTATCCACTGCTTCTACAATCCCTTCGGTAAGATCCACTCTTGCTTTTCCCAATCGACTTGAGATATGTTGGACATTCTTGTTTCATGTGTCCAAAACCGTGACATCTGAAGTACTTTGGTCCAGAGGGAACAGTATATAGACCGCCATCCTTAGCATTCTTCTTCCCTCTGTCTTGACTTTTGAATTGTGAAGAATTGGATTGCTTACGGTCTTTGTCAAAACCTTTCACATTGGCATTCTTCATGAACTTCTTGAACAGCCTTGTGATGTAGGACTTCATCTTGGAATCTTCATCATCTGAAGACAGTTTCATTACTTTTGGCCTTCAGTGCCATGTTCTTACTTTTGGTTCCTTTCCCAAGTCTATTAAAACCCAATTCATAGGTTTGCAAGTTTCCAATCAACTCTGTCAAAGGAATAGAGTCAATATCCTTTGATTCTTCAATGGCAGTGATCTTGGCATGGAATCTTTCAGGCAGAGACCTTAACACCTTTCTTATGACCTTGGGTTTGGAAATAGTTTCCCCAAGATTAAAGGCTGAGTTGACTATATCCTTGAGTTTAGCATAGAACTCATCAAATGACTCATCCTCCTGCATCTTGATCTCCTCAAAGCTTGTAGTAAGCCTTTGAAGTTTAGAATCTTTAACGACTTTAGTTCCTTCATAGGTCTTCTGGTGAATGGTCCATGCTTCCTTTGCAGTTTTTCAGTTTTAGTCGAGGATATTTTCTTAAACTCCTCATTCGTGACTGCACTAAAAATGGCGTTCAACGCTCCGCTGTTGAAGTTTGCCGCTTTGATCTTTGCATCATCCCAATCAGTCGGTGCTTCCTTTAGCTTAGTCCAGCCAATCTTTACAGCTTGCCACACTTTCTCATCTAAAGACTGCAAGAAAACTCTCATGCGTACTTTCTAGTATGCATAGTTAGTGCCATCAAATAAATGAGGTATAATAAGAGATTGTCCTCTATCCATGACAAACAGTGGTCAATGGATCACATAGCAAAGATTAAAACCTAATCAGAGTGTGCCCACTCTGATACCACTTGTTGGGTTAAAATGTATTGATCCCTTACAAATTAATTAATTGCCCAACTTAATTAATTAGGTTCAATTACATGCAATAGCGTGGTAGCACAAACAAATTACCAAATAACTAAATGCAGTGGAAGTTAAATTTGACACAGGTGATTTGTTTACTAATGGAGAAAACTACTGAGGCAAAACCCCATCAGGTGATTTTAAGGTCACTACTCCTAAAAATCCACTATTATCAATCACAAGCGGTTATAAGTATAAGGAATCTTACCAAACCCTTTGGCCTATCTCGAAATACTAACCTACAGTTGAACCCTTACCCCAATACCCAATTGGACTTGTATTGTAATGACAATCTTTCCGTTCAATGCACGAATCTCAATACGTGACTAACCAATGATGCATGGATCCTAATACGTGACTAATTACACCAACTTGAAGAAGATGTTGGTTGCAAAGTTTCCCACACACACATTACTACTACTACTACTACTACTACTATTTAAGAGGCTATACTTGTTCAGGATCCTCATTTTAATGTTCAAAAATAGCCCTACACTTTTATATTTAAGCAGAGACAACTAAAGGATAATCTGGTAAAAATATAATTCTAATTCTCACTAAAACATTGCCTATAAAATAAGGTAACTCCTCTGTTGATTTTCAAATTGCTTTATTTACTTATAAATTAGATTCTCTAAATAAAGATTATATATAAAAAATAAAAACATAATATTTTTTCTTTTCTTTTTTTCTATAAAATAGGACCACTAAGCCCAACGTTTTCACTTTTTTTTTTCTTCTCCTTTCTTCCCCTTTATCAATACTTAAAGATTCTCTCGCTTTTTTTCTTTTTTTGGTTTCCTTTCTTCTAAATTATAATCTCACATTTTAATTGGATAGAAGAGAGAAACGTCTCAAATTGAGAGGAATGAAAAATTATGACACTAAACCCAAAAAAAGCATTATCGTATGCGCGGAGCGCATGTGATAAGGCAAGTATAGTATATATACACATATGAGTTGGATTCAGGTTACACTTGGTGTTGCTTAAAAATTGGATTAAAGATCAATTATCTTCATATTCTCCACTTTTAAAAAATTTTAAGATGATCAAAGATCAATAGCCTTTTCATTAATCAGTTGTTCAAATTTAAATTTTTATACTATTAAATAATGCATAAAAGATAAGTTTATGAATCGAATAATAATAACAACATCCAATTGTCATGAAAATTTTCATGCATGTTAATAATATATAGGCCTGGATCCTTTGCCAGTTTATGGATCGAATGGTAAATAATATTAGGGTAAAGATGAACTTTGTGGCAGTAAATAATTGGTGCTAGCCTTGGTTGAATCTTTTTTGATTGATTAGGAAGGAGGTTGACAATCTCAGTTGTAAATGTAATGTATATTATTGGTGCCATTATGACAATGTGGCCTTAATTTCCAAATACTTTGCTAGGTAGGATTCAGATAGGAACTGATAATGTAGAAAATCAGTAGACTGAATGTTCCAGCTTCGATGGTTAACTGTCGTTGTGAAGACTTATAAGGAAGAACACACAATCAAAAGGCGATCGGGGTTGACCAGCCAAGTCCCCTCCGATGGTTAAGTTAGTTTCTTTCTTGAAGATTACATTCTGACATGGGGGAGTTATGTTAGGAAAAACTTACTATGTTTTGATGCAGGCCGGTCTTTATATAGGGAACCTTGGAGCGATTATTCACTTTGTAACTGCCCCAAGATTTGTGGGAATCAATGAGTTCCGACATAACTTCCTTAACGGCTATAGAAGTTATAACTGCGAAAGGACGTTAAGCATTTCTGAGGAATTGCAGCGACATGTACGATTTTGTTTTTTGCTCCTGAGTTCTGTGGTTTGAATAGGCATGTAAGTGGAATCATACCTTAGAATTTCCCAAGTGTCATAGGGTCTTCCGTACGCTTTGTCTATGGACGACCCCATTGTTTATAGACAGCGTACTTGAATTTTTCCCTTTTGGTTCATGGACGACCCCTATGGACGATCAAGAGATGGTAATTTTTTTGCTATCCTATCAGTTGCCCCCTTGTCCAGGGGTCGTCCAAGGTTGTCGTTGGGGCATGTTAAACATCTTTATGGTCTTGGCCTAAACCCTTTTCTCTCTTCTTCTTTTTATTTTTTTTAGGGCCACATGTCAAGATTCTATTGGTTGACTTGCTTCGTCGATTGCTGACCTCCCCTTTGGGACCTATAAATAAGTACATTCCCTTTCTTACCCCTCACCTTTCTCATAATCTCCTCAGCTATCTCGTCCAAGAGCCTCGTCTTGCCCTCGTCCTAAATCTGCCAGGTATTCCCTTTTCCTTCTTAGGTTTTCATCTTAATCCTTTATTTATTATGTCTTCGTCTAGTAGTAGTTTAGAGAGGGAGATAGACGAGTACCAGAATGTTTCTGTAGGGAGTTATGAGAGTGGTGAGGGTAGCACTAGTTATAGTAGCAGTTCCTCAGACGAGCCTTACTCGTCCGAGGTTCTTGGCATTCCCTTAGAAGAATTCCAGGAAATGCAACGCAGGATGGCCTCTGGGGTTGGGACTAGCTCGTCCAGAGAACCAATTAGCCCTTCTCTAGACGAGGGGGAAGAGAATGTGATCTATAGCTGTGCTCCTGAAGTAGCGTCCACTCTAGACGCCTTTAAATTAAAAACTCTTGTAGATAGATACCAGATTCCTAGGGAGTTCGAACCTCGTCTACCCAGGGAAGGTGAATGGTGTTGTTCTCCTTCTTCTAGTTTAGGGGTATATACGTCTTACCTTTTAGATGGCCTTAGGTTTCCTTTGGATTCTTTTTGTAGAGGTCTTCTCCATAGGTTGGGTATTGGACCTAACTAGCTCAACCCCAATGGATGGAGGATGGTAGTTGCCATGCAAGTGTTTTGGCATGAGGCATTGGAAGGGGACTGTCCTATCATAGTGGACGAGTTCCTCTAATGTTATAAGCCCTCAGAGATAAAGAAGTCTGCTAGTTTTTACCAGTTCTCGTCCAGAGACTCTCCCTATAGTTTGATAAAGGGCCGTAGCTTGTCTGACAAGCTCTGGAAAACAGAATTTTTTATTATTTCTAGAAATTGGGCTGAGGACCCAATTGACGTGGCTAATGCCCCCTTCCCACATTTTACCAGCCTTTAGGTCGTCTTCGTCCTGAGGGTATGTTTCCTTTCCATTTTATTTACGTCTTGTTTCTTTTTCTTTTATATACATACTCCAACTCTTTGTCGTTTAACCCTTTTCTCTTTTTGTGCAGTTGTTATTTGTCCACGATTAGACAAGTTTCATTTAGACCGGATTGACAAAGTTCGTGCCTTCCCTGGGAGAACCTTCCACGACCTAGTCACTCTTAGTAGTCTAGCAGCGTGGGGTTTTGGACCAGTGCCTACTGTAGAAAATCTTGGACATGAAGAAATAACTCGTCGAAGTAAATATTGTCCTTTTTTTTTTCTTTTCTCATTTTTTATTTATTTCATCACCATTTTTTTTTTTAACTTTCTTTGTTGTAGGAATGACTACAATGAGAGAGAACCGAGAGAAGAACGTGACTAGCGGGGATAAGGATGTCACCATTCCTCCAGTCGTCCAGAGGACTGCCGTCCTTGGAGGGAAGAGGAAGTCTAAATCTATCTCCAGTTCAGTGGACCTTGATGACCTTCCAAGTTGTCGAGGTCTTAAGAGACAAAAGCCAAGTAAGACTCCTCTTCCCAAGGTTCCCAACTTTACCCCTCCGACGGTCAACTTGGAAGATCCTGTGGATGACGTGGAGCCCGACCAGATAATTCCACCCGTCTAAACTGATCCTACTCCCCCTCCAACCAAGACTCCTCGCAGGCCTCATCCTTCTGAGTCGTCTGAGCGTCCTCCTAACCTGGTGTTGGACGAGAGTTATGCTTGGAGGACGTTTAAAGGAATTATCTTTGACAACAAGGTGAACTCGTGTTACAACATGTCAATAAAAGACTTTGAGTGTTCTGCCATTCACGACCTGTTCAAGGTAAGCTAATTTTACTCGTCTTTGTGTATCTTCAAGTTCTGAGTAAAAATTTTTTTAACTTCTCTTCGTCCATGCATAGGCTATGTCCAAGTTTTATACAGCAAATTGCCAGGCTAAGGAACTCTCTGAGGAAGCCAAGACGGCTAAGGAGAAGGCTAAGGAGTTGAACACTGAAGTTTTACTGAAGAAGAGGGAGGTGATTAGGTTGACTGAGGATCTTAACCGTTTGTAAGGGAGTGAGACGAAGTTGAAGGACGAGGTGGAAGAGATTAAAGCAGATGTCATTGACAAAGACACTCGCATTACTCACCTAGAGGGACAAGTTTCTGAGTTTGCTTCGTCCCTAGAGAAAGCACGTGAGGAAGCCGTTGTAGCTTTTAAGAGGTCTGACGAGTACAAGAATCGTCTAGATAGCCATTATGCAGCTGGTTACAAGGACTTCCGTGCTGATGCCAAGGGCGTTTTTCTTGACTTGGACTTTGATTCCTTCAAGCTTCCTCTTGCCACAGAAAGTTCCCTGTTGTAAACAAGTTCCGAGGACGTTAACATGATGGACGATGCCAACAACGAGGTGACCCAGGACAATCCCAAGTCTGGAGGAAATGCCTCCAGTGGTTTATCCAAATAAATTTAACTTAAATTTTTTTTTAATTTTATTTCACTAGTGCCCGTTGTTTTGGGCCTTGCCTGCTCTTTTATTTTTTTTTTCTTTTTAAATTCATCCAAGTACACTTATCTTGTCCAAGGTTGTGGACGAGCTTTATGTATAATTATTTACATTGTCTAACTTTTTAAGGGTTTTTTGGACGTTGGTCGTCCGCACTTCTTTAAATGAATGAATGTCTTCTATTCACTTTTTCATTATATTTGAATTTGTTAGAAACTTTATGGACATACTTTATTAATGTCGCCCATATTATTCATGGCTTTGTGGTTCGTCTATTTAGGAAGACATCTTATCTCGTCTTGACCCTATAAACAAAAATTCTTATCACATCACCAAAACTAAGTACAGCTCGTCCACGAATGACGTGCCTTTTTGTCAGCCCTACTCGTTTCTCGAGCTTGGGATCATTTATTTTTAGCGAAATCGTTCCCAGCGTATGCTCGTCCATGTACTGGATTGTTATGCTGGTTAAATTCGTCCATGGGCTTGTGGTGTTGCACGCACATTATTCTCCCATGATTTAAACGATTATACCTTTGGTGTTATCTCGTATTGAGCTTAGAAAGACATGCCTTAGGTTATTTTTCCACGTTATCCTTATTTTGAGGAAACCTATAGACGGTACATCCCTGCGTCTAAGGATTTTATTCGTCTTTGGCTGCTTGCCTTCTGTGGATTATTTTGAATGAAATCACAAAAATGAAGGGCTCCCATACAATCATACACGTACTTGAAAATACATCATGTATATTCTGAAAATTCATAATGTAACCCCTCGTCCACAGACATGGCACATACTTAAGAGCTAGTGCCTTTAGGGAGTTAAAAATACTTTGAACACAAATTCGTCCATGAGCAACATAACATACTTATGCATCTAAAACATAGTAGTAATAATAATCAAATACAAGAAAATCATGGCAAACAAATCACTTCAAGCGTCCATGGCTTTCGTCTTATGGCACTATTCGTCCATGACCGCCCTTTATTAGTAGTACCTTCTTAGGTGTTCAATATTCCAAGGATGTTCTAGCTTTCGTCCGTCCAGGGCTTCCAAATAGTAGGATCCTTGCCTTTTGCAGTTGAAAACCCTGTAGGGTCCTTCCCAGTTCGGTCCTAGCTTCCCGTGGGCTGGGTCTAGTGGCCAACGAAACCCTTTTTAGGACGAGATCCCCAATGTTGAAACGCTTGGGTTTAACCATGGCATCATACTGCTTCGCCATAAGATTTTTGTACCTTGCTATTCTCTGTTCCGCGTCCATCCTTACCTCGTCCACAAGATCAAGGTTAAGACGAAGTTGTTCCTTGTTTTCTCCGTCTTGGTACTTCATTACCCTATGGTTGGCCATGTGCACCTCTACAGGTATGACTGCTTCACTCCCATAGGTTAGTTTGAAAGGAGTTTCTCTTATGGGGGTTCTCACTGTTGTTCCTGTAAGCCTATAAAACACCTTGTAACTCATCCGGGCATACTCCCTTTGCCCCCTCAAGTCGAGTCTTGATGATTTTCAACAAGGATTGGTTTGCTAGCTCTACTTGTCCATTGGCCTGTGGGTAGGAGGGTGAGGAATAATGGTTCTTGATTCCAAGTTGTTCACAAAATTCCTTGAAGGGTATGTTGTCAAACTGTCATCCACTGTCTAACACTAGTACTCTTGGCACTCCAAATCTGCACACAATGTTCTTCTAGACGAAGTTTTTGACATTTTGTTGTGTAATTTTCACTAAGGGTTCAGCTTCCACCCACTTAGTGAAGTAATCTGTTCCCACCACCACAAACTCCATCTGTCTTATCCTAGTTGGAAAGGGGCCGAGTATATCCAAACCCCATTGTGTAAAAGGCCATAGGGCCATCATTGGGGTAAGATATTTCGACGGCTGTCTAGGAATGTTGCTGTAACGTTGACATTGATCACAAACCTTAACATATGCCTTAGCATCAGCTTGGATAGTAGGCCAATAGTATCCTGCACGTATGACTTTGTGGACGAGTGATCTGGTTCTTAAATGGTTACCACATGCTCCTTCATGAATCTCCCTCAATACGTAGTTCACTTTGTCTGGAGCTAAACATCTTAGATAAGGCTGGGAGAAACCCCTTTTGTAGAGCATTTCGTCCATGAGGATGTACCTGGCCGACCTGACCCTCATCTTCCTGGCCTCATCCTTCCCCTCTGGAAGCCTTCCGTCCCTTAGGTATGATACTATTGGGATCATCCAATTTTCTTCTCCTTCTATCTGCAATATCTCTAGAAGGTCTATTCATGGCATATATTGTACTTCATCAATCTCGTCCATTACTTCATTCGCTGAGGCTTCCTTCTCTAGAGTATCTGCTTCCACATTCTCTTCCCTTGGGATTTGAACGAAATCAAATTCCTTGAACTTCTTCACTAGGCGTATCACCTTATTTAGGTATTTCTTCATTCGATCTTCCTTGGCTTCATATGTCCCATTCACTTGGCCTATGACTAACTAAGAGTCTCCCATGACGAGTATTGACTCTGCTTCTACAGACTTAGCCAATTCTAGTCCTTTAAGAAGGGTCTCATACTTTACCTCATTATTAGTTGTTTGGTACTGTAAACGAACCTTGTGCTTCAACTTATCTCCTTCTGGTGATTGTAAGATGACTCCTATTCCCCCTGCATGTAGCGTAGACGATCCATCTACATGGACAATCCACTTTTTACTCTCTTCCATTCCGCCTACTTCTTCATAACTTGGAGTGAATTCTGCAATGAAATCTGCTAAGGTTTGAGCCTTTATCGCACTTCTTGGTTTGTACCTGATGTCGAATTCACTGAGCTCCACAGCCCATCGGATCAGTCGTCCTGCAGCTTCCAGCCTATTCATTGCCTTCTTGAGTGGATGGTCTGTCATAAAATTGATGGTATGAGCTTGGAAGTAATGCCTCATCTTTCTGGAAGCTGTTATTAAAGCAAAAGCCAATTTCTCCATTAGCGGATAACGTCCTTCCGCACCTTTAAGTGCTCGACTTGTGTAATACACAGGTTTTTGTACTTTCCCGTCTTCCTTGATTAGAGCCGAGCTCATGGCATGTGGGGACACCGCCAAGTACAAATATAGTTCTTCTCCAAGCACGGACGGACTTAGCAGTGGAGCCGTCGCTAGATAATTTTTAAGATCTTAGAAGGCTCGATGATATTCGTCTGTCCATTCGAAACCCTTCCTGAAAACCTTAAAGAAGGGTAAACACTTGTCTGTGGCTTTTGATACAAACTTGTTCAAGGCTGCCACTCGTCCTATGAGGGACTGGACTTCCTTAATATTTTTTGGTGGTTCCATGTTCAATATAGCCTGGATCTTATCTGGATTTGTTTCAATTCCCCTTTATGAAACCATGAACCCTAAAAACTTTCCTGATGATACTCCAAATGCACATTTGCTCAGATTCAGCTTCATTTAATATCGTCTTAGTGTCTCAAAGGTTTCCTAAAGATCGTCTAAGTGTCTTCCCTTGTCCAAGCTTTTTACAAGCATGTTGTCTACATATACCTCCACATTCCGCCCTATCTATGGACGGAACATATGATTAACCAACCTTTGATAAGTTGCCCCCGCATTTTTCAAACCAAATGGCATCACCTTATAACAGAATAAACCTTGACTGGTAACAAAGGAGGTCTCCTCTTGATCTGCCTCATCCATTTTTATCTTATTATATCCTGAGAAGGCATCCATGAAGCTTAGCAACCGATGACCAGCCGTGGAATCTACCAATTGATCAATGCGTGCAAAGGATAACTATCTTTAGGGCAGGCCTTGTTCAAGTCAGTGAAGTCCATGCACATCCTCCATTTGCCATTTGCCTTCTTCACCATCACCACATTTGCCAACCAATCCGGGTAATAAACTTCCCGGATAAACTGTGCTGTGGTTAGCTTTTGGACCTCTTCCTTGATAGCATTATCTCGCTCTGGGGCGAACACCCTTTTCTTTTGACGAATAGGCTTGGAGGAGGGGTTTACTTTCAAACGATGGGTGATTACACCTGGATCAATTCCTGGCATATCGTGATGACTCCATGCAAAAACATCGATACTTTCCTTGAGGAATTGAACGAGGAATTTCTTTGTGTTCTCTTTCATACTTGTTCCAATTCTGGTAAACTTTTCAGGATTACCTTCATCTAAAGGAATGTCCTGAAGCACTTCGGTGGGCTCCGCGACTACCCTTCTCTCCTCAATGCTCATCGTTTGCATGTGTTCGTCCATAGCTAACATAGCTAAATAACACTCCCTTGCTGCTAATTGATCTCCCTGTACTTGTCCTATTTCGTACTCTGTAGGGAATTTGATTGACAGGTGGTAGGTAGACGTCACTGCCTTCCAACTGTTTAAAGTTAGTCTTCCAATGATGGCATTATAGGAAGATGAAAAATCCACCACAAGGAAATTCACTTCCTTGGATATCTGTCGCGGGTATGATCCCACTACTACAGGTAGAGTAATGGTGCCCACAGGTTGTACCTTCATTCCTCTGAATCCTACCAGTGGCGAATATACTGGATGAAGCCGCTTCCGCCCCAGCCTTATTTGTTGGAAGGCGAGGTAATACAATATATTTGCTGAACTTCCATTATCCACCAGCACCCTCCTAGTAGTGTACTCAGCGATGAGTAAGGTAATGACGATCACATCGTCATGAGGGTGATGGATCCCTTCGGCTTCTTCGTCCGTGAATGAAATAGCTGGATCGTCTATGCCTCTCGTCCTTGGGGATCGTCCAGAAAGCTGGACGTTCTGCACTGCTTTGAGATACGCATTTTTTGACTTGGAAGAATTTCCCGCTGAAGTCCCCCCTATGATAACCCTTATTTCTCCTAGTGGGGGTCGTGATGACTCTTCCATCTTTCCCTTCAACTTCTCATCTTTGTGGTCCCTTCCAACGAGATGCCTCAACTTTCCTTGTCTAATGAGATTCTCTATCTACTGCTTCAAGTCATAACACTTGTCCGTGTCGTGCCCATGATCCCTATGGAAGCGACAATACTTGCTCTTGTTGCGTTTGTTGGGGTCTCCTTTCATCTTCTCCGGCCACTTCAAGGAAGGATCATCCTTGATTTGCATGAGTACCTGATCAAGTAAGGTATTTAGGGGCGTGTAGTGCTGATTCCTTCCTGAAGACGGAACCGTCTTCTTACTGTCTCGATCCTTCCTCTCTTCTATTCGTCCTTTCTTTGGATGGGGACCCTGTTCGGAGTGGCACATGTGGTTCGCTTCTGTTTTCTCAGCTCTCTTCCTTTTCTTAGCTATGATAGCGTCTTCTGCATTCATAAAGTTTTGAGCTGAATGGACGAGTTCAGCCATTGTCTGTGGCTCTTGCTCATAAAGTTTGTGGATGAATAAGTCCGAATTAACCCCGTTATGGAAGGTTGCCAATAATAGTTTGTCGTCCATCTCGTCCATAGTCAGGGCTTCTCTGTTAAAGCGAGTGATGAAGGACCGCAAGCTTTCATTTTCTCCTTGTTCTATGGTTAATAGGCTGGACGAGGAACGTTTGTGTCTTTGCCTTCCAATGAAATTATTGATAAACAATTTACTCAACTTTTTAAAAGAACTCACCGTATTCGAGGGTATTTTATTGAACCACACTTGTGTTGGTCCTTCAAGGGTTGTAAGGAAGGCCCTGCACATAATCTCATCCGGGACTCCTTGAAGATGCATTGTAGTTTTGAAGGTTGCGATGTGATCGCACTGATCCCGCGTCCTGTCGTATGAATCCAAGGAAGGCATTTTGAACTCGGCAAGCAGAGGGTGACTGTTGATGGAAGTTACAAAAGGAGAGTCCGTACAATGAACTAAATCATCTACGGGATTCGCCCTTCTCATGTTCTCCTTCATTTCATCCATAGCCTTCTTCATTTGATCCATCTCTTTCTCCAAGTGCGGCACCCTTTATGAAGCGGTACCTCGCGACTAGTTCTCTGGTTCGGTATTCACTCTAACTTCTTGACTCTGGGCTTGTCCTTTCGTGTGTCTTTCAAAGTGCTGCCTCCCTCTACCAATCTCTCTAGTCAATTCTTGGTTCTGACGAGTTAACTCTGCCATGGCGGCTGCCATAGACTGTATGTGTTGGATGGAAGGCGGCTGTGCGATGGGCATTGAATGACGATCAAGGTGGGGAACGCTAGAACCATTCCTACTTTCCTGGTGGCCTAGGCTAGTGGCCCTTGATCTTGTCCGAACCATGCAGCCTTTTGTCAAAGGAAGACAATCACAAGTTACGAACTGAATGTTTCCCACAGACGATGCCAACTGATAATGTAGAAAATCAGTAGACTGAATGTTCCGGCTTCGATGGTTAACTATCATTGTGAAGACCTGTAAGGAAGAACATACAATCAAAAGGCGACCGGGGTTGACCGGCCAAGTCCCCTCTGATGGTTAAGTTAGTTTCTTTCTTGAAGATTACGTTCTGACTTGGGGGAGTTATGTTAGGAAAAACTTACTTTGATTTGATGCAGGCCGGTCTTTATATAGGGAACCTTGGAGCGGTTATTCACTTTGTAACTGCCCCAAGATTTGTGGGAATCAATGAGTTCCGACATAACTTCCTCAACGGCTATAGAAGTTACAACTGCTGAAGGAAGTTAAGCATCTATGAGGAATTTGCGGCGACATGTACGGTTTTGTTTCTTGCTCCTGAGTTCTGTGGTTTGAATAGGCATGTGAGTGGAATCATACCTCAGAATTCCCAAGTTTCATAGGGTCATCCGTACACTTTGTCCATGGACGACCCTATTGTTTATAGACGGAGTACTTGAATTTTTCCCTTTTGGTTCATGGACGACCCTTATGGACGATCAAGAGATGGTAATTTTTTTGCTATCCCATCAGGAACAATAATCGACTTGGCAATTGTCTCTTGCCACTGTATGTTAGAGGTATTGCCTCATACAACACAAGTTCCTAACTCTGGACAACCTTTTTCTTAATTTCTTTAACTCAAGTTTATAACACAAGTTCAATGTGCTTTGTCCTCTCATTGAACATGGAATTGGAAGCAAAGAGTAAACATGACCATACACATAAAAATAATGAAGAGTAAACATATCAGCATAAACATTAACATAAACAAGAGTGTATACACACACACATATATATATAAACATACACAGGAGCATTCTATTTTTTATATACCTCTGATTGATTATTAGATAAATGAGGGGAAGAGATTATAAACTTAGTCAATTATAGAATGAAATATATTCCTTCAATTTTCAAATTGTAGATTGTTGTTAAAGCAAATAATTAAATATTAAATATGGCAAAATAACTTAAAATAATTTATTGTCTCTTCTTTGTATAATTTTTTGTTATTTTTTGGTATTTCACTCTTTCATTTTCTTTCTTTTCAAGTATCCAAAGTTTTTAATGAAAAAACTTAAACCCAAGATATTAGCAAGAGGTTTTGAAACAAAGATCTAATGGATATCATGAGATATTGGGATTAACTAAGCCAACCCCTTAAGATCACATGACATATTATAATTGGTAAAACAGAAAGTGTAAATTAAGACATAGAATTTGTATTAACCCACCTTTTCTAATGAGTTTTACAAAGCAAAGTGGAATTTTTTATATACTGGGATCCCTAATGTGTGAAATTGAATGTTCAATTTATTTTTCATATCTTTACAGTAATTTTAGACAACAATCAGTGATTGCGATTAAATAGCTGGCATGAAGAAAATACCAATGGAAGATTTTATTTACCGAATGTGTATGGATTAGTAGTTGGTTCCTCAACAAATTCGATGTCCAATTATTTTTAATTTTCTTTTCTTTTTAAAAATTTGATTATATTTATTTGATTTTTACATTAATTCATTTTGATGGATAGCATAAACAGTAAAAAAGTGGTATAACAACAAAAATAGTACATGGGAAATATTCTAAAACGTTCTTTTCCTTTTCTAGTGGGGTACTACCCGTACAACGAAAGTTTACAACCTATGACAACCTTTTCTTATTTTTATAATGCTCTTAATTTAGAGCATATAAGCCCAACTTGGAAAATATAGGCTCTAAAAAATTCTTAAATAATGCTTTGGTAAATATGTCAACAAATTAACTTATAGAATTCAAAAAAAGTGTAGTAACATGTCCACTTAAAATATTGTCTTAGAAAAAGTGAAAAACATTCTTTGATGTACTTGGTACTCTCATGAAACATGGGATTTGAAACAATATCTATAGTGGCTTGATTATCACAAAAGTATATATCAACATAAACATTAACAAGAGAATATATTAACAAAAACATAACATAAACATTATAATTAATTGTTCCTTTTTTTTTCTTACTAGGATAGAGGAGAGGAAGATCTTAGATTTTTTTATCTTGATAGTATTTAATATATATTTTCATTATATAATTGTAAAAGGTTATTAAAGCAAATAATTAAATATTAAATATGGCCAAATCACATAAAATATTTTAGTCTCCTCTTTGTATCATGTTATGTTCTTTTTCGGGACAAAATGGGCAAATGCCCTTTTCACACAAACTAAGCAGCATTTTGCCCTCTTTCCCAAACTAATTAGGAAAATACCCCTCTTTTGAAACTCGATTTTCTTAAAATCGAGTTTAAAAAAAAAAATTTTTGGAGCCCTATAGTAGCGTTTTAAGGAGTCTATAGTAACGTTTTTAGGATCTATAGTGGCGTTTTATAACTCGTCCTCCATGAAATCGAGTTATATGAAATTTTTTTCATTTTTTTTGCTTATAACTCGACTTTGTAAAGATCGAGTAATAAAACGCCGCTATAGGCCCTGAAAACGTCACTATAGGCTCCTTAAAAACACTGCTATAGGGCCTAACTCGATTTTTAGAAAATCGATTTTCAAAATAGGGGCATTTCCCTAATTAGTTTGGAAAAGGGGGCAAAATGTTGCTTAGTTTGTGTGAAGGATATAGGCCAATTTTGTCCTCTTTTTCGTTAATACTTTATTTCATATAATTTATGATAGATTTTGGTAAGGTCGGATAAGTAGCTCTTTTGATGGGGGTTTTATTCATGGATATGTTAGGCAGAAGGAACCTAATCCTAATCTCAACTTCCTCATTAATTATAGGTGTGTTTCTTTTTAAAATGCAAAATTTTTGTGGTTCTTATATAAAAAGATGTTCCTTGTCCATGGCGACATTATCTTTGCTTTTATTTGTTTTCTACATATTAATATACACTCCCTGCATCGTGGATAGTAAACGTGGAATTTTATTTAATAGCATATAGTAGCATTGGAAATAGTATTGGTGCCATAGCAAACTAGCTGTCCAAGGATTGAGAATTTATGTAAATAAAATTCATGAAATTTATTATTCACTAGTATTATGCCTATGCGATGCATGATTTAATTAAAAACTATATATACTGAAATTATACTAATAGTTTCTAATTCACATGATAAAAAAATAAAAAAAAAAATTAATTTTACAACATGTAATTCATACATATATTGAGTCACTTTATCCATATATGGTGTGTAGTATATAAATTTTACATTATTAAAACATAAAATTATGATATATAATCAAAATAAATATTAAATTTGTTTTAAATTACTTGAAACTTTAAATAATAAAATTTTAGGTAAAGTATAACGATTACTTTATATATATATACGTATATATACTTATCAAACTTTTACTTTACTGACAATTTGTTTTTAGTAAAACATAATAAAATTAATTTAATTAGAAAAATAACCTATTTCTATAATTCTTACCACTCCTTCCATATTGGAGAGGTGCATAACAACACCTTTTTTTTCTCTCTTTTTCTCGATCTCCCTCTATTTTTTCATCTCGCATTTGATTCTTAGGCATATTTGTAAGTGTATTTAGACTTGCATATTTGTTAGTTTTGTTGTGTTTCCAACTTGCATGTCAAGCATGTATTTATATATATTCAAAGTTAAACAATAGTATATACATAGAATTAATTACCTAATTTTTTGAAATTTACATGCTTTCATACATGTATTACAGTATAGTTTAGATTCTTGTTTTTTTTTTTTTTTTTTTTTCCAAGTTTTTGGAGACTCATCATAGGAGACATAATACCGTTCATTCTCAGCATTGATCTTATTTAATTGAGGTCTTGTTATAAAATATTATGTCCTACAAAAAAGCATGTGGTAAATGTTATCATTGAAACATAAATCTCAATATTAATAAAATATAATTTTTTTTCTATAACCTATTCTTTTTCAATCTTCTTCTCTTTCTAGTCAAGGTTGAATTCGGATTCTTCAAAACTGTATTGAAATTCAACATATTAAAACACTCTATTGGTGGACTATTTTACTTCACAAAATACTAATTTAAGAAAAGATCAATTGAACTATCATAAATAAGGAGTTCTAAAATTGTACCAACCCTTTTCTTTTTGTTAAAAATAATTAAACATCAAGCTAGTGTCAATATATATATATATATGTGTGTGTGTGTGTGTGGACAGGTATCCAAGATTGTATCTCAGACCGTGAGAGGGTCAAGACCCTAAGACTTTATATTGGGCCTTGTAGGGTTAAGGGCCCAACCCTTACACCAAACCTCTAGCCCGGTCCGAGGACGAATTCAGGTCCGAGGAGAAGCAAATAAGTGCGTAGGATCCCGGGTTGTAACCCATAGCATTTGGAACAGATAAGGATGGTCCAAGGAGAGATCCCAATACCGAAGGGAGTATCTGCCCAAAATATCTAAGGGAAAGGCTGCCATCACCGCATTAAATGTGCCGCACCTACTCTTCTGACCGCATTTATGTAGAGAATACCCCTAAACAGTACAATTTTAGCCACCGTAACACGCAAAAGACAAAAGAAGATACATGATGGGACAGGTACTCAAGTAGAGGCTTGGATGATCGACAAGTGTAGGGGTGTAGATGATCTAGAAAGAGCTATATAATGTAAAAGAATCCTTCTTAATATGGGGGTCTTTGGATTAAAAAAAACAAAGAAAAAGAATAGTGAATATTGAAATTAGCCTCCTCGGATCATTGCCGAGGCCAGTTTGTCGCACGTAAATCTTTTATTTTTGTCCTTCTCATACTTTTAATTCGCTATGTTGACTGCCTAATCCAATCTAGCCCAACCTATTTTTCCCATTCTCTACAAATTCATTGTTGTTGGGCCTTTTTGGGCTAGTCCATCCACTTTTGGGCCAGTGCTCAAAATCGTGTCCATACAATTGGCGCCGTCTGTGGGAAGATTGATTGGTTAGAGTTTTAGATTCTCAATCATGGCGGGCTCAGGATCACACCACTTAGAGTTTGCATAATCTCAGCGAGAAGAACACCCTCGAGAAGGTCAAGAAGGTAGCGTGCATACCGTCCATTCCGGCGAAAGCCAGTCTAGAGGCTACAGCCATATTTCTCATGATGAATGTACCAGGGCTATGCAGAAGGAGATTGACCACTTGAAGAAGAGGTTACGCCAAGAGCGGAGGAGGCGGAGTCCCTCATCCACTGGTCTTTCATCAGATGGTGAAAAGGATGGCAAATATAGGCGCAGATCAAGAACGCCCCCGAGCGAAACCTACTCGTATGAAGAAGACCATCGCCAACAGCACAAAGGGGGAAGTTCATCTTCAAGGGGCATGGAGAACGACACCATAAGTAAAGCTCTAGACCAAATATCCAAGTCTCCCTTTACATGCAGGATTGAGGGAGGAAGACTTCCCAGACGGTTCACCCAGCCCACCTTCACTCTCTATAACGGCCGCATAGACCTCGTCAAGCATGTTAGCTATTTCAACTAGAGGATGGCGGTGTACTCCAGCAACGAATCTCTGATGTGCAAAGTGTTCCCTTCTAGCTTGGGACCTGTAGTGATGAGATGGTTCGATGGCCTAAGGGCGGGTTCCATCAACTCTTTTAAAGAGCTTACTTAGGCATTTGGGTCCCATTTTATCACATGCAGCAGAGTCCCTCGGCCTCTAGATTCCTTGCTGTCCTTGTCCATGAGGGAGGGGGAAACTTTGAAAACAAACTCGGACCGGTATTGGGAGATGTTTAAGGTCAGCTTACTTGTCGAGCACAGCTTGAGAAGGTCCCTAACTGGAAAACCTGTAACCAGCGTACGCCAACTCATGGACCGAATTGACAAGTATAAAAGAGTGGAGGAAGACTAACAGCAGGAAAGGGGCAAAGGCAAGGTTATCCCTCAAGAGATGAGGCATTTCAGGTCAGACCATTACAACAATAATCACCCTTGGAGAGATTCTGGAACTCCAATTACTCAGACCGTTAACGCGTTATTCCGGGAACCAGTGCATCAGATCTTGGAAAAGATCAAAGATGAGCCATACTTTAGATGGCCGAGCAAAATGATTGGAGACCCAGCGAAGCGCAACCAGAGTTTGCATTGCCAGTATCACAAAAAGCGCGGTCACACGATCGAAGACTGTAGGACCTTGTGGGGCCACCTTCAGTAGTTGATCCAAGAAAGCAAACTCAAACAGTTTCTAGCCCAATCTGGTGAGCAGGGGAACCAGGCAACTTCAAGAGTTCAAGGTGGCGCGTATTCTAGGTCCCCTTTGGGCACTATCCATGTCATTCTGGCCGCACCAAACAGAACAAGATCTTGCCCTTCCAAGGTGATGTCCGTGGCCGGCCCACGTGCCGAGGTCTGTGAGCCAGTTCCCAAAAGGGCCAAAACAGAAACTCACCCAACGTTGAGCTTCTCAGACGAGGATAAGGCCAGAACCATACAGCCACATGACGACGCCCTAGTTGTGACCCTCAGGATTGGGGGCTACGACGTTAAGAGAGTACTGGTGGACTAGGGCAGCGGGGCCGAGATCATGTATCCATATCTCTACAAGGGGCTTAACCTCAAGCAAGAAGATCTGGCCAGCTATGATTCACCTCTGGTTGGTTTTGATGAGAGGGTCGTCATTCCACGCGGGCAGATCAGACTGCCGGTTCAAGCCAGCTCAAAGGTGGTGGAGGTGGATTTCATTGTAGTGGATGCCTACTCCCCATACACGGCTATTGTGGCACCGCCCTGGCTCCACGCCCTTGGGGCCGTCTTATCCACCCTCCACCTCAAGATAAAATACCCGTCCAGGGATCAGGTTGAGGAGCTGGTGGGAAGTCAGTCTGTGGCCAGGCAATGTCTGGTGGCCACCATAGTACGCCAACCCGAGCCAGAGCCCTCGGCCCCAGCCAACGAGGGATTATAGCAGTTAAAACCCAAAACCTCAATTTCTGGTGGCGAGGCCGAAGGAGCAGAATGCAAGGAATTGGAGAAAGTCGCTGCTAACGATGACCCACAAAGGTTTTTTCAAGTCGGGGCTCAGCTGCCTCCCCAAGAAAGGGAAGAGTTGGTGCAATTTTTGAAGCAGAACATTGACGTATTTGCCTGGAACGCTTATGAGGCTCCGGGGATAGATTCGAGCTTTATTTACCATCACTTGAATGTTAATCCCGCCGTCACCCCCAAAAAGCAACTGCCACGACGCTCCTCCAGAGATCATTCTGATGCCGTCAAGGAGGAGGTCGCAAAACTTAAGAAGGAAGGAACTATTAAAGAAGTATTCTACCCAAACTGGTTGGCTAACACTGTGGTGGTGAAGAAGAAAAACGAAAAATGGTGGGTATGCGTGGATTACACAGACTTGAACAAGGCCTGCCCAAAGGACCCCTTCCCCATACCCCGGATCGACCAGTTGGTGGATGCAACCGTAGGACACTCTCGCATGAGCTTCCTGGACGCTTTCCAGGGTTATCATCAAATACCGTTGGCCTTGGAAGATCAGGAGAAAACGGCCTTTGTCACCCCAATTGGAAACTATCATTACAAAGTAATGCCGTTTGGACTTAAGAATACTGGGTCCACTTATCAACGGATGATGACACGGATGTTCGAGCCGCAGCTGGGGAAGAACATCGAGATCTACATCGACGATATGGTGTTCAAGAGCAAAAGGGAGGCCGAGCACATCACTGACCTCGGAATCGTCTTTGAAATCTTGAGAGAGCACAAGTTACAACTCAATGCTTCCAAATGTTCCTTTGGAATGGGGTCAGAAAAATTTCTGGGCTACATGATCACTCACCGAGGAATCGAAGTAAACCCAAGTCAGGTTAAGGCAATTAACAATCTGCAGCCACCTCAGAATCCCAAGGAAGTACAAAGACTGACCGGGATGGCCGCTGCCCTGAATCGATTCATATCCCGGTCGGCAGATAGATGCAGGCCTTTTTTCCAACTATTGAACAAATGGAAAGATTACGAATGGACTGAGGAATGTGCCTTGGCCTTCTAGCAATTGAAGGAATATCTTTCTCGGCCACCCATCATGTCCAGACTTGAGGTGGGCGAAGTCTTGTTCGCCTACATCACAGTGGCCGCCCATGCAGTAAGCTTAGTGCTGATAAGAGTTGATAATGGCATACAAAGGCCTGTGTATTACATTAGCAAGTCCTTGTATGAAGCCGAGGTCAAGTACTTGCCACTTGAGAAGTGTTGGGTAATATACATGTTTGCATCGCATACAAAACATACGCAGCGAAAAATAAACGGATCTACTTCTTTCACAATTGATAACATGCACTATGTAGGTTTCAGAATATAAGAACAAGAGAGTGTACCTTGATGCGGTGAAATTCAAAACCGAATGAAGAAGTACTCGGGAACACTTTCAATCTTCACTCCAATTCCACTTGATGCCCAAGATGTGTGGTCTCTCAATCAGTTCTATGTTTTCTAGAGAGAATATATGAAAGAGTGTCTCTCTTCCTTATATCATATGTCTTATTCATTAAACATACAAACCATTTTATTCCATATAAAATTTTGTATGTTTCTCTCCACATAACTGATTATCTAATTGGGCTAGCCTTTTGGGCCTTCCCAATTGGGCTTTAGTGTGTGGCTTGGAGTGGGACCAAAAAGGGAACAAATAAGACACTAGCTCGAATGGGCTTTGGGCTTTTCTATCAACTCTTGACAAGTCCAATGTTACCATTAATTATATTTAATACCACTATATAAATATAATTGCTCTCTAGATCTCATTAATAAATTATATCCCAAGACTTTATTATACATGCAACCCCTTCATAAAATATTCGTAGTAATACAAAGTCATGAATATAGACTGCCACTTTGTAAATTACTACATCTTAATCCTTGAGTACCCGGTTTAATCCTTTTTTAAGTTATTCACCATATATTTATAAAATCCAATTTTATAAATATATACTTTAGTCTTGCTAAAGTGGTTAAGCCTAACTCTCTGAATAACTGTACCCATTAAACTTATCTCAAGGGAATATTTTATATCTCCGTTAAGAGACTATGAATTCCATCTTAAGATTATATGTTCCATCAACACTAAATGTGGCTGCCCAACATACTGAGGTTTTGACCGTTACTTTAGATCTCACTCCTGATATATCAAAGCAACCTACATTTCATGATCAGGTCCATTATTCTCTTAGGATTAAGAGTTCATGTGAATACAAGTCATGAGATTTATTATTCAATTGACAGTCGTTAGGAGAATAATAAATCTCACAGCGGTCCAGTTCACTATGTCTCAACTCTTAAAACATATCAACATATTAACTAGAAGTCACCACTTCCATGATCAAGAAAAATCATTGTAGTTAATATGTTATAGTCTTCGCAGATGAAATGCCCAATTTCGTCACCGACTACGAACCAAAATTCTGAGTTTACAAAGAACTTGTGATCTATATCTTCTGTGACTAAATCACATAAATCACATACTATGCATCTCATGGACTATTTGATAATGTCCGAATATTCATGTTACCATTACTTTAGATAAGAATAAAACAACTTTATTAAACACAATATTAAGTCATACATCATTTCTCACATAATGTCATACATAATATCATATATAGCATCATACAATAGGATTTAAGGGCACATACCCTAACAAGAAGGCCATTCTAGCCGTGGTCCACGCCACACGCAAGCTACCTCATTATTTCCAGTCCCACATCGTGGTTGTCCTGACCTAGTTGCCACTCAGGGCCCTACTTCGAAGTGCTGATTACACGGAGAGGATCGCGAAATGGGGAACAAAGCTGGGAGCGTATGACATAAAGTACATGCCTCGTACCTCTGTGAAGGGGCAAATCCTGGCCGATTTTGTCACCAAGTTCGCTGAGTCCCCGGCAGAAGAGGATGCAGAGAAACTGTGCGTGGATGAAAATTCAGTTGGAGTTGCCTTTATACAACTAGCATCGCCATGTAAAGTCTATATTGACGGCGCTTCAAACCTCAAGGGATCCGGGGTGGGGCTAGTCCTAATCTCCCTCGAAAACGTCACAATTGAAAAGTCAATGAGACTCGGGTTCCTGGCCACCAATAATGAAACGGAATACGAGGCCTTCCTGGTAGAGATGGCTATGACCCAGAAGATGGGTGGAAAGGCCGTAGACATATTCTCAGACTCCAAACTGGTTATAGATCAAGTCTGAGGGGATATGGAGGCTTGGGACCCCAGAATGTAGGAATATCTAAGCCAGGTTAAACATTTGCAGTCTGGTTTCAATGCTTTCAATCTGATACACATTCCCAGAAGCAGAAATACATATGCGGCCTCGCTTGCAACCTTAGCCACCTCTTCGGCACAGGGTCTACCGAGAATAATTCTGGTGGAGGATCTCACCAAACCTCGCAAGTTAAAGGGGGAAGTGCTACCCATTCATCAGATAAGAGCAGGCCCCAGCTGGATGGACTCCATTGTTCGATTTCTCAAAGATGATATCTTGCCTGAGAGCAAGCTTGAGGCAGACAAGATACGGCGGAAGGCTCCTCGATTTTGGCTATCCGACGATCGAAAATTGTACAAAAGATCTTTCTCTGGACCCTACCTGTTGTGCATACATCATGAAGCAGTTGAGGCCCTCCTAGAAGAGCTACATGAAGGAATTTGTGGCAGCCACACCGAGGGAAGATCTTTATCTCACCGAGCCCTCACTCAAGGGTACCAGTGGCCCAATATGAACAAAGAAGCCCAGGAATATGTAAAGAAGTGCGATCAGTGCCAAAGATTCGCCTCGAATATTCATCAACCTGGAGGAGAGCTTAATCTTCTGTCCAGCCTATGGCCTTTTGCCCAATGGGGTTTGGACATCATGGGCCCTTTCCCCAAGGCGACAGGAAACAAGAGATATCTTGTGGTTGGTACGGATTACTTCACTAAGGGGGTCGAAGCAGAACCATTAGCTAATATTCGAGATGCAGATATAAAAAGATTCATTTGGAAAAACATCGTTACTCGGTTCGGAGTCCCCCATACCCTCGTCTTGGATAACGGTCTTCAATTTGACAGCAAATCCTTCCGGAGATATTGCTGCAGACTAGGGATAACCAATCGGTATTCCACCCCGACTTATCCTCAAGGCAACGGACAAGCCGAGGCCGTGAACAAAGTCATTGTGAGCGGACTCAAGAAGAGGTTGGACGATGCCAAAGGAAGATGGGTTGATGAGCTAGCGCATGTTCTGTGGACATATCAAACTACACCTTGGCGGTCCACTGGCAAAACCCCTTTTTTGCTGACTTATGGGGCCGAAGCCGTCATCCCATTGGAAACTGAGTTCCCTACGATAAGAACGAGCTCTTTCACGCCGAACAGCAACAACGACCTACTGGGGAAAAGTCTGGATTTGATTGATGAATGAAGGGAAAGTGCCACGGTCCAATTGGCCTACTATCAGCATAAACTCAAGCGGGGCTATGATGCCAACGTAAAATCAAGGCCTCTTGCACCTGGAGAACTGGTGTTAAGGAAAGTGGTCGGCTCAGCGAAGAATCCGGCTTGGGGCAAACTAGGACCCAATTGGGAAGGACCGTACCAAATCACCTCTGTAGCCGGGATAGATGCATACTACTTGGAAGATTTAGAGAGTCGGGCAGTGCTGCACCCTTGGAATGTAAACAACCTGAAAATGTATTATTATTAATAAGAATGCCTTTTGTTTTATTTATGTTCATTACATAGGGTATGGCGGTTAATTGCTATAATTTTTCTAAGTGTTAAACGGATCCTAAGCTACGCCTGGCCCCTCGGACCACCTGCTTGGGAAAAATTAACACTCCATATAATTTTTCTAAGTGTTAAATAGATCCTAAGCTACGCTTAGCCCCCCGGACCACCTGCTTGGAAAAAATTAACACTCCATATAATTTTTCTGAGTGTTAAACGGATCCTAAGCTACGCCTGGCCCCTCGGAAAAATTAACACTCCATATAATTTTTCTAAGTGTTAAACAGATCCTAAGCTACGCCTGACCCCTCAAACCACCTGCTTGGGAAATATTAACACTCCATATAATTTTTCTAAGTGTTAAACAGATCCTAAGCTACGACTGGCCCCTCGAAACACCTGCTTAGGAAAAATTAACACTCCATATAATTTTTCTAAGTGTTAAACAGATCTTGAGTTACGCCTGGCCCCTCGGACCACCTGCTTGGGAAAAATTAACACTCCATATAATTTTTCTAAGTGTTAAATGGATCCTGAGCTATGCTTGGCCCCTCGAATCACCTGCTTGGGAAAAATTAACACTCCATATAATTTTTTCTAAGTGTTAAATAAATCTCAAGCTACGTCTGGCCCCTCGGGACCACCTGCTTGGGAAAAATTAACACTCCATGTGATTTTTCTAAGTGTTAAACAGATCCTAAGATATGCCTGGCCCCTCGGACCACCTGCTTAGGAAAAATTAATACTGCCTATAATTTTCCTAAGTATAATTTTTCTAAGTATTAGACACTCCACTTAACTTTTCTAAGCATCAAACAAACCCTCACTCGTACCCTTAATCCTATTTGCCTTCCCGTGATCTCTCAAATCTAACATCTTGATAAACTTAATGCCAAGTTGTTAGATAGTTTCTCATTACGTCTAGTCTCTCGGGCGAGAATCTTTGGGATGCATGGTAAACCGTACCTATGACTACTTGGAGTTTTATAAATATACGGCAAAATGCACTTCAAGTTACCAAGCTCGACACATTATGCCGAAATTAATTAGAAACAAAGAGATATGAAATATAAAGGATGAACACATGAACAAAAGAGAGGAGAATATTTTCATTCATCAAATCATGTATTACATTTCCGTTCAAAATGGCGTGCATGTACAACAGAACTGAAAACAAAAAATGAAATTAAAAAAACAAAAAGTAAGAAAACCCTAGGTTCTAAGCCTTGTCCTTGAGGGCAGAGGGGTCTTCTTCTTGGCTTGGCTGGGCAGCGGAGACTTTCTTAGCCTTAGGATCATCTTCTTTGGCCTTAGCCTCCATCTCCTTTGCCTCGACAGCAGCTCCTTGGACCTTAGGGTCGGCTCCACTAGCCTCAACCTCCTTGGCCTTCTCAGCACCAATGACTTCTGAGAGATCGGCATCTGGAACCTCTCGGATGTGAGGATGGTAGTATATGTTCTCAGAGTGCCTCAGGGTCGAGTCAGCGGGGATTCTCACAGCATTGAGAGTTTCATCCCAAGTCATGCTGAAAAACTCCTTGCACGCCTCAGCCAACTCCTCAGTGAGCTTGGCCTGCGTCTCTTCAATTCCGAGCTAGTATGACGCTTGTTTCTCAACCTCAGGCACTTCCTTGGCAAGTTGAGCGGCCTCCTTAGCCTTCTGCTGTTGCGCCTTTAGATCAAGCACAAGCTGCCTAGACATAGCCAACTCTAGCTTCGTCTTATAAAGCAACTTACGCTGATCCTCAGCCTGCGTCTCGACGCTTTTCAACCCCGCCTCCGCGCTCTTTCTCTCTCTCTCTCCTCATTCACCAACTTTGAATGGAGCTCCTTATTCTCGGCCTTGGTAGCTCCTAGGGCCTTCTCGGCATCGTGACGAAGAAGCATTTAGTTCTTCGCCTTGCCACGAGCCTCTTTCACCCATTCCTCGGCCACGAAGACCTCCTAGGTGATCTGCATAAAAATAATGCAACCATATTAGTAAAGTATAGGTGAAGAGAATTTCGGATGAGGAGTAAGAAAGTTAAGACTCACCATCGCGAGGTCCCTCTTCAAGCATAGAAAGAGGTCTTGTTGCTTCAGGTTCCTCATCGCCTCCATATCTTTAGGCAAAAGGAGTGGCTACTCCAACGCCTCGGCCACGTAAGCAGCTTGACCCCTCCTATACTCTCGTACCAAGGCGTCCTAGGCAATGGCTGCGCCATCAACCTCCAACTGAGGAGACCAAAAACGGGACGCCACACGCACGTCGGCCCTATTCTGGTCTTTTCGGCTGTTCGTAGAGGAGGATCGCTTGTCCTTGGGCTCCTTCCCCGTCTTTTGCTACTTAGCCCCCTTTTGGTACACGATCTCCCCCTCCTCGAGGTTCACGATCGGTCTCTTCTTTTTCAAATCCTGATAGGCCTTCAAGCCAAGGTCAATCGGAGGAGGAGGAGGAGGAGGAAGTGAGGGGGGGACCTTAGATTTGGGAGCTTCCTTTGAAGTTCCCCCCTTACTCCTCCTGGCTAAAAGCTCCTTCAGGCCCTTTCCCTTCTAATTCGAAGCCATTTCCTCCTCGAATGTACTATCCAAGCAAGTTATCACGGCAGCAGGCGCTTGTATGCTTGAACGATCACTGGTCTCGCCCTCAGGAACGGAGGATTGGGCTGGCCTAGGTGTCGGATCCTCTTCCTCCTCAAAACAAAAGCGGTCTATCTCCTCGTCTAAAGATAGACTAGACGAAGCAGTTCCCTCCTCGGCTACCGCAGTTACTTCTAGTGGAACTCTTTGAAGAGGAGCTATGCGTAGCGGAATACCCTAAGGAACCGGAAGCACAACCGGAGGAAGGTCACGAGGCCCGAGAAAATTTGGCTTCGACACGTCGATCCTGTTGATCCAAGAATCGCCGGCCCTTATGCTATTGCCAACTTCTTGGAATGACCTCGAAATAGGCTCAAAATCCAAAATCTTGTGGACAGCGCGTAGTTGCCGGTCCTCGTTCACAAAAATCTCCGCTCGGAGCAGAAAGTTTAGGGCCGGGACATTTGTATGGCTGAGCCGAGGAGCTACAATATTCTTATCTGCAAAACCGATGAGAAATAAATAGTTAGGGAATCAAAATGCATCACCAGAGGACAACGAAAACATAAAGGAAATAAGGACATAGCTAACGCTTTAAGATTTTAACTAGAAAACCTAACTCAGAGGCTTCCCACCTGGGTCCCCCTCCTTAACAGGGCAGTGGACGCCACTATGCCATGCTCCAGAGGCTATTAGGATATCATCTTTCATGTTTTTGTTGGATCTAGGGAGGTAGGAAATGAGTCTAACTACGGGCGATCGGGATTTAAGGTAATACCCCCATCGGCCTGTGAGTGGCCCTCATACAGGTGCACCATATCATACCAGGTGAGCCCTAGAACGAGATGCTTGTTCAAGGCATCAATACTACCTAAAATCCTGAAAACGTTGGGCGCACATTGCTGAGGGCACAACCTATGATGGAAAAGGTAGTCGCGGGTGATCTCACCCATGGGAAGCATCATTCCCCCTTCTATAAAGGCTATTATAGGAATGACAACTTCCCCCTCCCTTCTATCCAAGTCTATTCGGTCTGGATGGCAATATCGCAGACCCACCCCTTGGAGGATCTGGTATTTATCCTTAAAAATTTCTACTTTCGTGGGGGAATCAACTAATTCCAAGAACCTACCCATGTGGACTAACAAAAAGGGGAAATAACTCAAATCGGCTATTTAAGGAATGAGGTCTACAAGGCCGAGGCGTTTGGCCAAGGAGAAATTCAACTATAGAGAACAAACACACGCTTCAACACTTTACAAAAAATAGGAATATTAACCTTCGGAATCTTAAGAGGGTAAGGTGGGTTTCGTTAAAAGGAAAGAGAACTTAAGAAATCTGTTTGCAAAGGAAGTCTTAAGGAAAGAGCGTTTGAATTACTTGAGAGTTTGAAGGTTTGACAAGCAAGAGAAAGTGATTCCCCTAGGTGGCTATTTATAGAGAGAGAGCGGGAGTTGTCCCGCTCAAAATTCAAGGTAAAATGCCCATCGTAAGATCTATCCTTCACCATTGGATGGACGTGACATAACACCGCCTGCAGTAATCAATGACGCTTCGCGAACTTTGAAGCATTAATAGCGCTCATTAGGTGCACGAGACGGTAATTTGTCACGTGTTAGCAAAGGAATGAACTGATGTCTTGGAGAAGTCAAACCCCCACTTTTTCCCCCCAGCTGGGAGGGAAAAACCGGAGTTTTGAGGGGCTATTGTGGGGACAGGGGCCCAAGATTGTATCTCAGACCGTGAGAGGGTCAAGACCCTAAGACTTTATATTCGGCCTTGTAGGGCTAACGGCCCAAACCCTTACACCGAACCTCCAGCCCGGTCCGAGGAGAAGCAAATATGTGCGTAGTATCCCGAGTCGTAACCCATAGCGTTTGGAACAGATAAGGATGGTCCAAGGAGTGATCCCAATACCGAAGGGAGTATTTGCCCAAAATATCTAAGGGAAAGGCTGCCACCACTGCATTAAATGTGCCACACCTACTTTTCTGACTGCATTTATGTAGAGAAGACCCCTGAACAGTGCAGTTTTGGCCATTGCAACACACAGAAAACAAAAGAAGATATATGATGGGACAGGTACTCAAGTAGAGGCTTGGATGATCGACAAGTGTAGGATGTAGATAATCTAGAAAGAGCTATATAATGTAAAAGAATCCTTCTTAATATGGGGTCTTTGGATTAAAAAAAAAACAAAGAAAAAGAATAGTGAATATTGAAATTAGCCTCCTCGGATCATTGTCGAGGCTAGTTTGTCGCACGTAGATCTTTTATTTTTGTCCTTCTCATACTTTTAATTCGCTATGTTAACTGCCTAATCCAATCTAGCCCAACCTATTTTTCCCATTATTTACAAATTCATTGTTGTTGGGCCTTTTTAGGCTAGTCCATCCACTTTTGGGCCAGTGCTCGAAATCGTGTCCATACAATATATATATATATATATATATATATATGATGTGTTTGCAAAAGAATGTATTGAAAATAATTAATAAATTATAACAAATACATATTTAATTGGTGACTGTCCTCGAAATCAAAATAGAGGATATGGAAACAATAAATCACCATTGGAATCAATGTCATAAACTTGTAATTCATATATGGTATACAAAATAATAGATCTTCCAAAAGGAGAATAGGAGATTTGTAAAACTTAATATATTAGTTCTCGTGGAAGATGTATACCACTATGAAATTCATGTTTAACAATATTTAATCATTAATTTTCAAACCATAAGCATAAAAATTAAATCAACTTTAAGGAAATTAGCTTAGACAAAAGTAACAAATACATAAAACCTATTCATTTTGATTTATGATTTAAAATAATCAGAGTAAATAAATAAATATATATATATATATATGTAAGATTGTAGGTGTTGTAGGTAGAGGTAGGAGTGATATTGGGTCGGGTCGGGTTGAGTTCACTCTGAACCAAAACTTGACCCGATAGAAATCAGGTTTACCTACCTAAAACCTGACCCGACCCGAAAATTCGGTCTATAATCGGGTCGACTTAATGGCTCTCAGGTTGGACATTTTTTTAAAAATATATATATTGCTAGCTGTTCATATTCCTTCACCAATCTCTTCCGAGAAGCACAATTCCTTAATGCTGAAGTACATAAAAGAAAATTATTGCTTTCAAAAGACAAAATGACTCCAAGAAACATGTTCCAAATAGGTTTCACTTAAACATTCTATGTATTAATATATTGAAATTCCAAACAAGTGTGCCCTTTCAACATGAGCAAAAGGAATAGAACTCACCATTTGATGAATTCACTTTGACAGATCAAGTATAATAAAGCCAACTACATTTTTATTTTTATTTTTTATTCTAAAGTCGACCAGATTTGAAGGATATGGCCTTTTATCTTAACAAAAAAATGTTATTAAGGTCAGGAAAACGATGTACAGTTTCCATAACAAAATCATCATTCACATCTTCAAAGAAAACCCAAATCATCCAATATTATCAAAAAATCAATAATAAAACAACTTGAATTCATCAATTAGATAGGAAGAAATATATAGTACATAGCATCTCAAAAGAAAGAACACAATAATTAAACAACCTGAATTTATATTCCTTAAATGAAAAATAGATGGTATGTAAATCATCTTGACATTCACCATAACTAAGAATTTGAGGAGGATTCTATATGTTAAATATCAAAATGAAGGTCTTGAGGAGGATTTACAAGAGACTCTATTAGTTGACCGGGAAATTGAAACTGAATTTATATATATTGTCAATTCTGATGATACCCCCACTGACTTGCAAACCAAATCATTGTGAGCAACAAAAGTCTTCACATGGAGTTGTGATCAAGCTTGCATTAACTGGTAGCAACCAATGATTTTATCCTAAAAAAAGCAAAAATAATAGATTAACTAACATATACTAGATTGTTTTATCTATAATAATCCTAAACCATAAACATTGTTACATGCTTACTCTGTGTAGTCCATCACACCATGATTCAGCATGTTCAGGATTAACAAGAGACAAATTGGAATTTCACTAGCTGCACAAAGTATGGCTGCGGCAGCAATGCAAGATGGCCAATACTCAAGAAAGCTAGCTTCTGTGGACACCGTGAAAAAGAAAAAAGTATTCTTTCAATTTTATTGTAAAATAATGACCCATTTTGTCCCCAAGTTCCTGCCTAATGGTATTGTTAAATATCAGATTGTAACAATATCATTTACTAATGATCTTATGCTTCCTTCTACAAATCTGTCCATACAACCATGACAGAGACCTATAACACATTCTAACTTTTGCACAAGCATAAAAACCAGGTCTCAATTCTAATTTTCATATGGACCAGGGCAGTTTGTTAGACATGCATTCCACAAGCAAAGCCAGTCTGCAATTTCAAAGCATACAATGTTTAGGGGGATTCCTCTCACAGCAAAACTATAAATTGAATTCAAAAAATTAATTTCAACTAATATCCAAATATCTCAAGCAGAACAGCTACCTCAAAACTAAAACTATTCATTTAACAACATGATGGAATGATTGACATGAAGATTTTAGATACACCCACCAGATTTCAATTAGTAACATTAACAATTCAATCAGTAACAATAGCAGCAGGTAGCAAATGACACGCAACCCAAAAAAAGAAAAAAAAAAAAAAAAACACATAAGCAAAACTCACCAATATATGTAGGTAGGTCTGTAAAAATTAGTAACAGTGCTTGATGGTGAAGGTGATGCTGTTGAAGGTTTCAAAACATTTTAGAACAACAATATACATTAAATTCCATTTAATGCACTAACAAGATATATTAAATTTTAGTTAAAGCACAAGTTAATAAATTTTAAAAACATTACCTTTTCCATAACCTTCAAATAGCTCAACATCATCCATGGCTTGTTGAAGCGAAATTTTCACAGAAGATTGAAGCCAATTTTGAGTACATATGAGAGATTGTACCATCTCAGGGGCAAGTGAACTATGGAATAGGTCTACTATACGTCCTCCTGTACTAAATGCCAACTTAGAAGCCACAGTAGAAACGGGTACAACCAACCCATCTCATGCCAATCGAGATAGCATACTATACTTATTAGTATTATACTTCTACCATGCCAGTATATTAAAGGTTTCGTAATTTTCCCCTTCACAATTCTCCATCAAGTATTTTGCAACCTTATCTATACACCCAACAGATTGTTTTCCTTGCCTAAAGGCCTTGTATTGAGAGGCAATAAATCTGTCCGGATCATCATCATCACCTTCCATTCTTGATATCTTACTCGCACTTTGTATAGACACATATGATGAATGAGTTGAATTATAATGCTTATAAAAGCATTCCAATACACCTTTCACAAGGTTAGTGGTATTCTTAGAACCATTCTCCCCATACAAATTTGATAAACAATAATTCAAATAGTCCAACTTTTTTCAAGGATCAAGCACCATAGCAACATACAAAAGCACATTTCCCTTCTTTGATGAATCCTCCCTGGTCCCCCAATACTTGTCAAACTTTTCTTTCATTGTTTTTTCCATTGAGTACAAAAAATGGTCCTCACTCCTAGAAAATAGATCTATCTTTCTTCTAATCATATATATCTCATCAAAGAAAGCACTTGATGTCACATACAAGGAACCTGGAAACCTCTTTGTGGCATTATAAAAAAGTTTCAAAAACTTAACAAATTTTCTATAAGTCTCCCAATCATCCTCATTTGGAGGTCTCCTATCATAGTCCCCATCTCGAAAGTGTAGAATATAATCAAGATCTTCATATTCCATCCGCTTGAATGCAAGTTCAAATTTTCAGCATTTTTAAACATTTTATAGGTAGAGTTCCTTCTAGTGGCCACATCCAAATATAGAATAGCTTTTGACTCTATTTTCAATTTCTCCACACACCTCTTGAAGGTTTGTAACCTATTTGGAGAAGCTTTCATATATCTAATTGCATGACGCACCCTATCAATTGACTTATTATGATGTTTTAAGCCATCAGTCACAATAAGATTCAGGATGTGAGCACAACACCTCACGTGAACAAATTCATTCCCCAAAACAGTACATTTCCACAAGTTAGTAGCTTCTTTCAAGTAACTAATGGCTACATCATTTGAGGAAGCATTATCCACCATCAAGGTGAAAATCCCCTCAACATTCCACTCTTCTAAACAAGATTCAACCATTCTACCAATGGTTTTCCCTTTATGGTTATCAACAATACAAAAATTCAAAATTCTTTTATATAGCTTCCAATCATCATCTATAAAATGACTAGTAAGACACATGTAATTAAAATTTTGTATTGAAGCCATGTGTAAGTGGTAAGGCAAAGCCTATGGCCTCTCAAGGCATTTCTCAACTTATCATTCTCTTCGAAATAAATTTAACTCACATCTTTAGCTACCGTGAAGTGAAATGGGATATTACAATTAGGTTGGAAGATATTACAAAACATTCTGAATCCTTGATTCTCTACAAACCTAAATGGAAGTTCATCTAATATTATCATCTCAGCAAGAACTTTTCTACCCACAGCATTTGTAAAAGTCCTAGGCACTAGATTTCCCTCCTTTACATTCTTGGACAATGGGTCTTGTCCATCATGCAATTTATTAAAAAGATATTCTAGTCAAATGGGTGTATGGGATTTTAAATTAGATGTCCCATAAATTTTGCTATGAACCATGTACTCCTTGCTACAATATATACATCTTGCCTTAGTTTTACCTTCCTCATCTATAAACTTCTCAAAGTGGTCCCAAGCCGATGATGAAGATTTTCTCTTACCTACAAACATCATAAATAATGAATGAACTCGGACTTTTAAAAATAATCTCTTTGCTTGGTTTTAATATTCGGAACAATGTTATAAGAATGAAAAAAAAAAAAAATGAAGTAATAGATGACAGTGTAGGACACTTTGCATCAAGCATATGAACTTTTAATTCTACTTTAAATAACATCTAAATTTGTAAGCAACTTTCGAAGTTCCATTGAAGCAAATTTATTATAAATTATCTATGAAGACAGTTAGTTGGCCCCTTGAATAAAAATCTAACAAAAGCATTGTTATGCTAAGTAAATGTTCAATTCTGATCCCCAATTCACTCTATAATAATATTAAATCAATCACTAGAACCAATCAATATAGGGGAAAATATAAGATCAATTAAGTAGAGGATAGAGTGAGAACCTGTAGGTAGATCACTTTCGGAAATATAAAACCACAAGGAAAATTCAAACAACAATGAGTAGCCCCTTTCTCATTAAAAAATAGTAATAAGCAATATACCAGTTAACACAAACTCAACAATATACCAATCTTTGCTGAGTTATAGTTATCTATCAAATCATAAAAGAAAACAAAAGCATTTGAGAGGAAATTAACATGGTCAAAATTACACAAGTTGTGAACATATTTATCACCTCCATATTTGTTCCTTCTTTTAATCAGTCATGGATAAAAGCAATCCGATTTATTTTCTCCACCATGCTTTCCTCTACTAGCATCAATTTTTTACCAAAAACAGATGCACTTCATCTGCCATGTACAATACCCAACAATAAGTAGAAAATTTTCACAGGATAAGACCCAATCAAAAAACTCAAAATGAACAGACCCAAAAGAGGTAGAGCTCCAATTAAAAAACTTACCAATAAAAATTCAACACCCTAAGAAAAACGATTTAGAAAGTAAAAGAGAAATAAAATCAAGCAAAAGAACAAAGCACAAAAGAAACTGGGATTTATAGATACTTCAACTCAATCATCCAAATTCTGTCAATATTTATATACTATGAGGAGAGTAAGATAGGAAGGAAGGGAGACAATGAGGCTGCTGTTAGAAGGGAGAGAGGTTCGCGTGAAATAAGTGTGAAACCGTAGAACAGAAGGTGGGGAAGGGGAAGGAACAAAATATGAAAGGATGAAACTGAAACAAAACGTGGGAGAGAGGAATGAAAGTTATAACTGTGAAAACAAAGTTTCAGAAAGGGTTTTAGATGAAAAGGCTTAGGGTTTGAGATTTATGGTAAAATTAAATTTATAAGAAATGGGCTTTAAGTGGAGATAGGGTGGAAAATATTTTATATTTATTAGTATTTTAAAATTGTCAAAAGCTATTTTCAAATCTATATAGAAGAGGATGCAAATGACAGGGCTGTTGATGTAGCTCAACGTGAACGCAGCAACATTAAATGCTACACTTCAACTTTTAGTATTATATAGATATATTGATATAGATAGGTTGAACCCATGCATAAGCATGGAAACATTCAACACTAGTGACGACAAGGTGGTTTTACCTAGGTGAGTGAGGGTGGTCATCTCATCTTCACGCTAAGTATTATGATGGGTCACTTGGCATAAAAATGTAGATTAAACACATAGCACAAAATTGGTCAATAATTAATAACTAGCTGATTCTAGACGATGTGCATGTATGATATTCATCTTAAAATTTTTGATAAGAAACTTTTGATAACCAATTTATAATACTCATTAAGTATTATAATATTTGAGGAATAAACTTCAATTATTTACATATTAATAGAAAATAGGAAAATATATAATTTGAAATTAATATAATTTAGAATATGAACATATTGTAATATTATTTGTGTAAATTGGCAAATATTTAATTACTTTTCTAACTTAAAAACATTTTTTTTATTATATATTCTTCATTGCATATTAATTTTTTTTTTGTTGGATTTTGTTTAAATTTATTTTATTCTAAAAAATTACATCACATGGTAGAATCTTTGGCTACTTTTTTTTTGAGAAGCCAGCCAATGAGACTGGGCATTTATTTGAATAGAAAATTAGATCAAGGTACATCAAAGCCAACTAGCTGGGCAATATCTGCAGGGAGGCCGCCCGACCATTCCTGAGACCCCACTAAACATTTGGCTTTCTTAGCTAGCATATCAGCAACCAAATTACAAGACCGATGAACATAAAAAAATTTCACTGACTGAAAAGCAGATACTAAGGAACGGATATCGTCCACAATATCGCCATACGAGGTCAGCACCGGGTTCTCTTGGAGGATAGCATTGATCACAGAAGCAGAATCTCCTTCGAAGATAACATTATGCAAGTCCTTTTCAGCAACCAACAGCACTGCACGTCGACATGCAAGGGCTTCCAACTCAGCAACTATTGAGGCTAGAGCTATTGGCATTGACAGAGCCACTACTGTTTCTCCATGCCAGTCACGAATGACAACCCCGATACCTGCCAAGTTAAGTGGCTTGAACACAGCAGCATCGAAGTTTACTTTGAAGTAGCCTTGCTCTGGAGGTCTCCACTGGTGTTGGATGATAGGCATGTGCACGGCCTGAGCTTCAACTTCCTGGGCAGCTAGGAACTCTTGCAACAGGTTACTTGCCAAAGAACCAATGTTGGCAATTGGTTGCACTTGGCGCCCAAAGTGTCGAGCATTTTTTCGGTTCCATAGACACCAAGCTAATACTGCAAAAATTTCTTTTCTGAAATCATCTGTCACCTGCAAAAATCTATCAAATAAATCACAGAATGTTAGGGGAGGGGGATTTATGGCCTGTTGGGACCAACTGAAACAGCTCCACACACCTTCCACCACCCTACACTTCCATAATGCATGTAAAACATCCTCATGGCCTTCATTACACAGCTCACACAAATTCGAGTTAATGATTTTCCTTCGAAACAGGTTACACTTAGTGGGGAGAGCATTATGGCAGGCCCTCCACACAAAATGTTTTATTTTGTGAGGTACTCGTAGCTCTCAAATGGCTTTCCAAAAACGTCTTTGAGGCTCTTGGTTCGAGCTGCCAGGCATGGTTCTTGCAGACAGCAGTTTATAGGCACTGCTTGTAGAGTAAACCCCAGAAGAAGTGTAGGCCCATATCACCCGGTCCTCGGTGTTCCTAATACTCAACGGGATTCCCATAATTACTGACGCCTCACTAGACAAAAACATCTCTTGGATCACCTCAGTTTTCCAGCCTCTTCGATCAGCATCTATGAGGGAGCTAACCCTTGTCTCAAGCAATACGGTAGGTAGGGGGGAAATAATGGAACTACTGTCTCTTCTAGGCAGCCATTTATCTTCCTTCACATGCACTGATTGGCCATTTCCAATTCTCCATACCATACCTTTCCGGATAACATCTCTCGCACTAATGATACTTTTCCAAGCATAAGAGCCGGCTATGGAATCTTTTGCTTCCAAAATGGAACAATTTGGGAAAAATCTAGCTTTAAACACTTGAAAGCAAAGCGACCCCGGATTATTAATCATCCTCCACACCTGTTTAGCTAAAAGTGCATCATTGAACTTTTCAATTTCTTTGAATCCCATGCCGCCCACCTCCTTCGCTTCACAGAGTTTATCCCAACTAACCCAGTGCACCTTACTCGAATTACCGCTATACCCCCACCAAAATTTACGGATAAGGTTTTCTAGGTCCCTAACCAAACCCTTGGATAGTTTAAAGCAACTCATGGTGTAGGTTGGGATAGCTTGAATAACAGCCTTGATAAGAACTTCCCTCCCGGCTTGAGATAGTAACTTCTCTTTCCACCCCTGCAATTTCTTCCACACCCTCTCCTTTAGGTATATAAAACTTTGTTTTTTTGCTCGGCCAACAAGAGCTGGTAGCCCCAGATACTTTTCATACTGACGAATAGCCGGGACCCCCAGGAGATATTGAATTCGATCCTGCAAAACCAAAGGGGTGTTTGAACTGAAAAAAATATTCGTTTTTTCTCTATTTATCTTTTGGCCAGACCCTCTCTCATAAACCTCTAATATCTCCAGAATTTTATTACATTCAGCCTCTGTAGCTTTGCAAAACAGTACACTATCATCTGCGAAGAATAAATGGGAGACTTTAGGGCCATTCCTATAGATGGCCACCCCCCGAATATGCCCTTCCACTTCAGCCTGATGAATCAGGCCTTGTAAACCCATAGCACATAAAAGAAACAAGTATGGAGACAAGGGGTCCCCCTGGCGAATCCCCCTAGTGGGTTTAATATTACCCACTGGCTGCCCATTAAGGAGAACTGAATAAGAAACAGATTGCACACAAGCCATAATGATTTTGATCAGCCTTTCCTCAATCCCTAGGTGACGCATTAGCTTTTCAAAAATACCCATTCCACCCTATCATATGCTTTGCTCATATCCAATTTGAGTGTCATATACCCCAATTTCCCTTGAGTCTTCCTTTTCAGAAAGTGAAGGGTTTCAAAAGCCACAAAATATTGTCAGTGATCAATCTCCCTGATAAGAAGGCACTTTGGGAATCTGGAATCAATTTAGCCAACAACTTTTTCAAACGGTTAGCCACCACTTTAGCAATTAGTTTGTAAACAACATTGCATAAACTAATGGGCCTAAAATCTGAAACTTTCTTAGGATTTTTAACTTTGGGAATCAGAGAGATGAATGTAGCATTAAGGGAATCTGGGACAATACCTGAATTCAAAGCTTGGAGGACGACTACAGTTACATCTTCACCAACAATGTGCCAGAAAGATTTGTAGAAAATGGGAGGCATACCATCAGGGCCAGGGGCAGTATTTGGAGCCATTTGGTTGAGAGCTTGTTTCACCTCATGAGCTTGAAACTCACCCCCCACACTTGGATCTAAGTTTGCATCCACAGGGCATGGAACGCCATTTAAAATGCTATCAAAACCAGACGGGTTTGAGGTGGAAAAGATATTCTTAAAATATCCCTCTACCACACCTCCCATTTCGGATTCATCCTCAACCCACATCCCATTATCATCTTCTAAGCCCAGAATCAAATTCCTCCTATTCCGTTAATTAGCTCTACAATGAAAATAAGCTGTATTATGATCACCTTCTTTAAGCCAAGAATTCCGAGCCCTTTGCTTCCACATACATTCTTCCCTAGATTGGAGGCTGCCAATTTCCTTTCTAAGCAACTGAACTCGACCAGGGTCAGTTCTGTAACAATCCCCTTCTTCAGCTTCCTTCAATTCGGCCATCTTCCTCTTAAGAGTGGACCGGACATGACCAAAAGTGGTTCGGTTCCAATCTTTGAGATTTTCTTGGCAAGCCACTATTTTCCTTGTGAATCCCCATACCAAAACAGATGGGTGCCTAGAGTCCCAGGAATCCCGAATCACATCCTCACATGAATTATCCTTCAACCACATAGCTTCAAAGCGGAAAGGCCTACCTTTCCTATAGAACCTCTTAAACTCAGAGTCCGAACACAGCAACAATGGTTTATGGTCAGAGGAATCTTTGGCTACTTAGGTTAACAAATTAGGAAGGAAATTTTAATCATTGCGAACTAAAATAACAATTCACCAAAATTATAGGGTATAAATTGTATATATAGACACACAAAGAGAAGAAAATAAATTCTATCAACCTTATTAATATATTGAAAAAATCTTTCTACTATTAACATTTTAACATAAATATTAAAATTTGATAACATGGAAGCCTAAATGATTAACATGTCATAAAACATGCAACATGTCAAAACCTTATACTCTCCCACATAAGTTCTCCGCACACACGCACACACGCACGCGCACACGCACGCGCGCGCGCACACACACACACACACACACACACACAAATATATATAAATATATTCATGGAAAATTAAGCATCAGTTTAGATTTCAATTTCTAGACAGTGTCAATCTTCTAAGATTATATAATTATGAAAGTTCACTTGGTGTATAAAACACTAGTGAATGTTTAGACTCCCAATTTGAAATTAACCAACACAAGTTTATACTCAAATAATATATGTGTGGAATGATAAGTACAAGTTATACACAAATAAACAAACTACTCTAAACCATAATTATTCACAACACAGCAGTAATTAAAGGTAAAGAGTAAGGGTTAGAGAGATGCAAACACAAAGATAACACCAGCATGTATTATCGAAGAGGAAACTGAAGAATTCGAAGAAAAACCTCTCCACCGCCCTCCAAGCGGTAAAATGATCCACTAAAAAATAAAGTTGGGATATACGAATAGCAATAAACCCTTCAAGTCTAATCTACCTGATGCACCTAAGCCCTCCAAGCTTTATGCTCCAACAAGGTTAAGCCTAACCGCGTCTTATTTAGCTTTCTAGATCCCGCAATAAGCCCATTTCATCAACCAAACAAATTGGGCATCTCCGAACTGCTTCTCAAGTACCAAATTACCTCCTCACAGATATAGGTATAGTGAGATAAGGATTTGGCTAATGAACCTCTCAAGGGTATATCAATGGAGATGGTGAGAGTAGTGGAATTTGGAGAATCAAATGTCTAAGATTATGGATGAGTCAATCTTGGTTTTCTCTATGGTTTCTCTTTCAAAATTCTCTCTAGAAGCTCTCTACATTTTGTGGGTATAAGGGTATTTATAGTAGGGTACGTGAGGAATGCGAAAAGTCATTTTTTTTGCAAAATAGGGTGTTCTGGCGATTCACTCACAACTGGGATGAGTCGCAAGATTAAGATGCGGAATAACTGACTGGCCAGACTGTCTTTTTTTTCCTGTAGTGCTCTAGTTGTCATGACCCTTCAGCTTCCTACATGCTTCACACGTGTGGTATTTTGGCGAGTCGCCAGTCATGAGTCGCAAGTCACTCGCAAGATCTAGTCGCGAGAACCTCTTTGAATTCTCACACACTTGAATTCTTCGCACTCTCTCACACACAACCCTTACATGATTCCCACCTAAGTACAGGGTATCTAATTGCTAAATTATAAGCAAATTTAACACGAAATAAAACCAACACATGGGTGAATAAATTCAACCTTACAAATTACTTCAGAGAGTGGGATTTTTGACCCTATATATTGTAGATAAGAATGCTGTTTCAACTATGACCAGGACAAATATAACTAAAAATACAAATGAAACCAATGCCTCTTTGAAGAGCAAATTTGTATTCCAGAAACACTCATGTAAGCTGTCCTGCAGAGTAAGGCAATTTTCAAAAGATAGCACCAGTGGGAATCATTCCTTCGAAGTTGTTAACTGAAATATTTAAATGTGAGTCTGGGTTAAGTTGTGGCTGATTGGGATGATACCAGTTAAGTTATCTCTAAAAGCATGAAAGGAATTAAGGTTTCTTATATTACATAATAAGGATCCTTGAAGAAAGCTGTTACATGAAAATTTTATCAACTTCAATGTGATGAAGGTTGATATCTCAGGGAAGAAACTTTCCAGTCAGTTTATTCAATGACCAATCATCTCTTGAACATTTTAGATTTTACAACTTGATGAGCTCTATTTATGGAGGCACTTCAAGTTGATATTGTGAAGGTTTTTATGAGAAGATAATAAAGATCTATGCATTGTCACAAAATTGTAGTCTTGCGAGCAGAAGATTATTGTTAAGAAACAGATTGTTGAGAGGGAAAATTCCCGACCTGTTTTACTTGTTTGATTTATTTCAAACTAGATAACTTAAATTTTCAGAATTCCTACAAGGAAATTGTTATGTAACATGTGTTCAGAAGACTCAGATGAGGAAACTTGACACGGTATAAAAAAAAAAGTGTCGATACTACACAATAAGAACAGCTGTTCTTATTTTAACATCTAACTGATCTCTGCAGATTTATTTCCATTTAGAAGATTTTATGTCCAGTTTACCAAAAGCCTATAATTTTTTTTTTTTTTAATATGGAGTAATTGAAACAACTTTCAATTAATACTGAAAAACATTGAAGGAAACTCACTCTACAGCCGTTAATTCAAACCAGGAAAATTTTGCTGCGAGTGTGTTTTGTACTTGCACCCAAAAATAAAATAATAAAAATTATCCACTTGCATAATTATCTTCCTAACTCTCTTGCACTTATGTTAGAATCTACATTGAATAAAAATCATTGCCTCCACTTTTAGTATTCCACTTTATGTTCCACCAACTACAATATGCCAGGTGTATGAATTTTTTCTATTTTGAAATTTAGTTTCTTTGTAAGAAATGTGTAATAGGCTAGGATTGGTGGAGTATAAAGTGAAATACTCGTAGTGATATATAGGAATTTTTATTCAACCTAATCCTATATTTCTATCACATTATTGAACCCACAAACAAAGTGGGAAACGAAATTGTCATAACAATAACAGCAAAAATGATCCTCCCAGGCTTAGTAGCTGTGTTCCCATTAGGTGCATCCGCTGCATCGGATGGAGGACCATTGGCAGTAGGTCCATTTGCTTCTCCGGGTGGAGGGGTACTGACTGGCGAATCAGCGGCAGGCGCATTACCATCTGCTGGAGCATTTGCAGAAGGCGTCATTGCATTGGAAGGAGAGGGAGCTGTCGTTGCATTGGAAGGAGCGGGAGCAGTACCTGTCGTTCCATTGGAGGGAGCGGGTGCAGTACCTGTCGTTGGAGACGCTGCAGCAGGTGGCTTGCTAGAGGGAGGCTGTGCCGGACTTACACGTGGCGTAGGAGAAGGTGATGAAGAAGGTGGAGTCGGGCCAATAATGGCTGAAGGCATTATGACAGTACTAATTTGCACCACTGAGATATTATAAGGTTGAGACACTACAGCTTTAACTAAAGAAGCGCCAACACCTGATCCAGCAGCAGAAGCTATTGATACACCACCTGTGTTTGCTGCCGTGACATTCAAGAAACCTAGTAGGCCTTTAGCTTGGCCACTGGACTGGAACAATGTGGTAAGCATAGAAGTTTTGTTTGGTAAATGTTGGAGCTTTTGGACATCATAGTAATCAAGCACAACATGTAAACTCAAGACCTTTTTGATAATGTCATTGGATTTTCCAGATAAGGCTGACACTGCAGAATTCTCAACCACAAGGACGGTAATGGTTTGGCGGCTATTGATCTCACTGGCTAGTAGAGCTTGTGTCAAATAGTTATTGAAAGTGCTAAAATCTGGTTGTAGGGAAAGTATTTTGGTGATGTTAAAAGCTTTTGAGGAAGAGAAGAGAAGGAAGAAAGCAAGCAACCTGATGACACACATGCTTGCAATTGCAAAATGATGAGCTAAAGATTGAGACACGGTGTGGGAAGCAAATGGGGAGGATTTTTATATCCAAATGAGTGGATTTAAAATGGTTTCTAAATTTGTAGGAAGAGTAAGTCCTCCGCCAAATTTGGGGGCACATATTTGTTTGTTTGGCTAAAATTGAGGGAGCAGATGGTGGAGTTTCCTGAAAATCTGTAGGTCCATTTGCCACTTTCAGAATGAATTTGCAGTCTGCGTCTCAAAATAGGCTTTTTGGGAGGTCCAATTTTCAAAGAGTAATTACAAAATGTGTTTATATATCATATATGTGGTGGGAGTTAGCTTGATCACTTAAAAATATTTAATTGGTCAAATATTTATATATTCAATTGCTATAACATTTGGCTATAACACAAACATCATATAACGATTCGTAAAAGAAATTCTAAATCTATGCAGTGTGACATGCACGCATGGCCACGGCGGAAAAACAATAGTGTTTTAAGTGTAATACTGAGCATGACCATGACTTGTGGAACAAAGCACTATAATATTATGCACGTTTAGAACATTGCATGTAGTAGTACCGGCCTTGGCCAAGAGGATATATGAACATTTGTATTGTACTATCTCCACCTTTAGCTCCATAAAAAGAAGGGCTTGAAATCGGAAAAACAAATAGAAACATTTTTGAAAGTTTAGACTGGCCTTGTTCATAGCTTTTCCCCTCCAAATCCTCCTGAAAAGTTTTTCCAAGTAAAAATGATGTGTTTGTCTATTTACGTAATAAAATCTCACAATATTTTTCTTATAAATGTCAAATCAATGTCAACATAGGTTAAAATAAAATAAGAATTATACCCGAAACCATAACAATTAAATGTTGTAAAATATAAATTGAAATTTTGTTGTGCCTTAAATTTTTTTAAATATTATTGGTATCCGTACTTGCATGTTCTTTTGCAATTGCTTCACTTCCTTACTTGTATTTTCTACCACCATTTTCTTTTCCCTTAGCATTAACCTAACGTTTTTGGTAGGGAAGCAGTGCACCCAATTTTACTACTCTTTTTTCACCTTGTCAGCATTCAAGTGGTAATTTTGCATGTGTAAAAATTTCCTAAATGACCCTAACCGTAAAATCCGGCCATATCCTCATTCCTAAGTAGTCATAGTGCATTTAAAGGTAAATTTCTCTTCATCTTTTTTCCGTGTACAAAATAGTACCGTGATCATTATCTTATTAATACTTAATCTGATTCGTTGATTTATGATCTTATGATAAACATGCATGTATTGGATTATCCTAGGTTAAGTTTAATTGATTTATTTTTCTTCTGGAAATTCCCAGATGGTCATAACCCAATTAAAAGTAAACTGGCCTTTATATGTATATATATATATATATATATATATATATATATCTTTGTTCATAATTATATTAACAGATTAATATAACATATAGGACATCATTTACACCAAAAGTTTAAGTTAATAAATTTTGGGCCTAATTATATTATATTAATCACTCACTCATCACCAATATTCCCTAAAACAACCTCAACATTCAACTAACCACACTTCAACACTCAAAAATATATCAAGAGAAAACCTTTCGTTAGTGTAAGGACACAATTCGACAGGATGGGCCTTCAAATGATATGAGCTTAGGCCCAAGACATGGACAGTATCCTCGCAATGAATTTGTAAAAAGTGGGCTAAATAAACGTAGTCGAAGGTGAGTTGGTTGATGGCTCAAGTATAGTTATGAACAGATTAACGAAAACGAAGTGCTGAAATGGCATAGGGTTCTTCTCAGCTCGATCCGAGGAGTGAGTATTAGCGGTTGTCTGAGTATTTATATCTCTCTCTTTGTTTCTTTCTTTCTTGGTTCCTTCTCTTTTTTTTCGGATTCTCCTCCTCCATTCTTTCTCTGCTTCCTGTTCTATTTATAGGCCAATTTGCCTCACGTGCTAGTTAGATGATTCTCCCTTGATACTTGTCCCATCAACCTCCCTTTGAAGTCTTCATACGGCAGCTGTAAAGGATGAGAGTCACTATTCAGATGTCTTTTCTCCATTAATGCGGCCATGAGGTTAGCTGCAGGATAATAAATGCAGTGGTAGCAGCTTTTTACATAATATCTCATTGCTGCCACCTGTCATTTTTGCTTATATAGATCAAGGGCTTCCCCGAGAATGTTAGGATCAATGTTGGTGCATCCATCTCGATCGTCCCTTTGGTCATCCGAACAGGCAGCTCTCCTCAGACCGCTCCTTCCCTTCTTCATGCAAGTTATATTCTAGCGAAGAGTTTGACTAGGTATCTTGCTCATGACTTTCTGTCCTCGGACAAACAAGTATCCTCGGACAGGCTCACGGTCCATCATCTAGAATTGGGCATTTGACCCCTACAGTTAGTATTACAAGCACTTATTTAGGCCATTCTCATTGGTCCAAACATTTAAACAAGAATCTACCTTATCTACATCTATTAATCTATCTGGATCCAACTTCCAACCAACAACTAAAACTTCAAGACAAAGATCTTTCTGCATCAATACAAAAATGGACTCTCAAACGAATGGTTGATATTATCTTGAATCTTGACTAATCCTCAATCAATTTGAAGCACACCCGTAGCTTTCTTCTTTTTGGATGAACATCCACCACTTTCTTATGCCCAACAAAGATATAAAAATACAAACAAAAGAAATACAAACCAATTTTAAGTTAATGGACTACTACATAGTATTTTTGCTGATACTTCCCTTTTTGTGGGCATCCATTCATGTCTTCACCTCCAATCTAGCAAGCCGGAAGTCTGGCTTGCCCACACTCCCCCCAGGCCCCTACCCTATTCCAATTATTGGTAACATCTTTAAACTTGGCAACTTACCCCACCAAGCTGCTGCCAAGCTCTCCAAAACTTATGGACCCTTAATGACTCTCAAGCTTGGGAGCATAACAACCATAGTCATTTCCTCTCCAAACATAGCAAAAGAAGCACTTCAAAAAAATGACCAAGCCTTCTCTAGCCGAACCGTCCCAAATATGGCCCAAATTTTTGACCACCACAAAGTTTCAATGGGGTGGATGCCCACAAATTCTCATTGGAGGAACCTTAGGAAAGCTTGTGTGACGGAAATATTTGCTCTGCAACGTCTCGAAGCCACACAAACCCTTCGACAAACAAAGGTACAAGAACTACTTGACTATATTAACCAAAGTTGCAAAAGCGGTGCACCCATTAATGTTGGTCAAGTAGTGTTCACAACAGCCCTCAATGCCATATCAAACACTTTTGTCTCTATTGACTTGGCCCAATATGGTTCAAATTTGTCCCATGAGTTCCAGCACCTTGTATATTGTCTAGCCCAAGAAGCTGGAAAGCCAAATCTTGCGGACTTTTTCCCAGCACTTAGTTTAGTTGACCCCCAAGGTATACGCAAAAAGACAAGGATTTATTTCGCAAAATTATTTGGTATTTTTGATGGTATCATCAATGAACGAGTACAATTAAGAGCTTCATCAAAAGGTCCAAAAGCAAGCAACGATGTACTAGATTCGCTTCTCACTCTCAACGAAGAAGACAGTTCAAAGATAAGCCTCCGCGATATCAAACATTTGATTCTGGTGATTGACTACCTCTTTAAAACTTTGTTTCAAAGTAAATATTTGAATAACAATTATACTTAGAATTTCTATTTTGATTTGTAATGCACATGTATATTATCACCTTTTTAGACCGTTAATTGGTGCAAGTAACTATATTTGTAGGAATGGAAGAATTACATTTTACCACCCTACACTATACCCCAAATTTTACTTTACACCATAAACTTTTCAAATGCATATTTTGCATCATAAACTATGACTCTTGTTACATTTTGTACCTCGACGTTAAGATTGTCATTAACTTGGATAGAAAAATATGACATCATATGAAAATAAGACCCAATTACTCCTCTTTTCAGTCCCTTTAAAACAAAGAAAAAATTATATTTTTTCACACTAAACTTTAGATTTCTATCCAAGTTAACGGCAAACTTAACGTTAGTGGGCAAAGTATAACAAGAGTCATAATTTATGGTGTAAAATGTGCATTCAAAAAGTTTAGAGTACAAAGTGTAATTTAGGTTATAATTTAGGATGGTAAAGTGTAATATCTACTAAAAAAAAGATCAAATATCTTCAATAACATGGCTAGTTAGGATCATTATTACTTTGTGGGCCTTAACCTTTATTGTCTATAGTAATGTTAGGGACACAGCATTTAGTGACATAATTTTTTATAATTGAAGTAACATTATTTTCATATGAGTTGATTACTGACATTACTTTTATTATGCACCAATCACAATAGACCTAAGCTTAGGCAATCAGTTCTTACACTCTTTTATTGCAGGACTTATTTATTGCAGGGATTGACACAACATCAAGCACAGTGGAATGGGCAATGGCATTGTTATTACACAACCCAGAAAAAATGGTAAAAGCCCAAGATGAGCTTGAAGAAGTCCTAGGCAATAATGGGAAAGTCCAAGAATCAGATATCTCAAAGTTCCATTATCTTCAAGCTATAGTGAAAGAAACCTTTCGATTGCACCCACCAGCTCCTTTTCTAGTTCCTCGCAAGGCTGTGACAGACGTAGAAATATGTGGCTTCATTGTGCCCAAAAATGCACAAATACTCATAAATGTGTGGGCAATGGGAAGAGACTTAAGCATATGGCCAAATCCGAATATATTTATGCCTGAAAGGTTTTTAGAGAATGGCATTGAGTTTAAGGGCCAAAGTTTTGAATTGATTCCATTTGGAGCTGGAAGAAGGATATGCCCTGGATTGCCATTAGCTAATCGAATGGTGCACTTGATGTTGGCTTCTCTTGTTCACAACTTTGCTTGGAAGCTCCCAGATGAGATGAAGCCAGAAGACATGGACATGGAAGAGGTGTTTGGGCTTACTTTACATAAGGCAGAGCCCCTCCGAGCTATTCCCATCATATCCTTTTAACTACTATTTTTTGTTATTGGCCCAACAATATATGTGTATTTGTCGGTGTGATTAATTGAATCTCTTCAATATTAGGATTTTACATAAGCATAATAGGGGAAAATTAAATCATTATATATTGTACATCATTAGTATGTAATTCTGTTGATTTTAGCTAGCTCAATTGATAAAGTCTTTTATTGACAAATAAGATTTGAATCCCATCTACCTTATAAATCAATTAGTGATTTGGCTTAATGGGGAAGAACAATCATCATAAGAACAAAAATTTTAGATTTAAATTCTATCTTATCTATCAAAAAACACAGTGTACCACAATCCAACACATACTGTATTGTAGCTTTATTAAATCTTGTTACTTGGCTGCTAACACTAACAATGATTTCAAATTTTATTTCAACTAGTATTATGCACCATTTAACTAATAGTCATATCTAAATCAAAGAAATTATTTTAATAACTATAGTTGGATGTGAATCATAAAACAAAATGTTGAATGCAGAAATAGTATATACAAGTATCTTATGCGTACTTACGTAAACAAAAAAACAAAAAACAAAAAAAGTGCGCATCTTCCGTTTTGTTTTCAAATAAACAAGAAAACTTTTCAAAGGAACGGAATCTATGCTAACCTTTGGGACTAAAAATATGTTACATGTTCATGCTGAAATACATTAAAAACGGTTTGTTATATATGGATATATACAAAAGATAAACCTTTTTATTTTTTAACGCAAATTTCTTGCGGCCCACAAAGAGTCATCGAAAAAAAAAAAAAACATATAAAAGATTAAAATGATCTCTAAATGAAACATATCGGAACTCAAACACAAATAATGAACTTAAATTTTTTTAAAAGTAGTACTACAACAAATAATATTTTCACAACAATTTAACAATAAAATCTAGGTAGTAAATTATTACTGATTTTTATCTGAGTTCATCACTAATATCACTTTTTTATTTACCATTAACTACTTAATACCAAAGCTTTATTGTAAGATGATTGTAAAAATGTTGTGTCTTTGCTTTATTCTTTATTTTATTAAACTATGAGCCCACAACAAGTTAAACACGAAAGCTACCACAACCTATTGTCATGCTTTTTTCCCTCACTAGTCAAAGTGCACAATAATAAGTTTTTGTTTGTAAAAAATTTATTGAGTTTTTTGATAAATTTATTTTGCTAAAAGTGTACTAAAGTATATTTATATTTCAAAAATGTGGTTTTAAAAAGTTTTACATAAAAGTTAAAGTTTTTTTTTAGAATAAAAAAAAGTTAAAAATTAAAAGTTGAGTTTAAGAGCTCAAGCCAAACTAACACCAAGAAAGTATATATTAATAATTGTATGTGTGAGTGTGTATATATATATTGTATTTATCTCACAAAAAATATGTCCTAAATAATTCCGTATTTTTTTTACGCGAACTTTTAAAAAGTAAACATTTAATAACAACACACGTAACGTTACTTTTCCAATTCCATATTTTTATGCCAGTACGACACATGTAACGTTACTTTTCTGATTTCGTATTGTTATGCCAAAATTTTGAAACGTACTTTACATATATAGTATTTATCCCACAAAAAATATATGCTAAATAATTCCGTATATATATATATATATAGTATTTTCAAAAAATATATATAGTCATCAATTAGTTTATGGTAAAAGCAGAGATTGATCCTCATATAATTTATTCAACTATCAAAGACATTACCAGTTGAATTAACTGGAGCCCACAACGTGTACTATCAAATTTTTATTAAAATCCAAAAATTATAATAAATAGAAATTAAATCAAAATAAATTCTAAGACTTCTTTTAAAATTATTAAAATTGATGATTATTAAGTTTCCAATGGGGATAATATTATCATTTTACAAATTTATGGTAATAGTGTTTCACTGAAAGTAATTAATATATTATAATCTTTTTCTTTTTATACAAATTTGATCGTAAAGTTATATATATATATATATATATATATATATATATATAAAAACTTACATCAAAATGGCCAGCATACTAGTACCAATAGAAACATTCTATTATCCCCCAATTTACTCCAGAAAGAGCATAATACCCTCAAGAACCCCCACGATCGCTATTTAAACTCCAAACTTCACTAAAATATGTATGATTCTTGATGGACGTGATAAAATTAAAGATTGCGAGAAAATTAAAGCAAAAGTAAAAGAAAGAGAGCACACAAAGGATTTATATAATTCAGCTTGACAACCTATGTCTACATAATAAAATATTAGGTGCGTGCATCTTTTACATTCTCAATTGTATTTACAATGAACTCTAAGTAGGTATAACACTATTAAACAGAGACTATAGCAATAAGGTTAGCCCTAGATGGATTTTACAATATAATTAGACCACTCGGAATACAAAAGTGATTTTAATTGGTCCTTTTTTTCATCTTTTGCGCATTAGTGGTAGAGTGTTAATTTTGTGTGAGTTTACATGACCCTAACCATAAAATCCATATCTAAAGTGGCAAGGGCAGAGTCAGGAATTTGTGTTTAGGGGGAGGGAGATAAAAATATTATATTGATTCCGAGCCAAATGAAAAGTTAGCTTTGTTAAAGGGAAGTTCTAGGGAAATGCGTTGGATCTAATGGTGGGGGACGAAGGAGATGGATTGAGAGAGTCAAAAAAGGATGAGTTATTAAAAAAATAAATAAAATAAAAAATAAGCAAGCCGAAAAGGTTAGAAAAGGAAGGTAAAATAAAAATAAAAAGAAGATGAGAAAGATGACATTCGAGTCGTGAGATTTAGAAATATATAGTGCATGGTGAAAGAGAAAAAACGAAGAGAAGACGAGTAATGTGAGAGAATAGAAGAAATAGTACTGAGAATTGATAATTAAGAAAAGGAAAAATAAAAATTAATATTTTCAAAAAAAATTAAACACAATAGTGTTGTGCCACACATTTTCTCGCAATTGTCCTATATGGCAGATTATGATTGGCCATCTGTCACCATTATATAAATCCATCATTTTTTTCATCATTCATAATCTGCTACAAAAGATAATTGTGAAAAAAGTATGTGTAAATATGTATAGTACTAGCATTATTAAAAAAAATAAAAAAAGGAAAACAAAACTGCAAAGTTGATTTATAAAGGGGTAGAGATTTTAGCAAACTCTATTGGAAGTTTCCTTTTTTTATAAATGTCATTGTACACTTTTTTATTTACAAAAATACATCTTTGTTTTTTTTTTTTTTTTTTGGGGGGGGGGGCGGGGGGGGGGGGGGGGGTTGGGGAATACATAATTTGAGATATTGAGGAATGGAAAATGACAAAAAAAAAGGTGCAAAGTTGGGATTTGGGGGAGCCGAATTCGGCTGACATGTTGGAGATGGGAGACCAAAGCTTTGTTAAAAAATTGAGTGGATTTTATTTTTACCTTATTGATGGTTGGTTTAAAAGGGCTTTTAACAACTTAGCAAGAATAGGAACCCAACCAAACCATGTTACCTTGTGGTGGTAACATGGTTTGCCCACAGAGTTTTAAAAGCGAAGTACTTTCCGGAAAAAAGTTTCATGGAAGCACAACTTGGCAAGATTCCTTCGTACACGTGGAGGAGCTTGATGATAGCGAGAAATGTCCTTGATAGGGGGCTCCGTTGGAGTATAGGAAATGGGCAAAGTGTGAGGATTTGGAATGATCGATGGTTGCCAACCTCTACCTCCTTTAAGGTAATCAGTCCTCGACCCCAAGCTTTTGAAGGTAATATGGTGGATTCTCTAATAAACCGAGAGGGTGGGGGTTGGGACAAAAACTTAGTGTACAGCGTCTTCCTTCCTTACGATGCAGAGGCCATCTTAAGCATTCCAATTAGCCTTTCGTTCCCTGAGGATGTTCTATCATGGGCGTGGACCCAACATGGGAGGTATACGGTGAGCAGTGGGTATAAAGTAGCCTGTCGCTGGCTGATGGAACGAAGAGGTAAGGCTGAAGGGGGTGAGACGTCAAATCCAAAGAAGTGGAGTGAGTTCTAGAAAGTGATTTGGAGTCTGAACTGCCCAAGTAAGGTAAAACAGTTAATGTGGAGGGCGTGCAAAAACATCCTCCCCACAAACCATTGCCTCAAGCTTAAAAGAATTCCCATGGAGGATGTGTGTGGGGTGTGTGGAAAGGTAGAGTCTTCGGGGCATGCTCTCTGGGATTGTGAGATGGCAGAGGCTGTTTGGAGGGAGTCACAGCTTGCCTTGCCCAAATTTCGAAGACCAGTTCGAGACTTCATTGAGGTTGTGTGGAAGATTTGGGAGGATGGAAGGGAAATCAGTTGGGAGACCTTTGCCACCACAGCATGGTGTATATGGAAAAATAGGAACGCTACAAAGTTTGAAGGTCGCAGCAAGGCTAGGAGAACAATCGCAACGGAAGCAAAAATGTTGGTGGAGGAATGCAGCTTGCTGACTACAGCCCGGACACATACAAGGCCTGCGAGTTTGGGGAGATGGACTCCTCCACGTGAAGGGTGGTACAAAGTAAACGTGGATGGGGCGGTGTTCAAGGAGGCAAGTAGTTGTGGGGTAGGGGTTGTGATTAGAAATGCGCAAGGCCAACTTATGGGAGCAATGAGTAAGAAGCTTGATTTGCCTTTAGGAGCTTTGGAGGTGGAAGCTAAAGCTTTTGAGGAAGGCTTACTGCTTGCAGGGGACCTCGGGCTTAAGCAAGTGAATTTGCAGTCTGCGTCTCAAAATAGGCTTTTTGGGAGGTCCAATTTTCAAAGAGTAATTACAAAATGTGTTTATATATCATATATGTGATGGGAGTTAGCTTGATCACTTAAAAATATTTAATTGGTCAAAAAAAAATATATATATATATATATATATTCAATTGCTATAACATTTGGCTATAACACAAACATCATATAACGATTCGTAAAAGAAATTTTAAATCTATGCAGTGTGACATGCACGCATGGCCACGGCGGAAAAACAATAGTGTTTTAAGTGTAATACTGAGCATGACCATGACTTGTGGAACAAAGCACTATAATATTATGCACGTTTAGAACATTGCATGTAGTAGTACCGGCCTTGGCCAAGAGGATATATGAACATTTGTATTGTACTATCTCCACCTTTAGCTCCATAAAAAGAAGGGCTTGAAATCGGAAAAACAAATAGAAACATTTTTGAAAGTTTAGACTGGCCTTGTTCATAGCTTTTCCCCTCCAAATCCTCCTGAAAAGTTTTTCCAAGTAAAAATGATGTGTTTGTCTATTTATGTAATAAAATCTCACAATATTTTTCCTATAAATGTCAAATCAATGTCAACATAGGTTAAAATAAAATAAGAATTATACCCGAAACCATAACAATTAAATGTTGTAAAATATAAATTGAAATTTTGTTGTGCCTTAAATTTTTTTAAATATTATTGGTATCCGTACTTGCATGTTCTTTTGCAATTGCTTCACTTCCTTACTTGTATTTTCTACCACCATTTTCTTTTCCCTTAGCATTAACCTAACGTTTTTGGTAGGGAAGCAGTGCACCCAATTTTACTACTCTTTTTTCACCTTGTCAGCATTCAAGTGGTAATTTTGCATGTGTAAAAATTTCCTAAAAGACCCTAACCGTAAAATCCGGCCATATCCTCTTTCCTAAGTAGTCATAGTGCATTTAAAGGTAAATTTCTCTTCATCTTTTTTCCGTGTACAATATAGTACCGTGATCATTATCTTTTTTTTGCTGAAACCGTGATCATTTTCTTATTAATACTTAATCTGATTCGTTGATTTATGATCTTATGATAAACATGCATGTATTGGATTATCCTAGGTTAAGTTTAATTGATTTATTTTTCTTCTGGAAATTCCCTGATGGTCATAACCCAATTAAAAGTAAACTGGTCTTTTTTTTTTTTTTTTTTTTTTTTTTTTTTTTTTTTTATCTTTGTTCATAATTATATTAACAGATTAATATAACATATAGGACATCATTTACACCAAAAGTTTAAGTTAATAAATTTTGGGCCTAATTATATTATATTAATCACTCACTCATCACCAATATTCCCTAAAACAACCTCAACATTCAACTAACCACACTTCAACACTCAAAAATATATCAAGAGAAAACCTTTCGTTAGTGTAAGGACATAATTCGACAAGCCCAAGACATGGACAGTATCCTCGCAATGAATTTGTAGAGAGTGGACTAAATAAACTTAGTCGAAGGTGAGTTGGTTGATGGCCCAAGTATAGTTATGAACAGATTAACGAAAACGAAGTGCTGAAATGGCATAGGGTTCTTCTCAGCTCGATCTGAGGAGTGAGTATTAGCGGTTGTCTGAGTATTTCTATCTCTCTCTTTATTTCTTTCTTTCTTGGTTCCTTCTCTTTTTTTTCAGATTCTCCTCCTCCATTCTTTCTCTGCTTCCTACTCTATTTATAGGCCAATTTGCCTCACGTGCTAGTTAGATGATTCTCTCTTGATACTTGTCCTATCAACCTCCCTTTGAAGTCTTCATACGACAGCTGTAAAGGATGAGAGTCACTGTTCAAATGTCTTTTCCCCTTTAATGCGGCCATGAGGTTAGCTGCAGGATAATAAATGCAGTAGTAGCAGCTTTTGACATAATATCTCATTGCCGCCACCTGTCATTTTTGCTTATATAGATCAAGGGCTTCCCCGGGAATGTTAGGATCAATGTTGGTGCATCCATCTTGATCGTCCCTTTGGTCATCTGAACAGGTAGCTCTCCTCGGACCGCTCCTTCCCTTCTTCATGCAAGTTATATTCTAGCGAAGAGTTTGACCAGGTATCTTGCTCATGACTTTCTGTTCTCGGACAAACAAGTATCCTCGGATAGGCCCACGGCCCATCATCTAGAATTGGGCCGTGGGCCTGTAAGGACACAAGTTGCAGATTGGGCCTACAGGAGAGATTGACTCTGGCCCAACGAGTAAAAGGTATCCTCGCAATGAATTTGTAAGAGAGTGGGTCGAAGAGCTAGGCTTTAGTGGGTCAAACAGAGATGAACTGAGTGAAAGTGTATCCTCGGCACTGTCCGAGGAGCTTTGTTCTAGTAAAATGTTGAATGAGAGTGGTTACAGGAGTTCTTGAGATCCCCCATTCTTTTTTAGTTTTCTTCTCCGGAATGTTCAATCCCCCCCCCCATTTTTCCATGGTGGATTTTTCCTATTATCTATTCTCTTTCAAACAATTCGGGCCTTCCATTTGTTGATCATCCAAGCCTATACTTGAGTGCCTGTCCCATCAGACACCCTCTCTGGTGTTCTGTGAGTTGCGGTAACCGAGGTAGCACCATTCAAGGGTCCTGTCCACATAAATGCGGTGTCAGCAACTCTTTGTGAAATATCTCCTTGTTGCCACCTGTCCCCTTTGGCCCATATAAGTCAGGGGATTCCTCAGAAATACCAGGACCGGTGCTGGAACGTTCATCTCGATCGTTTCTTTGATGATCCGAGCAGCAAGTTCTCCTCGGATAAGTCCTTTTTTCCTTCACGTAGTTTATATGACAGAGAGGAGTAAGGCCAGGTACTTTCCTCATGACGGGGTTCCCTCGGACCAGCGACCTCCTCGGACAGGCCCGTGGCCCATTATCTGGTATTGGGCCTTTTCCCCCTACAATAGCCCCTCAAAATTCCGGCTTTCCCTCTTATCCGAGGAGAGAGGTGGGATTTTGATTTCTCTAGGGGTAGGACCCATTTAAGCTTCTCCACTTATCCACGCGTAGGCGTCCCCAAGCTCAGTCTTGTGAACGTGCTCGGCATGGACCGTCGGCAGCGATCCAAGGTGTTGGGTCCGTTCAAGGAATGCTGATTTACCCAAGGTATGTGGTCCGAGGGGCCAGGCATGACCAAGGTTTTGTCTAACACTTAGCAGGAGGTTCGAGGGACCCGGCGTAGCTAAGGGAATGCTTAGCAGAGGGCTTGAGGGACCCGGCGTAGCTAAGGCTTTTCTTAGCAGAGAGTCCGAGGACCCGACGTAACTAAGGGAATGCTTAGCAGAGGGCCTGAGGGACCCGGCGTAGCTAAGGCTGTGTTTAGTAGAGGGCCTAAGGGACCCGGCGTAGCTAATGACTTGCTTCGCAGAGAGTCTGAGGACCCGGCGTAGCTAATGAGTTGCTTAGCAGAGAGTCCGAGGACCCGGCGTAGCTAAGGCTTTGTTTAGCAGAGGGCCGGAGGACCCGGCGTAGCTAATGAGTTGCTTAGCAGAGAGTCCGAGGACCCGACGTAGCTAAGGCTTTGTTTAGCAGAGGGCCGGAGGACCCGGCGTAACTAATGAGTTGCTCAGCAGAGAGTCCGAGGACCCGGCATAGCTAAGGCTTTGTTTAGCAGAAGGCCTGAGGAACCCGGTGTAGCTAATGACTTGCTTAGCAGAGAGTCCGAGGACCCGGCGTAGATAAGGCTTTGTTTAGCAGAGGGCCGGAAGATCCGGCGTAGCTAATGAGTTGCTCAGCAAAGAGTCCGAGGACCCGATGTAGCTAAGGCTTTGTTTAGCAAAGGGCCGAAGGACCCGGCGTAGCTAAAGAGTTGCTTAGCAGAGAGTCCGAGGACCCAGCGTAGCTAAGGCTTTGTTTAGTAGAGGGCCGGATGACCCGACGTAGCTAATGAGTTGCTCAGCAGAGAGTCCGAGGACCCGGCGTAGCTAAGGCTTTGTTTAGCAGAAGGCCTGAGGGACCCGGCGTAGCTAAAGTGTTGCTTAGCAGAGAGTCCGAGGACCCGGCGTAGCTAAGGCTTTGTTTAGCAGAGGGCCTGAGAGACCCGGCATAGCTAAAGAGTTGCTTAGCAGAGAGTCCGAGAACCCGGCGTAGCTAAGGCTTTGTTTAGCAGAGGGCCGGAGGACCCGGCGTAGCTAATGAGTTGCTCAGTAGAGAGTCCGAGGACCCGGCATAACTAAGGCTTTGTTTAGCAGAGGGCCTAAGGGACCCAGCGTAGCTAAAGAGTTGCTAAGCAGAGAGTCCGAGGACCCGGCGTAGCTAAAGCTTTGTTTAGCAGAGGGCCTGAGGGACCCGGCGTAGCTAAGGCTTTGTTTAGCAGAGGGCCGGAGGACCCGGCGTAGCTAATGAGTTGCTTAGCAGAGAGTCCGAGGACCCGACGTAGCTAAGGCTTTGTTTAGCAGAGGGCCGGAGGACCCGGCGTAACTAATGAGTTGCTCAGCAGAGAGTCCGAGGACCCGGCATAGCTAAGGCTTTGTTTAGCAGAAGGCCTGAGGAACCCGGTGTAGCTAATGACTTGCTTAGCAGAGAGTCCGAGGACCCGGCGTAGATAAGGCTTTGTTTAGCAGAGGGCCGGAAGATCCGGCGTAGCTAATGAGTTGCTCAGCAAAGAGTCCGAGGACCCGATGTAGCTAAGGCTTTGTTTAGCAAAGGGCCGAAGGACCCGGCGTAGCTAAAGAGTTGCTTAGCAGAGAGTCCGAGGACCCGGCGTAGCTAAGGCTTTGTTTAGTAGAGGGCCGGATGACCCGACGTAGCTAATGAGTTGCTCAGCAGAGAGTCCGAGGACCCGGCGTAGCTAAGGCTTTGTTTAGCAGAAGGCCTGAGGGACCCGGCGTAGCTAAAGTGTTGCTTAGCAGAGAGTCCGAGGACCCGGCGTAGCTAAGGCTTTGTTTAGCAGAGGGCCTGAGAGACCCGGCATAGCTAAAGAGTTGCTTAGCAGAGAGTCCGAGGACCCGGCATAGCTAAGGCTTTGTTTAGCAGAGGGCCGGAGGACCCGGCGTAGCTAATGAGTTGCTCAGCAGAGAGTCCGAGGACCCGGCATAACTAAGGCTTTGTTTAGCAGAGGGCCTAAGGGACCCAGCGTAGCTAAAGAGTTGCTAAGCAGAGAGTCCGAGGACCCGGCGTAGCTAAAGCTTTGTTTAGCAGAGGGCCTGAGGGACCCGGCGTTGCTAAAGAGTTGCTCAGCAGAGAGTCCGAGGACCCGGCGTAGCTAAGACTTTGTTTAGCAGAGGGCCTAAGGGACCTGGCGTAACTAAAGAGTTGCTTAGCAGAGAGTCCGAGGACCCGGCGTAGCTAAGGCTTTGTTTAGTAGAGGGCCGGAGGACCCGGCGTAGCTAATGAGTTGCTCAGCAGAGAGTCCGAGGACCCGGCGTAGCTAAGGCTTTGTTTAGCAGAGGGCCTGAGGGACCCGGCGTAGCTAAAGAGTTGCTTAGCAGAGAGTCCGAGGACCCGGCGTAGCTAAGGCTTTGTTTAGCAAAGGGCCGGAGGACCTGGTGTAGCTAAAGAGTTGCTTAGCAGAGATTCCGAGGACTCGGCGTAGCTAAGGCTTTGTTTAGCAGAGAGCCGGAGGACCCAGCGTAGCTAAAGAGTTGCTTAGCAGAGAGTCCGAGGACCCGGCGTAGCTAAGGCTTTGTTTTGCAGAGGGCTGGAGGACCCGGAGTAGCTAATGAGTTGCTCAGCAGAGAGTCCGAGGACCCAGCGTAGCTAAGGCTTTGTTTAGCAGAGTGCTTGAGGGACCCGGCGTAGCTAAACCCAAAAAGCGTTTTAATGTGAGGACACGATGGGTAGGGTCAGGCACCGCGCAAAGGGTGTGACCGGCCACCGAGCCCGGCATTAAGATTTATCCTTTTTGGGGAGCCAGGCCCTCAAGGTTTATCTCCCTGCGGAGCCCCTTTGATCTGTTGCACCATCAACATATTCCTTCTAGAATAAAAGTTCTCGAAGCATGTACTTGACGTCGAAAGCCCCTAGAACTTTGCCCCATTTAGCAATCCTCCCCATGTAATCAGCCCCTCGAAGTATAAACCTTGGCCTCATGTAGTGACTTGTTTACATAGTAATTGGCCACCATAATGGCTTTACCCAAGGATTCTTGCTGATGGGGTCCTAACCGTTGCACTCACTATTACACAAGCTCTCCCCACTAACGGCGCCAATTGTAAGGACAAAAGTTGCAGATTGGGCCTACAGGAGAGATTGACTCTGGCCCAACGAGTATAAGGTATCCTCACAATGAATTTGTAAGAGAGTGGGTCGAAGAGCTAGGCTTTAGTGGGTCAAACAGAGATGAACCGAGTGAAAGTGTATCCTCGGCACAGTCCGAGGAGCTTTGTTCTAGTAAAATGTTGAATGAGAGTGGTTATAGGAGTTCTTGAGATCCCTCGTTCTCTTTTAGTTTTCTTCTCCGGAATGTTCAATCCCCCCCTCCCCATTTTTCCATGGTGGATTTTTCCTATTATCTATTCTCTTTCAAACAATCCGGGCCTTCCATTTGTTGATCATCCAAGCCTATAGTTGAGTGCCTGTCCCATTAGACACCCTCTCTGGTGTTCTGTGAGTTGCGATAACCGAGGTAGCACTATTCAAGGGTCCTGTCCACATAAATGCGATGTCAGCAGCTCTTTGTGAAATATCTCCTTGTTGCCACCTGTCCCCTTTGGCCCATATAAGTCAGGGGATTCCTCGGAAATACCAGGACTGGTGCTGGAACGTTCATCTCAGTCGTTCGTTTGATGATCCGAGCAGCAGGTTCTCCTCGGACAAGTCCTTTTCTCCTTCACGTAGTTTATACGACAGAGAGGAGTAAGGCCAGGTACTTTCCTCATGACAGGGTGCCCTCGGACCAGCGGCCTCCTCGTACAGGCCCGTGGCCCATTATCTGGTATTGGGTCTTTTCCCCCTACAGGGCCCTTAACCCCTACAGTTAGTATTACAAGCACTTATTTAGGCCATTCTCATTGGTCCAAACATTTAAACAAGAATCTACCTTATCTACATTTATTAATCTATCTGGATCCAACTTCCAACCAACAACTAAAACTTCAATACAAAGATCTTTCTGCATCAATACAAAAATGGACTCTCAAACGAATGGTTGATATTATCTTGAATCTTGACTAATCCTCAATCAATTTGAAGCACACCCGTAGCTTTCTTCTTTTTGGATGAACATCCACCACTTTCTTATGCCCAACAAAAATATAAAAATACAAACAAAAGAAATACAAACCAATTTTAAGTTAATGGACTACTACATAGTATTTTTGCTGATACTTCCCTTTTTGTGGGCATCCATTCATGTCTTCACCTCCAATCTAGCAAGCCGGAAGTCTGGCTTGCCCACACTCCCCCCAGGCCCCTACCCTATTCCAATTATTGGTAACATCTTTAAACTTGGCAACTTACCCCACCAAGCTGTTGCCAAGCTCTCCAAAACTTATGGACCCTTAATGACTCTAAAGCTTGGGAGCATAACAACCATAGTCATTTCCTCTCCAAACATAGCAAAAGAAGCACTTCAAAAAAATGACCAAGCCTTCTCTAGCCGAACCGTCCCAAATATGGCCCAAATTTTTGACCACCACAAAGTTTCAATGGGGTGGATGCCCACAAATTCTCATTGGAGGAACCTTAGGAAAGCTTGTGTGACGGAAATATTTGCTCTGCAACGTCTCGAAGCCACACAAGCCCTTCGACAAACAAAGGTACAAGAACTACTTGACCATATTAACCAAAGTTGCAAAAGCGGTGCACCCATTAATGTTGGTCAAGTAGTGTTCACAACAGCCCTCAATGCCATATCAAACACTTTTGTCTCTATTGACTTGGCCCAATATGGTTCAAATTTGTCCCATGAGTTCCAGCACCTTGTATATTGTCTAGCACAAGAAGCTGGAAAGCCAAATCTTGCGGACTTTTTCCCAGCACTTAGTTTAGTTGACCCCCAAGGTATACGCAAAAGGACAAGGATTTATTTCGCAAAATTATTTGGTATTTTTGATGGCATCATCAATGAACGAGTACAATTAAGAGCTTCATCAAAAGGTCCAAAAGCAAGCAACGATGTACTAGATTCGCTTCTCACTCTCAACGAAGAAGACAGTTCAAAGATAAGCCTCCGCGATATCAAACATTTGATTCTGGTGATTGACTACCTCTTTAAAACTTTGGTTCAAAGTAAATATTTGAATAACAATTATACTTAGAATTTCTATTTTGATTTGTAATGCACATGTATATTATTACCTTTTTAGACCGTTAATTGGTGCAAGTAACTATATTTGTAGGAATGGAAGAATTACATTTTACCACCCTACACTATACCCCAAATTTTACTTTACACCATAAACTTTTCAAATGTATATTTTGCATCATAAACTATGACTCTTGTTACATTTTGTACCTCAACGTTAAGATTGTCATTAACTTGGATAGAAAAATATGACATCATATGAAAATAAGACCCAATTACTCCTCTTTTCAATCCCTTAAAAACAAAGAAAAAATTATATTTTTCCACACTAAACTTTAGATTTCTATCCAAGTTAACGGCAAACTTAACGTTGGTGGGCAGAGTATAACAAGAGTCATAATTTATGGTATAAAATGTGCATTCAAAAAGTTTAGAGTGCAAAGTGTAATCTAGGTTATAATTTAGAGTGTTAAAGTGTAATATCTACTAAAAAAAAGATCAAATATCTTCAATAACATGGCTAGTTAGGATCATTATTACTTTGTGGGCCTTAACCTTTATTGTCTATAGTAATGTTAGGGACACAGCATTTAGTGACATAATTTTTTATAATTAAAGTAACATTATTTTCATATGAGTTGATCACTGACATTACTTTCATTATGCACCAATCACAATAGACCTAAGCTTAGGCAATCAGTTCTTACACTCTTTTATTGCAGGACTTATTTATTGCAGGGATTGACACAACATCAAGCACAGTAGAATGGGCAATGGCATTGTTATTACACAACCCAGAAAAAATGGTAAAAGCCCAAGATGAGCTTGAAGAAGTCCTAGGCAATAATGGGAAAGTCCAAGAATCAGATATCTCAAAGTTCCATTATCTTCAAGCTATAGTGAAAGAAACCTTTCGATTGCACCCACCAGTTCCTTTTCTAGTTCCTCGTAAGGCTGTGACAGACGTAGAAATATGTGGCTTCATTGTGCCCAAAAATGCACAAATACTCATAAATGTGTGGGCAATGGGAAGAGACTTAAGCATATGGCCAAATCCGAATATATTTATGCCTGAAAGGTTTTTAGAGAATGGCATTGAGTTTAAGGGCCAAGATTTTGAATTGATTCCATTTGGAGCTGGAAGAAGGATATGCGCTGGATTGCCATTAGCTAATCGAATGGTGCACTTGATGTTGGCTTCTCTTGTTCACAACTTTGCTTGGAAGCTCCCAGATGAGATGAAGCCAGAAGACATGGACATGGAAGAGGTGTTTGGGCTTACTTTACATAAGGCAGAGCCCCTCCGAGCTATTCCCATCATATCCTTTTAACTACTATTTTTTGTTATTGGCCCAACAATATATGTGTATTTGTCGGTGTGATTAATTGAATCTCTTCAATATTAGGATTTTACATAAGCATAATAGGGGAAAATCATTATATATCGTACATCATTAGTATGTAATTCTGTTGATTTTAGTTAGCTCAATTGATAAAGTCTTTTGTTGACAAATAAGATTTGAATCCCACCTACCTTATAAATCAATTAGTGATTTGGCTTAATGGGGAAGAACAATCATCATAAGAACAAAAATTTTAGATTTAAATTCTATCTTATCTATCAAAAAACAGAGTGTACCACAATCCAACACATATTGTATTGTAGCTTTATTAAATCTTGTTACTTGGCTGCTAACACTAACAATGATTTCAAATTTTATTTCAACTAGTATTATGCACCATTTAACTAATAGTCATATCTAAATCAAAGAAATTATTTTAATAACTATAGTTGGATGTGAATCATAAAACAAAATGTTGAATGCAGAAATAGTATATACAAGTATCTTACGCGTACTTACGTAAACAAAAAAACAAAAAACAAAAAATGTGCGCATCTTCCGTTTTGTTTCCAAATAAACAAGAAAACTTTTCAAAGGAACGGAATCTATGCTAACCTTTGGGACTAAAAATATGTTACATGTTCATGCTGAAATACATTAAAAACGGTTTGTTATATATGGATATATACAAAAGATAAACCTTTTTATTTTTTAACGCAAATTTCCTGCGGCCCACAAAGACTCATCGAAAAAAAAAAAAAAAAAACATATAAAAGATTAAAATGATCTCTAAATGAAACATATCGGAACTCAAACACAAATAATGAACTTAAATTTTTTTTAAAAGTAGTACTACAACAAATAATATTTTCCCAACAATTTAACAATAAAATCTAAGTAGTAAATTATTACTGATTTTTATCTGAGTTCATCACTAATATCACTTTTTTATTTACCATTAACCACTTAAAACCAAAGTTTTATTGTAAGATTATTGTAAAAATGTTGTGTCTTTGCTTTATTCTTTATTTTATTAAACTATGAGCTCACAACAAGTTAAACACGAAAGCTACCACAACCTATTGTCATGCTTTTTTCCCTCACTAGTCAAAGTGCACAATAATAAGTTTTTGCTTGTAAAAAATTTATTTAGTTTTTTGATAAATTTATTTTGCTAAAAGTGTGCTAAAATATATTTATATTTCAGAAAAGTGAGGAAAAAATTGTGGTTTTAAAAAGTTTTACATAAAAGTTAAAGTTTTTTTTTAGAATAAAAAAAGTTAAAAATTAAAAGTTGAGTTTAAGAGCTCAAGGCAAACACTAACTGTAAGTAAGTATATATTAATAATTGTATGTGTGAGTGTGTATATATATAGAGAGCTGCTACGTTCACAACATTTTTCACAACAAATCATAGGTTGTTAGTTGTTATTGGTTTAAATTTGAACCTAACACTAACAACCAGTAACAACTTGTCAATTAGGATTTGTTGTGAAAATGTTGTGAAAAATGTTGTGGACATATCATTTCTCATATATATATATATATATATATTGTATTTATCTCACAAAAAATATGTCCTAAATAATTCCGTATTTTTTTTACGCGAACTTTTAAAAAATAAACATTTAATAACAACACACATAACGTTACTTTTCCAATTCCATATTTTTATGCCAGTACGACACATGTAACGTTACTTTTCTGATTTCGTATTGTAATGCCAAAATTTTGAAACGTACTTTATAGATATAGTATTTATCTCACAAAAAATATATGCTAAATAATTCCGTATTTTTTACACAATTTCTAAAAAAGAAACGTTTAATATTGACACCTGTAACGTTACTTTTCCAATTCTGTATTTTTATTCCAGTACAACACATGTAACATATCCATCCGTATGTTTAACGTAACCGCTCCTCAGTGGCGACTTCAGGATTTTTGTTCAGGGGGGTCAATTAGAAACATAAATTATAGAAAATCTAATATATATATATATATATATATATATATAAACTAGAAGTACATTTAACATTTTTTTTTCTAAAATAATAATTTATTAATAATTATTATTAAATGAACTTTGATTATTATTACTTAGAATTGTTTAATTTATTAGTTTATTTTTTTTACTCTTTTACAAATTTTTTATTGAATTCACAAGACATTTTTATAAATTCTTTTATATTTTCTTTCAACTCTTTAATTTAATTGTTAGTTTCTATCCCACCGATTAAGTGTTTACAATAATTGTTTATTAGTTTGCAATTTTTTAATTTATAAGTTTTCAATTCTTTAAATAAATGTTTCACATTTTTTATTGTCTTTTTTTTTTTTTTAAGGTACTAACCGACCCACGTTGCAACAACCATTCCCACTCACTTCGGTCAAAGTCTCAAAAGTGCAAAAAACAAAATTCATAACTCAATGCTATATATCAAACACTACAAAAACTTTAACAGTACAGATAAGAAGAAGGAGCCGGCCAATTAGTCAAAGACTCAATCCTCAAAAATAAAATATTAAAATACTATAACCCCACACACATCGTGATTCAGTGAAAGAACTCAAGAAGTCTACCAAAATACTAAAAGCACACAGAGTCTATCAAAACACTTTAGACACACTCTCACAGGGAAAGAAAGAGAGAAAGAGAGATGAAAATACCAGATCAAGCAGCGGTGGCAGCGGCAAATCAAGGATAGTCCAAGCGTCGGCGATACGGCGGCAGATCTAGGTTAGATGGTGGTAGTTTGTGGGTGAAATGGCTACCTTTTTCCTTTGGGTTTGGAGAGTGAAGAGGGATAGTGAGAGAGGACTAAGGGCCTGTTTGGTTCAAAAATTTCCATCACTCAATTTCCGTCACTCATCACTCATCACTCATCACCCATCACTTATCACTCATAACTCATCACTCTAAAATATCACATCCAAACGACATTATCACTCAGTTACCATCACTCAATATTTTTCACACTATTTGTGGACCCCATATTTATCACTGTGCAACTTTTTGCTTTTTTTTTTTTTTTCTTTTTCTTTTTCTTCACTGTTCGGTCTTCACCTTCTATTTCTTTTTTTCACTGGGTTTGGTCTGCACGTTCTTTTTTTTTTTTTTTTTTTTTTTTCCAAGATGAGTGCAGACCGAACCCAGTGGAAAAAAAAAAAAAAAAACGTGCAGACCGAACCCAGTGAAAAAAAGAAAAGAAAAAAAAAAAAAAAAGAAACAGAAGGTGAAGACCGAACCCAGGGAAGAAAAAAAGAAAAAAAAAAAAGAAAAAGAAAGAGAAGGTGAAGACCAAACCCAGGGAAAAAAAAAAAAAAAAAAAAAAAAAAAAAAAAAAAAAAAAAAAGCCAGACCGAACCAGTGGAAAAAAAAAAAAAGAGTTGACTGGTCAAAAGTTGCGGCTGAGTGGGTCCCCTATGTGTGTTTAATTACAAAAATGCCATTGAGTTATGAGTTATGAAAACTGAAAACAGCCAAAAGGTGTTTTCAGTTTCCATAACTCATCACTCAAAAATCAAAGAATTGAGTGATGGAAACAGAGTTATGGAAACAGAGTTATTTGCTCCCAAACAAACTTTTCGTTATGGGTCCCACCATTTTTGAGTTATGAGTTATGGAAACTGAAAATTGAGTTATGGAAACTGTTGAACCAAACAGCCTCTAAGTTTCTCTCTTAAGTTTGGTTTGGCCCTTTTTTATTTATGATTTTTTAAATTTTGATTTATGGGCTTTTCTTCTGAGATTCAAAAATTTACTATTGGACTTTTTTTTTTTTTTTTCTTTTGTGGAGTTTAAAGCTGAATTCAATTGGGCTTTCAGGGTGTTCAAATTTTTACTATAGGGGGTTCAAAACAAATTTTTTTTACAAAAATATTATATATGTAAGTTTTTTTTTTTGGGGTCAGGGGGTTTATTTGAACCCCCTGACTTCAACGTAGCGCCGCCTCTGCCGCTCCTAATGATAGTTCTTTATCATTAGAGCAAGTCATCAATTAGTTTATGATAAAAGCATAGATTGATCTTCAGATATTTTATTCAACTATCAAAGACATTACCAGTTGAGTTAACTGGAGCCCACAACGTGTACTATCAAATTTTTATTAAAATCCAAAAATTATAATAAATAGAAATTAAATCAAAATAAATTCTAAGACTTCTTTTAAAATTATTAAAATTGATGATTATTAAGTTTCCAATGGGGATAGTATTATCATTTTACAAATTTATGGTAATAGTGTTTCACTGAAAGTAAACTACATTAATTAATATATTATAATCTTTTTCTTTTTATACAAATTTGATCGTAAAGTTATAAATATATATATATATATATATATATATATATATATAAACTTACATCAAAATGGCCAGCATACTAGTACCAATAGAAACATCCTATTATCCCCCAATTTACTCCAGAAAGAGCATAATACCCTCAAGAACCCCCACGATCGCTATCTAAACTCCAAACTTCACTAAAATATGTATGATTCTTGATGGACGTGATAAAATTAAAGATTGCGAGAAAATTAAAACAAAAGTAAAAGAAAGAGAGCACACAAAGGATTTACATAATTCAGCTTGACAACCTATGTCCACATGATAAAATATCAGGTGCGTGCATCTTTTACATTCTCAATTGTATTTACAATGAACTCTAAGCAGGTATAAACACTATTAAACAGAGACTATAGCAATAAGGTTAGCCCTAGATGGATTTTACAATATAATTAGACCACTCGGAATACAAAAGTGATTCTAATTGGTCCTTTTTTTCATCTTTTGCGCATTAGTGGTAGAGTGTTAATTTTGTGTGAGTTTACATGACCCTAACCATAAAATCCATATCTAAAGTGGCAAGGGCAGAGTCAGGAATTTGTGTTTAGGGGGAGGGAGATAAAAATATTATATTGATTCTGAGCCAAATGAAAAGTTAGCTTTGTTGAAGGGAAGTTCTAGGGAAATGCGTTGGATCTAATGGTGGGGGACGAAGGAGATGGATTGAGAGAGTCAAAAAAGGATGAGTTACTAAAAAAATAAAAAAGAAGCAAGCCGAAAAGGTTAGAAAAGGAAGGTAAAATAAAAATAAAAAGAAGATGAGAAAGATGACATTCGAGTCGTGAGATTTAGAAATATATAGTGCATGGTGAAAGAGAAAAAAGAAGAGAAGACGAGTAATGTGAGAGAATAGAAGAAATAGTACTGAGAATTGATAATTAAGAAAAAGAAAAAGAAAAATTAATATTTTCAAAAAAAAATTAAACACAATAGTGTTGTGCCACACATTTTCTCGCAATTTTTATATATGGCAGATTATGATTGGCCATCTATCACTATCATATAAATCCATCATTTTTTTCATCATTTATAATCTGCTACGTAAGATAATTGTGAAAAAAGTATGTGTAAAAATGTATAGTACTAGCCTTATTAAAAAAAGAAAAAAATAGAAAACAAAACTGCAAAGTTGATTTATAAAGGGGTAGAGATTTTAGCAAACTCTATTGGAAGTTTCCTTTTTTTATAAATGTCATTGAACACTTTTTTATTTACAAAAATAAATCTTTTGTTTTTTTTTTTTTTTTTTGGGGGGGGGGGGGAATTCATAATTTGAGATATTGAGGAACGGAAAATGACAAAAAAAAAGGTGCAAAGTTGGGATTTGGGGGAGCCGAATTCGGCTGACATGTTGGAGATAGGTAGACATGGCAAAACGGGCGGGTCGGGTCGGGTTCGGGTCGGGTCAATCGGGTTTACGGGTCAAACGGGTCACGGGTCAAAACGGGTCATTTTTTAACGGGTCAATCGGGTTACGGGTCAATCGGGTTTCGGGTCGGGTCGGGTTTACCCGTATTTTTCAAACAAAAATTTTTTTTTTCAATTACAAAAAAAAAAAAAAAATCAATGACAACCTGTTTAGAGAGAATAAATAAAATCAAATAAGTAAAATCAATGACAACCTGTTAATATCCTTTCAATTCTGATAGTTTTGAGCATGACAAAAATTATTTATAATTATAAATTCATGATGAAAAAAGTCTTCAATGTTAATAGTTTACTGTCAAAATGCATATAATTACAAGTTTACATATTCAAAAAGAGATGGATTTTAAAACAAACAAAACAAGTAAGCTAGCAAAATAGCAAGTAATCGGTCTTCTTAAGTGCACTTGTTCCTGACTTCCTGTTGCATATAAAATAACAGTAAAGTTAGATTACTTAGAAAAATAAACTAAACAAAAAAAAAAAAAAAGATTTAAAAATAAACATAAAAGATAAAGTAAAGAAGAATAAGCAAATATTTTATAAAAATTATACCTCAATCTTAATCTATTCAACGTTGGTAGATTCAGCACTGCAAATATTCATACTTGCAAATTGTAACTCAAGTTGGCCAATTTCCTCAGTATCTTCATCTACAATACAATATTTTAATATAACTTAATGTACCATGAAAGTAAATCAATAAAGAATTAAAGTTGTATAATATTGACTATAAAAAAATTAAACTACCTTCAAATCCATATAACCAACTTTTAGTACACAACGTAGCTTCCACATTCTCAGGTAAAAGACGTGATCGATATGGAGTAAGAATTTTTTTACCAGTGCTAAAACTTGATTCAGAAGCAACAGTGGTTATCGGAATGCTCATGAGATCCCGTGCCATTAAAGAGAGATCTGGAAACCGATTGTAATGCTCTTTCCACCAAGAGAGAACTTCCAACTTTGAATTTTCCTTTTTGTTAAGTCTAGGCTCTTCTAAATACAAGTCCAACTGAGATTTTTTTGTTTTAGAACCACGACCACTTTCATAATGATCAAATTCCTAATCATTAAAAAAAATTGCAATGAAAAATAATACCACACAACATTACAATCTTTATTATTAAAAAAACATAGCACAACATATACCAAACAAAATGCAATTAATTCACTTACATCATCTTGCTTATCTTCATCATCATCAGGATCATCCACAGCACCGCTAGTATGACTAGAACTTCCAACACCAGATGAAACATTTGTAGTGGCCATAGACTTGGGGTGTTCATATTCTGAAAAAAGCTTATACAATGTAGTCTCAATGCTCTCCACCTTCATTTCAGCAATGTGCTCAATTGGCTCTATTTTCTTAAAGATAAAGTCCACATAATCCAACTTATACCTTGGATCAAGAACAATAGCACAAGCTAGCACCACACTATAACAATCCCAATATTTGTCAAATTTAACTTTCATCTGTTCAGCCATATTACTGATAAATGAATCTTGGCTCTCCATTTCTTCAAGTAAGAGCAATTCAATTTGAGACACACCTTGAAAATATAGATTTGCTGTAGGGTAATCAGTTCCAGAAAATAGAGTTGTAATGTCATTGAAAGGTTTCAAGAACCGAGTTATCCTTTCAACTCTATTCCATTCATCCCTTGATGGACAATGCTTGAAATTAGCATCTTCCTCTGCTAAACGGTTCAACACAGATTGATATCTCATAGCACTGTCAATCATGTCATATGTTGCATTCCATCTTGTACACACATCTAAACGTAAACCCTTTGTTCTCTTCATACCAATTATCTTGGCACATTCATCAAATCTGCACATTCTACTCTCTGATCCTTTAAGATATTTCATAGTTTCTCGGATCTTAATCACCGAGTCATCTATTACTTTCAATCCTTCTTGAACAATAAGATTCAATATATGAGCACCACAACGCACATGGAAAAATATACCATCATATAACAATAAACCCCTCGCATTAAGCTTTTGCTTTATGAAATCTTGGCAATTATCATTATTAGATGCATTATCTAAAGTAATGGAAAATATTTTCTTCTCAATACCCCATTCTTCCAAGAAACTATAAATTTTCTCCGATAAAAGAGTTCCCGTGTGTGGAGGTGGCATATGACAAAAATTCAAAATGATGTTTTTCAATTTCCAATTCTCATCCACATAATGTGCCGTAAGACAAATATATCCCTCACTTGTAACAGAGGTCCATAAATCCGAAGTCAAACATATTCTACCAGGAATTGATTTCAACTTATTTCTAACATCATCCTTCTCTTTCTTGTAAAGTTTTAGAACATCAGCTTTTGAAGTATTCCTAGAAATATGTTTAACATCTGAATTTAGATAGCTAAAAGCTTTTCTAATGCCCTCATACTCAACAAAGCTAAATGGTAAGTTATGTTTAATAATAGCCTCTGCTATCATCTCACGAAACTTTTCTTGAGTTATCTTGTTTTGTAACATCGAACTCTCTTTCTCTTCTTCATCATCTTGTTTTACTTCATTTCATTTTAAGCATTTGAGAAGATGGCGATGCAAGTTTGTTGTTCCATAATGACTATCCGCCAAAAATAATTTCCCACACCATTGACAAGTAGCCTTACTTACCCCTTCTTCATTAATAGGCAATTTCACAAATTCATTCCAAACGGTAGAAGTGTGATGTTTTCCTTTTTTATTTTTCCCTAAAACACTTTTTGGTTTCTTAAACTTCGATTTTGAATTAACTTTTAAAGCTGGTGAAGGATTAGTAGCAGTATCCATAATTACAGCATCATCATCACTTTCCAAATTTACAGCCGGAGAAGCTGCTGTGCTCTAATTATCAAAGCAAAACATATAATTAAAATTAAAATTCTAATATGTTTAAAACATCTAAAGAAGCTGTGAAGTGTGAACATAATACATTCATCCAAATGACAATGAGTCAATGATATTTTCAATTTTTCCAACAATCAAACACACAAACAATTAAATATAATGTTAGCAAAGGCAGAGCATTATACTACATTATTATTGCTAAATCATAAATTCATAATATTAAAAAATCAATCCAAAAATTAAAAACATTTAGGAATTTAAGAGGAAGATGAAAAGGATTTAACTTACCTTCACCATAGTTGATGATTTGTGGTTGTGTGTGTGCTCCTCTTAAATGGGTCAGCAAGTGGCGAGAGAGAGAGGCTGTGTGGCTTGTGGTGTGGGTGCTAATGGGTCAGCACTAGCGAGAGAGAGAGAGGCTGTGTGGGGCGAGTGGCTTGCTGTGTGGCTTGCGGTGTGGGTGGTGATGGGTCAGCACTCAGCACTAGCGAGAGAGAGAGAGGTGTGTGGCTTGCTGTGTGGCTTGTGGTGTGGGTGGTGATGGGTCAGCAACTGACAGCAAGTGGCGAGAGAGAGAGGCTTGTGGTGTGGGTGGTGATGGGTCAGCAAGTGGCGAGAGAGAGAGAGGCTGTGTGGCTTGCTGTGTGGCTTGTGGTGTGGCCGTGTGGGTGGTGATTGGCGAGAGAGTAGAGACAGAACAGAGAGAAGTGAGAAAGAGGCGCTGTGGAGTGCGGACTGTGGTTTGCCTTTGCCCTTTGGAAACTTAGGTTTGCCGTTTCAGACTTTCAGTTTGTGCTTGTGCTGGGCTTTTCACTTTTGTCCAATTGGCAATTGTTTTGTTTGTGTTTTGCCTTTGGAGCTTGGACGGTGGACTACAGCTCAGCTGAATTTTTTTTTTTTTTTTTTTTTTTTCCAATGGTTGTTTGGAGTCTTGACTACTACTTGTCTTGACTTTTGAGTGACAACCGGCTCTTGTGTTGTGTGAGTAGTCTTGTCTCATCACTCATATTGGCATGGTAAGCAGTAAGCACAGAAGGCTAGCTAGCTCTTTTTGCATCTTTTGATGAATTAAAATTATTAAATAGTGATTCTCTTGTGCAAATGTCATGAGTTTTAGTTGTTTATAGTTTTATATTTATAATATATTAGTTATTAGTTTTGGTACTTTGTGCTTTATGCACTTGGTATCAAGACGTAATTTAAATGTTTTTTTAGTGATTTTTTAACGGGTCGGGTCACGGGTTATTCGGGTCGGGTCGGGTTGACCCGCAAAAAAATCGGGTCGGGTCACGGGTCAACCCGTTTTTGCTTCGGGTCAAAAAAATCGGGTTCGGGTCGGGTATTTTTCGGGTCGGGTCGGAAAATTCTGACCCGTATTGCCATGTCTAGAGATAGGAGACCAAAGCTTTGTTTTTTTTTTTTTTTTTGGTTGGGGGAGGTGGGGCCTTTAAAAATTGAGTGGATTTTATTTTTACCGTATTGATGGTTGGTTTAAAATAAATTTGGGGGGCCATGCACACAACGTGGCACTGCCCTTGCTAAGTGGTCCTGGTGCAATTAAAAGTAAATTGGTCTTTTTTCCGGTGTTCAAAACAATATCATAGGTAGAATTGTTCATTTGTGTAGACATCAAAAACAGCAGAAATTCTCCAGTGGAGACTGAGATTTGGATTGGTTCAGCCACTTTTAAGCATCACCTTCCACAATTATGTTTTTAAAGCCTTCAATTATTTCTCTGCTGAGCGGCTTTTGCTTCTACCAATAGGAATCTACAAGAATCAAACTGATGTGGAAAACTATTATTGGAGTATTTGGATCCCACTGACAACAAAAACTTTACCGTTAAAGTTCGACTTTCTACATCATTACAAAATAGACTCTCAAACGAATAGTTGATATCAACTTGAGTCTTTATCTTACCCTCAATCAATTTGAATCACACCCACTTCTTTTTTGATAAGCATCCACCACTTTCTTATACCCAACAAAAATATGAAATATGAACAGAAGAAACACAAACCAAATTTAAGTTTATGGACTACTACATGGTATTTTTGCTTGTACTTCGCTTTGTGTGGGCATCCATTCATGTCTTCAGCTCCAACCTAGCAAGCCGGAATTATGGCTTGCCCACGCTCCCCCAACCTTTTGCAATCGTTGGATACACCTTCGAGCTGGGCAAATTACTCCCATCAAGCAATTGCCAAGCTCTATAAAACATATAGACCATTTAAGACTCTCAAGCTTGGGAGCATAACAACCATAGTCATTTCCTCTCAAAACATTGCTAAAGAAGCACTTCAAAACTATGACCAAACCCTCTCTAGCCGAACTATCCCAAAGATGGCCCAAACTTTTGACCACCACAAAGTTTCAATGGGGGTGGATGCTCACAAATTCTAGGGAGACCACCGGGTTCTGTCACTCTTTATCAAAATATATTTATAAAAAAAAAATGTTAAGATCATGTTATTCTTATTTAAATTATCTTTGGTGAAAGATCGGATCTCTTAAAATTCCAAACCCACTAAAATTTATATTAAAAAAATTGATTTATATTTCAAGTTGCCTTCTAAAATGTTGAGTGTGTTCAACATACTTCACAATACAACCCCAAGTTGAGAACTAAATTTTTTTTAATAAGAATATTTTAATATTTCAAAATATACATGAACCAAAAAAAATGTATATTTCATGGAAATATACGTAAATATCATATTAAAATTTTATTAGAATGATATTTCATTTAAGCTACCAATATAATACTCTAATAACATAAACATGATATTATAAAAATTCTAGAGTAAATTTCACTAACTACCCCTGAGGTTTGGACTAATGCCAAGCAAGTCCACAACTTCTCAAAACTAACCAAAATAATCCCTAAGCATACCTTAGTCCCTAAACGGGCATTAGTAACAGTAGTTTTTCACTTATTCTCTCACTGTTTCTTCTCTCTCGGCTCTCCTTCATTCTATCTTAGACCTCTTCTTCTCTCTCAAACCATCACCATGACCACCAAAAACTCAGACGGCAAAACACATAACTACCAAACCACAATACCGCAGGTCCATAACCCACAGCCGCCCCGATTCACAACACAGCCCATAGTCCAAACTCAAATCACACCCAAAAAAAACCCTCCACAACCTATAAATCCACTTGTTAAGACCACAACCATCGCCTCACCACCATCGTTACAAAGCCCACCACCACAAACCAGATCCATAAATAGGAACCCAACCACCTCAAACCATTGTCATAGCCACCCAAATCTAAAACCCACAGCCAAACCAAGCCTATTCCAGCCACCCAAACAACTAAACCCAGGCACCATCACCAATGAACCCAAATTCGTCATCATTGACTCCATGAGATAGCCCCACCACAAGATCGATGTCATCGTCCCTTGAAGAATGCTTTCCCAAATCGAAGAAGTATATAAAAATGAGAGATCAGGTTTGAATTCATACCCACAAACAACGATTCACATATATAGAATATACACAACACCCAAATATCTCAAGGATCACAAACCCCACCCAAAAACACCAGAAAATTCAACAAAACCCACCTCTTCTCAAACCCAAACCCATCATCAACTAGATTCACAAATAGAAAGCCACCACCACCAATTCAAAAAAAAAAAAAAAAAAAAAAAAAAAAAAAAAAAAACCCACATAGAAAATACCAAATCAAACCTTGCAACCAAACCTCAAATACAGTAGTGGGAAACTCAAATTAACCGTTGATCGGTGGCTGTAGGTCTCACCGATGATGTTTCGGTGGTTATAGTGGTCATTTGAGAGAGAAGAGAGGTTTGAGATAAGAGTGAGTAGAGAGAAGAGATGTCTGAGTTAGAGAGGAGAAAAGCAAAAGGAGAGTTAAAAAATAAGTAACTTCTGTTACTCTGTTTAGGGACTAAGGACCATACCGGTTAATTTTAAAAAGTGTAAGCCCTGCTTGGTATTACTTTAAACCTCAAGGGTACTTAGTGAAATTTACCCAAAATTCTATGATATTTCCATAGACAACGAAACATTAATATGATATCATAAATATCTTATGCTAACTCAAATGTATTAAAGAAACAAAAACCTATGATTAAGCTAACACATAACTTATTAGACAGCATATATATTAAATCAATATATGGAATAGATTTAAATGCTTTTATCACTATTAAACTACAATATTTCTACATTGTTCCTTTATACTTTAAATTTTTGCCTTCCAATGATGAATTCGTCACTTCAACTAATTTCTATGACTATATATTATGCAATAGTCTAAATTCTTTGTGCTCTTGAGACTAAACTAAACTAAAATAAAATATTCTTTATGTCCTTAACTTCGTATTACTTTAATTCAATAAAAACCGCACATTACTTCATGTCATTATTTTAATATATTTTGAACATTCTTTATAATCTTTTCGCATGACAGATTAAACCATTATCGGTGTGCATCATGCGAGTGCTTGGCTAGTTTCACTAAAATATGGACAACATGACTACATCTTATACATTCTTACTGTGTTTACCAGTTATCGTTTCGCATGGTACAAATAGAGACCAGGGTCGACTCAATGCATGGTGTAATTGAGGCAACCGCCTAAGGCCCCCAAGCTCCTAAGGCCCTAAATTTAAGCAATAGAAATATCTCTTTGCCATTGTGAGATTAATTATGATAGGAAATATACATGTTTGTATCACATACAAAACATACGCAGCGGAAAATAAACGAATCTACTTCATTCGCAATTGATAATATGCACTATGTAAGTTTCAGAAAATAAGAACAAGAAAGTGTACCTTGATGCAGTGAAATTCAAAACTGAATGAAGAAGTACTCGGGAAAACTTTCAATCTTCACTCCAATTCCACTTGATGCCCAAGATGTGTGGTCTCTCAATCAGTTCTATGTTTTCTAGAGAGAATATGAAAGAGTGACTCTCTTCCTTATATCATATTCTTATCTTATTGAACATACAAATCATTTTATTCTATATAAAATTCTGTATGTTTCTCTCCACATAACTGATTATCTAATTGGGCTAGCCTTTTGGGCCTTCCCAATTGGGCTTTAGTGTGTAGCTTGGAGTGGGACCAAAAGGGAACAAATAAGACACTAGCTCCAATGGGCCTTGGGCTTTTCTGTCAACTCTTAACAAGTCCAAAGTTACCATTAATTATATTTAATACCACTATATAAATATAATTGCACTCTAGGCCTCATTAATAAATTATATCCCAAGACTTTATTATACATGCAACCCCTTCATAAAATATTCGTAGTAATACAAAGTCATGAATATAGACTGCCACTTTGTACATTACTACATCGTAATCCTTGAGTACCTGGTTTAATCCTTTTGAGTTATTCACCATATATTTATAAAATCCAATTTCATAAATATATACTTTAGTCTTACTAAAGTGGTTAGGCCTAACTCTCTGAATAACTGTACCCATTAAACTTATCTCAAGGGAATATTTTATATCTCCGTTAAGAGACTATAAATTCCATCTTGAGAATATATGTTCCATCAACACTAAATGTGGCTGCCCAACATACTGAGGTTTTAACCGTTACTTTAGATCTCACTCCTGATATATCAAAGCAACCTACATTTCATGATCAGGTCCATTATTCTCTCAGGATTAAGAGTTCATGTAAATACAAGTCGTGAGATTTATTATTCAATTGACAATCGTTAGGATAATAATAAATCTCATAACGGTCCAGTTCAATATGTCTTAACTCTTAAAACATATCAACATATTAACTAGAAGTCACCACTTCCATGATCAAGACAAATCATCGTAGTTAATATGTTATAGTCTTCGCAGATGAAATGCCCAATTTCATCACCGACTACGAACCAAAATTCTGAGTTTACAAAGAACTTGTGATCTATATCTTCTGTAACTAAATCACATAAATCACATACTATGCATCTCATGGACTATTTGATAATGTCCAAATATTTATGTTACCATTATTTTAGATAAGAATAAAGTAACTTTATTAAACACAATATTAAGTCATACATTATTTCTCATATAATGTCATACATAATATCATACATAGCATCATATAATAGGATTTAAGGGCACTTATCCCAACAACTCCCACTTGCCCTAAAGACTATTATGCATTAATCTAACTCCCATTCCCTCCAAATATGATTCGAAAGTCCTTTAAGGCAAGACTTTGGTAAAGGGATCTACTAGATTATTTGCACTTTCAATCTTTGCTACCACCACATCTCCACGAGCAACAATGTCTCGAATGATATGGTACTTTCTCTCAATGTGCTTTCCTTTCTTGTGATTCCTTGGATCTTTGGATTGTGCAACCGCTCCACTATTGTCACAAAACAATGTGATAGGAACTTGCTCCATTCTCACTACACCAAGATCAGAAAGGAATTTCTTGAACCAAACAGCTTCCTTTGCCGCCTCACAAGCAGCAACATATTCAGCTTCCATGGTGGAGTCCGCAATACAAGATTGCTTAACACTCCTCCAACTTATGGCTCCACCTCCCAACGTGAATACACATCCTGACGTGGACAATCTGAAATCTAGATCTGATTGAAAGTCTGAATTTGTATAGCCAATGGGAATCAAATCCTGACAACGATAAACAAGCATATAATCTCTCGTTCTCCGTAGATACTTGAGAATATGCTTTACAGCTTGCTAATGTTGTGGTCCTGGATTTGATTGATATCGGCTGACCATGCCAACTGAAAAACAGATATCTGGTCTAGTACAAAGCCTGGCATACATGAGACTTCCTACTGCAGAGGCATAAGGAATTTGTCTCATCATATCTTCTTCCTCTTGAGTCTTAGGCCTTTGGTCATCAGACAGAGGAACTTCATGTCTGAAAGGAAGTAATCCTATCTTGGAGTTTTGCATGCTAAACCGTTCTAGAACCTTATCTATATATCCGGATTGTGATAAGCCTAACATCTTATTCTTACGATCTCGCCAAAGCTTGATCCCTAGAATAAAGTTAGCCTCACCCAAGTCCTTCATATCAAATTGGCTTGACAACCAAACCTTTACTGATGACATTACACTTACATCATTTCCAATGAGTAGAATATCATCAACATAAAGCACTTGGAACATTACTACTTTGTCTTGATGTCTTTTGTACACACATGGTTCATCAAGATTTTGTTCAAAACCAAATGATTTGATTGCTTGATCAAATCTGATGTTCTATGACCTAGATGCTTGCTTAAGTCCATAAATGGACCTGTTCAACTTGCATACCATATGCTCTTGGTTCTTTGCTATGAAACCTTCTGGTTGCTTCATATAGATTTCCTCTTCAAGATTGCTATTAAGAAATGCAGTCTTAACATCCATTTGCCAAATCCCATAATCATAATGAGCAGCAATAGATAAGAGAATTCTGATAGATTTAAGCATTGCTACTGGTGAAAAGGTTTCCTCATAATCAATACCTTCTTTTTGAGTATACCCTTTTGCCACTAGCCTTGCTTTAAAGGTTTCAACCTTTCCATCTATCCCTCTCTTTCTCTTGTAAACCCATTTGCAACAAACAAGTTTAATGCCGTTAGGCGCCTTTACAAGATCTCAAACTTGACTGGAATACATGGAATCTAATTCTGATTTCATAGCTTGGACCCAATGATATGCATCTATATCATTCATTGCTTCTTCATAAGTGTAAGGATCAGTTTCAGCCTCCTCTGAGATAGTCTCATAAGTCTCTCCAAGACTTATGAATCTTATAGGTGGCCTAACATTCCTCCCACTACGACGAGACAACTGTGTACTCGACATCTCATGAGCAGTATCTTGTGGTGTATCCAATACAGCCACATCATCCCTAGTTGCAACCATTGGTTGTTCAATTATAGGTTCATTCATTTCAGCCAAGACAACTCTATTTCTAGGAGTAAAATTATTCATATAGTCATATTCCAAGAATTTAGTATTTGTACTAATAAAAACTTTGTTATCTTTATGACTATAGAATAAATAACCCCTAATTTCTTTTGGATAACCCACAAGCAAACATACTTCTGATTTTGGTTCCAACTTATCAAACTTCCCTTTTAACACATGTGCTGGACAACCCCAAATGTGGAGATATTTCATACTAGGCTTACGCCCACTCCACAATTCCATGGGTGTTTTGGGAACAGATTTTGATGGAACTAAATTCAAAAGATGTATTACTGTATCTAAGGCATAACCCCAAAAAGAAATAGGTAAAGTTGAGTAACTCATCATGGACTTAACCATTTCTAAAAGAGTCCTATTCCTTTTTTTTGCTAGACCATTTTGTTGGGGAGTTGCGAGTGCAGTCAATTGGGATACAATCCTATTTTGAGTTAAGTAATCCTTGAAATCCCCAAGAAGGTATTCTCCACCACGATCAGATCGAATGACCTTTATGTGTTTACCCAATTAATTCTCAACTTCAGCCCTAAACTCTTTGAATTTTTCAAAGGATTTGGACTTCCGTCTCATTAGGTACACATAACCAAATTTAGAGTAATCATCGATGAAAGTGATGAAGTACTCATAACCTCCTTTTGCTTGGGTTGACATAGGACCACAAACATCCGTATGAACTAATTCTAGCAACTCTTGGGCTCTTCTACCTTTTGCATTAAAAGGTCGTTTGGTCATTTTGCCTTCCAAAAAAGATTCACAAACTGGAAATTCATCAAAGTCCAATGGTTCTAAAAGACCATCTTTGATCAGTCTTTGAATTCTGTTTGAATTAATATGACCTAAACGCAAGTGCCAAAGATATGCATCATTAGTAGAAGGAAACTTTCTCTTTAATGATTTTACATGAGAGTTATTATCTAATTCAGAATTATATAATTCATGCTTATCAGGAGTTAAAATATAAAGACCATTTACAATATTGCCAGAACAGATAAACATTTTATCCTTCTTTATTACAACATTGTCTTTAAGGATAACACAATATCCATTTTTACCTAAATAAGTTGCAGAAATTAAATTCCTACGAACATTAGGTACAAATAAACAGTCTTCCAATATTAAAACCCTAGTTTCAAGGCATAAATTAAACACTCCAATAGCTACAACTGGAATCCTACTCCCATCAGCCAAGGTCAGAAACAACTCTCCTTTTTTAAGTCTTCTGGTCTCCTAGAACCCCTGCAAAGAATTGCAGATATGATTAGTACAACCTGAATCCACACACTAGGAATCCGTGGGATTTTGTACCAAACATATTTCAAGAAGGAATGAAATTTTCATACCCTTATTGGCAGCCTTGAACTTTGGACAATTCCTCTTCCAATGTCCTTTCTCACCACAATGGAAACATTTTCCTTTCAGCTTCTTTCCTTTGTCGGCAACCCCTAAGACAATTTGTTTACCCTCCTGCTTAGTGAAGTCCTTCTTCTTCTTCTTCTTACCCTTGCCTTTCGACTTAGGTTGAGAAGTAGAAGCTTCACCCACATTGGCTTCAACATTAGAAGTACCAAGGATGCCTTTCGCCGCTACCAACTCATTCATTAATTCAGACAAAGAATAAATCTTTTTGTTCATGTTATAATTAAGTCTGAATTCCTTGAATAATTCCGGTAGTGATTGGAGTATCATATCCACTTGAGATTCTCCATCAATGTCGGCACCCAAAACTTCTAATGTATTCAGATTAGAGATCATTGTAAGACAATGTTCTCTCACTGAACTACCTTCAGCCATTTTGGTATTATAAATTTGCCTCATGGTTTCTTGCCTTGCAGAACGGCCTTGCTCACCAAACATCTCCTTCAGACTTTGCATAATGTCCGAAGCTAGTTCTACATCGTGCATTTGATGCTGTAGAACATTTGAGATGGGCGCTAGGATGTAGCACTTGGCCATTTCATTAGATTTCTGCCAACAATCATATCGTTGTTTTTCCTCAAGAGGAGCATCTAATGAAGGAAAGCTAGGACATGATTGAGTAAGCACATATTTGTGCTCTTCAGCTGTGAGAACTATGTCCAAGTTTCTTTTCCAGTCAACATAATTGGTTCTAGTCAGTTTGTTTTGATTAAGAATGCTAACAAGTGGGCTAAATGATGCCATGTTCAAATATGAAAATAATAAACACGAATATAATAAGTATACTGGACATTATCAATTTAGCATATAAACATATAATATGGAACCTTAATAAAACCATAATATAATATATGCAACGACAACCCAATCTTGCAATTAATATTCCTCGGTAACGAGGTCATACCAATCACTATGATTAAGCAAGGATTATCCTCATTATTAACGCTATCATGGTGTTGGGTAATATACATGTTTACATCGAATACAAAACATACGCAGCGGAAAATAAACGGATCTACTTCATTCGCAATTGATAACATGCACTATGTAGGTTTCAGAATATAAGAACAAGAGAGTGTACCTTGATGCGGTGAAATTCAAAACCGAATGAAGAAGAACTCGGGAATACTTTCAATCTTCACTCCAATTCCACTTGATACCCAAGATGTGTGGTCTCTCAATCAGTTTTATGTTTGCTAGAGAGAATATGAAAGAGTGTCTCTCTTCCTTATATCATATATTATTTTTTACACATACTAAACATACAAACCATTTTATTCTATATAAAATTCTGTATGTTTCCCTCTACATAACTGATTATCTAATTGGGCTAGCCTTTTGGGCCTTCCCAATTGGGCTTTAGTGTGTGGCTTGGAGTGGGACCAAAAGGGAACAAATAAGACACTAGCTCCAATGGGCCTTGGGCTTTTCTGTCAACTCTTGACAAGTCCAAAGTTACCATTAATTATATTTAATACCACTATATAAATATAATTGCACTCTAGGCCTCATTAATAAATTATATCCCAAGACTTTATTATACATGCAACCCCTTCATAAAATATTCGTAGTAATACAAAGTCATGAATATAGACTGCCACTTTGTAAATTACTACATCTTAATCCTTGAGTACTCGGTTTAATCCTTATGAGTTATTCACCATACATTTATGAAATCCAATTTCATAAATATATAATTTAGTCTTACTAAAGTGGTTAGGCCTAACTCTCTGAACAACTGTACCCATTAAACTTATCTCAAGGGAATATTTTATATCTCCGTTAAGAGACTATAAATTCCATCTTGAGAATATATGTTCCATCAACACTAAATGTGGCTACCCAATATACTGAGGTTTTGACCGTTACTTTAGATCTCACTCTTGATATATCAAAAAAACCTACATTTCATAATCAGGTCCATTATTCTCTCAGGATTAAGAGTTCATGTGAATACAAGTCGTGAGATTTATTATTCAATTGACAGTCGTTAGGAGAATAATAAATCTCATAGCGGTCCAGTTCAATATGTCTTAACTCTTAAAACATATCAACATATTAACTAGAAGTCACCACTTCCATGATCAAGACAAATCATCGTAGTTAATATGTTATAGTCTTCGCAGATGAAATGCCCAATTTCATCACCGACTATGAACCAAAATTTTGAGTTTACAAAGAACTTGTGATTTATATCTTCTGTGACTTTTCACATAAATCACATACTATGCATCTCATGGACTATTTTATAATGTCCGAATATTCATGTTACCATTATTTTAGATAAGAATAAAACAACTTTATTAAACACAATATTAAATCATACATCATTTCTCACATAATGTCATACATAATATCATACATAGTATCATACAATAGGATTTAAGGGCACATATCTTAACACATGGTAACTCTTACCAAACAAAAATAATGTGCCGCTTTTCCTTTAGCCTCTAAGTGATAATGACATAGCTCCGTAAGGAGGTTAACATCATACTTAGTCTAGTGTACACCATTGTCTAGAATCAATGTGAGTCACCAAGTAACTCCACGGTAGCGTGGTCGCTCTTAATGTAAAACACACTTCATCTATCATTAAGAAGTTTAACCTGTAGTACCATGAATTAAACACCCTCCGTAGGGAGCAAGGCATATACGCCAAGGCGAGGTGATTAATCACACTACTGTAAACTAACAATGGAGGCCGTGAGATCCAACCCTTGAATCTCTCTCCCACTAGATGTTTTAAATTAAAGGTTTTTACCTTTTAAACATGCATAAACTAATTATACACTGTCTTGCACATTATACTAAGCACCTTTTCTTACGAAAAAGGTGTACGAAAAAATAGTGAAAACACAAAATTTAATCACATACTTTTAAGTTTGAAAACACTTAGAAAAATTTAGATATTCCTTCTTTCGATCGATCGAATGTGCCCCTCGATCGGTCAAAAAAATTCAACAATTCGAACTTGACCTTCTGTCTTGTTCGATTGGTACTCGATCGCCTCTCGATCGATCGAAAAGAAAATTCGATCGATCGGCTAGCAATCGAATATTAATCGATTCAAAAGGATTGGTCACTGTTTTACTCGATCGATCGAAAGTAAATTTCGATCGATCGAAACTCGTAAAACTTGAATTTCCAGAAATTCTTCTAAGGCAGTTTTCAATGGTTTTGCATGAATAAACAACCATCATACGAAAATGATAGACAGAGATTGATATCAAAAATGAAATCTATTGATGCTATAGCCTTAAAGATCAATTTAACATTCTTAAATTCATATTTAAACAACATCATAACATTAATATCATTTTTTATCAAATCATAGTTTGAACAACTATGCAGAAAATTAAATGTAAAATCCTCTATTAACTTTAAACTATTATCTCTAATTCCAAAACGCACAAAACATGTTATACATATTCGAAATGAAGACCGCTCTGATACCAATGTTAGGAAAAATACACGTTTGTATCGCATACAAAACATACACAGCGGAAAATAAACGGATCTACTTCATTCGCAATTGATAACATGCACTATGTAAGTTTCAGAAAATAAGAACAAGAAAGTGTAACTTGATGCAGTGAAATTCAAAACCGAATGAAGAAGTACTTGGGAACACTTTCAATCTTCACTCCAATTCCACTTGATGCCCAAAATGTGAGGTTTCTCAATCAGTTCTATGTTTTCTAGAGAGAATATGAAAGAGTGACTCCCTTCCTTATATCATATTCTTATCTTATTGAACATACAAACCATTTCATTCTATATAAAATTCTGTATGTTTCTCTCCACATAACTGATTATCTAATTGGGCTAGTCTTTTGGGCCTTCCCAATTGGGCTTTAGTGTGTGGCTTGGAGTGGGACCAAAAGGGAACAAATAAGACACTAGCTCCAATGGGCCTTGGGCTTTTCTGTCAACTCTTGACAAGTCCAAAGTTACCATTAATTATATTTAATATCACTATATAAATATAATTGCACTCTAGGCCTCATTAATAAATTATATCCCAAGACTTTATTATATATGCAACCCCTTCACAAAATATTCGTAGTAATACAAAGTCATGAATATAAACTGCCACTTTGTACATTACTACATCTTAATCCTCGAGTACCCAGTTAAATCCTTTTGAGTTATTCACCATATATTTATAAAATCCAATTTCATAAATATATACTTTAGTCTTGCTAAAGTGGTTAGGCCTAACTCTCTGAATAACTGTACCCATTAAACTTATCTCAAGGGAATATTTTATATCTCCGTTAAGAGACTATGAATTCCATCTTGAGAATATATGTTCCATCAACACTAAATGTGGCTGCTTAACATACTGAGGTTTTGACCGTTACTTTAGATCTCACTCTTGATATATCAAAGCAACCTACATTTCATGATCAGGTCCATTATTCTCTCAGGATCAAGAGTTCATGTGAATACAAGTCGTGAGATTTATTATTCAACTGACAGTCGTTAGGATAATAATAAATCTCACAGCGGTCCAGTTCAATATGTCTTAACTCTTAAAACATATCAACTTATTAACTAGAAGTCACCACTTTCATGATCAAGACAAATCATCGTAGTTAATATGTTATAGTCTTCGCAGATGAAATGCCCAATTTCATCACCGACTACGAACCAAAATTTTGAGTTTACAAAGAGCTTGTGATCTATATCTTCTGTGACTAAATCACATAAATCACATACTATGCATCTCATGGACTATTTGATAATATCTGAATATTCATGTTACCATTATTTTAGATAAGAATAAAGTAACTTTATCAAACACAATATTAAGTCATACATTATTTCTCACATAATGTCATACATAATATCATACAATAAGATTTAAGGGCACTTATCCCAACAACACCTCAGATATTCACTAATTAATATATATATATATATATAATAATAATAGGTGAAGCTGAGAGAAACTCAAGATAGAATTTTAAATTAGAGTTCCAATTTTGTACCATGTGTCCTAAATTATTTATTCTTAAAGAGCTTTATTTCTTAATTTTAGAATCAAATGTGGGATCATATCATAAATATTCATCCAAGTGAGTTATTAAGTACAAAAACCAAAGAGTCTAGAATAAATGAATCGTAAAAAAAAAAGTTCTTCACAATAATTAAAAAAAAAATAGACAATTTATATTTTATACCTAATAATATCCTTACAAAAATTTTTAAAAAATTAACAAAATATAATAATGACTGTCAATAGTATTTAAATTATATATATATATATATAAGAATTATATTATGCATCTTATTGTATATCTTTAAGTGTACCTGTCGAAGTGCAGATTTGTCAGTTGTGATAAGTACACTCAAATAGAGCCGAGTGTGCGCCTAAGTCACCATGAAGGAAAGTAAAATAATATCCTTGAGACGGTCACCGGTGTAATGCCTGCCACAACGTCTCTGATGCCAAAGTCAGTATAAGAAAGCCTTTAGGAAATAACTGAGTATCAGAATAACAAATAATGCTTTTTTAGTGTGTCTTTGTACACTGTATTTATGCTGTGGGGGCTTTATATATGTTTCCACAACCCCTAGCTGTTGTAGCTGTTAATGAGGCTTTAATGTCTCTTTTGGTAATGCTTCATGCTCAATAATGTGGGCCTTAATGAGGCTTCCAACGGTCTATACAGCTGGTCTTGTAATTACTCGGTTGCATTGAATGGCCTCGTTTCTTTCGTCAGTGATTTGGGCATGTGGTTAGCTCATCTCAAAGGATGGTAGCTCGTCTCAAAGGATGGTCTCGTTGGTTTTGGTGAGATCGTCTAGGGAGGTTGAGCTTGTTAGTCCCATAAGTTGCACCCGGATTCTGTGGTTGTCCTGACGTGTCATGACTCTTGGGATTTCACTCCGCATTAAATGCTTAGTGGCAGCACCACACACGATGTGGCCACGTGGCCCGTTCTGATCAGTGGAGTTAATGCTCCGATTTGTATGACTGTTGGGTTTCCCGCTGAATTTTAGATTTTTGAGCCTTGGTTTTTAAACTTCTCATCTTCTCACTTTACTTTTCCCAAACTCTCAATCATTGCTCTGAGTATTTTCTTCTCCAACCCTTCTCTGCAATTCTTCTCCAAGCCGGTGCATGGTTTGGTTGAGTTTTCTACTTTTCCCTTTTCGAGGTACGTTTTTCTCCTTCTTTCTAGCTTCTTCTCTTTTTTCTTTTTTCTTTTTTTTCGGTTGTGACAAACTTCTGATTTTTTCTTTCTCTTCTTTTTTGGCCTTTTTTTTTTTTATATAGCATTCATCTTTTTTCTATGTGTTTTTTCTGGCTTTTATGGTTAGTAGTTTTGAAGTTAAGGTAGTGTGCCCCTCGATTTTTTTCCTTTTTACACGTTTGGGGGGTTCCTTAGGTGTTTTTCCGTACCTTGCGAATTTTGTCTTTAAGGGTAGTAGTTTGAGTGTTGTATTGCCTTTACTTCGTCGGTCACTAGATTGGTTTGAGGATTTGGTGAGGGTGAGAGGGGTGATGTTTGAGGTTAGATCTAGTGAACATGAGACTGGGTTGTCTTCTAATGACGACCTAGTGGAGGCTGGGGGTGATACTGTTGTTTCTGTTGCTCGGGAGGTTAGGGCTTTCTATGCTCTTGACGAGGTGTGCAGTTTAGACGGTGACACACTTTCTAGGTTTAGGAATAGCTTCTAATTCCCGGATAGGGTTAGGGTTCGCCTACCACGAGAGGAAGACTGGGCTTGCCACTTCTTCCTTGGGGAGGTATGCTTCTACGAGGCTACCTCCAGTGTGGGTTGAGGTTCCTCGTCCATCCATGTCTTATGGAGCTATTAGATCGCTTTGGCATTGCTCCTGGGCAACTTATGCCCAATTCATGGAGAATAGTGGTCAGCTGTATAGGGATATGGCTGGCCGCTACAGACGGAGACATGATTAAAGTAGATGAGCTCGTTTATTTATATCGTTTAAAGTAATCCAAGGAGTTCGGGTATTACGAGTTGGTGCCTTGGGAGAGGAGAACTAGGATTGTCTGGGATTTGCCTTCATCATTCAGATATTGGAAGTCCCGGTTCTTTTTTGTATCCAGGGACGACTTTAAGACTCCCTCCAGCGAAATTTAGGGTGATCTCCCAAGGTTGCATCGCCGATGGGAAACCCCAAACTTAGGTACATCATCATTTCTCTTCGTCCGTTGATTTTCATTGTGTTTGTTTTATCGTCACTAATTTCTTTGTTCATCGTTTTGCGCAAATAAGAGACGGCCCAAGCTTAAAAGCTGGTACAGGGAACATGTTGAGAAAGCTATTGAGTATGCGAAGACGATAGAGGATTTTGACAATCTAGTGGACCCGCAAACTCTTGCCTTTTACTGCCTTGGTCCGGACCCATCTGCCTTCGTCCTACGCAACCTTGACATTGAAGAGAAAAAGAGTGAGTGTTAAGTTCGTCATTCCTTTCCTCATCCTTTTGTTTTTTTTTTTTTTTTTTTTTTTTTTTTTTAATTTTAACAATTGCTTTCCTCTTGCAGGAATGACAACTAAATTTAACCAGAGTATGTATGCCCGAATGAGGGCCAAGAAGAACGAGCCCTTGTCTAATCTTGGGGCCAAGACTGTACGGATGACGAAGAAGGGTGGCCCTATCACAACAGTGACTCCGTTGACTCTCGGCACTGAATTAGTGAGGACAGCTTCTCCAGACACTTTAGTTGAAGAGATTAACCCTCGGAGTAAGAGGCAGCAAATCGGGATCAAGCAGAAGGAGAACGTTGACTCCCAACCTTCTAATGTTTGGGACGACGCTGGGATCACCTTGTCGAAGGCACAGGACACTTTTACTGCTGAGGGACATGAAGGTGTTCTCAGGTGTGCTAGCCAACAAGGTTGTCAGTTGAAGAGATTAAACGCCATGAAGGAGAAACTCAAGGTTATGAGGAATGACCTCAGGGCTGAGCGTCAACTGCTGGTGGAGAAAGACGAGCAGCTCTTGGTGGCTAAGGAGAAAATTAAGACCATTATTGCTAAGGCCATTGAAGCCTTTCAGCAGACTGACGAGCATAACAGTTTGCTCTTCAGTTGGTACTTTAAAGGGTTCGAGCTCTTTAGGTGCTACCTCATCAAGCACTCGGTTGGTGTAGACATGGAAAATCTCGATCCCAAGGATGTTGACCGAGAGATGATTGCGGACGAGGTTTCCCAGCCTACAGCTGTGGAAGGTGATGCTCTCGAGACTACTTTTGTGCCCCTAGGAAATGATGACGAAACTACTGATGCATTAACCTGTTACTTGTAAAAATTTTCTTCTGTTATGTTTCTGAGCCTTTTCTAATTTTAGGATAATCTTTCCAATCTACTTTAAGAAAAATGTTTTTGGCCCAGCGTTTATGGGCTTATAATTTTAATGTGAAAACAATGGTGGTTGCCCGTAGTTTTTGGGCTTTTAATTATGTTTGTAGTTGCATACTTGCTTGCCTACTATGCGATCTTTGTTCCTTTGGTTTTTCTTCCAGTATCTTGTACTTAGCAAAAATTTTCAATTGTGACCCTTTAAGGGCTGTTGCCATTCTTTTGCCCTCTTCAGTATCTCTAATGCTTTGCTAATTTATTGTGACTTACATTCCCTTAAGAGATTCTGCCGATCGTGAGCCCCAATCGATCTCTTGTACCCGACTAATTCGTCACTAATTTTCCATTAGTAACTTACATCCGTCTAGGTGGAATCTTGTTACTTAATAGAATTTTTTATTTATTTATTCACACCTATTTAGGGGATCTCATCATTTTATAGAATCGTCAGTAACTTACATCCGTCTAGACGGAATCTTGTTACTTGGCCATTTTTTTTTACTTGCACCTTTTCTCGGGATCTTGTCATTGTATGGCCTTGTCAATAACTTACATCCATCTAGGCGGAATCTTGTTACTCAGCCATTTTTTTTTTACTTACACCCTTTCACGGGATCTTGTCATTTTATGGCCTCGTCAGTAACTTACATCCATCTAGGCGAAATCTTGTTACTTAGGAATTTTTTTTTACTTACACCCTTTCACGGGATCTTGTCATTTTATGGCCTCGTTAGTAACTTACATCCGTCTAGGAAGAATCCTGTTACTTAGCCTTTTTTTTTACTTACACCCTTTCACGGGATTTTGTCAGTTTATGGCCTCGTCAGTAACTTACATCCGTCTAGACGGAATCTTGTTACTTAGTCTTTTTTTTTTTTTTATTTAGACCCTTTCACGGGATCTTGTCATTTTATGGCCTCGTCAGTAACTTACATCCGTCTAGGTGAAATCTTATTACTTAACCTTTTTTTTTACTTACACCCTTTCACGGGATCTTGTCATTCTATGGCCTCGTTAGTAACTTACATCCGTCTCGGCGGAATCTTGTTACTTGGCCAATATTTTTTTTTTTTTTTTTTGCTTGCATTAAACCATTGGCTGGATAGTTCTTTTATTGCTTTTCAAAAATAAGTACGATCGTCTGCTACATCTATTGGTGGTACTTCTTCAAGTGCTCTATGTTCCATAGTCGTGGAAGTCTCTATCCATCCATGGTTTCCAGGTGACAGCTGCCTTGCCAGGATTAATGGGCGATCCAGTAGGGTCCTTCCCATGTGAGGCTGAGTTTTCCTTGGGTAGGGTGTTTGGTTGCTGGGGTGACTTTGCGCAAGACGAGGTCCCCTATGTCGAGTCGTTTAAGCTTCACCCTTTTGTTGTAGTACTCGGCCATCTACTATTGGTATTTCATCATCTTTTTAGAAGCTTTCTCTCTAATCTCGTCCAGATAGTCTAGGTTGATTCGCAGCTGATCATCGTTACTCTCTTCATGGAACATCTCTCGCCTGGTACTGGTTATTCCCACCTCGAGCAAGATTACTGCCTCGGTGCCATAAGTGAGCCTAAAGGGAGTTTCTCATGTTGGGTTTCTTGTCGTAATCTTGTAAGCCCACAAGACATTGGGTAATTCTTTTGGCCAGGCTCCTTTTGTGTCATCCAACCTGGTTTTGATAATCTTGAGTAGCGTTTGGTTGGTCACCTCCGTCTGTCCATTTGCTTATGGATGTCTCGGGGATGAGAACTGGTTTCTAATCCCTAGATTTAAACAGAAATCCCTGAAGCTCTGGCTGTCGAACTACCACCCATTGTCCGATATGATCGTCCGTGGGATCCGGAACCTATAAATCATGTTCTTCCACACAAAGCTCTGGATTCTTGCCTCGATGATGGTCGCTAGTGCCTCTACTTCAATCCATTTTGTAAAGTAGTCAATAGCGACTAGCAAGAACCTTACCTGTCCTTTTCGTTGGGGCAACGAGCCGACGATGTCGATTCCTCACTGGACAAACGGCTAAGGGGAGGCTATCATCGTCAATCTCTCGACTGGAAGATGTTGGACATTCCCAAATCTCTGGCACTTATCGCACCTCTTGACGAGTTCCATTGCGTCCACCTGCATGGTAGGCCAGAAGTAACTTGTTCTGATAACCTTGCTTACCAAGGATCTAGGACCTGGATGGTCTCCGCGTTCCCCATCATGGATCTCTTCTAGGATATACCTAGCTTCTTCTTCATCGACGCATTTCAAGTAGGGCATGGAGAAGCCTCTCTTGTACAGGGTGTCATTTAGGATCGTGAATCTAGCCGCACTTTTCCTGACCTTTTTGGCCTCCTCAATGTCTGGTGGGAGGTGTCCGTCTTGAAGGAAGGATATGATCAGTGTCATCCAGCTATTTATGCTCAGGATTGAAAATGTAGGGACTTCTTCGATGCTGGGGTGCTTTTGGATTTCCATGTACAAGGCCATGCTCGTGGGTCTTTCTTCTGACGAGGCCAGTTTCGCAATCTCATCTGCTATAACGTTCTGGCTTCTTAGGATCTTCTCGAACTCCACCCTATCGAACCCCTGTGTTAACTGCTTTGTCAGCCTAAGGTATTTTTTGCATTCTTTCCTCCTTCGCTTCATATTCCTCCTTTATTTGCCCTATTACCAGCTTCAAATCGCTCTGGAGAAGTAGGTTTTAGCTCCCAGCGCTTTTCCTGCTCTTAACCCTTTAGTATTCCTTCGTACTCGGCCTCATTATTAGTAGCCAAGAATTTTAGTTAAACTCTGTATTTCAGAGTTTCTCAGTCTGGGGTGATGATAACGACCCCTACTCCCCCCTTCTTTTGAGCTGATGAACCATCAGTCTGTATCGTCCACCGTTTTGTTTCATCCATAAGGCTATCTTCGTCTGGGAGGGTGAACTCAACGATGAAATCCGCCAAAGCTTGAGCTTTGTTAGCCGTCCTAGGGTGGTACTTGATGTCGAACTAGCTAAGCTCGATTGCCCATTGAATCATTCTCCCAGCTGCCTCAGGCTTGTTCATAGACTTCCTGATTGGTTGATTCGTCATTACCAGGATGAGGTTCGCCTGATGGTTGCAGCTTGCACGAGGCTACTATTAGCGCAAATGCGATCTTTTCGATTCTTGGATACTTGGCTTTTGCTCCTTGGAAAGCTTGACTGATGTAGTAAACTGGGAGTTGTTTTTTGTCTTCTTCTCGGATCAGGGCTGCACTCACGACCGTGGCTGATACTGCCAAATACAAATATAGGTTTTCCCCTTCCTTGGACAGACTTAGGAGGGGTGGATTGCTCAGGTAGCTCTTGAGTACTTGAAAAGCTGCCTCACATTCGTCAGTCCAGGCAAAAGCTTGTTTTAGTGTCCTGAAAAAGGGCAAGCATTTGTCCATTGGTTTAGAGATGAACATGTTGAGTGCTGCTATCCTTCTTGTGAGTTTCTGGGCTTCCTTTACGGTCTTGGGCAATGCCATAACAAGTATGGCTTGTACCTTTTCCGAGTTTTCTTCTATCCCCCTTTGAGACACCATGAATCCCAAGAACTTCCCCAAGGCTACTCCAAAGGCGCACTTGCTGGGGTTCAACTTCATCTGGTACTGTTTAAGTGTGGCAAATGTTTCCTTGAGGTCGTCTAGATAGGTAGGCTCCTCCGTACTTTTGACGAGCATGTCATCCACGTACACTTCCATGTTTTTTCCAATCTGCTTGCTGAACATTTTGTTCCCTAACCTCTAGTAGGTTGCTCCAGCATTTTTTAGTCTGAAGGGCATTACCTTATAGCAATAGAGGCCCTGACTTGTGATGAAAGCGGTTTCTCCTAGTTTTCTTCCACCATTTTTATCTGGCTGTACCCTGAGAAAGCATCCATGAATGTCAGTAACCTATGCTCGGCTACAGAATCCACCAACTGGTCTATCCTTGGCAGAAGGAAACTATCTTTCGGGCAAGCTTTGTTTAGGTCCGTGAAGTCCACACACATTCTCCATTTTCCATTCGCTTTCTTCACTAGGACAACGTTAGCAAGCCAATCCAAATAGTAAACCACCGGGATAAAGCCTGCCGACAACAACTTGTTAACCTCATCCGTAACTATCTAATTCCGTTCTGGAGCAAAGACTCGTCGTTTTTGCTAGACAGGCTTCATCTTCGGGTCCACACTTAGTTTATGCTAGATTACTTTTGGGGATATACCTAGCATGTCCTCGTGACTTCATGCGAAGACATCTAGGTTCTCTTTAAGAAACTGGACGAGTCTCATTCTCATCTCAGCACTTAGTGTCGTCCTTATTCTGGTCGTCTTTGCTGTCTCGCCATCGACCAACTCCACTATCTCTAGGACTTCCACCTTTTCTTCTTCCTTTTCCTCGATCATCCATGTATGGTTTTCTTTAGCAGTCAGCACGGCCTAGTAGCATTCCCTGGCCAGTACCTAATATCCTTTCACCTCGCCCACACCGTTCTTCGTTGGGAATTTTACTTTCAAGCAATAGGTAGACATGGCTACTTTCCAACGGTTAAGCGTAGGTCTCCCAATGATCACATTGTAAGATGAAGGGCAGTCTACCATCAAAAAGTCCAACTGACGAGTCAACTGCCTTGGATGAGCCCCTACTATAACCGTCAGCGTCACTATGCCCTTGGGATACACCTTATCTCCACTAAAACTAACAAGGGGAGAGTCAAATAGGTCCAGCCTTCTTGGATCTAATTTTAGTCATTGGAAAGCGGAGAGATAGATGATGTCTGTCAAGCTGCCATTATCCACGAGGATTCTACGAGTATTGAATCCTTCTATCATGAGCATTATTACCAAAGGATTGTCATGAGGTTGCTTCACTCCCCTAGCATCTTCTTCCGAGAAACACATGTCTTGGTCCGTTCTTCTTTGCTTAAATGAGGGCATCCTGTGGATGCTGTTCACCTGCTTCTGATACACTTTCTTGAGGGATTTGAATGACCCACCCGTGGATGGGCCACCTGTGATTGTTTTTATCTCCCCTATCACACTTAGCGGGCGCTGGGATGTGTGATCCTCGTCCCTAGGTGAAAATTCTCACTGGTTCTTGTTGTCGCCTCTAAACCTACTAGACTCCCTTTTTTTGACATACTTTTACAACTTCCTTTTCTGTATAAGTTCTTCTATCTGCTCTTTTAGGTCCCTGCAATCCTCTGTGTAATGGTCATGATCCCTGTGAAACTAGCAGTACTTCTTCTTGTCCTAGGCGTTAGGGGACGAATGTAATGGCCTTGGCCATTTGAGGTAGTGCTCATCCTTAATCTGCGCTAAAATTTTGTCAACATGCATAACTAAGGGAGTGAATTTCACTGTGCGAAGAGCTTCTTGTCTTTCTTATTATTCTTGTCACTAGTTCAACGATTTGGATGCTCTCTTTTTCGTCCCCTGTGATCGTCCTCCTTCTTCCCCTGGTCTCTTGGCATTTCCACATCCTTTATGGCGACTAGTGCATCCTCAGTGTTCATGTACTCTGTGCCTTCAGAAACTTCTCTGCCATCATCTTAGAAGGATTCTTCGCAAGTGAAACCACGAATTCTCTGAACTTCAACCCCGCTTTAAAGGTCGTCAACTATACCTTATCGTCAGCTTCGTTCACCTCTAGGGTCTCCCAAGTGAAGCGTTTCACGTACGACCTCAAGGTCTCCTTCTCCCTTTGCCTAATGTTGAGTAAGTGGTCTGCTGGCCTCTTGAGGCATTGTCCCCCAATGAAATGGCATAGAAATGCGTTGCTTAATTGTTCGAAGCTATCGATAGACGATGTTGGTAACTTTGTGAACCACTCCCTTGCAGCTCCTTTGAGTGTAGTGGGGAAGGAACAACACAATATTTCGTCGAGAGGTTGCTGAAGGCCTAGTGTCGTCTTGAAGGTGTTGAGGTGGTCCTGGGGGTCTTTAAGTCCATCGAATGGCTCAAGCTGAGGCAACTGAAATTTCGTCGGTACTGGGCATTCTAAGACTGCCGTGGTGAAAGGCGAGTCTATTGCCCTGACCATTCTATCCATGCTTTGGTCTGTTCTCCCCTTAATGGCGTTCTTGAGCTCGTCCATCTCCTTCCTCATCTCCCAAAGGAAATCGGAGTTTTGCTCATCTGGGGTAGCTAGTCCTCGACGATCACTTCTCCTATGGCTATTTTCCTCATCTTCTTGATTGACTCTAGGCCGGTTATCCTCCTGTTGAACCTGTTGCCTCATTTCCTGATTTTGTTTGGTGAGCTCATCGACAGTAGTCGCCAGAGCTTGGACTTGCAGAGCTAAAGCTGTAGACTCCTAGTTGGACTCCATCTGAATGTAGAAATTGATTGGAAGCTACGCTCTCGAATCTGAGTATGAAAATGTCTTCCCATAGATGGCGCCAAACTGTTGAAGTGTAGATTCATCAGTTGTGATAAGTACACTCAAATGGAGCCGAGTGTGCGCCTAAGTCGCCGTGAAGGAAAGTAAAATAGTTCCCTTGAGACGGTCATCGGTGTGGTGCCTACCATAATGTCTCCGATGCCAAAGTCAGTATAAGAAAGTCTTTAGGAAATAACTGAGTATTGGAATAACAAATAATGCTTTTTTAGTGTGTCTATGTACCTTGTATTTGTGCTGTGAGGGCTTTATATATGTTTCCACAACCCCTAGCCATTGTAGCTATTAATGTGGTTTTAATGTCTCTTTTGGTAACACTTCATGCTCAATAATGTAGGCCTTAATAAGACTCCCAACGGTTTATACAATTGGTCCTGTAATCACTCAGCTGCATTGAATGGCCTAGTTTCTTTCGTCAATGATTTGGGCATGTGGTTAGCTCGTCTCAGAGGATGGTCTTGTTGGTCTTGGTGAAATCATCCAGGGAGGTTGAACTCGTCAGTCCCATCAGTACCCATACATATGCATGGGGTTCAAGCTTGTAAAAGTAAAAGAAAGCCCTCAAATTTAAGTAATAGAGATAGTTCTTTACCATTGAGAGTATTAATTTAGCCCCAATATTAACCAATAAATCGAAAGTATTATTAAATTTTATATAAAAAAAATTATAAAAAAAAAAACATTGAATGTGCAACTAAAGTGTTCAATTCTCTATGTGAGTCATTAATCTCCCACGCCTAGAACTTGAAAAAATCATTCTCTCCCTCTCTCTCAAAAAACAAAACATAAATCAAAAGGCAAAAAAGTAAAAATGAAAATAAAAATAAAAATCAATCTCAAACCTCAAACCTCAAACCTCAAATATTTTTAAGGCAAAAATGCAAAACTGACACTCTAACTTTCAGTATTTTTCATTTCAGTCCTTTAAATTTCAGTTTTATCATTTCAGTCCTCTAACTTTCAATTTTTTTCAATGTATGATTCCGTTAGAACTCAGTGAGGACTACCATTAATTGAGCCAAAACGACATCGTTTTGGTTTTTTTTTTTTTAATAAATTTTAGAATTTAAAGAAAAAAAAATCTGTAAAAAAAAATTTGGGGAACTCAGTTACTACTTTTGATTGAGTTCTAAATCGTCTTTTTATTTATTTATTTATTTTAGGGGAACAGCCAAGTGCAGCAACTCTCTCTCCGCTACCCAAACGTCGTCATTATCGACCCGCCGAAAATAATCGACCATCTCCACAACCGTGTCTCCATGCTTGATGTGCTCACCAGCATGAAAATCTCTTAAGGAAACCAAACCTTCGGGGTTCCAAATCAAAGAGTATTGGAAGAGTCAGAGAATCTTGTAGATTCGATTGAAGAAATAGGGTTCAAGTTTCCGTTCATAGCGAAACCGATGTTGGTCGACGGCAGTACCAAGTCACACGAGAAGTTCTTGGTGTTCAACGAGAATGGGTTGAAGAAATTGAAACTAAAAAAACCATTTGTGATGCAAGAATTTGTAAACCACAGCGGAGTGATTTTCAAGGTGTATGTGGTGGGAGATCACGTTTAGATTTCCGGGGAAGGGGAAGAGGAACGACCCTTCAATATTTTTTTTATAGATTTTTTTTCTTTAAATTCCGAAATTTATTAAAAGAAAAAGAGCTAAAATGACGTCGTTTTGGCTCAATTAACGAAAACCCCTAACTAAGTTCTAATGAAGTCCTGCATTAACAAAAATTGAAAGTTAGAAGACTGAAATGACAAAACTGAAAATTAAAGGACTGAAATGAAAAAGACAGAAAGTTAGAGAGTTAGTTTTATATTTTTACCTATTTTTAATTAATTGTTGGAAAGTGACTTTTTCATACGTTTCTTAGCAGCGCATTGGACCCTCCCCTCCGATAAGCGTTGCCCCCCTTCAGGTTTTGCACTACTCTAAAATGTCATATTCTTGCTTAGTTGTGTCAATGTTTGGTTCTTGCTACTTTGTTTTACTTTTTCAGAGTATTTACTTGGTCGTTTGATACTTGCTTCACTGTGAAGCTTTAACCTTCGGACAAAGCATAAGCATGTCAATTTTACAGATTTACAAATTAGGTTGGGCTTTACGTTCAATTTCTTCTTAATTTGTTTCTATGTGCTAAAAGGAGTTTCAAGTGATAACTCCCAAATTAGCACTGCTTTTTATTCAACCAAACAAGATGAAAAACCTGCTAAAGAAGAAGAAGATACAAAGTCTGTATCTCCTGCTCCTTCTGATTTTGCAACTGTTGAACCTCCTATTTTTCAAAACCAATTGAGAGTTTTGACTGCTCTTCCTAAAAGTTTTGAAATGGATCTAGTTTATTTGTATAATGAAAGTCTTTCTGTTAAAAATAAAGAGATAAGAAAGTATTACAGAGATACTTTTCCTCAATCTGAAAAAGATCGTATTAAACGAAAATGGAAAGAAAAAATGATTTTGTTAAAGAAAAATATTCTGTTTTTTGATTTTCTTCAGAGTCATTACGTTTCAAAAGATCCTATTCAACAAAATCATTTAAACATAATCCAGAAATCAAATTTTGTTAAACAAGACAAAACTGTTGTAAGGTCTAGCCATCCTTCTCTTGAGACAGTTCTAATAACTTGTCAAAAGACGGAAGTGAAAGCTTCTCCTTTCAAAATTGCTGATGCTGAGACTCCTGCTTCTGGAATTATTGAACAAAACAATTTTACAAATGAGTCTTTGCATATTATTGGTCAACAGCTTGACCGTATTGAAGAAAAAATTGTTGAACAATCTGTTTCTACAAAAGCTGAGAAACCTTTGATTGATTTACCCAGTCAAAAGGAAAAAAATGCTTTTAAAACTTCTCAGTCAAAAACCCTTGACATTGTTGAACAAATGCTTTCTGATTTAAAAGTTAAAACTGAAGGCACCACTTCTAATTCTAATGTTGCTGCTGTTATTTCAAGAAATGGTAAAGAACCTGTTTTTTATGCAAATACGGATTCTGAATCATCCTCTTCTGTTGACACAAAAAATATTTTTGGCAATGGTCTACCAGAAATTAAAAGATTTGTTGGAACTAATCCCATGTCTTTTACAAAAAACTGGTATACTAAACCTACTCCTCCTGACATGCAGTTTGAAGAAAGGATTTTTCAATCCCAATTCTCTGTTTTTGCTGATAAACTGTATGAATGGAATATTGATGGTCTTTCTGAACAGGAAATTATTAACAAAATGGGTCACATGTCTATAGTTGCCATCACTTATATGAACAATCATGACCTTGATCACCTTGAAATTGTTGAACTTCTTTCTACCGGTTTTACTGGTACTCTTCGCGGATGGTGGGATTCGTATCTCACTAAAGACTCTAGAGAATCTATTAAACGAGCTGTTAAAATGAATGATGAAGGTTTTCCTATTTTCGATGAAAAAAGGAATTCTGGCATCCCTGATGGTGTTAACACTCTTATTCACACAATTTTAAAACATTTTGTTGGAACCCTTACTAATATTTCATCTCGAGTTTCTGATTATCTGAATAATTTGAGATGTCCCACTATGTCTGATTACAGGTGGTACCATGCAGTTTTTCTTTCTAGAGTTATGCTTCGGAAAGATTGCAAAAAGCCATATTGAAAAGAAAAGTTTATTGACGGTCTGCCTCCTATTTTTTCTCATAAGGTAAAACAAGAATTAATTGGTAAAAATGATTCTATTGACTATGAAAATTTAACTTAAGGAGATATTCTAAGCACTATTACCAAACTTGGTATAAACATGTGTAATGATGAAAAATTGTTAAAAGACAAACTAAAAAACAAAACAAAAGCTAAGTATGAAATGGGAAATTTCTGTGAACAATATGGTTTACCTCCTATTGCCCATTCCAGGCAAAAGAGAGAGAAACATGATAAAACTCACAAAAATATTCACCATAAAAAACATAGAACCAATTTTGTTAAACCAAATGATTTTTATGATAAAAAAAAAACTATTTCTAAAAAGCATGATAAACAAAACCCTGCTAAAGGAAAATGCTTTAATTGTGGAAAATCTGGGCATTACAGCAGAGTCTGTAAAGAAAAACCAGGAAAATTTAAAAATAAACTCAGCATGTTAAACATAAATGATGAAGATCAAGAAGACCTAATTCGAATCCTTGAATCATCTAACTTATCTGATTCTTTGGAAGAGGATTTATCTTCCTCTGATTCTTGCTATCACTCTACGGATGAATCTTCTGACTCACCAGATATTAGACTTGGTTGCAGAGATTCTTGTTGCAATGTTATTAAATCTATTAACACTCTCACAAAACATGAAGAAAATGAAAAATTATTAATTTCTCTAATAAATCAGATTCAAAATCCTGAACTCCAAAAAGAGTATCTTGATAGGTTTAAGAAAAATCTTACCAAGAATGAAGATTCTAAAAAGCTTAAGTCAACTGTAAGTTTTGAAGAAGTCTTGGAAAGATTTAACAAGAAAAAACCTAAAGAATTAACCATTGAAGATTTAAAACAGAAACTAAATATTGTTGAACGTAATATTGATTATTTAAGACATGAACTTGAAACTATTAAAACTGATAATAATAACATAAAACAAGAGTTGTTAATCTTAAAATTAGATAAATCCATTGACAAACATCAATCTGATAATGAACAAGATGAGCTTAAAGAAGGAGATGGTTCTGGTCAGCAAGCCCTTCTTTCTGGTACAGGTATCACTGATACTATTAACTTTCTTGCCATTAGAACAGTTCCTCCAAAATGGTTTACAAAAGTTAATGCTGCTGTTTCTCATTATTACAACTTTGATGTCATTGCTATAATTAACTCTGGTGCAGATATGAACTGTATTCAAAAAGATTTAATCCCTCCTGAGTACTTTGAATACTCCTCTGAGAAACTTATTTCTGCTAATGGTTCTCAAATGAGAATCAAATACGAATTGACAATGCCTATGTTTGCCATGATAATGTCTGTTTCAAAATTCCATCTGTTCTTGTTAAAAATATGCATGATAAAGTGATTCTTGGTTTACCATTTATTAATACTCTGTATCCCTTTCTTGTTGACCATGATGGAATTACTGCTGATCCTTTTGGACAGAATGTAAAATTCAAATTTGTTTCACAAACTAATATTGGTATTAACCATGCTGTTAATCACAATGCAGAATCATCACTAAGGATCCTTGCTGCTGCCGATACTAATACCACTAATAAGTGGATTAAAGCTATTAGTACCACTAGCAAGTGGAATATTATGTCTTCCTCAGCATCGAGGAAACACAAAGGGAAAGCACCAGCATGGGACTATCCTCAAGACAAAAGATTCCCAACAGGACAATCTTTTGTAATGCATGAAGGCGTATCCTCTAGGAGAAATCCTAGTCGATCAACATCCCTTTAGGAATCTGTCCCAGCAGAGGTGACATTTTCCAGTGGTGATATGAACATTACTTTATAGGAAGTTACTTCTAAAGTACTGCAGTTCCACAATGGAAATTTCAGTGATTTACCCGTTCCTGTTAAAGTCCTTCTTGATAACCTCCAAGCGGCCTATACTATTATGTTGGGAAATCATCATGTTTGCATCGAATACAAAACATACGCAGTGGAAAATAAACGGATCTACTTCATTCGCAATCGATAACATGCACTATGTAAGTTTCAGAATATAAGAACAAGAGAGTGTACCTTGATGCGGTGAAATTCAAAACCGAAATGAAGAAGTACTCGGGAAGACTTTCAATCTTCACTCGAATTCCACTTGATGCCCAAGATGTGTGGTCTCACAATCAGTTCTATGTTTCTAGAGAGAATATGAAAGAGTGTCTCTCTTCCTTTTCTTTTTTTTTTTTTTATTATTTACATACAAACCATTTCATTCAATATAAAATTCTGTATGTTTCTCTCCACATAACTGATTATCTAATTGGGCTAGCCTTTTGGGCCTTCCCAATTGGGCTTTAGTGTGTGGCTTGGAGTGGGACCAAAAAGGGAACAAATAAGACACTAGCTCTAATGGGCCTTGGGCTTTTCTGTCAACTCTTGACAAGTCCAAAGTTACCATTAATTATATTTAATATCACTATATAAATATAATTGCACTCTAGGCCTCATTAATAAATTATATCCCAAGACTTTATTATACATGCAACCCCTTCATAAAATATTCGTAGTAATACAAAGTCATGAATATAGACTGCCACTTTGTAAATTACTACATCTTAATCCTTAAGTACCCGGTTTAATCCTTTTGAGTTATTCACCATATATTTATGAAATCCAATTTCATAAATATATACTTTAGTCTTACTAAAGTGGTTAGGCCTAACTCTCTGAATAACTGTACCCATTAAACTTATCTCAAGGGAATATTTTATATCTCCGTTAAGAGACTATGAATTCCATCTTGAGAATATATGTTCCATCAACACTAAATGTGGCTGCCCAACATACTGAGGTTTTGACCGTTACTTTAGATCTCACTCCTGATATATCAAAGCAACCTACATTTCATGATCAGGTCCATTATTCTCTCAGGATTAAGAGTTCATGTGAATACAAGTCGTGAGATTTATTATTCAATTGACAGTCGTTAGGAGAATAATAAATCTCACAGCGGTCCAATTCAATATGTCTTAACTCTTAAAACATATCAACATATTAACTAGAAATCACCATTTCCATGATCAAGACAAATCATCGTAGTTAATATGTTATAGTCTTCGCAGATGAAATGCCCAATTTCATCACCGACTACGAACCAAAATTCTGAGTTTACAAAGAACTTGTGATCTATATCTTCTGTGACTAAATCACATAAATCACATACTATGCATCTCATGAACTATTTGATAATGTCCGAATATTCATGTTACCATTATTTTAGATAAGAATAAAACAACTTTATTAAACATAATATTAAGTCATATATTATTTCTCAAAAAATGTCATACATAATATTATACATTGCATCATACAATAGGATTTAAGGGCACATATCCTAACAATCTCCCACTTGCCCTAAAGACTATTGTGCACTAATCTAACTCCCATTCCCTCCAAATGTGACTCGAAGGTCCTTTGAGGCAAGGCTTTGGTAAAGGGATCCACTAGATTATTTGCACTTTCAATCTTTGCAACCACCACATCTCCACAAGCAACAATGTCTCGAATGATGTGATACTTTCTCTCAATGTGCTTTCCTTTCTTGTGATTCCTTAGATCTTTGGATTGTGCAACCGTTCCACTGTTGTCACAAAACAATGTGATAGGAACTTGCTCCATTCTCACTACACCAAGATCAGAAAGGAATTTCTTGAGCCAAACAGCTTCCTTTGCCGCCTCACAAGCAGCAACATATTCAGCTTCCATGGTAGAGTCCGCAATACAAGATTGCTTAACACTCCTCCAACTTATGGCTCCACCTCCCAAGGTGAAAACACATCCTGACGTGGACTTTCTGAAATCTAGATCTGATTGAAAATCTGAATCTGTATAGCCAATGGGAATCAAATCCTCACAAGGGTAAACAAGCATATAATCTCTCGTTCTCCGTAGATACTTGAGAATATGCTTTACAGCTTGCCAATGTTGTGGTCCTGGATTTGATTGATATCGGCTGACCATGCCAACTGAAAAACAGATATCCGGTCTAATACAAAGCATGGCATACATGAGACTTCCTACTGCAGAGGCATACGGAACTTGTCTCATCATATCTACTTCCTCTTGAGTCTTAGGCCTTTGGTCATCAGACAGAAGAACTCCATGTCTGAAAGGAAGTAATCCTTTCTTGGAGTTTTGCATGCTAAACCGTTCTAGAACCTTATTTATATATCCAGCTTGTGATAAGCCTAACATCATATTCTTACGATCTCGCCAAAGCAAGATCCCTAGAATAAAGTTAGCCTCACCCAAGTCCTTCATATCAAATTGGCTTGACAACCAAACTTTTATTGATGACATGACCCCTACATCATTTCCAATGAGTAGAATATCATCAACATAAAGCACTAGGAACATTACTACTTTGTCTTGATGTCTTTTGTACACACATGGCTCATCAAGATTTTGTTCAAAACCAAATGATTTGATTGCTTGATCAAATCTGATGTTCCATGACCTAGATGCTTGCTTAAGTCCATAAATGGACCTATTCAATTTGCATACCATATGCTCTTGGTTCTTTGCTATGAAACCTTCTGGTTGCATCATATAGATTTCCTCTTCAAGATTGCCATTAAGAAATGCAGTCTTGACATCCATTTGCCAAATCTCATAATCATAATGAGCAGCAATGGATAAGAGAATTCTGATAGATTTAAGCATTGCTACTGGTGAAAAGGTTTCCTCATAATCAATACCTTCTTTTTTAGTATACCCTTTTGCCACTAGCCTTGCTTTAAAGGTTTCAACCTTTCCATCTATCCCTTTCTTCTTCTTGTAAACCCATTTGCAACCAACAGGTTTAATGCCGTTAGGCGCCTTTACAAGATCCCAAACTTGATTGGAATACATGGAATCTAATTCTGATTTCATAGCTTGGACCCAATGATGTGCATCTATATCATTCATTGCTTCTTCATAAGTGTACGGATCGGTTTCGGCCTCCTCTGAGATAGCCCCATAAGTCTCTCCAAGACCTATGAATCTTATAGGTGGCCTAACATTCCTCCCACTACGACGAGGCAACTGTGTACTAGACATCTCATGAGTAGTATCTTGTGGTGTATCCAATATAGTCACATCATCCCTAGTTTCAACCATTGGTTGTTCAATTACAGGTTCATTCATTTCAGCCAAGACAACTCTACTTCAAGGAGTAAAATTATTCATATAGTCATATTCTAAGAATTTAGCATTTATACTAACAAAAACTTTGTTATCTTTATGACTATAGAATAAATAACCCCTAGTTTCTTTTGGATAACCCACAGGCAAACATACTTCTGATTTTGGTTCCAACTTATCAGACTTCCCTTTTAACACATGTGCTGGACAACCCCAAATGTGGAGATATTTCATACTAGGCTTACACCCACTCCACAATTCCATGGGTATTTTGGGAACAGATTTTGATGGAACTAAATTCAAAAGATGTATTGTTGTATCTAAGGCATAACCCCAAAAAGAAATAGGTAAAGTTGAGTAACTCATCATGGACCTAACCATTTCTAAAAGAGTCCTATTCCTTCTTTCTGCTACACCATTTTGTTGGGGAGTTCCAGGTGCAGTCAATTGGGATACAATCCCATTTTGAGTTAAGTAATCCTTGAAATCCCCAAGAAGGTATTCGCCACCATGATCAGATCGAATGGCCTTTATGTGTTTACCCAATTGATTCTCAACTTCAGCCCTAAATTCTTTGAATTTTTCAAAGGCTTCTGACTTCCGTCTCATTAGGTACACATAACCAAATCTAGAGTAATCATCGGTGAAGGTGATGAAGTACTCATAACCTCCTTTTACTTGGGTTGACATAGGACCACAAACATCCGTATGAACTAATTCTAGCAACTCTTGGGCTCTTCTACATTTTGCATTAAAAGGTCGTTTAGTCATTTTTCCTTCCAAACAAGATTCACATACTGGAAATTCATCAAAGTCCAATGGCTCTAAGAGACCATCTTTGATCAGTCATTGAATTCTGTTTGGATTAATATGACCCAAACGCAAGTGCCAAAGATATGCATCATTAGTAGAAGGAAACTTTCTCTTTAATGATTTTACATGAGAGTTATTATCTAATTCAGAATTGTATAGTTCATGCTTATCAGGAGTTAAAATATAAAGACCATCCACAATATTGCCAGAACAGATAAACATTTTATCCTTCTTTATTACAACATTGTCTTTCAGGATAACACAATATCCATTTTTACCTAAATAAGTTGCAGAAATTAAATTCCTACGAACATTAGGTACAAATAAACAGTCTTCCAATATTAAAACCCTAGTTTCAAAACATAAATTAAACACTCCAATAGCTACAACTGGAATCCTACTCCCATCAGCCAAGGTCAGAAAAAACTCTCCTTCTTTAAGTCTTTTGGTCTCCTGGAACCCCTGCAAAGAATTGCAGATATGATTAGTACAACCTGAATCCACACACCAGGAATCCGTGGGATTTTGTACCAAACATATTTCAAGAAGGAATGAAATTTTCATACCCTTATTGGCAGCCTTAAACTTTGGACAATTCATTTTCCAATGTCCTTTCTCACTACAATGGAAACATTTTCCTTTCAGCTTCTTTCCTTTGTCGGTAACCCCTAAGACAATTTGTTTACCCTCTTGTTTAGTGAAGTCCTTCTTCTTCTTCTTCTTACCCTTGCCTTTCGACTTAGGCTGAGAAGTAGAAGCTTCACCCACATAGGCTTGAACATTAGAAGTACCTAGGATGCCTTCCGCCGCTACCAACTCATTCATTAATTCAGACAAAAAATAAATCTTTTTGTTCATGTTATAATTAAGTCTGAATTCCTTGAATGATTCCGGTAGTGACTGGAGTATCATATCCACTTGGGATTCTCCATCAATGTCGGCACCCAAAACTTCTAAAGTATTCAGATTAGAGATCATTGTAAGACAATGTTCTCTCACTGAACTACCTTCAGCCATTTTGGTATTATAAATTTGCCTCATGGTTTCTTGCCTTGCAGAACGGCCTTGCTCACCAAACATCTCCTTCAGACTTTGCATAATGTCCGAAGCTAGTTCTACATCCTGCATTTGATGCTGTAGAACATTTGAGATGGACGCTTGGATGTAGCACTTGGCTATTTCATTAGATTTCTGCCAACGATCATATCGTTGTTTTTCCTCAGGAGGAGCATCTAATGAAGGAAAGCTAGGACATGGTTGAGTAAGCACATATTTGTGCTCTTCAGCTGTGAGAACTATGTCCAAGTTTTTTTTCCAGTCAACATAATTGGATCCAGTCAGTTTGTTTTGATTAAGAATGCTAACAAGTGGGCTAAATGATGCCATGTTCAAATCTGAAATAATAAACATGAATATAATAAGTAAACTGGACATTATCAATTTAGCATATAAACATATAATATGGAACTTTAATAAAACCATAATATAATATATGCAACGACAACCCAATCCCGCAATTAATATTCCCCGGTAGCGAGGTCATACCAATCACTATGATTGAGCGAGGATTATCCTCATTATTAATGCTATCATGGTAACTCTTACCAAAAAAAAAATAATTTGCCGCTTATTCTTTAGCCTCTAAGTGATAATGACATAGCTCCGTAGGGAGGTTAACATTATACTTAGTTTAGTGTACACCATTGTCTAGAATCAATGTGAGTCACCAAGTAACTCCACGGTAGCGTGGTCGCTCTCAATGTAAACACACACTTCATCTATCATTAAGAAGTTTAACCTGTAATACCATGAATTAAACACCCTCCGTAGGGAGCAAGGCATATACGCCAAGGCGAGGTGATTAATCACACTACTATAAACCGACAATGGAGGTCGTGAGATCCAACCCTTGAATCTCTCTCCCACTAGATGTTTTAAAATAAAGGTTTTTATCTTTTAAACATGCATAAACTAATTATACACTTAGAAAAATTTCAAATTTTCTTTCTTTCGATCGATCGAATGTGCCCCTCGATCGATCGAAAAAATCAAACAATTCGAACTAAACCTTCTGTCTGATTCGATTGATACTCGATCGCCTCTCGATCGATCGAAAATAAAATTCGATCGATCGACTAGCAATCGAATATTAATCAATTCAAAAGGATTTATCTCTGTCTCACTCGACCGATCGAAAGTAAATTTCGATCGATCGAAACTTCTGAAACTCGAATTTCCAGAAAATCTTCTTAGGCAGTTTTCAACCGTTTTGCATGAACAAACAACCATCATACGAACATGATAGACAGAAATTGATATCAAAACTGAAATCTATTGATGCTATAGCCTTAAAGATCAATTTAACATTCTTAAATTCATATTTGAACAACATCATAATTGATTATCAAACAACATCGAACTAAACCTTCTTTTTTTTTTTTTTTTTTTTACATACAAACTATTTCATTCAATATAAAATTATGTATGTTTCTCTTCACATAACTGATTATCTAATTGGGCTAGCCTTTTGGGCCTTCCCAATTGAGCTTTAGTGTGTGGCTTGGAGTGGGACCAAAAAGGGAACAAATAAGACACTAGCTCCAATGGGCCTTGAGCTTTTCTGTCAACTCTTGACAAGTCCAAAGTTACCATTAATTATATTTAATACCACTATATAAATATAATTGCACTCTAGGCCTCATTAATAAATTATATCCCAAGACTTTATTATACATACAACCCCTTCATAAAATATTCGTAATAATACAAAGTCATGAATATAGACTGCCATTTTGTAAATTACTACATCTTAATCTTTGAGTACCCGGTTTAATCCTTTTGAGTTATTCACCATATATTTATGAAATCCAATTTCATAAATATATACTTTAGTCTTACTAAAGTGGTTAGGCCTAACTCTCTGAATAACTGTACCCATTAAACTTATCTCAAGGGAATATTTTATATCTCCGTTAAGAGACTATGAATTCCATCTTGAGAATATATGTTCCATCAACACTAAATGTGGCTACTCAACATACTGAGGTTTTGACCGTTACTTTAGATCTCACTCCTGATATATCAAAGCAACCTACATTTCATGATCAGGTCCATTATTCTCTCAGGATTAAGAGTTCATGTGAATACAAGTCGTGAGATTTATTATTCAATTGACAGTCGTTAGGAGAATAATAAATCTCACAGCGGTCCAGTTCAATATGTCTTAACTCTTAAAACATATCAACATATTAACTAGAAATCACCATTTCCATGATCAAGACAAATCATCGTAGTTAATATGTTATAGTCTTCGCAGATGAAATGCCCAATTTCATCACCGACTACGAACCAAAATTCTGAGTTTACAAAGAACTTGTGATCTATATCTTCTGTGACTAAATCACATAAATCACATACTATGCATCTCATGGACTATTTGATAATGTCCGAATATTCATGTTACCATTATTTTAGATAAGAATAAAACAACTTTATTAAACATAATATTAAGTCATACATTATTTCTCAAATAATGTCATATATAATATTATACATAGCATCATACAATAGGATTTAAGGGCACATATCCTAACAATCTCCCACTTGCCCTAAAGACTATTGTGCACTAATCTAACTCCCATTCCCTCCAAATGTGACTCGAAGGTCCTTTGAGGCAAGGCTTTGGTAAAGGGATCCGCTAAATTATTTGCACTTTCAATCTTTGCAACCACCACATCTCCACGAGCAACAATGTCTCGAATGATGTGATACTTTCTCTCAATGTGCTTTCCTTTCTTGTGATTCCTTGGATCTTTGGATTGTGCAACTGTTCCACTATTGTCACAAAACAATGTGATAGGAACTTGCTCCATTCTCACTACACCAAGATCAGAAAGGAATTTCTTGAGCCAAACAGCTTTCTTTGCCGCCTCACAAGCAGCAACATATTCAGCTTCCATGGTAGAGTCCGCAATACAAGATTGCTTAACACTCCTCCAACTTATGGCTCCACCTCCCAAGGTGAAAACACATCCTGACGTGGACTTTCTGAAATTTAGATCTGATTGAAAATCTGAATCTGTATAGCCAACGGGAATCAAATCCTCACAACGGTAAACAAGCATATAATCTCTCGTTCTCCGTAGATACTTGAGAATATGCTTTACAGCTTGCCAATGTTGTGGTCCTGGATTTGATTGATATTGGCTGACCATGCCAACTGAAAAACAGTTATCCGGTCTAGTACAAAGCATGGCATACATGAGACTTCCTACTGCAGAGGCATACAGAACTTGTCTCATCATATCTACTTCCTCTTGAGTCTTAGGCCTTTGGTCATCAGACAGAAGAACTCCATGTCTGAAAGGAAGTAATCCTTTCTTGGAGTTTTGCATGCTAATGGGTACTGATTATGCCAGATTAAGTCTTACGACTCAATTTAGCATAAGATGTGCTGTTGCCAACTTGCCTTCAGATATACAGAAAAGTATTCTCGAAAGCAAGGCTATGTTTAGATCTTTTGATCTATGGTATGACTACTTCAAAAAACTAGTAACTGCAAGTATTCCTGATCCTGATGAACTAGATGTTGACGACAATGTTTTTGTTCAACTAGACTGGGAAGAATATTTTGGGAAAAGTTCTCGTGTTTACGAAAGAAAGATCCATCCTTTTCCTGGTCTCTTGATTAATTATGAAGATGATGAGCTGGATGAAGAAGATATGGATCCAGACTGGCTATCCCAAATGTTTGAGTTTGGTTTTATTAGAATGATCCGAGTCTCAAATCGGGCTCAACTTAGCCAACTCCCACAAATTATTCAACAAGATGTTGCTCGTACTAGGAGTCCTTCTGTAACTATTAGATGTTGGAGCACTATTCCAAAATGGGAAATGGATAATTGGATGAATGTGCAGCCCTCTAAACATCTCATTCTTGTTAACGGATACACCCACCAAGGACCATGGTACAAAGGAGATATTTAAGACATGAACTTGAAACTATTAAAACTAATAATAATAACATAAAACAAGAGTTGTTAATCTTAAAATTAGATAAATCCATTGACAAACATCAATCTGATATTGAACAAGATGAGCTTAAAGAAGGAGATGGTTCTGGTCAGCAAGCCCTTCTTTCTGGTACAGGTATCACTGATACTATTAACTCTCTTGCCATTAGAACAATTCCTCCAAAATGGCTAGACCTGAGGTGAAGACTAAAGCTTGGAAAAACTAAAGCTTGCCAAAAACTAAAGCTTTTGTTTTGTTTTTTAGTTTGTCTTTTAACAATTTTTCATCATTACACATGTTAATACCAAGTTTGTTAATAATGCTTAGAATATCTCCATAAGTTAAATTTTCATAGTCAATAGAATCATTTTTACCAATTAATTCTTGTTTTACCTTATGAGCAAAAATAGGAGGCAGACCGTCAATAAACTTTTCTTTCCAATACGACTTTTTGCAATCTTTCCGAAGCATAACTCTAGAAAGAAAAACTGCATGGTACCACCTGTAATCAGACATAGTGGGACGTCTCAAATTATTCAAATAATCAGAAACTCGAGATGAAACATTAGTAAGGGTTCCAACAAAATGTTTTAAAATTGTGTGAATAAGAGTGTTAACACTATCAGGGATGCTAGAATTCCTTTTTTCATCGAAAATAGGAAAACCTTCATCATTCATTTTAATAGCTCGTTTAATAGATTCTCTGGAGTCTTCAGTGAGATACGAATCCCACCATCCGCGAAGAGTACCAGTAAAACCGGTAGAAAGAAATTCAACAATTTCAGGGTGATCAAGGTCATGATTGTTCATATAAGTGATGGCAACCATAGACATGTGACCCATTTTGTTAATAATTTCCTGTTCAAAAAGACCATCAATATTCCATTCATACAGTTTATCAGCAGAAACAGAGAATTGGGATTGAAAAATCCTTTCTTCAAACTGCATGTCAGGAGGAGTAGGTTTAGTATACCAGTTTTTTGTAAAAGGCATGGGATTAGTTCCAACAAATATTTTAATTTCTGGTAAACCATTGCCAAAAATATTTTTTGTGTCAACAGAAGAGGATGATTCAGAATCCGTATTTGCATAAAAAACAGGTTCTTTACCATTTCTTGAAATAACAGCAGCAACATTAGAATTAGAACTGGTGCCTTCAGTTTTAACTTTTAAATCAGAAAGCATTTGTTCAACAATGTCAAGGGTTTTTGACTGAGAAGTTTTAAAAGCAATTTTTTCCTTTTGACTGGGTAAAACTTAAGCCTTAATACTTGTTTAAATTACTTTGATTATTAATTGTGCTACCGCCTCCTTGTCTGGTTCTACTTGTTTTATTATACTATCTCTGTGCTTCCGGTGCTTCCGCCCCTTTGCGCTTGTTCCCCTCCCTTGGCCGCCGATAGTGTTGTTGGTCCTTTGCTCCCTTGTTTGTATCTGTCTAATCCTTTGGTACTCCGTTACTGTGTTCGTACTTGTTGTCGTTGGCGCCACCCTAGGTGTAAAGTGAATTCCTCGAATCGGATCTCAGTAAGGCCCGTTTGAGCCAAGAGAGGACGTGTAGGGCGTGAGAAAGGATATAAGGTTATTTAGGGTATGTGTTACGAAATGCAACGGCTGTGAGGAAAAACATGATAATTGAGTGTTAAAATTTGGATAATATGGATAAGATGTGGAGATCCAACTCTTCTATTAGCTCCAGGACTGACTGTCCTCCTGATATTGTCAATGAAGAAGATCAAGTTGTTGAAGAGAAAGAAATTCCGGATTTCCGAAGATGGAATATCCCCAAGGTTAATATTAAAAATATTTACAATACTTCTTGGCATGAGAATACTGGATTCTTTCAGTACCGAGTAAGAACTGTTGAACAAACATTTTCTATTTCCAGACACCATGAAAAAGGTTGTTTATTTTCAAAAAAGAATATTAACGAATTTCTTGCTACTAAATTGAAATATTTACATATTGGTCTTGTTCAAGTTGCTGTTAAACCTCTCACAAGAAAAGGTATTAATGCTTCTGCTTTGATGTGTTTAAGAGATGCTAGATTTAGAAAAGTTAAAGATAGCATTCTTGGCATGATTACTGCATCTTTGCATGATGGTCCTATTTACTTTGATGTTTACCCTGATATCTGTCTTGCTCTTGATGATCCTAATATTATTAAAGCTTTGACTTTAAATGTGTTAACTTCTGGTTATGATATGGATGAAGGTAGTAAACCTTTTGCTCTCATTTACCGAATTTACTATAAACTTGTGGGTTCCCAGTTGAATCCTCGAGCTGCTCATATTAAAGATCCTTCCGGTAAAACCATGTTAATTCAATGTTCAACTACTGATGCGAAAATTGAAGTTTCAAAAATGATTCGTTGGGAAGATGTAAACCTTCCTAATGAGTGGTTATTGGAAAATGTTTCGCCTCCTGCTAAACCTATTTACCATGAAATTGATCTTACAAATATTCAACAATATCTTGATGGAACTGTTAAAATAAGTTTTCTTGATAAAAAACCTTTGAGGATCAACGAAGGTAGACATTCCTTTGCTGGATCTGAAAATGTTTCCAAAAGAGATCAAGATCTTGATGAATATTTACAAAAAAGTTTTGTTAAACCTGATTTGAAGTTAAAAGGAGTTTCAAGTGATAACTCCCAAATTAGCACTGCTTTTTATTCAACCAAACAAGATGAAAAACCTGCTGAAGAAGAAGAAGATACAAAGTCTGTATCTCCTGCTCCTTCTGATTTTGCAACTGTTGAACCTCCTATTTTTCAAAACCAATTGAGAGTTTTGACTGCTCTTCCTAAAAGTTTTGAAATGGATCTAGTTTATTTGTATAATGAAAGTCTTTCTGTTAAAAACAAAGAGATAAGAAAGTATTACAGAGATACTTTCCCTCAATCTGAAAAAGATCGTATTAAACGAAAATGGAAAGAAAAAATGACTTTGTTAAAGAAAAATATTCTGTTTTTTGATTTTCTTCAGAATCATTACGTTTCAAAAGATCCTATTCAACAAAATCATTTAAACGTAATCCAGAAATCAAATTTTGTTAAACAAGACAAAACTGTTGTAAGGTCTAGCCATCCTCCTCTTGAGACAGTTCTGATAACTTGTCAAAAGACGGAAGTGAAAGCTTCTCCTTTCAAAATTGCTGATGCTGAGACTCCTGCTTCTGGAATTATTGAACAAAACAATTTTACAAATGAGTCTTTGCATATTATTGGTCAACAGCTAGACCGTATTGAAGAAAAAATTGTTGAACAAACTGTTTCTGCAAAAGCTGAGAAACCTTTGATTGATTTACCCAGTCAAAGAGAAAAAATTTCTTTTAAAACTTCTCAGTCAAAAACCCTTGACATTGTTGAACAAAATGTTTCTGATAACCCTTCTACTAAACCCAGTTTTGAAACCATTAATGTTCTTACCAAGTCTGATAAAAAGAAATCTGAATCCTTAACTATTAATGATCTCCAACATGAAATTGCTATTGTTAACTGAGAAATAACTGAATTAAAAAACAAATGCAAAAATGATAATGACAACCAATCCCAAAGTATTGCTGACATTGTTGACTGTCATATCACTCTTATTGATAAAATACTTCCTCCAAAATGATTTACTAAAATAAAAATTGTTGTTTCCCATGATTATCATTTTGATGTTATTGTCATGATTGATTCTGGTGCTGATTTAAATTGTATTCAAGAAGGATTAGTTCCTTCTAAATATTTTGAAAAATCTACTGAAAAACTTGCCTCCGCTAATGGTTCTCAAATGAGAATCGAATATGAATTAAACAATGCTCATGTTTGTCATGATAATGTTTGTTTCAAAATTCTCTCTGTTCTTGTTAAAAACATGCATGATAAAGTGATCCTTGGATTACCATTTATTAATGCTTTATATCCTTTTCTTGTTGAACATGATGGCATTACTACTAATCAGTTTGGACGAAAAGTAAAATTCAAATTTGCTTCTAAATCTGATATTGATAGTAACCATGCTCTGAAATTGATTCATGCAAAAAATCTTCATATTAACTTTCTTAAACAAGAACTCAGATATAAGAAAATTGCTAAACAACTTTCTGATAAATTATTACAATAAAAAATTAATAATTTTCATAAAATATTAATTGATAATGTTTGTTCTGATTTTCCTAATGCTTTTTGGCACAGAAAGAACCACATTGTTAACTTGCCTTATGTTAAAGATTTTTGTGAAAAAAATATTCCTACTAAAGCTCGACCCATACAAATGAATGTTGAACTGGTAGAATTTTAAAAGAAAGAAATCCAAGATCTACTTGATAAAAAATTGATTAGGAAAAGCAAGTCCCCTTGGTCATGTGCTGCATTCTATGTTCAGAAGAATGCTGAGATTGAAAGAGGAACCCCCCGCTTAGTTATCAACTACAAACCTTTGAACAAGGTCTTAGAATGGATTAGGTATCCTATTCAAAACAAAAATGACTTAGTTCATAGATTGAGCGAAGCGGTGGTATTTTCCAAGTTTGATATGAAATCTGGGTTTTGGTAAATCCAGATTAGTGAGAATGACAGGTACAAAACTGCTTTTACCACTCCCTTTGGTCATTACGAGTGGAATTTCATGCCTTTTGGTCTCAAAAATGCTCCCAGTGAATTCCAGAATATTATGAATGACATATTTCTCTCATTCAGTCATTTTACTATTGTCTATATTGATGATGTCCTTGTTTACTCTAGTTCTATTGATGAACACTGGAAACATTTGAATTCGTTTCTAGATACCATCAAAAGAAATGGTCTTGTTGTCTCTGCTAAGAAAATCAAACTGTTCCAAACTAAAGTTCGTTTTCTTGGCTTTGATATCTCTGAAGGCCAAATTCATCCTATTGACAGAGCTATTCAATTTGCTGATAAATTCCCTGATATCATTACTGATAAAACCCAACTCCAAAGATTCCTTGGTACTCTAAATTATGTTGCTGATTTTTATAAAGACTTGAGGAAACAATGTAAGCCACTTTTTGACCGGCTACAAAGTAATCCTCCTCCTTGGACCTCTGTCCGTACTACTCTTGTTAAACAAATCAAATCTTATGTTAAAACTCTACCATGCCTTGGAATTCCTACGGTTAATGCTTTCAAGATTGTTGAAACTGACGCCTCTGACATAGGTTATGGAGGTATTCTGAAACAAAGAGTTTCACCAGATTCATCCGAACAAATTGTTCGATTCTACTCTGGAATCTGGAATACTGCACAGCTAAATTATAGTACTATTAAAAAGGAAATTTTATCTATAGTACTATGTATTTCAAAATTTCAAAGTGACTTATTAAACCAAAAGTTTTTACTTCGCATTGACTGTAAAAGTGCTAAATATGTTATTGAAAAAGATGTTGAAAATATTGCTTCTAAACATATTTTTGCTAGATGTCAAGCTATTTTAAGTGTTTTTTATTTTGATATTAACTATATTAAAGGATCCCAAAACACCATCCCTGATTTCCTTACTCGTGAATTTCTGCAGAAATCACCGATGACAAGTAGGCGGTCGAAAGACAAAGGCCCTGCCAATAAAAACCAACTTGTTAAACGAGAACCCGCCTCTTCTTTGCAAACTATTAACCGTTTTACCACTCTAGGTACTATACCTAAGCCCAATTACTCCTCTGTTTTAGCCTCTTCTTACGATCCCTACTCCATCACCCCTGTTCACCAACCTATTAGAACCTCTTTTCCTAGAAATACTTCTCAGTATATTAGGAAACAATATTTCCAAAACCTATTCTCTATTGAACCCAATAGGTCCTCCATTGTTAACCCCCTGCAGTTAGCTAAGAGTTACTTTCCCACAAACTTTCACTGGATCCCTGAACATGGAGAAAAGAAACTTAGTTACTATTCTGATCTTTTACGCCATGAAAGATCTATTATTATTAACACCATTTCTGATAAAACAGACACCTCCAAAATTATTTACCATAGTGTCTACATTGTTAATGTTATCACAGAAAAAGAATGGGGTTCTTCTCCAAACACCATGAGAATGATGCCTAAACACCCTATCCCATATTCCTATCATGATTACATCACTGCATGGTTCCAGTTTATGCTCCACCAAAATGACACTATGTCTCATTCCTGGTTTGTTAACTTTGATAAAAATTACACTAGTTCGCTACCCTTTTGGTTCGCCCGATGGTGGTCTCAGTTTGGTCTCATTATTGAACTCTTACCAACACCCTTACCGGAGGCCTTCAAGCTATTTGAAAAAGGATTCAAACCTAACCCTCATACTGCCAAGGCTAAATTCCCTACTTTACTTCATTTTGTTAACCATCACAAGGTCCCCTGGATTCTCAAATGGCAATATGAAATTAATAATGACGAAAATGCTCTTGCCTAATATTGGTATGTCAAGTTGTGGGACAAATTCCCTCATATTCAAAAAATTGTTGCCACAACCAACAGAGATTGCTCAAAACTTGTTATTGAAGAAAAATGTTCACCAAGCCAGACTCTGCCTCAAAGAGATTTCCCATCCTCTGCATCCATGAAGAATATTAAACCTAGAAAGAAGAGCTCCCCTCTTGATGACTTACGGAGAGATCCTGATGCCCTATTTGCTCTTCTCAAGTGTGCAGAAGACTTAGTTGCCAACAGAACTACTGAAGAAGAAAAGTCAAGTGCATCTTCAGAAGAATCTGTGGCCAACAATCCTTATTCCCCTTATGACAAGAAACTATTTAGTCATGATGAAGATTCTCCACAGGAAGGAGAATTTTAAAAGATCTGTTGACAAGTTCTCCCAGCAAAATTATTCACCTTGGTTATTGTTCTTTCTGTCCCCCAAGGGAATCTATTGATTACTTTGTTGACTGCTTTTGGCTACTTTCGGCACAAAGCGCCAAAACCTTATCTGCTGGCTTTTAATCAAGCCCCTGTTGCCCCTCACGGGTCCTGATATGAATAGTAAAAAAGTCACTGTTCATTTTACTATTCACTGTTAAACTTTTTGCTTTATTTACCTATATAAGGGGGGATGTCCCTTATTGTTGATTCCAAGCTTTAGTTTTTGGCAAGCTTTAGTTTTTCCAAGCTTTAGTCTTCACCTCAGATATTTCTTAAGAGTGAGTTAAGAGATACTAGAGAGCTTCTCTACCTCTCCTAAACCTTCCCTCAAGAACTATCTCTGTTCATAATCCGGTAACCACTACTGTAAGTGTGCTACCATTGTTTATCATTGTAACTACTTTCAATATTAATCAAGTACTTTCATGATTATCAATTGTTTTGATTATATATTGCTTGGCTGGTTCTACCGCCTTAATACTTGTTTAAATTACTTTGATTATTAATTGTGCTACCGCCTCCTTGGCTGGTTCTACTTGTTTTATTATACTATCTCTATGCTTCCGGTGCTTCCGCCCCTTTGCGCTTGTTCCCCCTCCCTTGTTGGAACATTTGGGATAGCCAGTCTGGATCCATATCTTCTTCATCCAGCTCATCATCTTCATAATTAATCAAGAGACCAGGAAAAGGATGGATCTTTCTTTCGTAAACACGAGAACTTTTCCCAAAATATTCTTCCCAGTCTAGTTGAACAAAAACATTGTCGTCAACATCTAGTTCATCAGGATCAGGAATACTTGCACTTACTAGTTAGAGATGCTAGATTTAGAAAATTTAAAGATAGCATTCTTGGCATGATTACTGCATCTTTGCATGATGGTCCTATTTACTTTGATGTTTACCCTGATATCTGTCTTGCTCTTGATGATCCTAATATTATTAAAGCTTTGACTTTAAATGTGTTAACTTCTGGTTATGATATGGATGAAGGTAGTAAACCTTTTGCTCTCATTTACCGAATTTACTATAGACTTGTGGGTTCCCAGTTGAATCCTCGAGCTGCTCATATTAAAGATCCTTCTGGTAAAACCATGTTAATTCAATGTTCAACTACTGATGCGAAAATTGAAGTTCCAAAAATGATTCGTTGGGAAGATGTAAACCTTCCTAATGAGTGGTTATTGGAAAATGTTTCGCCTCCTACTAAACCTATTTACCATGAAACTGATCTTCAAATCAGGTTTAACAAAACTTTTTTGTAAATATTCATCAAGATCTTGATCTCTTTTGGAAACACTTTCAGATCCAGCAAAGGAATGTCTACCTTCGTTGATCCTCAAAGGTTTTTTATCAAGAAAACTTATTTTAACAGTTCCATCAAGATATTGTTGAATATTTGTAAGATCAGTTTCATGGTAAATAGGTTTAGCAGGAGGCGAAACATTTTCCAATAACCACTCATTAGGAAGGTTTACATCTTCCCAACGAATCATTTTTGGAACTTCAATTTTCGCATCAGTAGTTGAACATTGAATTAACATGGTTTTACCAGAAGGATCTTTAATATGAGCAGCTCGAGGATTCAACTGGGAACCCACAAGTTTATAGTAAATTCGGTAAATGAGAGCAAAAGGTTTACTACTTTCATCCATATCATAACCAGAAGTTAACACATTTAAAGTCAAAGCTTTAATAATATTAGGATCATCAAGAGTAAGACAGATATCAGGGTAAACATCAAAGTAAATAGGACCATCATGCAAAGATGCAGTAATCATGCCAAGAATGCTATCTTTAAATTTTCTAAATCTAACATCTCTTAAACACATCAAAGCAGAAGCATTAATACCTTTTCTTGTGAGAGGTTTAACAGCAACTTGAACAAGACCAATATGTAAATATTTCAATTTAGTAGCAAGAAATTCGTCAATATTCTTTTTTGAAAATAAACAACATTATTCATGGTGTCTGGAAACAGAAAATGTTTGTTCAACAGTTCTTACTCGGTACTGAGAGAATCCAGTATTCTCATGCCAGGAAGTATTGTAAATATTTTTAATATTAACCTTGGGGATATTCCATCTTCAGAAATCCGGAATTTCTTTCTCTTCAACAACTTGATCTTCTTCATTAACAATATCAAAAGGACAGTTAGTCCTGGAGCTAATAGAAGAGTTGGATCTCTACATCTTATCCATATTATCCAAATTTTAACACTCAATTATCATGTTTTTCCTCACAACCATTGCATTTCGTAACACATACCCTAAATAACCTTATATCCTTTCTCACGCCCTACACGCCCTTTCTTGGCTCAAACGGGCCTTACTGAGATCCGATTCGAGGAATTCACTTTACACCTAGGGTGGCGCCAACGACAACAAGTACGAACACAGTAACGGAGTACCAAAGGATTAGACAGATACGAACAAGGGAGCAAAGGACCAACAACACTATCAGCGGCCAAGGAAGGAATGGCTCTGATACCAACAAGGGAGGGGGAACAAGCGCAAAGGGGCGGAAGCACCAGAAGCACAGAGATAGTATAATAAAACAAGTAGAACCAGCCAAGGAGGCGGTAGCACAATTAATAATCAAAGTAATTTAAACAAGTATTAAGGCGGTAGAACCAGCCAAGCAATATATCATCAAAACAATTGATAATCATGAAAGTACTTGATTAATATAGAAAGTAGTTACAATGATAAACAATTGTAGCACACTTACAGTAGTGGTTACCGGATTATGAACAGAGATAATTCTTGAGGGAAGGTTTAGGAGAGGTAGAGAAGCTCTCTAGTATCTCTTAACTCACTCTTAAGAAATATCTGAGGTGAAGACTAAAACTTGGAAAAACTAAAGCTTGCCAAAAACTAAAGCTTGGAATCAACAATAAGGGACATCCCCCCTTATATAGGTAAATAAAGCAAAAGTTTAACAGTGAATAGTAAATGAACAGTGACTTTTTTACTATTCATATCAGGACCCGTGAGGGGCAATAGGGGCTTGATTAAAAGCCAGTAGATAAGGTTTTGGCGCTTTGTGCCGAAAGTAGCCAAAAGCAGTCAACAAAGTAATCAGTAGATTTCCATGGGGGACAGCAATAGTAATTGGTGGAGCTTTTAATCAGTATCACAGTAGTCTGAATAATTGTCTCGGGGATCCCAGGAGGGATCATTGTTGCAGTCATGTTCATGGTAAGTGGTATACTAATTACAGAATCCACAATATAGCAGGTGTTCGTAAACAGGGTTCTTCAAAGGGTTGGTGAAGTTCTTTGGGTTAATATAATCAGCAATGGAGAGATGCTGAGTAGCGATTCCGTAAGGTTTAAGACCAAATACAGTAATTCGATCTATATTTCCTTCGAAATGGTAATCTTTCCAAAGGTTTTAGATGACCTCAAGGATTTGATTATTGAAATAATTTCCCCAACAGTCAGCAAGAGCATAGGGATTTTTGTAGGACAGCTCTAGCCATTCAGGATTTGTTCATTATCAGATTGATGTTTGTCAATGGATTTATCTAATTTTAAGATTAACAACTCTTGTTTTATGTTATTATTATCAGTTTTAATAGTTTCAAGTTCATGTCTTAAATAATCAATATTACGTTCAACAATATTTAGTTTCTGTTTTAAATCTTCAATGGTTAATTCTTTAGGTTTTTTCTTGTTAAATCTTTCCAAGACTTCTTCAAAACTTATAGTTGACTTAAGCTTTTTAGAATCTTCATTCTTGGTAAGATTTTTCTTAAACCTATCAAGATACTCTTTTTGGAGTTCAGGATTTTGAATCTGATTTATTAGAGAAATTAATAATTTTTCATTTTCTTCATGTTTTGTGAGAGTGTTAATAGATTTAATAACATTGCAACAAGAATCTCTGCAACCAAGTCTAATATCTGGTGAGTCAGAAGATTCATCCGCAGAGTGATAGCAAGAATCAGAGGAAGATAAATCCTCTTCCAAAGAATCAGATAAGTTAGATGATTCAAGGATTCGAATTAGGTCTTCTTGATCTTCATCATTTATGTTTAACATGCTGAGTTTATTTTTAAATTTTCCTGGTTTTTCTTTACAGTCTCTGCTGTGATGCCCAGATTTTCCACAATTAAAGCATTTTCCTTTAGCAGGGTTTTGTTTATCATGCTTTTTAGAAATAGTTTTCTTTTTATCATAAAAATCATTTGGTTTAACAAAATTGGTTCTATGTTTTTTATGGTGAATATTTTTGTGAGTTTTATCATGTTTCTCTCTCTTTTGCCTGGAAGGGGCAATAGGAGGTAAACCATATTGTTCACAGAAATTTCCCATTTCATACTTAGCTTTTGTTTTGTTTTTTAGTTTGTCTTTTAACAATTTTTCATCATTACAACTGAGTAGTAACTGTTTAAATATATATATATATATATATATATTCGGTTCTTATTATAATATTCTAATTGTTAACTAAAAAAATTAATTCTGCAAATAAAAAAAAAAGTATAACAAATCAATTATGCCACCAAAAAAAAAAAAATTGGATTAGTTATATTGAAGAAAATATTAAAGAAACTTGAATACAAAATTTTTTTTCAATAACTTTGTATCTTAAAAAGTAGGAAAAATATATTTAAATAAAAATTGACATAAAAAGTTAAATAAAAATTTATTAATTAAATATTATAATACGAGATAAGTCCCCACATAACATTTTCACCCTTATGCCCGCAATGTATTGAGCTGGCCCTGATAGAGACTATAGAAATAGGGTTTGCCCAGCCCAAGATAAATTTTACAATATAATTGTAGCACTGGGACCATTAGACATACGAATGTATCTTTGACAGGACAATTTGGATTCCATCTAAAGTTAAAACTTCACCAGATAGTCCAAATTTCATTTTCAAAAAAAATAAAAAAAGCTAGTCCAAATTTCTATTGAAAACAAAATAGGCTCTTAAACCAATGGTTGATTTTATATTCGATAACCTGAGTTGACTTTTGCATCAGAATCTTGTTCAAATCCTCGATCAATTTCATTAGCCCTTTCTTATTCTAGATGAACACTCACCATTTTCTTCTATCCAACACAAGAAATACAAACCAATTTTGAGGGAATGGACTACTACCTAGTATTTTTGCTGATAATTCCACTTGTGTGGTTATCAATTCGTGTGCTCACCTCCAAACTAGCAAGCCAGACTCTCCCCCCAGGCCCCAAGCCTTTTCCAATCATCGGAAACTTCTTGGAACTTAGCAACTTACCCCACCGAGATCTTGCAAAGCTCTCAAAAACTTATGGACCATTAATGACTCTCAAGCTTGGGAGCATAACTACAATAGTCATTTCCTCTCCAAATTTAGCTAAAGAAGCACTTCAAAAAAATGACCAAGCTTTTTCTAGCCGAACCATCCCAGATATGGCACGTGTATTTGACCACCACGAATTTTCAATCGGGTGGTTGCCCACAAATTCGAAATGGAAGAACCTTAGGAAAGCTTGTGCTACCCAAATATTTGCTACACAACGTCTTGATGCCACACAAGCCCTTCGACAAACAAAGGTACAAGAGCTAATTGACCATGTTAACCAAAGTTGCCAAAGTGGTTCACCCATTGATATTGGTCGATTAGTGTTCACAACAGTTCTCAATTCAATATCAAACACTTTTTTCTCTATGGACATGGCCCAATATGACTCTCAGTTGTCCCAAGAGTTCCGGGACCTTGTGTGTGGTGTTGCCGAAGAAAGTGGAAGGCCCAATATTGCAGATTATTTTCCAGCACTTCGTTTGTTTGATCCCCAAGGTATACGCAAAAGGACAAGGATTTATTACACAAAAACATTTGAGATTCTTGATGGTATCATCAAGCAACGACTACAATTAAGAGCTTCATCAAAGGGTCCTAAAGCAGGCAACGATGTACTAGATTCACTCCTCAGTCTCATTGAAGAAGCTAATTCAGAGATAAGCCTCCTTGATATCAGACATTTGCTTATGGTAATTGAATATCCTTTCTTTTTTCTTTTTCTTTTTTTTCTTTTTTGTACGAGAGAATTTCAACATATAGCGTTCGTTCCTGATGATAGTTCTTTATCATCAGACCAAGACACCAATCAATTTTTTATGTAGGTAGAAATTAAACTCCAAATCTCTTATTCAACCATCAGAGACTTTAACAATTGAGCTAATTAAAACCCACGTAATTGACTGGCTCTTTAAAACTTTGGTTCTAAGAAAATATCTGAAAAACAATTATACCCAATACTATTATTTAATACTTGCATGTGATGTATTTCGCTCAACAAGAAAAAAAAATACTTTGTGATGTATCATGTATTTTATTCAAATCTCATTGCTTCCTCATTCATTATTTATCTATAACAAAAATAATAATATTTAATACCAGCTGAATAATTTTGAATTTTTTGAATATAAACTTGTTCTGAGTCGTAGAATATTATTTAAATTCATTATAATGGATCAAGAACTTCTGCTCCTACAGGAGATATATAATTTTTTATTTTGAGATAAGGATTCACTTAAAAAAGAAAAGTTTTTGATAAGACTGATTAATTTCATGAGACCTTTATCAACTTTTTATTTTTGTTTTTCCTTATTTTTAAAAAAAAAAATTATATATGAATTTTTTTACTTCTAGGAAATGAGTAAATATTTTCTTGGTTTCTTAGTATTTGTGATTGTGACAATGTAGGGTCGGTTTAAGATTCGTTTATTTTGCAAATATTGAAGACTTTTTGTTGAAAGTACTGTAAATAAAGGTAAAAATTAGTTGAAATAGTACCAATAATTAAATAGTAAAATAAGTTAAATAGTAAAATAAACTGACCTTTTAATTTGGAACCAAACGCACACATACTACCTCCTCGTTATCGATAATTTGAAGTCAATATATTCATCGTCATTACTCATTTTGACAATTAAGGAAAGTCTTTATGAATTAGATGACCCCCATTTCGCCAATCAAGCCATATGTTGATTTCCAATGCGCATTTATATGGGTACCATTTTAGACTGTTAATTGGTGCAATTCAGAAATTTGTGAATTTCACCTAATATTTAAAGCAGGAATGAATGCTAATCAATCTGTATGAACAGTTTTCATCCTCAAATAGCTTCAACAAACTTGATGGCTAGTACTCCTTGGGATCTTTGTTAGTTTGTGGGCCTCAACCTTTAGCACCATTGGTAACGTTATGGACTAACAATTATTAATATGAATTGTTGTGATTTGATTGACATTATTTTATGGGGTTCACTACTTATACTATTTGTATTATGCCCTGACCACAATAGGCCATAAACTTAGGCAATCAATTCTCATACACCTTTATTGTAGGACTTGTTTCTGGCAGGCATCAGCACAACATCAAGCACTGTGGAATGGGCAATGACAGTGTTATTACAAAACCCGGAAAAAATGGCAAAAGCTCGAGATGAGCTTAAAGAAGTCCTAGGCAAGGATGGGCACGTTCAAGAATTAGACATCTCAAAGTTCCATTATCTTCAAGCTATAGTGAAAGAAACTTTTCGATTGCACAATCCTGTTCCTTTTCTAGTACCCCATAAGGCTGAAACAAATGTAGAAATGTGTGGCTTCATTGTGCCCAAAAATGCACAAATACTAATAAATGTGTGGGCAATGGGACGAGACTCAAGCATATGGCAAAATCCAAATGTATTTATGCCTGAAAGGTTTTTAGTGCAAGACATTGACTTTAAAGGCCGAAATTTTGAGCTCATTCCATTTGGAGCTGGAAGAAGGATATGCCCTGGATTGCCATTAGCTAACAGAATGGTGCACTTGATGTTAGCTTCTCTTCTTCACTACTTTGCTTGGAAGCTCCCAGATGAGATGAGGCCAGAAGACATGGACATTGGTGAGACGTTTGGGCTTGCCTTACAAAGGGCAGCACCCCTCCGAGCTATTCCCATAAAATCCTTATAACTTTGATTGTCTATTCTTAGCCAAATATAAATGTGAATTTTTCTGTGTTTAAACTAAGTTCTTCAATTTTAGGATTTTGCATAAGCATAATAAAGGAAAACAATTATATATTACGCACCATTAGTTTTCAGTTCTATTATGGATTCTGGTTAACTCAATTAGTAAACTCACTTGTTGTCAATTAAGGTTTGAATTCCACCTAGTGCCCGGTAATCTTGCTTTCAAAATGGAGATAATCATTGGCGTTCATCTTGGCCTTCGTATTTGTCTTTTGATGTTTGTCCGAACTTTTGGACGAGAGACTGCCTTATATGGAATTGGACGTGATGAGATCAAAGATGGCAATAAAATGGAAGAAAAAGTAAAAGAGAGGGAGAGAACACAGAGAGATTATGTAATTCAGCTTGAAAGCTTGCACCCACAGGATAAAGTCCTAAGTGGTTACATCTTTTATATTCTTAATCGTATTTACAATAAACTCTAAGCAGGTATAAAATTATAAATAGAAACTACAGCAATAAGGTTGACCCCAGATGGATTTTACAATATATAATTGGACCACTCGAAGCATTAGACATACTAAATCAATAAAGCGAATGCAAAAATGACTTTTCAATATATTTGGACCACGTACTGGAAGCAATAAACATACTAAACCACATCAAGCGAATACGAAATCACTTTTACAGGACAATTTGGATCCCTTGTGTAAAAGTTCTAAATTACAACTATTTTGTGTTGGCTTTAATTCTGTGCCAAATTTAATTATAATATTGTTTAATCATATGTACCATGTATTTTATGTGGGATTTCTTTGTAAGGGTTGTGTGTGTGAGAGAGAGAGTGTGTGAGACTCAAGGCAAATTGAAGATCAAAGAAGTTTTTGCTAGTAGCTCGCGAGTAGTCTTCTCCCGAAGTGAAGAATGTGCTCAGCACATGACTGGAATGCAAAGAGTCATGACAGATGGTGACTGCTGATTTTTGCGAGTGTCTCGCAGGTAAGGCCTTCCCGCGAGATACCTGCGAAACATTTTGTTTTGCTATTTTGTCATATCTGCTCCTTTACATCCTCACCCACACTATATATACCATCATTACCCACATATTGAGAAGAGTGCTTTCAAAAGAAAACCCTAGTCACAACCTTTGAGAGTTAGAGATTGTTATACCTACAATCCTCTACACAATCCATTGTAGTTTTCCTTAACTCCTACCTCTCCATTTCCAAATCCTTGAGAGATTGATAGCCTAAACACTTACCACACCCAATCTGAGTGTAAAGTAAGGTTTTGGTGCTACTGGGAAGCATTGGAAGAAGCCATTTGTTTGGTAGATGCAATCAGGCTAAATTGCGTGATCTGGAGAGCTAAAGAAGATAAGGCTTGGCGAAGTCAATTGGTAGCAGGAGCTTGGAGGGCTCGAGTACATGGAGTAGACAAGGCTTGGAAGGTCTTTTGTTATTTGTGTACTCCAATTTGTTCTCTAGTGGATCGATTTACCGCTTGGAGGGCGGCAGAGAGGTTTTTTGTCAAGTTCTTCAGTTTCCTCTTCGATAACACATCGGCATGTTATCTTGTGTTTGCATTCTTCTTCCCTATTCTTTTAGCTTTCATTTTACTGCTGTGATTTGATGAATATGGCTTAAAGTAGTTTTATTGTTTATTCGCCCACTTTTACTCTATTTCGCACTTAATTTAAGTTAGAGTAAAATCAATCGAGCTGTAATTTTTAATTTGGGGGTCTAAACAACTCTTATGTTTTCACACATTTTTTAGTTTTCATTTGGTATCAGAGCAGGTACACTTTCTGTGGTTTCATTACCTAAGTGTGATCCTAGACTCCTTGGCTTGCTATGGATAGTGCTATGGTAAAGGCCAACATGAAGCATAGTTCATGTGTTAGTGATAATGACTCGATGAGCATCTTTGGAGATTGTCCTAGCAATGAGCTTTTAGATTTATTCAAATCAAAGAAACATGCTTGAATTTTTGTACACTTGTTGAAATCTTTAGAGCATAGGAATCATTTGTGAGTCGAATGATTGACATTTGTGTGAGTCGAATTCCTTAATTGCTAAATATAAGAGAAGGAATAGACATTTGTGTGATAAACTTGATCGTTTGAAAAGAAAGCTTCACTCATTTATGAATGAAATAAAGGAAGATGAGTCATGCTTTAATGGTCAAGAGTGCCTATCTCATGCTTGTCTTTTTGTTCATACCGCATTAAAAGTGTTTAATTCGTGCTTGTGGTATCTTGACAACGGATGTTCAACGCTCCGTTTGTTTCGATGTAAAATATTTTCAAATGTAAAATATTTTACATTGAAAATATTTTACGAAAAATATTTTCATTTTACAGTGTTTGGTAATGTATGTGAAAATGTTCAGGAAATCATTTTGTAAAAATTTTCCAATCTCACTATCCACCGAATCACTATAAAGTCCAAGAGCAAATCCAACCAAATCAAAGAAAATTTTTGTCTAGTTGGAGCTATTGAAGCATCACCAGTAAATCCAAAGTCACAACCCAAAAAAAAAAAAAATGCAACAATCATCAGATCCACCTCACCAAGCTACACACAAAACCCATCAATCAACCTAAGTCATTTGTGCAGCCACCGTCAATCCACCACCGTGACAAATGAAACCCATACCAAATCATTTTGTAAAAATTTTCCAATCTCACTCTCTACCGGATCACTGCAAAGTCCAAGAGCAAATCCAACCAAATCAAAGAAAATATTTGTCTAGTTGGAGCTATTGAAGCATCACCAGTAAATCCAAAGTCACAACCCAGAAAAAAAAAATGCAACAATCATCAGATCCACCTCACCAAGCTACACACAAAACCCATCAGTCAACCTAAGTCATTTGTGCAGCCACCATCAATCCACCACAATGACAAATGAAACCCATACCTGTAATCCATCAAACAACCCATACCGTCATCAAGCCACCATCGCCTCACCTTTGCCACCGTCGAGAAACGCAAACCATACCTAAAATCCATTAACGCAAAAATCATTTACTCACCATATCCACCACAATCCGACCCACCAAAAGCAACTCTGTCACCATCCAACCTCCAGAAACTTAACTAGACAATCTTAGAGCAGGTGGAGATTTATTCGATGAATGATTCTAATCTCTATAATTTGTTGGGATTTATGCCCTAAAATCCAATTTATTGGCATGTCATAAATAATTAAATTGTTTAATTATATGAGACTATCTATAAATGAACTGATGGAACATTATCTTAGTCCATAAGATGTATAGTATGCGATTTATGTGAAAAGTCACAGAAGATATAAATTGCAAGTTCTTTGTAAACTCAAAATATAGTTCGTAGTCGGTGATGAAATTGGGCATTTCATCTACAAAGACTATAACATATCAACTACGATGATTTGTCTTGATCGTGGAAATGAAAATTTCTAGTTGGTATGTTGATATATTTTAAGAGTTAAAACATATTGAACTGGACCGCTGTGAGATTTATTATTCTCCTAACGACTGTCAAATGACTAATAAATCTCACGACTTCTATTTACATAAACTCTAAATCCTGAGAGAATAATGGACTTGATCATGAAATGTAAGTTGCTTTGATATATCAGGAGTGAGATCTATAAGTTACGGTCAAAACCTCAGTATGTTGGGCAGCCGCATTTAGTGTTGATGAAACATATATTCTCAAGATGGAATTTATAATCTCTTAACGGAGATATAAAATATTCCCTTGAGATAAGTTTAATGGGATTGGTTATTCAGAGAATTGGGCCCAACCACTTTAGTAAGGAGTTATTAAAGTATATATTTATGGAATTGGATTTCATAAATATATGATGAATAACATTAAGGATTAAACTGGGTACTCAAAGATTAAGATGTAGTAATCTTCAAAGTGACAGTCTATATTCATGACTTTGTATTACTATGAATATTTTAATGAAGGGGTTGCATGTATAATAAAGTCTTGGGATATAATTTATTAATAAGGCCAAGAGTGCAATTATATTCATATAGTAGTATTGAATATAATTAATAATAACTTTGGACTTATCAAGAGTTGACAGAAAAGCCCAAGGCCCATTGGAGTTAGAGTCTTATTTGTTCCCTTTTGGTCCCACTCCAAGCCACACACTAGAGCCCAATTAGAATGGCCCAAAAGGCTAACCCAATTAGATAATTAGTTGTATATAAGGAAAGAAACATACAGAATTTCATAAGTCCTTTCATGTGTCTTTTCATAAATGTTTTTCATCAAGATTACACAAGGAATAAAATGGTTTGTATGTGAGTGTTGGACACTCCTTTGTTCTCTCCTTAGAAACTGATTGAGAGACCACACATCTTGGGCATTAAGTGGAATTGGAGTGGAGATTAAAAGTTTTCGCAATAACTTCTGATCTTTGGTTTTGAATTTCACCGCACCAATGTACGCTTTCTTGTTCTTAAATTCTGAAACTTTCATAGTGCATGTTATCAATTGCGAATGAAGTAGATCCGTTAATTTTTCGCTGTGTATATTTTGTATGTGATACGAACATGTATTTTCCAAACACAATCTTTGCCTTGAAGGGTGATTTTTGAAGATGAAGAACTGGGTCAGATTTGGTAGGGAGTGGTGCCACCAATGGTCTGTCACTAGTTGGTGTTGCCATTGGTCTCACTGGTTTGGCTTGGGAGAGTGTGAGAAAGGGATAGAAGAAGTGTGAGAGAGAAACTGAGGAGAAGAGGGAGAAAGGATTGGAAGAGAGGGAGTGAAAATTTTGTAAAATGTTTTACAGTTGATTTTTTGGTAAAATATTTTACAAGTTTTTACACAAAAACTTTGGTCAAACTGAATATATTTTACAACTTTGACTATATTTTACATGCAAACAAACACTTGAAAATAGGAAAATATTTTACGGAAAATATTTTACATTGAAACAAACGGAGCGCAAGGCACATGACCAGAGATAAATCACTATTAAAAACTCTTAAGGAGAAGGAAGACGACTTTGTGACATTTGGAGATGGTAGTCACTCACAAGTTCTTGGAAAGGGAACCGTTGATATTCCGGGACTTCCTTTATTAACTGATGTTCTTTACATCAAAGGATTAAAAGTGAACTTGCTAAGTATCACCTAAATATGCGATGAAGACTTCCTAGTTCAGTTCTCAAAGAAAGATTGTCTAATCCATAATGAAGAAGGTGTTCAAGTATTGAAGGGACTTAGAACCACCGACAATTGCTATGGTGTTATTCCCAAACCAAGCATATCATGTCAGAGTGCTCAAGTGAATCTTTTGGAGTTATGGCATCAACGGTTTGGGCATGCAAATTATAAACAAGTGGCAAAAGTCTCAAAACTCGAAGTAGTGGTTGGTTTGCCAAAGTTTGGAAAAATTGAGAAGACTGTTTATGGTCTATGTCAATTGGGAAAAAAAATAAAGTTAATCCATCCTAAAGTAAATGTAGTTGCTACTTCTCGTCCTTTGGAGTTACTTCATGTGGATCTAATGGGTCCAACGATAATGGAAAGCATGGGTGGAAAACGTTATATCATGGTGGTGGTTGATGATTTCTCAAGGTACTCTTGGGTGGAATTTCTTAAAGAGAAGTCGAAGGCATGCGACAAGATGGAAAGGTTATGCAAGAGGCTCTAAAATGAAAAAGGGAGTTCCCATAGTCAAAATCAGAATTCATCATGGGAAGGAGTTTGAAAATGCAAGATTTGAAGCATTTTGTAGTGAGCACAGTATCAAAAAGGAATTTTCAGCTCTAAAAACTCCACAACAGAATGGGGTGGTTGAAAGAAAGAACTGGGTAATCCAAGAGATGGTGAGAGTGATTCATCTCAACAAAAATATTCCACAGAAATTTTGGGCTGAAGCGGTAAATATTTCATGTCACATTAGGAATAGGATTTTCTTTCGAGCAAGAACAAAGAAGACGTTATATGAAATTTGGAGGGAAAAGAAGCCGAAGGTAAAATACTTCCGAGTATTTGGAAGCAAATGCTACATTCTCAATGATAGGGAGAACCTTGGAAAATTTAATGCTAAGAGTAACGAAGAGACCTTCCTAGGATAATCCACAAATAGCCGAGCATATAGAATGTACAATAAGCGCATTAAGATAGTGATTGAATCGATAAATGTGGTCATAGATGACACCATCTTAGAAAATGATGTTGATAAGGATGGCAAAGGACCAAGTCTTAAGAAGAATAAGGGTGATGACAACATGTCTCAAGGTGATGATGATGAGAAAGTATCACCGAAAAAGGAGTCTACACCTCCTACATCAAGAAGGGAGACTAGATCAACACAAGGATCTCCAAGCCCATTCACCTCGCCGGAAGTTCAACCTCCAATTTCTCATGATGGGGAACCATCTACTTCCAAGAAACCGTCATCAAGAGTAACTCTCAATCATCCCTCAAGCAACATCATTGGTGATTTAGATGAGGGACTTCGTTTAAGAAAAGGACCAGGCTATAGTGTGAATCATGTAACATATAATTGTTATCTTGCTCAATTTGAACCCAAGAAAGTGGAAGAAGCTTTGAAAGACGAGAATTGGGTAGAATCCATGCACCAAGAGTTGAATCAATTTGTAAGAAATGATATATGGGAATTGGTACCAAGGCCCAAGGATACACATGTAATCGACGCCAAGTGGATCTTTAAGAACAAGATCATTGAAGATGGTGAAGTTTTCCAGAACAAGTCTAGATTGATGGCTCAAGGATATACTCAAATTGAAGGCGTTGACTTTGATGAGTCATTTGCTCTGGTAGCAAGACTAGAATCCATTCAAATTTTTCTCTCCATAGCGTGTATCATGAGGTTCAAGTTATACCAAATGGATGTGAAGAGTGCCTTCTTGAATAGATTTTTGAACGAAGAAGTATTCATTGAGCAGCCAAAGGGTTTTCAAGACCTCACTTTCCGGACCATGTGCTAAGACTGAAAAATGCATTATATGGGTTGAAGTAAGCACTAAAAGCTTGGTATGATCGACTCACCACATAGCTTTTGGATCATGGTTTCAAAAGAGGTCACGCCAATCGAACACTCTTTGTTAAAAGAGATGAGAAATCCCTCCTTATTGCTCAAGTATACGTAGATGACATTGTCTTTGGATCCATAATCGATCATCTTGCTTAAGAATTTTCAGAAGAGATGAAAAAGGAGTTTGAGATGAGCATGGTGGGGGAGCTGAACTACTTCCTAGGGCTTCAAGTGAAATAATGGAAAGATGGGATATTTATATCTCAAGAGAAGTATGCCAAAAATCTTGTCAAGATATTCGGCTTAGACTTTAAGAAGCATACTTCCACTCCTATGAGTTCCTCAGTAAAACTAAGCCTTGATGCAGCCAGTATAGAAGTAGATCCAACACTCTATCGAAGCATGGTCGGCAGTCTTCTCTACCTTACTGCAAGTAGACCGGATATCGCCTTTAGTGTAAGGGTATGTGCACGATTTCAGGTAGCACCCAAAGAGTCCCACTTGACAATAGTCAAACGAATTATTCGTTATGTCAATGGCACATCCGACTATGGAATTTGGTATTCAAGAGACTCAAATGAATGCTTAGTTGGATATTTGGATGCTGATTGGGTCGAGTTCGCTGATGATAGGAAGAGCACCTCAGGTGGGTGTTTTTACCTTGGAAATAACTTGGTGTCGTGGATGAGCAAAAAGCAAAATTCAGTCTTTCTATGAACGGCTGAAGCTGAATACATTGCAGCGGGGAGTTGTTATGCACAACTATTATGGATGAAGAAGCTCTTACATGATTATGGAATCACTCAAGACACTATGTGTGTGTTCTGTGATAACACGAGTGTCATAAACCTGTCGAAAAAACTCGTTCAACACTCAAAATCAAAGCATATCGAGATTCGGTACCACTTCATTCGAGACTTGGTGGAGGAGAAGATTGTGTGTGTAAGGTTAAATTTAATTAACCATGTGTTGGCTTTATTCCGTACCAAATTTACTTGTAACTTAGTATGTAGAAACCCTATATTTAAGTGGGAATTATATAAGGGTAGTGTGTGTGAGAGTGTGAACAAAACTCAAGATGTGTGCACTCAAAGGAGTCTCGCGACTGGCTCGCGATTGGTAAGTTTCCAAAGTGGTACATGTGTGAAGCGTGTAGGGAACTGAAGGGTCACAACATCTGGAGCACTACATGACAAAAAGTATAGTCGAGCTTGGAAGTTATCTCACGACTCAAACTCGCGACTCATTCCAATCGCGAGGCTAAGTCACCAGAATGCCCTGTTTGGATGAAAACTGACTTTTTCACATTTCTTAGCACCCTACTATAAATACCCTTATACCCACGAAATGTAGGTGTGACTTTTGAGAGAAAACTCTAAGAGAGGTTTCTACAACACACCCACCTCATTAGAGAGAGAGAGCTACTCATTCTTAAAAAGAAATCTTTGAAATCTCTTCTCCTTCCCTCTCCCATTATTATATCCATTGAGAGGAGATTTGTACCCAAATACCATCAACACCCATTCAAAGTGTTGAAAGTGTTTTTGGAACTTTGGGAAGCATTGGAAGATGCCAAAGATGGCAGATGCAATATGGAGCTTATTGCAAGATCTAGTAAGCTAGAGAAGACAAGGTTCGGTGAAGCTTGGAGGGCTTAGGTATATCAGGTAGATTAGGCTTGGAGGGCCTATTGCTATTCATGTATCCCAATTGATTTTCTAGTGGATCATTTACCGCTTGGAAGGCAGTGGAAAGGTTTTTCGCCGAGTTCTTCCGTTTCTTGTTCGATAACACATGCCGGTGTTATCCTTGTGTTTGCATCTCTCTTCCCTTACTTTTTAACCTTTAATTACTGTTGTGTTTGTGATTAACTATGTGTTAAAGTTGCTTGCCAATTTGGGTATTGCTTATATTTCATATTCCACACATATATTGTTTGAATATAAGCTTACTTTGGTTATTTTGAAATTAGGGGTCTAAACATTCATTAGTTTTTTACACAGTAATTGAACTTTTAGTGTGTTTAGAGTTTATAAACACCGACAACTAGTAGGCAGACATATTTACCAAACCTCTTGATGGTCCACAGTTTGAGTCTTTGCGTAAGACCATTGGTGTCGATATCATCCCTTAACTTCTATTTCTTGTGTGACCTTATACTGATCATTGTTGCATACTTGATGTATAGGTCTCACTTGTTTAGTTAGATCATGTTTCTTTCCAAGTTTTCTTTGTACTTGCTGTTTTTTGTTGATCTTATTTTACATGTTCTGTTTTTAAGTATGTTGAAAAATTCTAAAACCCATAAAAATTGAAAAATCTCTAAAAAGTTTAATCACTTATTTTGTGTATATCACATGTGAGTTTAGTCTAGTACCTTTGTACTAATGGCATAATGCATTTGCGAGCTTAGCTTGGTATGTATGCACATCTATCTTTGTGGGAAAAATCTTAAAATCTATGTGTAATTGTTGTAAATCGATCTTTAAACTTGTCATGAATGATTAGTCAGTAGTCTTGATGGTTTTGATATAAGTATAGACTTGTGCTTATATATCTTTCCACTCACTTTTTTATGTTTTTGCCTTATAGCTCAACAAATGTCAAATCTCGAAAAGAGATAATGAGCTGCAAAAGCCGTCGCACATACTAGTATTTAACTAGAAAAAAAGGAAAGCGACTTGTATTGAAATGTATGGTGCCCAAAAAGCCAAAGGCTTACTCACAAAAATAAAATATCAAAAATTTCAGGTATCGATCTCAAAATGAGATGTATTGTTTAGAATGATCAAATGTTATGAATTGTAAAGAAGCCAAATGACAAGCTTCAAGTAGTTGTAATCATCTTCTTGTGGGAGGTCATATATGTTCATTTCTATAATTGAGATAGACCACTTGACTTAGTACTAGTTGTGTATGACTTGAGTGAATTGATCATTGAAGCTTCACTCTAAACTAAGGACTATTTCACATTTGATTCTCACACATGACACACAAGACTCTATTCAATGAATGCTTATTTCATTTGTGTGATTGTACGTGTTCAAATGTGATGTGTATACTCAATTTCTTGTCTATTAAACTCAAAAAGATTTTTGAGTATTTTATAAGTTTTTGAAAGTGTTTTTATGCTTTCATGTTTTGAGTTTTTGTTCAAATTGCATTTTGCATGTTTTTCATCACAAACTTTCTCATAGGCAATTTCGCGAGAAGCTCGCGACTAAACTCTTCTTGCGAAAATGGGTTTAAGCAAAATAGTGAGAACACAAAATTCAAACAGAAACTTTCATGACTCTCTCGCGAGAAAGTCTTACCCGTGAAATTTTTTGTGCTTCAGAGGCATTTTTCGTGAGTAACTTCATGAGAAGGTAACTCGAAAAAAACGCGTGTTTTCAGTTTTAAAGGGCAGATGTAGATAGTTTTTCAAACATACCTTATTTCCCTCATTTTGCCTCCCTCGAGCCTCTCTCAATCCGAAATTGATTTTCACTCAAAAACCCAACCAAATCTTAAGTACAATCTTCTCAAAATCATCTCTAAGGTATATGTATACAATATTTTCTCTTTATTTCCTTAGATTATGCAGAAAATTCTAAGTTTTACTTAATTTGGCTTATTTTGAAAAAGGGTTGGGAAACTTTAAATTTTGTGAAATTTTTTCCAATTTCTTGATTGGGTTTTGTCCTGCTTGGGTTGTTTGTGTTTGTGTTGGCCAATTGTGAAATTTTAACATGTATTTAGGCAAGATTCACTTATGTTCATGCATTGTTTACATGTTAATTGTGCTGATGCATATCAAGTGTTTGATAAAATGCTTAAATGACATTTTGATGTTGTTTTGGACTCTAGTGAGTACCAAACTTTAGGAATTACCACAATTATATATGTTTATCATGTTTTGATAATTAGGTGTGTGTTTTACACACTTTGACCCAAATGTGCTCAGTCATGCCTTGCACATGCATCACATATGCACACACTTGTTCACTTGTCATGTTTTGTATATCAATCATGCTAAATATATGTTGCTTACATATTTAGCTCTTATAACATGATTGTGTGACATTGTTTTTGTTCTTTTTAGGATTTTTTTTCTCATTTTGTGGACTTACTTGACTCTAATCAAGTTTGCGTTCTTGTTTTGTGTTATTGCACTTGTTTCTCTACTTTGTGTCAATTGGTGCAGATGTATCATCGCTCCTCTCGCGGTAAAGAACTCGTGATTGACTTTACGTCATCTCCTGTATCAAAGAGGACCTGACATTCATCTGAAGTCTCCAATAGCAAGAGATTCAAGACTCCCCTAGATTTTTAAACTTTCTCTAGCATTTTTAAGGATGCCCCCACTGTGGTGGAACGTATTGTCTGGTTTGACACCCTGGGATCCACTTTTATTTCTTAGGATTTTTGGGGATAAAGATTGGGCAAATCTATTCAGAAACTTCAAGGATCTGATTGATGAAGTAGTTAAGGAGTTCTACTTGAATGCTAAATTCACTAGAGTTGAACTAAAGTGTTGGGTGCGAGGAAAGGAATTTATCATCACTCCGAACTACCTTGCAAAGATACTTCGCATCATTCGACCAGCAAATGTGGACATCTCTCCATATGATGACAGACTTCCTCTGGTGACAAATATTCTGCAAATTCTTGGAGCTGATCATGAGGTTTCAGCCATAAGAACATCCATTGGAATTGTGAAGTTTGAACCTGAACTAAAGACACTCACATTGATCATGTTCTCCAATCTCTATCCACTGTCTAACACGGGGTTCATCAATCTTGGAAGAGCACAGTTCTTGTGTGATCTCATCACAGGAGCTCCGATTGATATTTGCACTCACATCTCCAGACTATAGGGAAAACAGCAACATGAACAGCAACACGGATGTGTCGTTCTTTCTACAGTCTTATCATGAAAATCATGGTACTTAAAGGTGTTCGCCTTCCAAGAAATGGAACGATCCTAGTTTGTCAACACCAAATATCCATGGTGTCCCTTCAAATGAGAAAAAGTCACTTTTCTGCTGAGCAAGAAAAACAAAATTCGTCCAAAACACCAAAGAGTGAATCTATTCCACATGTCACTCCTTCCGGTCATGGCTCAACTGCTCACACTACCCCTGGGCATATCGAGACAGCATCTCCTCACCTTCTTGAGCCGCAGACTACTAGCACTCAGCCAAGACAATCTAGCTCTCATGCCGACAGGTTGACTATTTTGGTTGAGGGTCTACATGAGCGTATTTCAGGACTTGCTAATGTCATCAACTCCACCAACAACCAAGTTCAAATGCGTCCTACAACCATTGAAACACAGTTAGATGTGATTCAACGCAAACTAGAGGAGAGCCTTTAGCTATTCGTGCAAAAAAGGAGGAGAGCAATTCACTGTATAGATTAGATGATAGCATATAGTAAGAGGGAGAGCATCACAAGAAGGGAAGTGTGCATGTTGAAAGGGGGAGTTTTGTGAAATCTAAAGGAGAAAGCTGACACATACTTTTGGATAGTCTAACCATTGTTTGGTTAGTCTAGTTTACTGCTTATTAGTTTTCTGGCTAGTTGTGTTTATATTTTCTTTGTCTTTACCTATATAGTTTTTGTAACTATTGGTTATTTACATTGCTTTCTTTTAAAGCTTTTAAAGTACTCTAGTAAAACTTTCAATTATATTTAGTACTTTGTTCTTATATCCTTACTTTGTAGCATTTTTTTTAGTACTTTTAGATTTTGGTGCATTATCTTTAGTACTACACACTTGTGCCCTTGTTGGATCTTGTATCCTTGATGCAAATACTTCTTGTATTTTGCATTGGTTGTGTGTTGGACATGCAATTGATTTTTTGAGTAGTTCTTAATTGCATTGCATGTCCGGATGATCATTTACTAGCTAAATGTTCATTGTAGTCATTCCTGAATGACTGTTCCTGTTTGATCAAGTTATACTTCATTGTTTATATAGTGTTTATTACCATGATTGCATTTTACTTGCTTATATACGTACCTTGTATTCAACTTGTCGTGATTTTAATGAAAATTTTGTTAGTGTGCGAGTGTTTCAGGATACAGGTGTATACATGCAAGTGTTTCACAGCTTCTAGATTAGGCGTGAGTGAGTTTTACCACTGTTCCCAACTCACGTTTAAGTCTAGAGTCTGTTTTAAGGGTTTTGTTATGGAATAGCCAAAGAGAGTGATTGTAAAGTTGTGATTTACAACTATTTTGTGTTGGCTTTAATTCCATGTCAAATTTGATTGTAATTTTGTTCAATCTTATGTACCCTGTATTTTATGTGGGATTTCTTTGTAAGGTTTGTGTATGTGAGAGAGAGTGTGAAGACTCAAGGTAAATTGAAGACCAAAGAGGTTTTCACAGGTAGCTCGCGAGTAGCCTTCCTGTGAAGTGAAGTATGTGCTCAGCACATGACTGGAATACGAAGAGTCATGACAAATGGTGACAACTGGTTTTCGCGAGTGTCTCACAGGTAAGGCCTTCCCGTGAGATACCCACGAGTAAGGCCTTCCCGTGAGATACCCACGAAACATTTTTTTTTTGCTATTTTGTCATATCTGCTCCACTACATCCTCACCCACACTATATATACCATCATTACCCACATATTGAGAGGAGTGCTTTTAGAGAAAAAACCCTAGCCGCAATTTTTGAGAGTTAGAGATTGTTATATCCACAATCCTCTACACAATCCATTGTGGTTTTCCTCAACTCCTACCTCTCCATTTCCAAATCATTGAGAGGTTGATAGTCCAAACACTTACCACACCTAATCTGAGTGTAAAGTGAGGTTTTGGCGCTGCTGGGAAGCATTGGAAGAAGCCATTTGTTTGGTGGATGCAATCGAGCTGAATTACGTGATCCGAAGAGCTAGAGAAAACAAGGCTTAGCAAAGTCAATTGGTAGCAAGAGCTTGAAGGGTTCGAGTACATGGGGTAGACTAGGCTTGGAGGGTCTTTTGTTATTCATGTACTCTAACTTATTCTCTAGTAGATCGATTTACTGCTTCGAGGGCGGCGGAGAGGTTTCTTGCCGAGTTCTTCGGTTTCCTCTTCGATAACACATTGGCGTGTTATCTTGTGTTTGCATTCTTCTTCCCTACTCTTTTAACTTTCATTCTACTGCTGTAATTTGATGAATATGGCTTAGAGTAGTTTTATTGTTTGTTTGCTCACTTTTACTCTATTCCGCACTTAGTTTAAGTTAGAGTAAAATCAACTAAGCCGTAATTTTTAATTTGGGTATCTAAACAGCTCTTATGTTTCCACACATTTTCTAGCTTTCACCTTCAATAGCAAAATCTTCTAATTAATGGATCACTTAAATTTTTCATTTGAATCATGTTCTAAACAAATAGTATAGATACATGTACCATATCATTGCATTTAAGTCCACGTCTTTTTTTTTTCTTCCTAACTTCGTACAAAGTAGATACTAGACACTAGACAGGTCTGATAAATCTTCAAGAATTATTCTACTTTAGGACACCGAAGCATGTTCCATGTTTTTCATTTTAGACTGTCTTCTTTAATATTCTCAACGAAAATATAAACACAAGAAACATAAACCAACTTCAAGAATTAATGGACAACTACCTAGTATTGTTGCTCATACTTCCCTTTGCATGTGTGGGCATCAATTCGTGTGCTAAGATCCAACCTAGCTAGCAAGCCGCAAGCACTTTGTTGTACTTTGATTGTTTGTTCTTAGCCCAATATGGAAGTGAATTTATCTTACTTAATCTAATGTCTTCAATATTATGATATTGCATAATCATAATAGAGGAAAATAATTATATATTGTGCATCATTAATTTGTAGTTCTATAGTAAGCTCTAGTTAACTCAGTTTGAAATTTTTTTTTGTTGTCAAATAATATCCGAATTCTGCCTACTCGTGCCCAGTGATATTGCTTTCAAAATGAAGATAATCATTTGATATTTATATTGGTCTTCATATTTGTTTTTCTTGCCATCTTTAGCACCATTGGTAATGTTGAGGACTGACAATTACTGACAATTGTATCCACATGATGAAGTCTTAGGTGGCTACATCTTTTCTATTCTCAATTGCATTTACAATAAACTCTAACCAGGGACAAAATTGGTCTATACCCTTTTCACACAAACTAAGCAGCATTTTGTCCCCTTTTCCAAACTAATCAGGAAAATGCCCCTTTTTTGAAAATCGATTTTCTAAAAATCGAGTTAAGACCTATAGCGGCGTTTTTAAGGAGCCTATAGTGACGTTTTCAGGATCTATAGCGGCGTTTTATAACTCGATCTTTACAAAGTCGAATTATAGGCAAAAAAAATGAAAAAAATTGCACATAACTCGATTTCATGAAGGTCGAGTTATAAAACGCCGTTATAGGTCTTGAAAACGTCACTATAGACTCCTTAAAACGTCACTATAGGGCTCCAAAAATTTTTTTTTTTAAACTCGATTTTGAGAAAATCGAGTTTCAAAAGATGGGTATTTTCCTAATTAATTTGAAAAAAAGAACAAAATACTGCTTAGTTTGTGTAAAAAAAACATTTACCCATTTTGTCCCTCTAACAAGGTATAAACAGAGACTATTTCAATAAGGCTAACCATAAATAGGCTTTACAGTATAATTGGAAAGGTCAGAGCATTAGACATACTTTTTCAATAAAGCAAATATGAAAATGATTTTACAATATTTATAGTTGGACTACTCGAAGCACTAGACACGCCTTTTTTCTTTTCTTCTTTTGAGAAAGCAATAGACATGTCTAATCAATACAACATAGACTCTTAAACGAATGGTTGATATTATCGAATGGTTGATATTATCTTCGGCCGCCCCGCTTGACTTTTGAACCCGAACCATGTCCTAAACTTCTAATCCTCAATGGCAGGGACACCACCAGCTGCCTTACATAGATAGATACATGTACCATTATCAGTGCATTTAAGTCCACATATCCTATTTCTAAAAAAAAAAAAAAAAGTCCATATATCCTTATTTTGTTTTCTTCCTAACTTCGTACAAAGTAGATAATAGATAAGTCTTCAAGAATTATCCTAGTTTAGGACACCGAAGCATTTTCCATGTTTTTCCTTCTAAGACGGTCCATTCTTGTATCCATCGAAAATATAAATACAAGAAACATAAACAAACTTCAAGAATTAATGGACTACTACCTAGTTTTGTTGCTTATACTTCCCTTTGCATGTGTTACTTGATGTGTGGGCAACAACTTCAACAAACGATCAATTTTTGTAACTTTGATTCTTTGTTCTTAGCCCAATATAGATGTGAATGTATCTGTATGTTTAATCTAATGTCTTTAATATTAGAATATTACATAATCATAATAGAGGGGGAAATAATTATATATTGTATATCATTAATTTGTAATTCTATGATGTGTTCCAGTTAGCTCAAATAATATAACATTTTGCTGTCAAATAACGTTTGAAATTTGCCTGCACGTGCCCAATAATATTGCTTTCAAAATGTAGATAATTGTTTGGCATTTATCTTGTCCAAACTTTTAAACAAGAGTCAAGAGACTACCTCATGTGGACAACTCGTGTTGTACATGTTGACAACTTGATATTGGACCGTTCAATTATGGAGATAGAAAAGTGAAGGTGAGAAAATGGGAAGAGAATGGAAGAGTGGAGGTAGAAGAGATTTTTTTTTTTTTTTTTTTTTTCGTGTTGTTTGGTTGGGAGGGATAAAAATTCATTTGTTTGGTTAACAAGAAAAGTGAGAGAATAGAAAATGTAATGTGTGTAAATTTGCTCTTAATTATGTTCTTATTTCATTATATATAAGAAATAAATTTTTTAATAAAATATTACTTACTTATCATCTAAAATTAATAAAATGACATTTTATAAAAATTAAAACATTATACATATTTTTTTATCTCTTTGTTATTATATTTAAGCACAGAGATTGATACTGAACAAAAAGAAAAGGAAAGAAAAATAATAATTAAAAATAAACGACGTCAAGAAGCTTGTGGTTTTTGTTTGTATAGTTCAGGCTTTGGTTCTGTTCAAGTTAAGAACACTGTGGTAATGTTTTGCTGTGTCTTGTTGTTGTAAACTTTTCTAGGACTGTTTGTTGTATCTTGTTGATGTAAATTGCTCTAGATCTTGCTGTACAATTGGATTGCACTGATTGCATATTTTGCGTTTGGCATTTTAAATGAAGACAAACGCACAATACTAGTATTATAAACAGAATATTCAACAATATTAATCAATATTATATTATTATATCCACAACACAAATAAATTAAACACCTATAATTATTATAGGATAATGATATGTTCACAATATTTTTTACAATATTTTTATAACAAATCTTAAGTGGCAAGTTGTTACTGGTTGTTATTGTTATGGTAAAAATGTAATCTTAGTGTTAGGTTTAAATTTGAACTTATAACAACTAACCACCTATGATTTGTTGTGAAAATATTGTAAAAAATATTATGAACATGTCACCTCTCGTTGTTATATATCCATTCATTCTAGCAACTTTTTGGCTCGACAGCCAACCATTCGTTATAGTGATAGCTCCATGTCATGAAGTAACACTTCAAAATTATTTTCGGTGCAATTTGTTTTGTCATATAATGTTATATTGGAATTCACATTTTAAAATTATTTCATTACAATATTTTTAATTTCAACAAAATAAATGATATCTAAACCTACCATAATTTCTATTTTCCATATCTGTGGTCTGTATTATACTTTCATTCAATAAAATTCAACCTTTTATTCAGAGAGAGAGAGAGAGAGAGAGAGAGAGAGAGAGAGAGAGAGAGAGAGAGAGAGAGAGAGAGAGAGAGAGAGAGAGAGAGAGAGAGAGAGAGAGAGAGAGAGAGAACCAACCAAAAAAAAAAAAAAGCGGGAAAAAAAACAATAAAAAAATCAAAGAACGAGAGATATTCAACGTTACAGATGTGTCAGAGGGGCAGAAAAATAAGTTATTTGACTGCATCAAAATCACCGAATTTTCTCTCCAAATCTTCGATATAAGGTAAAGATGAAATTATTTTGTGTGTGACTTTGATGCATGCTGCCGGGTAAAGATAAAATTATTTTGTTAAAATTTTGTAAAGGTTCAAGTTGTTTGTTTTGAGAAAAATTAGCTAATAAGACTTAATTTTTTAGCTTTATTATTAGTAATTTTTATTGCTAAACTAATTTTTTTGGATTTGTATATTTAGTTTTAGATTTTAGATTTATAGGGTTTTTTTTTTTTTTTTTGGTCTTTAAAATGAAGAAAACACTAGAACTATAAATGTTTTTACAAATTATTGATGTGATGAGTGATTATTGATAAATAAGTAAAAAAGTGGTGTACGTGATGGGCTTAGATGCAAACCAATATGAATTTGTTAACTCAACAGCTTTGTAAAAATGTTCTAGAAATATTTGTGACTCTAATATTACTTTAAAAAAAAAAAAATCGATGATATTGTTAAAAGGGTAAAGTATAATTTTATAGAACAAAATTGCTAAAATTAATAACCAGCATATATACTAATATAAAAGGGGGGGGGGGGGGGGGGGGAGAGAACACTAGAACTATAAACTCTTTTACAAATTATTGATATGATGAGTGATTATTGGTAGGTAAGTAAAAAAGTGGTGTACGTGATGGGCTCAGATACAAACCAATATGAATTTGCTACCTCTACAGTTTTGTAAAAATGTTCTAGAAAAATTTGTGACTATAACATTACTTTTTTTTTTTTTTTTAATCAATGATATTGTTAAAAGGGTAAAGTATAATTTTATAGAACAAAATTGCTAAAATTAATAGCATGCATACATACTCATATATAAAAAGGGGGGTGGGGTAGGTTATTTTGCCTATATATATTTTCCATTCTTCTGCAAACGAAAATATAAACACAAGAACCACAAACCATCTTTGAGTTAACAATGGACTACTACCTTGTATTGTTGCTGATACTACCCTTTGTGTGGGCATTCATTCGTATTGTCACCGCCAATAATCTATCAAGCCAGACTCTTCCCCCTGGACCACACCCTTTTCCGATCATTGGTAACATCTTGGAGCTTGGCAAATTACCCCACCAAGAAATTGCCAAGCTCTCCAAAACTTATGGACCCTTAATGACTCTCAAGCTTGGGAGCATAACCACCATAGTCATTTCCTCTCCAACCTTAGCTAAAGAAGCACTTCAGAAAAATGACCAAGCTTTCTCTAGCCGAACCATCCCAAATATGGCCCATGTATTCGACCACCACAAAGTTTCAATGGCTTGGATTCCCACAAATGCTAAATGGAAGAACCTTAGGAAAGCTTCCGCCACTCAAATATTTGCTACAAAACCTCTTGATGCCACACAAGCCCTTCGACAAACAAAGGTACAAGAACTACTTGATCATGTTAACCAAAGTTGCAAAGGTGGTGAACCCATTGATATTGGACGAGTAGTGTTCACAACATCCCTTAATGCCATATCAAACACACTTTTCTCTATTGACTTTGCCCAATATGACTCAAATTTATCCCTAGAGTTCAGGGACCTTGTGTGTGGTGTAGCCGAAGAAGCTGGAAGGCCAAATATTGCTGATTTTTTCCCAGCACTTCGTTTGATTGACCCCCAAGGTGTACGCAAAAGGACAAGGATTTATTTCTCAAAAGTATTTGGGATTTTTGATGAAATCATCAATCAAAGACTCCAATTAAGAGCTTCATTGAAGGGTTTAAAAGAAAGCAACGATGTTCTAGATTCACTCCTCGGTCTCATTGAAGAAGATAATTCAGAGATAAGCCTCCTCGATATCAAACATTTGCTTTTGGTAATTGACTACCTCTTTAAAACTTTGGTTCGAAGTAAATGTTTGAATAACAATTATTCTTGAAAATATAATTTAGTACTCTATAATGCTTCATGTATGTGGTTCCAAGTTTAGGCTAGACTATCTTCTCCAAAAAAAAAAAAATGTTTAGACTTGACTATTAAACCAACCAAGCTCAAACATAACATTACATCCATGAATAAGCTCGTGAACATGAGCCGTGGCAGAGCTCGGGGGGCTGGGGGGCCATGGCCCCCAAAATCCAGCCCATTCCCATTCATTAGCCCGTAGCCGTACTCTACTTAGCCTTCCAGCCTCCGCTCGCTGACTGGTTCCACTTTCTCTAGATCATTCATCCAATTGCTGTGTGAAGGGGCATCTCTGTGAGTTTAACTGTTTATGTTTGTCATAGCTTTTTGACTTTTGAGTTTTGAGTCTCTAACTTTCTATAAATTTTGTTGTGTTCTACAGCTTGCATTATATATGTTATAATATTATATTTAGTGTTGATATTAGTGTCATTTGCTTTGGCAATAGAGACTAACCGTTGTTTTATGTGTTGTGGACATGGGGTTTATAACTTCACTATTGATGATTTATTATTTCAATTTATATTTAGTTAATTTTTTGAAAGTATTTATATTTATTTTTTAGTTTTGTATATTTGAGATTGATAATAGTAACATGTATTCTTATTTATTGAAGTACTGAATTCATTTTATTTTTTTTTATTATAAATAATTTTAGTACTATAAAAAAAAAGTAGGTTACAACTTTAATTAAGTTAAAATTAGTTTATGAAATAATTTTTTTTATAGAATAGTATTTCAAATATATGGATTTGTTCTATGATTGTTTTTATTATTAGTTGGTTTTCCATGTATATGGAAATCAAATTCCAAATCTCTTGTTCAACTCAGCTTGACTCGTTCAGAAGCCCTCACAACTTTTGCTTTATAGGAGCATATATTCTGATTTTAGGATTTGAAAAAAGATATATAAATTGAAACAAGGAATCAGTTATATATATATATATATATATATAGAGAGAGAGAGAGAGAGAGAGAGAGAGAGAGACGCACACAGAGGTTTTCATAAGGGGGACGAGACCTATATCAACTTTTTATTACTGTTTTTCTTTTCTTGCTTTCTTTTATTTATTTTTTTATTTATTTATTTTATATGTAAGTTATGAATTTTTTTAAAAAGAATTAATAATAAATTATTTTTTTATTGTGACAAAGTAGTAGCACCTCATCATTATCCATAGTTTGACGTCCACATAATATCATCGTAATCTTGGAGAAATTATACAGTCCTCGGGTGGACCACGTCATCTGTCCACCATTCCACTAAAAAACTCCTACTTGTTTAAAATTGTTGAGTCAGTGTTTTAAAAAAATTTCCAACTCAGTAATTTTAAACAGGTGTGAGTCTTTTAATGGAATGGTGAACCATGTCACTTGTCCACCATGTGGACCTTATAATTTCTCGTAATCTTGACAATTTACTGAAGACATTTATGACCCTCGTTTTGCCAAATATACCATATTTTGATTTGTAATGTACATGTATATGATCACCATTTTAGAACATCAATTGGTGCATCTAACTATCTTGAAAATAATCAAAGTCTTTTATTTGTGTGTTCAAGCAATTCACTTATTTGTGAATTTCATAGAACATTTAAAGCAAGAATGAAGGTCAAATCACTCTATATGGCCAGTTTTCATTCACATATAGCCACACACATCATCTGTATAATATTTAAAAATTAAAATCTAGTATTTATTGTTGCTATACTTTTTTTTTAACCACATCAACGTAGCATTTCGGTCAAATTCTTTTGTAAAATCTATTAGTAAATAATTAAATGAGTTCATTTAATTATTTTGTACAAAATCCATTAGTACATAAGTCATTTAAACTCAATTCTTAAAAAAGAAAAACAATAAGACATTTAAGCTTTTTTAAATAAATATTAATTAATAATTAAGATCTTTCAAATAATGCATCTTATGAATGTTTCCATTTAATTTTTTAAAAGCAAAATGAACATTTAAATAGTATCGTTTATTAACAAAAAAGTTTACAAAGTGATAAGATTAGTTGGTTTCACATCAACTACATAATAAACAACGAGTGGATCAAAATGGACCGAAGTGGATAAAAATAGAGTGACTTGGACTGAAGTTGACTAAATTAGACCGTAATGCTATGTTGATGTGGTTTAAAAAGAATGTAGTAACAATAAATGATATGATTTAGCTTTTAGATATTATATATATTTGTAAGAATTATATGTAGTGAAATTTGTACTAACTACAATATCACTAGAAAATAGTTAGGAATTTATTTATTTTGTTGTTATTCTATCCAATGTAGTCAACTTTGGTCCATTCAGTCCACTTCAGTATATTCCTTCAACTTCGGCCCATTCAGTCCACTTCGGTCGGTATCGTTTAGTCCATTTGGTCCAATCCAATCCACTTTGGTCCATTCAGTCCATTTTGGAAAAATTAGACCTCATATTGATTCTTTCCATAGGTTGTCTTTTTCAGTTTTTTGCTCAAAAAAAATTTTTTTTTCTTAATTTTTTGGATTAGTAGTATGAAATTTTATTCTATTTGAGTCAAACTCTTTAGTTTAGGGTTAAAAAATACAAACAAAATAGGCATTATAAATTAGAGATATGAACCCTAAAAAATCTATAAAAATTATAAGTATTCAAAATATTACCTTAAAATTCAAGTTTTAATAATATAGACAATATACTAACATTTGGAAAGGAAAAAATATATATGTAGTTCTAAACTATATAATAATTTAAAGTTAATGTAACATGTTACATGTATTCTATAATATAAGGGTGTACAATTTTTTTCAATATTCTTGGATATGTTTAAATTAGTCAACCGATACCGATTTGGTATATTTAAAAAAAGAAGTCATTTTAATAATATCTTTTCAATTTATATATAAAGATATTATAATTATGTAATTTAAATATATTTATTTAATTACATTTTTCACACACACACACACATATATATATATCACTATGTATTATTATTATTATTATTATTATTATTATTATTATTGTTGTTGTTGTTGTTGTTGTTGTTGAATGTAAAATACATTGCATGTTCTATTACATAAAATAAAATAATAAATGCATTTTTAAATATTACATTTTCTCACGCATTGCATGTGTTTAGTTTGCAACTAGTTTTTTATAATTGTCAATATGATTTGTTGTTATTAAAGTAACATTGGCCATAAACTTAGGCAACGTAGTTCTCAAACACCTTTATTGCAGGACTTATTTCTTGCAGGAATTGACACAATGTCAAGCACAGTGGAATGGGCAATGACAGAGTTATTACACAACCCAGAAAAAATGACAAAAGCCCGAGATGAGCTTGAAGAAGTCCTAGGTAAGGGTGGGCACGTTCAAGAATCAGACATCTCAAAGTTCAATTATCTTCGAGCTATAGTGAAAGAAACCTTGCGATTGCACCCATCAGTGCCTTTTCTACTTCCACGTAAGGCAAAGACAAACACAGAAATATGTGGCTACATCGTGCCAAAAAATGCACAAATACTAATAAATGTGTGGGCAATGGGACAAGACTCAAGCATATGGCAAAGCCCAAATTTATTTATGCCCGAAAGGTTTTTAGAACAAGACATTGATTATAAAGGCCAAGATTTTGAGCTAATTCCCTTTGGAGCTGGAAGAAGGATATGCCCTGGATTACCATTAGCTAACCGAATGGTGCATTTGATGTTGGCTTCTCTTCTTCACTACTCTGCTTGGAAGCTCCCAAATGAGATGAGGCCAGAAGACATGGACATGGCTGAGATGTTTGGGCTTACCTTACATAGGGCAGTGCCCCTCCGAGCTATTCCAATCAAATCCTTGTAACTTTGATTGTTTATTGTTGGCCCATTGTGGATGTGAATTTGTCTATGTTCAATATGATGCCTTCAATATTAGGATTTTCCATAAGTATTGTAGTGGAAAACAATTATAGATCATACATCATTATTTTGTAGTTTCATAATGGGTTCTAGTTAACTCAATCAGTAAAGTCCTTTGTTGTCAGATAATGTTCAAATTCCACCTACACATGACCAGTAAGCTTGCTTTAAAAATGGAGATAACACTACAAAAAAAAAGACTTTAGGCCGCGTTTGAAAAACGCGGCTTAAGGTACTAAAAACGCGGCCTAAGGTTATGGCCGCGCTTTTTTAGGCCGCGTTTTTAAATGTGGCCTAAACCCCGCGACTATAGGCATCCGGGGTCTATGGCCGCACTTTTAGAAACGCAGCCTAAGACCAAGGGTTATGGCCGCGTTTTAAACGCGGCCTAAGACCAAGGTTTATTCAAAAAAAATAAATCTGAAAATATTCAAAAAACAATAATTCAGATTAACCAATAAATATAAATGCAATTTAAATTAAACACAAACCCAGCAATTTGAACATAAACCCAGCAATTTGAACACATACCCAGCAAAAAAAATTTTGAACACAATCCCAGCGATTTGAACACAAACCCAGCAAAAAAGTTGAACACAAACCCAGCAATTTGAACACAAACCCATCAAAAAATTTGAACACAACCACATTACAAATTTAAACAAACACAAACCCAGCAAAAAATTCAAACACAAACACATTACATTTTTAAACAAACACAGCAAAAAATTTGAACCCAACCACATTACAAATTTAAGCAAACACAAACCGGTCCGAGCCTCGATCTCTGCACGCCGGTCCGAGCCGCGATCTCTGCGCGCCGGTCCGAGCCTCGATCTCTGCGCGCCGGTCCGAGCCTCGATCTCTGTGCGCCGGTCCGAGCCTTGATCTCTGCACGCCGGTCCGAGCCTCGATCTCTGCGCGCCGGAGATCGGAGCTCTCCAACCCTCGATCTCCGATCCGATCGGAGATGGAGGCTTGGAGCTCCAAGCCTCCATCTCCGATCGGATCGGAGATCGAGGCTCGGAGATGGAGATGAAGGCGTGATGAGGGCAAGCTCTAGAGTGAGGGTGAGGGTGAGGTGTGTGGGTGATTTTACGTAAATATATGCAATGCTTATTTCATTTAACATTTTTGAATTAATATTTTGTTTTTCATTTTCCCATTTTAGTCTCTTTGCAAGTTTTGAAATTGCATAACTTCTATTACAACATTTAGCACCAGCTAAAGCACTGCACCACATAAGCTTCTCAATAGTGTTGGTTTCTATGATTAAGTCATTGGTATATGTAATACAAGCCTAAGTGGAGAATAAACTTTGAGATTCCATAACTATATACAACACATGGAACAAGAGGTTGAATTTATCTGTACAAATTTTTGAACAATAATGTATTAAACAATTTTGCATAACTACTTTACAATCGTTGTAGTTTGTATATGCCAAACTATAAAAGTAAAATTTTTTTTTTGATGAATTGCAATATTTTATTGAAGGAAAAAATCAAAAAAAACAAAAACAAAAAAAAAAAACAACAGGGGGACAATTGCCAACATCAAAAGAACCAAAAAATCTGATTTGAAGCAACCAATGTTCCTTTTAAACTAATTTATAAATGTTTTGTTGTTGGAAACAATCAAGCTCAATTAGTTATTGAAGCTTATGAATTTTTTTTGGCCCTTACTATTATTCCAATTATCCTTATCTCTAACCCCTTAGATTAATTTTGGGGGGTTCGAGACTTCAAGTGATAGCCTACCAGTAATGAGATCCTTTGTGGCATCTCATTATTTACTTAAATATTTCATATATGCAATGCTTATTTTATTTAAAAATTTTGAATTAATATTTTGTTTTTCATTTCCCATTTTAGTCTCTTTTCAAGTTTTGAAATTGCATAACTTCTATTACAACATCTAGCACCAACTAAAGCACTGCACCACATAGGCTTCTCAATAGTGTTGGTTTCAGTGATTAAGTCATTGATATTTGTAATGCAAGCCTAAGTGGAGAATAAACTTTGAGATTCCATAACTATGTACAACACATGAAACAAGAGGTTGAATTTATATGTACAAAGTTTTGAACAATAATGTATTAAACAATTTTGCATAACTACTCTACAATCGTTATAGTTGTCATCTTCATTCTAAAAAGTAAGAAACCAGGAAAATTAAAGAGAAAACTCACGTGGTTGACAATGATTAAATATTCCTTGATTATTTCCTCTTGGTTGAACATGTACACTCTCTAAAAAAAATACCTTGATCTCAATGTTGAGGGCAGTTTATTAGAATTCTTTGTCATATGTTACATTTTAAAGATCTCATCAACTCTATAGATGGTAATTTTAGTTTATGAGACAACATCAACAAAACGGTGGTTTTATATGATTATATTTAGATGACTTTACAATGCCATGATAGATGGGTTGGTCTTATTTTACCATATAATGCAAGTAATCATGTAATTTATGAATTTAAAGGACTATATTGTGGGATTTTTTCATATGTTGTAATTTAAAACACAATTTCAAATAACACATTGACTTTCTAAAAATATACATTCTATATTATATTAATTCAATAATATTCCAATAAAAAGTAATTATATCAAATTTTCTCACGCATTGCGCGGGTTTGCGACTAGTACATTATAATAGATCAAGAACTTATTCTTTTACAGGAGACATATTTTGATTATGAGACAAGGAATCAATTAAAAAAAAAAGATAAAGTTTAGCTACAAAATTTCAATAAAATAAAAATTACTATATATTTTGAAAATCTAACTGTTAAATTGCATATTCTCTATGCTCTTAAAACACATGTCAAATTTTGTGTCAATCAGATATTATTTACTATATAATCTATAGGCTTATATTTTATGCATAATTTTAAACTACAGAAACTTACAAATTAAACAATTTATTGATGACATAGTTATTTATCTTTAATTTTCAAGAAATTTTGCAGGCATAGAGGATATAAGAAGAAGATATAATCTAATTATAGATTTGTCAAAATTCACCTCCAATAAAAATATATTAACTAAGATTTTAGCCTAAGACTACAACCAATTTTGTAGTTAAACTTTGTCCTTAAAAAAAATAGGTAGGTTACAACCAATTTTGTAGTTAAATTTTGTCCTTAAAAAATAAATGTGTTTTTTATAAGAGAGATTAATTTTGTGAGACCTGAATCAACTTTTTGTTTTTTCTTTTGTTTATCTTTTTAAGTTATTAATTTCTTACTTTTAGGAAATGAGTAAATTTTTTCTTGGTTTCTCTGAGGGAGTGTTTGGTACATGCACTTAAAAATGAAAAATATGTGTTTGAAAAAATATGTGAAAATACGTGTGGATGAAAAAATATGTGAAAATACGTGTAATGTTGTTTAAAAACTGAAAACATGTATTTAAGTGAGTATACCTAACTTAGGGATTTGTGATTGTGACAACGTAATAGCTCCACATCGTTATCTATAGTTTGAAGTCAACATATATCATGTCATTTTGACAATTAAGGAAAGTCTTTATGAATTATATGACCCCATTTTGCCAATCAGGCAATATATATTGGTTTGCAATGCACATTTATATGGGTACCATTTTAGACTGTTAATTGGTGTAAGTAACTATATTGGAAGAGATCAAGTCAATCATTTATGTGTTCAAACTTCAAATTTCAAACAATTCAGAAATTTGTGTGTTTCACAGAATATTTAAATCAGAAATGAATGCTAATCAATCTCTATGACCAGTTTTCATCCTCAAATAGCTTCAACAAACTTGATGGCTAGTACTCCTCGGGATCTTTGCTAGTTTGTGGACCTCAATATTTAGCGTCTTTGGTAACGTTATAGACTGATAATTACTAACACGATTTGCTGTGATTCGATTGGCATTATTTTTATCAGATTCACTACTCATACTATTTGTATTATGCACTAATCACAATAGGCCATAAACTTAGGCAACCAATTCTCATACTCCTTTATTGTAGGACTTTTTTCTAGAAGGGATCTGCACAACATCAAGCACTGTGGAATGGGTAATGTCAGTGTTATTACAAAACCCAGAAAAAATGGCAAAAGCCCGAGATGAGCTTAAAGAAATCCTAGGAAAGAATGGGCACGTTCAAGAATCAAACATCACGAAGTTCCATTATCTTCAAGCCATAGTCAAAGAAACTTTTCGATTGAACAATCTTGTGCCTTTTCTAATTCCACGCAAGGCTGAGACAAACATGGAAATTTGTGGTGTTATGTTCTAAATACTTAGATTTAAATATTTAGAATCATTGTTATATTGTGTTTGCAAATCGAGGACAAAACATGTCTAGTCTAAGTGTTTAGGCAATGCTTAAATGTGTTTGTTTCAAGGTTCAAGTCCAGTTGAGTTCAGAAAAAGGAAGTGTGTTCTGCCTTGCTCGACCGATTGAGAATTAGGCTCAACCAATCAAAAGTTGTATGCATAGTTTTTCTACAAATTTTTAAACAGGCCTAAGCCCGTGAAAACGTTTAGGGTTTCATCTAAACTTCTACACATATAAAAGAAAAACCCTACCCACGTTTTGGAGGTGCTGAAGAAGGCTTGAGTGTTACTCTTTGTGAGATTTGAGAGGTTTTGTACCTTCTAACTACATAAGAATCTACTAGAGTCAAAACTACAATCAATTATAGGTAGAACATAGTTGCTGCATCAAGATCATTATTAAGGGTGATCTAAAACCTTTGAGTGGGATCTCAAAGTCACAAGCAAGGCGACTTGTGCTATTGTAAATCCGAGAAGAGAAGAAGTTTGTGAATTCGGAGCTTCTACGTGGTCGTGTCAGAAGTTACTACTAGAGGTAGCATTAGATTTAGGGTTAAATCTTTTGTAAAAAATTCAATTCTCTTATAGTGGATTTGGTTTACCTTGAGGATAGTTAGGTCAAATCCTCCCCAGGTTTTTACCTTGAAACGATTAATTTCATTAGTTTTCATAGGTCATCAAATCGTGGTGTTATTTACTTTTCCGCATCTTTACATGATATGATTTATATGTGCTTAACCTAGACCTAAAAATTAATCTAAGTAATCACTTAGTTAATAAATTAGGCTAAACAATCTGTTTAAGGGGTCTAAATGAACATACATGTGGCTAAATCGTGCCAAAAAATGCACAGATACTAATAAATGTATGGGCAATGGGACAAGGCTCAAGCATATGGCAAAGCCCAAATTTATTTATGCCTAAAAGGTTTTTAGAACAAGACATTGATTATGAAGGCCAAGATTTTGAGCTCATTCCATTTGCTTTTGGAAGAGGATATGCCTTGGATTACCATTAGCTAACCAAATGGTGCACTTGATATTGGCTTCTCTTATTCATTACTTTGCTTGGAAGCTCCCAAATGAGTTAAGGCCAGAAGACATGGACATGGCTGAGACGTTTGGGCCTACCTTACATAGGGCAGTGCCCCTCCGAGCTATTCCGATCAAATCCTTGTAACTTTGATTGTCCACTCTTAGTCCACTATAGATGTGAATCTATCTGTGTTTAATTTAATGTCTTCAACATTAGGATTTTGCATAATCATAATAAAGGAAAATAATTATAAATCGTACATTATTAGTTTGTAATTCCATAATGGGTTTTAGTTAGCTCAATTAGTAAGTTGTCAAATAAGGTTCGAATTCTACCAACAAGTTCCCAATAATATTGTGTTTTCAAAATTGTGTAATCATTTGGCATTTATCTTGGCCTTCATTTTTTGTCTTTCTTGTTTGTCCAGACTTTTTGAGGAGAGACTGCCTCATATGGACAACTCCTATTGCACATGTTGAAAACTTGAAATTAGGGGTTCATTTGGTTGGAAAGATAGAAACGTAGGAATCGAAAATTGGGACGAGATGGAAAAGTTGGAGGACAGAAGAAATTTTAATTTATTCTCATGTTATTTGTTTGGGAGAGTGGGAAATAAGAGTGATTGAAAACTCATTTTTTGATTGAGAAGAAAAATAAGAGGATAGAAAATATAATTTGTATAAATTTACTCTTATGTCGTTGTTTCATTATATATTAGAAATATTTATTGGTAATGAAATACTACTTATTACCGATTAAAATTAATAAAATAACATTTTACAAAAATTATAACTTTATACATTTATATTTTTTCTCTTTGATATTATGTTTATTACATTTTTTTTTTAATTAGAAGAAGAAGAAGAAGAAGAAGAAGAAGAAGAGAACAGAGATTGATACCGAACAAGCATAAAAAAGAAAGGAAAAAACAAGGGAGAAAAGGGGGAGTGGGGGGGGGGGGGGTAATAAACGATGTCAAGAAGCTTGTTGTTTTTGTTATATAGTCAAGTGTTTCTGTGGTCGTTTGTTCAAGTTAAGAACTCCGTGGTAATGCTTTGTGGTGTTTTGTTGTTGTAAAGTATTCTCTAGATCTTTGTTATTGAATATATCAGTCTCCTTTGGTTTCTATTTTCTATATCTATGGTCTCTATATTATACTTTCTATCAAGTTTCAACCAATAAAATTCAACCTCTTATGGAGAGAGAGAGCCCAAAAAAAGACACAACTTGTGCCCAATGCAGTAATGCATTGGACATGTTGGGATTCAGATACGTATCCGCATCCTAACATGTCCAGTGCACTAATGCACTAAACACAAGCTTAACCCAAAAAAAGAAAATGATGTAAAAGAGGAATTAAACTTGAGGGAAAAAAATCAAAGAGATAGATGTTATTTAGCGTAACAATAGGGCATAGAAGAGGCATAAAAGTAAATTACTCAGCTACTAAAAATATGTTCAATAGTGGATTCACCTAAGTTTTCTCTCCGAATTATAGAGATAACATTTTGACGGGCCCGAAAAGAAAATACTTGGCCCTTCTAAAATCTCTCCAATTTTCCACCCTAACTAAACAACCCAAAACAACCATTTTCTCACGCTCATTTTTTGTTCCCTTTGTTTTTACCTCAACCAAACAAACCGTTGAAAAAAAAAAAAAAACAATGGAATTACTTGATTTGACTTAACACCCTACTTCCAAAGGATGAGGTCCTATATGACTACAACTTTTTATTCTCAACTATGTTTACAATATAATTGGACCTCTACTAATCACATAAAGCTAATACAAAATATAACATTGAGACGTGTTATCGAAGAGGAAACCGAAGAACTCGACGAAAAACCAGATTAGGTGTGGTCAATGTTTAGGCTATCAACCTCTCAAGGATATGGATATGGAGTGGTAGGAGTAGAGGAAAACCACAAAAGATTGTGTAGATGATTATGGGTATGACAATCTCTAACTCTCAAGGATGATTTCTATGGTTTTCTCTCTGAAAAGCACTCCTTACAATATGTGGGTAATGAGGGTATAAATAGTGTGGGTGAAGACATGGTGGAGCACATATGACAAAATAGCAAAATAAAATGTTTCGTGGGTATTTTACGGGAAGGCTTTACTCGCGAATTTCTTACGAAAACCAGCTATCATGACTCTTCTCATTCCAATCATATGCTCTGCACGTGGCTTACTTCGTGGGATAGCTTCTCGCGAATCTTCTCGTGAAATCCACTTGGTCTTCACTAAGAGCTTGAGTCTTCACACTCTTTCTCACACACAACCCTTGCAATAAAATCTCACATAAAATACAGGGCAAACACGATTGATCATAATTACAATCAAATTTGGCATGGAATTAAATCTAACATAAAATAGTTGTAAATAACAACTTTACAATCGCTCCCACTTTGGCTATTCCGTGACAAAACCCTAAAACAGACTCTAGACTTAAATGTGAGTTTGGGAACAATGGCAAAACTCACTCTCACCTAATTTTAGAAGCTGTGAAGCACTTGCACCGTATACACCTATATCCTGAAACACTTGCATACAAACAAAACTTTCATTAAGCTTATGTCAAGTTGAATTCAAGGTACGTATAGGCACAAGTAAAAAGCGATCAAGGTATTAAACAAGATATAAACTATGAAGCGTAACTTGATTAAACAAGAACAGTCATTAAAGAATGACTACAATGAACATTTACCTAGTAAATGATCATCCGAACACGCAATGCAATTAAGAGCAACGCAAAAATCAATTGCAAGTCCAACACACAAATAATGAAAAATACTAAATTATTTGCATCAAAGATACAAGATCCAACAAAGGCACAAGTGTGTAGTACTAAAGATAATGCATACATAATCTAAAAGTACTTAAAAAGCTACAAAGCATGGATACATAAACAAAGTAATAAAGATAAACTGAAGTTTTAAACTAAAGTACTTTAAAACTTTAAAAGAAAGCAATGTAAATATCCATGAGTTATTAAAGCAATAATGGTAAATGAAAGTAGACTACTAAAAAAAAAGTAAACTACTAAGCCACCACCAAAATAAACCAATATCTGTGATATACTATGCTATGCTCCCCCTTAAGCTGTGCAACTCCCCCTCAAACTGCTCCCCCTTTTTTACCAGAATGACCAAAGAGGCTAGAACTCTTCGAATTCTAATTCGTAACCCTCTTGTTGCTGCCGCTGCTACTCCATCATCATGTCATCAATTTGAGATGAGATTGCATTGATCTAGCCTTCGATGTAGGTAAATTTGTTCAAGGTGTTTTGCACATAGGACTCTAGCATACCATACATTTGCTCAACCTGTGCAATGAAACGATCAAGGCGATCGGGTGCCTATGCCCATGCTTGGGAAAAGGGTTGTGCAGAGCCCTCCAAGGTGATGTGAACCTGTCTATCTCTTCCTCCATGTCCCCACCTTCTTCCTCAATATCATCCCTTGCGTTAGGACATATGTGAATCATATTAAGAACATATGTCATTTAGAATTGGCTAATCCTTTGACAAACACATTTTACTTGTAATTGGGTAGATCTAGGAAGTGTTTAATACTTCAAGGAACAAGAGTTCAAGTTCAAGTATTGAAGCCATGCAAATATGTCCAAGAAACAAGTGAAGAAGTGCTGGTTTTTAAAGCTCGACAAATAGCTCGACAGATGTATCTATTGAGATTTAAAATGTGAAGCTCGACAGCTGTATCTATCGAGAATTACGTAAATCAATTTTTCAGATCTTAATTCACGCATGTCTATGTATATTTTTATAGAGTTTCTTTTCTTATAACCCTAGACATATATAAGGATTATTTTAAGGTTCATCTCACTTGATGCAAAGGCTTTACTCAAGCATATTGTGATCGGAGACATATGCCTTTGTTCATATTTCTCTTGAAGAAGCTGCTGCGTTTGTACGCCGTAAGGTTTTGTAACCAAGGAGCTTCTTAATCTTCATCGTGTTGATGAACTAAAAAACTTTGCAACCAACATCCTTCTCAAGTTGGTGTGTTAGTCACGTACTTGGATTCATGCATCGATTGGTTAGTCACGTACTGGGAGCCGTACATTGAAAAAGAGAGATTGTAACTACAGAATAAGTCCAATTGTGTATTGGGGTAAAGGTTCAACTGTAGGTTGATATAAGGTACTGAGATTCTTTTACTTGTAACTGCTTATTTTGATAATAGTAGATTCTCGGAAGTGGTGACCTTAAATTCACCCGGTGGGGTTTTTGCCTTGGAAATTTTCTCCATTCGTAAACAAATCAAAGTGTCAAATTTAATTTTCGTTGCATTTAGTTATTTGGTGATTTGTTTGTGCTACCATGTTTTATTGCATGTTAATTGAATTAATTAATTAACTTGGTTAATTAATTGGTTAATTTATCACAATGAGTCAATACATTCTTGACCTATTAAGTGATATCAGAGTAAGCACACTCTAATTAAGGTTAATCTTTGTTGTGTGATCCATTGGCCCATGTTGTCATGGATAGAGGAAAATCATTAATTATACCTCCTTTATATGATGACACTAACTATGCATACTGGAAAATACGCATAAGAGCTTTTTTATAGTCATTAGATGAAAAAGTGTGGCAAGCTATGGCGATAGGCTGGACCAAGCCAAAGGAAGTGCCAGTTGATTGGGATGATGCGAAGATGAAAGAAGCTAACTTCAATAGCAAAGCAATGAATGCCTTATTTAGTGCAATCATGAATGAGGAGTTCAAGAAGATATCCTCTACTGAAACAGCAAAGGAAGCATGGACCATCCTTCAGACAACCTATGAAGGAACCAAGGCTGTCAAGGATTCAAAGCTTCAGAGGCTTACCACAAACTTTGAAGAGATTAAGATGGACGACGATGAGTCATTCAATGAGTTCTATGCCAAGCTCAAGGACATAGTGAACTTTGCATTTAATCTTAGGAAAACCATTCCTAAACCCAAGATTGTTAGAAAGGTGCTCAGATCTCTTCTGGAGAGATTTCATGCCAAGATCAACGTTATTGAGGAATCAAAGGACATTGACAAAATTCCTTTGATAGAGTTGGTTAGCAATTTGCAAATCTATGAATTGGGTTTGTCAAGGATCGAGAAATCAAGCAAGAGCAAGAGCACGGCATTGAAGATCAAAAGCAGTGATACCGATAAGTCTTCTGACGATGAAGATTCTAAAATGAAATCCTACATCAAAAGGTAGTTCAAAAATTTCATGAAGAATTCCAATGTGAAAGGATTTGACAAGGATCGAAAGTAATCCAATTTTTCACAGTTCAAGAGCCAAGATAAAGGGAAGAAGGATGCTAAGGATGTCGATCAGTACACTATTCCTTCCGGACCAAAGTGCTTCAGATGTCAAGTTTTTGGACACATGAAACAAGAGTGCCTAACGTATCTCAAGACCATTGGGAAAAGCAAGGCTCTTACTGCTACTCTGAGTGACATCGAGCTTGAGGATGATTCAGATAATGAGGATGATGGAATCCTGAATGTCTTCACTGCCATTGTGAATCCTACTGAGGGATTATTGAAGAAGTGGATGAAGAAGAGGACTTGGTGGAGTCTAAATTTGAAAAGATAGATGAACAAGATGACATCCATACAGCTTATGCTAAATTGTACAAGGTCTCTGAAAAATGAGAAATTGAATAGGTTGGCCACCAAAAAGCTCAATGATATAGAGCTTGAACGAGAAGAAATCTCCACAAAGTTTGATGAAGCTAATCAGACCATTGGAGAACTGAGATTTGAGAACAATTCTTGGCTGAGAAAACCAAGAAGGTTGAAACGGAGTTGTTTCAAGTCAGAGCTCAGTTGGAGAGGACTTTTAATGCAAAGTTTGTTAAGATGCTCAGCTTCGGAAATTTGCTTCTAATCAAACCTGTTTAGGGTATGATTTCTTTTTTTCTAATATTGCTTCTACTAGTACTACCGTGTTTGTTTCTCCTACTAATAATGTTGAATTTGAGAACAATGATGTCAAAACTGCTTTAGCTAGTGAGAACATAGACATGGGTAAATCTATCTTAGGAGCACCTCTCAAGCTTGATAAGAAAGAGACTAAAAACCCTAGGGCTAAGAAGGGCAATAACCAAAAGCCGAAACAGAAGAAGCAGCATTTTTGTCATCATTGTGGAGCGACTGGACATATTCGACCTAATTGCTATAAGTGGTTGGCCATTCAACAGAGCAACAATATGATCTCATCGGGAAACTAAAATCAGTTTCCATCCTCTTTTGCTCCTCTTGGAGATCTACTCAAAGCTCTCATGTTCCTTTCGAACTTGAACAATTTCAATTCTTCCCCCCTCATTGCTAGATCAAGGGTTCACTAAACGGAAAGGCTCTTCCAAGGTGTGGAAGAAAAAAGGCTCTAAGTAATTTAGTCACTTTTACTCTCTCTCTTCCTTTATTTTGCTTGCATAACTTGTGTGTTTCACTTTCTTGTTTCTAGTCTGTTTAGTTTTTATACTTTGCTTTGTTTAACATGTTTTTATTTGTTTATTTTCAGTTTTGCTTTATTCAATTTTTCATAAAAATAAAAAAAAAATTTGAAAAATCAGAAAAATACAAAAACAGTGTGTGTTTTGTGTACATTGATACTTGTGTACCTTAGATGCCCATTGAAACAAAGTTTTCTAAACTTTGGATCTTTTGTAGCTTACATGAGCATCTCAATACAAAACTAAGCAAGTGAACTTTGTGGCTCGTGTTTGTGATGAGTAAGTAATCTCTTGTACTTAATACTCGTATAACTCTTTTTAATGGAAAAGGCTAGAAAATCCTAAGAGAAAAGTATAAATAACCATCTCACCACTGTTGCCCGCCAATCATGACAATGACATCTGTATGCTTTGGCATAGCAAAAGTGCAACGTCAAACGCTTAACATAATTAGGTATTTCTTTTCTCTCTCTTATATGCCCATGCATGATCTACTTAACAAAAGAAAATTATGAACAGAAAAATAAAAGAAAAAAGAATCAAAATGCTTTATATATGATTGCAAGCAAGTCTTCTAGGAGATGTGAGAGTTATAGGATGTATCTCGAAAGTGATAGTCCCCATCAAGCAGTCATAATTGTGTGTGAGTTGAATTGATTTTCTCATATCTCAAATCGTCATAACATGTAGACGCTCATGCAATCTTGTGTCGTTTTTCACACACAACACACAAATTCTTTGCTACTTTTGATACATGTGCAGGTACAATGTGATTTGGGCATCACAAGGAACACATGTGTTAATGTATGCTCACTAAACTGTCTTGACTTGTTTTTGTAATATAAAATTTGTTACACTTGTTTAGTGTGTGTGTGTGTGTGTGTGTGTGTGTGTGTGTGTGTGTTTTAATCTAAATGCTTGACATTTTTCTTATTGTGAGATGTTTTTGAGAGCTTAAAATGTTGATTAAATCTTTGGTTGAGTAGCATGCTTGATTGCATTCATTTCTGTGTTTTTCTCTTCTTTGAAAAATTGTTTTTGCACATCTCGACACCTTCTTGAAACCTCTTAACAGCTAAGTGCCTGTTTGGATTTTTTTTTTTTTGATCACTCATCACTCCTCACTCAATTTTCATCACTCATCACTCCTCACTCAATTTTCGTCACTCATCACTTATCACTCATCACTCAAAATACCTTAATTTTCAAACACACCATCACTCACTTTTCCATTACTTTAAAAAAAAAAAAACAAACAAACAAACAAACAAACAAACCGCAAAAGTCAAAAAAAATGCGGCTACAAACAGTGGCCAGGTTTGTTTAAAAAAAAAAAAACCCAAAAGTCAACAAAAGTGGCTGAACAGTGTAAAAATTGTTGGTTTAATTACAAAAATGCCATTGAGTTCTGAGTTATGGAAACTGAAACAAAAAAATGTGTTTTCAGTTTTCATAACTCATCACTCAAAAATCAGGGAATTGAGTTATGGAAACAGAGTTATGGTGTTCCCAAACGGACGTTGAGTTATCAGTCCCACCATTTTTGAGTTATGAGTTATGAAAACAGAGTTATGAGTTATGGAAACACAAAATCCAAATAGCCCCTAAGCTATCTATCAAGACCTTTGATCTTCCTTTCTTAACAGAAGTTAACGCAATCTCGATCTATCGAAGTTTTTGAGAATTTGTCTCGATAGCTTCTCGATAAATTCTCAATCCATCGAGAAAGTTTTTGTTTGCTTGACAGATGCTTGATAGCACTTCGATGCATCAAGGTTTCTTTGCTGTAAATAGCTCTTGATAGCACCTCAACAGATAAATCTGTTGAGAATTAGTACTCGATAGCTCTCGATAGCTCTCGATCCATCAAGCTTCGTGTTTTCTATATAAAGTCTAAGCGCATTTTTTCTCTCATTTCTCTCCGATTTCTCTTGATAGAAAAACTCTTTTCTCTCTCCCAAACACTTCTCACTCAAACTCTTCATCTTCCCCACTTAGACTTCTGCCTAATCGTTGCATTTTCCCTTTGGTATGATCTCTTTTCTCACAATAATCATGCATTTCATACTTTTTGGCCTAAACTTTTGGGGTTTTTGAAAATTTTTGGGGTTTTTCAAAATTGATGAAATGTTTGAGAAATTTTTGGGTTGGGTTTTGTTTAAATGATCTTATATGCTCATGCATTGTATCACATTTACATTTCCACAATGTTTCATGCATTATAGATGTGTGTTTTCTATGTTGAAATCTTGTGTCTTGGTAGGATTGGATTGGGCTATGCCCATGATGTTTTTATTGTTGCATGTCACATGTTCATGCATTTTTTATATATACGTACCTCTCTTTTCTATCTTATTGATATTGGTATTGTTTGGTACTCTTCTGCTTATCTCTCTCTCTCTCTCTCTCTCTCTCTCTCTCTCTCTCTCTCTCTCTCTCTCTCAGTTAGTCTGCGCATGGCACCCAAGCGCAAGTCTGCTCTGTCCTAGAACCCTTTTCATTCTGGGGCATTGTCTTCTTCTGATCCTACTTATTCTCATGTTAGGTTCCGTGATGATAAATGCCATCAGGACTTTTTGGAGAACTTTTCTAGACGCGGCATTCATTTGGAATGCCAAGTCGTCCTTTCAGATTTTTCCGATACTGACCTACCCACTGTCATTCACAGTAGGGTTTGGGTGTCCCTTTGTGACATCCCGGTCACTTGTCCCTCCGTGATCATACAAGAGTTTTACTCCAATATGTACAGATTTGATTACTCCGTACCTCATTTCTTCACTCGCGTTCGAGGTACGCGTATTGTAGTCACTTCGGATCTTATATCCGAGGTGCTACACATTCCGAGGGTAGAGTTTGCTGACTACCCCGGCTGTCATTGTCTTAAGACTGTGTCTAAAGATGAACTCATGTCTCTATTTTGTGAGATACCTTCATCTTGGGGTGAACGTCAAAACACCTCTTGCTCAAGCTTTGCAAAAGGTCCGAGGTTCCTAGATATGGCGATGACATTTGATTTACATCCCTTGTCTCACTATAATTTGATTACTGAGCCTCGAGCTCGATTTTTGTTATCCCTCCTTAAGAGGCTTACCATAGATTTTCCCTCTCATTTCATACCCTTCTTTATAGATGTCTATAAGGATACGACGACCAGTGATAAGCTTATCTTTCCTTCTGCTATCACGAGGATCCTTCGCCACTTCTCTGTCTCCTATCCCAAGTCTCCTCACTTCTCCGTTTTATGTGCATTAGTGCGGCAACCATTAGATGGAACGAGGCCCAACTTTGACTGAAGCAACCATGGACCGAGACGACGACTCCTTTAGCTTATTCTGCTCCATCCACCTCCGCACCTTCTTCTTTGAGTGGTGGTGTGATGTTAGCGACCATTATGGCATAGTTTGATCGCATGAATGCTCATCTTGACACTCTCAATGATGAGTTGTGAATGTTCAAATAGTGTAAAAAACAACTAGAACGTTGAGACCCCCAAATTACAAATCACCAATTCAAGCTTAATATCAAACAATGTATGTGCAGAAAATGAACATAAGCTTATAATAGAATTGATAGATAATCTAAATCAAATAAAAGCACATCCACATCAGAAATTAAATGTCAAAGATTAAGAGAAGAGAGATGCAAACACAAGGACAACACAACGATGTGTTATCGAAAAGGAAACCAAAGCTCTTGGCGTAAAACCTCTCCGTCGCCCTCCAAGTGGTTAATAATCCACTAAAGAATGAAGTTGAGATACATGAACAGCAGAAGACCCTCCAAGCCTAATCTACCCAGTGTACCTAAGCCCTCCAAGCTTCTTGCTCCAACGAGGTTACGCAGAACTTTTGTCTTCTTTAGCTTACCAGATTCCGCTATAGCCCATAGCATCAACCAATATCAATTGCTCCTTTTCTAACTGCTTCCCAAGCACCAAATAGCCGTCTCACAGATATGGGTAAAGTGAGAAAAGGATTTGGGTAATGTACCTTTCAAAGATCTAACAATGGAGAGGGTGAGAGTAGAGGAATTTAAAGAGTCACTATGTAAAGATTGTGAATGAATCAATCTTGTTTTTCTCTAAGGTTTCTCTCTCAAAATTCTCTCTGGAAGCTCTTTACATTTCGTGGGTATGAGGGGTATTTATACTAGAGTGAGAATGGAATGCGAAGAGTCAGTTTTTCCAAAACAGAGCTGGCTAACAACTTGGCCTCGCGACTTAACTGAGTTGCGAGTTCAAGCCGCAAGCTAACTGAATGGCCAGTCTAGACGTTTTGTCCTGTAGTGCTACAGCTAGCATGACGGTTCAGCTTTTTTGCATGCTTTACTCGTGTGCTTCTTCTGGCGGCTTGCCAGTCGCGAGCCAATCGCAAGATCTAGTCGCGAGTCCCTACTTCACTACACAGTCTTGAGCATTTCTTCACACTTTCTCACACACTACCCTTACATGATTCCCACCTAAATACAAGGTTTCTAAGTACTAAAATACAAAAAAAATTTAGCACGGAATAAAGACAACAAAATAGTTGATTAATTTCAACCTTACAAGTTGTGTTATATAAACACCCATGTCAGTCGTATTGCCACGACGTCAGGCTCGCATGGGTGGCTTCATGGCATCTCCATCTCCTTCACCTTCTCTAGAGGCTTCCAAGGATAAGGATGATGATGATGGTTTCAGTAGTGATGCTGATGCTATCGAGGATAAGGATGCTAGCTCTTCCGGTGACGAGGAGATGACTTTTTTTCAGTGACTTGCCCTTTGTCATTCGTGACAAAAAGGAGGAGTAATTTTAAGTATGAGAGTAGTCATATACTTAGGGAGAGAGTTAGTATAGGAGATTATTTTTGTTAGGGGGAGTGTTTATCTTATGAGGGATGTAATGAGGACTTTTTGTATCTTTTCTTTTCTTTCTATTTTAGATACATTATTCTTACATTGTAATAGCAAACCTTGTATTTATATTTATATATATATATATATTGTCAGTTCGTTTAGACCCCTTAACCCAACAGATTAACCTAGAGAATTAGCCAAGTGATTAACTTAGGTAATTTAATTAAAACTAGGTTAACACAAATATAACAAAAATAACAAAGCAGCGGAAAATAAATAACACAAAGATCTGATGACCCAGGAAACCACACCGGTAAAAACCTGGGGAGGATTTGACCTAGCTATCCTCAAGGTAAACTGAATCCACTATGAAAGAATCGAAGTTTACACAATAGACTTAGACCACTAACGTCTTATTGCTACCCAAGTGTAGGAAACTTACTACCATGACCCCATGATAGCTCCGAGATCCACGGACTCCTTCTTTCCGGAATTCTTCAACAAATCCACAAGCGCACCTGCTTGTATATCTTTGTGTTCTCTTGATTCTGCAACTGTAACGATCTACACAACTCTTGACATAAATCTCAAGTTTGTAAACCCTAAGTGTAAGTGAAGGTAAACTCCTCTAGATCTCACAAAGAGATTCACAAACACAGCAAAACAGAACTCTCAAAACGTGGCTAGGGTTTTCCCTTTTATACTTAGGGCAAACATAAAACCCTATACATTAAAACGGGCTTGGGCTGAGTTGGAATTTTCTGCAGAAAAACGTTCTGCACGATTTTCGATCGATCGAGTCTAATTTTCGATCGATCGAGTCATACAGAAAGTGAACAGTACTTCTGCATAAAAACTCGATTCCAACTTTACAATTAAACCCATACTTTGAGCAAGTCTAACACACGACTTAACATTGTTTTGATCATGGTTTGCCAACATACAAATTGAAGTTCTAAATACATTAGTTCCTAATCTTTAGAACCTAACAAACTCCCCCTTTGGCAATCCGCGACAAAACACAGACTTAACAAAAAGCTCAAAGTTACAAATTGAAATAGCCCATTACAATAAAATAGCCACTTAACAATTCAACCTAAACTACTATCTAACAGTTGCAAGGTAGACAGCAGCTCGACTGAAAGCAACCTGTATATTCCTGTAACACTTAACAAACACATAAACGCATGTGTGGAAAAAAAAACAGGAAATACATAAATAAAAATTTCTTAATTTCACATGACACAAAATAAAGACATATATCATGAATAACATCATCAATATAAATCAATAAGCTGAGTAGTAGCATAGTGAAATAAGAAACATATACACACAAATGTATCTCAACAAAATAAATCTCCTAAACAAGAGCTAAAAATGAGAATACACAGTGAAGCATCTAGATACAATCTAATAACTCCACAAGCTCCGCAGTATCACTACCAAGTAAACAAAAAAACTCCCCCTAAATTGTAAATCTCCACAAAAATCTCCTAGATACATGAACTATGTACTCCCCCTTTTTGTGACGAATTGCCAAAGGGCACTCACTCATCATCAAAAGGTGGAGGAGGAGATCGACGAGAGCTCGCCAAATCCGCTCGTAACGCACGTAGCTCATCAAGGATGTCCACCAAAAGCTGACCATGAGCCGCCTGAACGGTCACGACAGTATCAAGAGTCCGACGAAGGTCAGAAACCTCATCAAACGGCGGAGGAACATTAGCAGCAGCAGCAGCAACAGCAGGATCAGAAGAAGTCCCAGCTGCATGAGTATCTGTACAAGAAGAAGGAGGTGGAGTGACATCGGAAGGTTCTACCCTAGCACGCTTAGAGCTAGCTCGAAGTTGAGCAGCCCTTTGCCTCAAAAAGGTAGCACCGATAGGAGCAACAACATGAACAGGCTCAGAAGCAGGATACTCACCAAAACCAAGAAAAAGGAGAATCCTATGAATGAAAACAGGGAAAAACAAAGCATGAGCCGTAGAACTAGACCGATGAACCTCGTTCAAAGAACGAAGGAACAGATGCGGAAAACTGATAGGAGCATCAGTGACCAAAGCATACAAAAAGACACACCTCTCAAGAGGAATGGTGTGGACATGCGAAATAGACCACAAAGAATGACACGCTATCCTAAAGAAAAGATAGTGCAGCTCAGACAGCTCAGCAGAAGTGATCCGAGGATCAGAACCCCACTGGATAGAAGACCCAGTGATGTAGGACAGGACGTCATCAAGGGGAGGCGACTCCTCGTAAGGAAAAACGGGATGGTCCACAATGGGCACCCCAAGAGCATCAGACACCACCGAAGGGGTAATGCGATACTCCACACCACGTAACCACACCTTAACCAAGGTGTCGTTATCATAGACATGAATAGAGAGATTCGAATAGAATTCTCTAATCAAGGTGGCAGGAGGAGGAGAATGCTCATACTCGAGCAAAGGTAACCAACCCCGACGCTCAAAGTTACGACGCACCTCAGGATCCAGCTCATCTAAGATAACCCTACGCTCAGCCCAAATCTGATGCCTAAGGTTCAAAGTCTCATAAGTGACTTGGTTTGACTCACTAGGGAACCTCTCAGTGTCAAAGGAAGGAGAAGGATCAGAAGTCCTATGGGCTCTAGTTTTCCTAGGCATAGTACTAAGGAAAAGATAGACACAGAGAGAAAAGAGCAAAAACAATACCAAGAGCAGACTGCAAGTTAGCACAGAAAAAAATAGAATATAAAAATTCTATATATGATGCATGAGCATGAACATAACATGATGCATGTACTAAAGCAGTGACATGTTCAATTGTGATCCAAATTAATAAAATTGGCTTGAGCATTCGATATTCATCAAAAATACCCAATTTGAAAAACCCTAATTTTCAAAACACAACAAATTGATAAATTGATCAACACAATATTCAATTAACTCAATATAATGATCAAATTAATCAATCCAACAAGCCAATTTCATCAATTTCAATCCAATTGAACAAAAACCCCAAATTTGCTCAAATTCAAGCCCTAGAATATCAAATTTCCTTCAAACCACCAAAATAATCCAATTAAACCACATGATGTGTTTAGACAAGGTGTTCCCACAAAAACCCATAAAGATTTTGAGAAAGAATCATTCAAAAACAACCCCAAAAATAGAAAATTCCTAAATGCCAAAATTACCCAAATATGCATGAAAAAATGCATGAAAATAGAAAATAAATGCAAAAGGAAGGGTATAAGGGACTTACCAGCTGAGGGAGAGAGAGAATGTGCAAAAGATTCGGAGGAAAACGACAAAATCTCTCAAAAACTCTTTGACCGGTTGGTAGGAGACAAAAAAGGAGGTTTGAAAAGTTTTGAACAAGTGAATAGACATTTGAAAAACTCCCCTTTTTTAAAACAGCCGGCACGATTTTCGATCGATCGAATATTACATTCGATCGGTCGAAAACTGATTCGATTGATCCAAAAACAGCTTGGATCGATCGATTCAACCAGAGAATTTTCTGAACGTTTTAAAACATTTTCGATCGGTCGAAAGTCAGTCTCGATCGATCGAAATTCTGGAAAAAACATATTTTTGAAAAACCAAACATTTTAGATCAAAAACTCCTCAAAGCAATAGATTTTAAAAATCAAATGCATGAGTATGAGATGAGATGTTTTCCAAAAACACATGTATTCAATCCAGATTTCCCAAAGCATAATTTTCTCTCAATATACCCAAAAACAAACAACAAACAAGCAAACATGTTTTGCATCAAATTCCCAAAATTCTCAAACTTCTCAAACATGGTTGGTCAGGCCAAAAACACACACAATATCATGTACACAATTCTAGCAAAGAATAACTTGTGTAGTGTATGCAACTAGCAAAAACTTGAGAAACATGTGAGGTGATATACACATAGAGATCAATCACAATTTCTACAAAATCCATCACATGAATTTGAAAGAGACTATCCCTTAAAGAGTTACATCCTATAACTCCCACATCTCCTAGAATAAGAGCTTGCAATCATGTAAGTTTCTTGATTTGCCTCATTATTCAAATTTATTTATTAGAAACTTAATAAAAGCCGGGATAATGTACACACCAATTTTATTTAGAATTTGTGAGATTATTATAGCCCAATAATGTACACACCAATTTTAATTAGAGGCTACACCTTATGTTCTTTTTGTACATGTGCTACACTTTCTCGAGCACAAAATCTTATGATATGCACTAAGGTGTTCATGATTGGCTAATAAACAGTGGTGAGATGGTTATTTATGCCTTTCTCAAAAAGTTCAAGTCCAACAATCAAAGACATAAGACTTCAAGATCAAGATCATGTGATCAACAAATATAGCATCTTCCCACACAACATGCACAACAAGACTTTAGCTAGTAAAGTGCAATAAAAATAAGTGCATCAAAGCTAAACAAGGTACATACATATGATATGTAATTTTGATTGACCAACCTTGTCTTCAAATTCAAGGAAAAATAGCAAAACACAATTTGCAAAAAAATTTTTTTTTTTTTTTTTTATATTTAAACAAAAACAACAAACATCCTAGAATGAAATGCATGAATGTAATGCAATGCAAATCCTAGAAACAAAGGTCACAAAAGATTGAGCAATGAAGCACAAGGACCATGTCAGACAGACTCAATTAGATTGAGCCTTTTGCATCCAAGACTTCTTAGATGCAACTCTTGCATTGGAGTTATGATTCACATCAGAATTCTGAGCAACTCCAGGATTGGAATAAAGGTTTAACGCCTTTACCAATTCACCAATAAGTACCATAGGATCATGTGCTTGAGGCACAGGTACTTTAGTTTTATTTGCTCGCTTCGCAGCTTGCAACTTAAAACAATTTGGACGTATGTGTCCAGGTTTTCCACAAAAATGACAAACCCATGCAGGCTTATCATGCAATTTGCCCTTAGTAGAAGTAGACGCTCTAGAATGAGAAGCATAAAGATCAACCCTAATCTTTCTAGGTGGAGGAACATTAACAGGTTTGACAGGTTCACTCACCGAGGGTTTAACAATCTCACTCTTAGGAGGTTCAGAAGAAGGAACAAATTTAGTGGAAGAAGATTTAAGCACAGAAATACTTTCCTCATAACCTAAACCAGTTTTATCAGAAGGAGACTTTTGAATACTCAACATGTGATCAAGTTTGGAGCTTGCAGACCTATTAGTTTGTTCTTTAGCAACAGATAAATCAAGTTCCAAACATTTGACTTTATCAAGTAAGAGCATGTTCTCAGTTTTCACATTATTCAAAAGCTCATTTGCATCAAACAATTTAACAAGTAAATTTTTCTTTTCAAGTTCAAGAGATGCAATTTTCTTCAAGCCTAACTCAACATTCATGGCATCCTTTGCAGCAACTTTGCAAAGTTTATTGTAGGCTTCCTGTAAATCTGCATCCTCAGAGAGTTCCCCATCAGAAGGGTTCTCTTCAACAGATATGCTTTCATTGACTACAGTGGTAGCAGTGAAAGCAATGAAGTTTCCATCCTCATCACTGGCGGATTCATTGTCGGAAACTTCGTCATCACTAAGGGTTACAGCCATAGCCTTACCCTTAGACCTTAAATAAGTAGGACATTCAGACTTTAAATGACCATACCCTTGACAACCATAACATTGTTGTCCCAAAGCATTATTAGAAGATTGACCTACTTTCTCCTTAGGTTTCTCAAGGTTATTAACCTTAGTGGGTTCATTCTTCCTAAAATTTTTAGGTTCAACAGTGTTCTTGCCTCTTGCCCTTCTGTTACTATTTTTCAGAAAGTTTCTAAAGTTCTTGGCAAGATAGGCAATCTCTGTAGCAGAGAGATCATCATCAAATCCACCATCATCAACATCATCAACAGACTTAAGAGCCATTGATTTGGATTTGTTAGTCTTGGGGAGGTCTAACTCATAGGACTGAAGAGATCCTACAAGCTCATCCACAGTGATGGAGTCCACATCCTTACTCTCAGTGATGGCAGTCACTTTGGGTCTAAAATCTTCAGTCAAAGATCTAAGAATCTTCCTAACAATTTTAGGTTGATCATAGATTTCACCCAAATTATAAGCAGAATTAACAATATCATTCAATTTAGCATAGAACTCATCAAAAGATTCATCATCATTCATTCTTATGCTTTCAAATCTAGAAGTTAATTGCTGCAACTTATTAATTTTAACTGTCTTCGTGCCTTCATGCACAGTCTGGAGGATTTTCCAAGCAGTATGAGCAACCTCAACATTAGAGATTCTCTTAAATTCCTCCATGGAAACAGCATTAAAAATAGCATTCATGGCTTTGCTATTAAAAGCGGCTGCCTCCTTTTGAGAAGTTTGCCACTCACTCACAGGAGTAGTGGGCTTCTCCCATCCGTATTCAACGGAATTCCAAACTCTCTCATCTATGGATTTCAGGAAGGCTTTCATCCTTACTTTCCAATATGCATAGTTGTTTCCATCAAAGTGAGGTGGAACAACAAGAGAGTGTCCGTGTTCCATGACAACAGGGGTCAAGGATCAGCTTAAAGATCAAAGGATCAAACAAAAAAGCTACCCGCTCTGATACCACTTGTCAGTTCGTTTAGACCCCTTAACCCAACAGATTAACCTAGAGAATTAGCCAAGTGATTAACTTAGGTAATTTAATTAAAACTAGGTTAACACAAATATAACAAAAATAACAAAGCAGCGGAAAATAAATAACACAAAGATCTGATGACCCAGGAAACCACACCGGTAAAAACCTGGGGAGGATTTGACCTAGCTATCCTCAAGGTAAACTGAATCCACTATGAAAGAATCGAAGTTTACACAATAGACTTAGACCACTAACGTCTTATTGCTACCCAAGTGTAGGAAACTTACTACCATGACCCCATGATAGCTCCGAGATCCACGGACTCCTTCTTTCCGGAATTCTTCAACAAATCCACAAGCGCACCTGCTTGTATATTTTTGTGTTCTCTTGATTCTGCAACTGTAACGATCTACACAACTCTTGACATAAATCTCAAGTTTGTAAACCCTAAGTGTAAGTGAAGGTAAACACCTCTAGATCTCACAAAGAGATTCACAAACACAGCAAAACAGAACTCTCAAAACGTGGCTAGGGTTTTCCCTTTTATACTTAGGGCAAACATAAAACCCTATACATTAAAATGGGCTTGGGCTGAGTTGGAATTTTCTGCAGAGAAACGTTCTGCACGATTTTCGATCGATCGAGTCTAATTTTCGATCGATCGAGTCATACAGAAAGTGAACAGTACTTCTGCATAAAAACTCGATTCCAACTTTACAATTAAACCCATACTTTGAGCAAGTCTAACACACGACTTAACATTGTTTTGATCATGGTTTGCCAACATACAAATTGAAGTTCTAAATACATTAGTTCCTAATCTTTAGAACCTAACATATATATATATATATTGATGAGGTTGTTATTACAGTTTCACCTATCTCTTCATATGTTGTTTCTTTTCTCTCTTTATGCACATGCTTCTTATTTATTGTATGCAATATTTTATTTCTGTTTCACACTAAGATGCCGTAATGAGTTTTGTTTAAAGTGTTTAAAAAATACAGGTTGTCAAAGTCTATCTTGCCATGAACTCTATTCTTGCAAATTTTTTCAAGAGTTTGTGCTATGATTAGATTTTATTGTATTCAATAAGTGAGTATGAGTTGAGTGATTTATGACTTCTCTCATATTTTCATTTGTTTGTTGTGGTTTTGTCACGGATTGCCAAAGAGGGAGATTGTTAGGACATATGTGAATCATGTTAAGAACATATGTCATTTAGAATTGACTAATCCTTTGACAAAACATACTTTACTTGTAATTTGGTACATCAAGGATTTGTTTAATACTTCAAGGAACAAGAGTTCAAGTCCAAGTATTGAAGCCATGCAAATCTGTCCAAGAAACAAGTGAAGAAGTGTTGGTTTTTAAAGCTCGACAGATGTATCTATCGAAAATTACGAAAATCAGTTTTTCAGATTTGATTTCATGCATATCCATGTATATTTGTATAGGGTTTCTTTTCTCACAACCCTAGACATATATAAAGATTGTTTTAAAGGCTGTCTCACTTGATGCAAATGTTTCATTCAAGCATATTGTGACCCCAGACATGTGCCCTAGTTCATCTTTCTTTTGAAGAAGCTATTGTGTTTGTACGCCGTAGGATTTTGTAACCAAAGAGCTTCTTGGTCTTCATCGTGTGGATGAACTAAAAAATTTTGCAGCCAACATCCTTCTCAAGTTGGTGTGTTAGTCACATACTTAGATTCACACATCGATTGGTTAGTCACGTATTGGGAGTCGTGCATTGAAAATGAGAGATTGTTACTATAGAACAAGTCCAATGTGTATTGGGGTAAGAGTTCAACTGTAGGTTGGTATAAGATACTAGAATTCCTTTACTTGTCCCGCTTATTTTAATAATAGTGGATTCTCAAGAGTGGTGACCTTAAATTCACCCGATGGGGTTTTTGCCTTGGAGGTTTTCCCTATTTGTAAACAAATTATTGTGAAAAATTTAATTTCTACTTCATTTAGTTATTTTGTGATTTGTTTGTGCTACCACGTGCTATTGCATGTTAATTGAATTAGTTAATTAACTTGGCTAATTAATTGGTTAATTTATCACAAGAGGTCAATACATTCTTGGCCTATCACCTTGGGATTTGAGAAATACTAGTAGTTGGTCCGGTGATATAGGCTTTACTTCGGGTCATTATTTGAGCACTAATCGGATAGTCCCTTGTCACCATGGAAAGACCACACGAAAACTTCAGCCTTGTTCATGCTATGAAAGCCATGATGAGACTTGGGAATGGCAAGACTGTTCTTGAATTCCTCTTGGTGATGCATTTGGTGAAGAGGTAGTAAATGTGACTGCATATGTCGATCTTCTTATTTGTAAGAGATCATACAGAAAAACAGCTCTCGGTCCTGACAATGTGGTCACGTTCTTCACCAGGTAAAGGTTATGGAGCATTATATAGGCCAATGTCCTCATCTCCGGGGTGAAAGGAACTGTGTTCAACACCTTCTTTTTAAGATTACCATCGAGGAGTTCCGCAATTGGCTCAAGAGAGTCCAATCTATCATCATATTGGATAAAGGATTGTTGAGTCAATGGATGAACTTCCAATATTTCTTGAATAGATTCCCTCGTGACATAAAATTCTCTCCCCCTCACCCAACAATTTATCCCCTCCCCTTCCATAAGAGCATTTGCAAAGAATTCCCTTATGATTTTGGGAAAGACATTCCCACTAGGGTTCAGCAACTTTGTCCATGTCCTCTCTTTGAACACTTCCGAAATAAAAGTGTTTTCAAGGGTCTTCATATTTACAACCCTTTCCATGATGATTGGGGCCTTTTTGTAAAAGTTGTTGTAGGCCATATCTGCCTCAACACTTTGGAAGTTTTCTGAATCAATGCTTGGGCGCTTCAATGACTTCTTTGAGGCTCCTTGCTTAATAGGAGACATCTGCACAAACATTCACAAACACAAAGAGACAAGTACAAAACACAAAACAAAAACACAAACTAGATTAGTATCAAGTTAGTCCATAAATAAACCACAAATTCCTAAAAAGAACATAAACAACATCACATGATCATATTGTAAGTGCTAAATACGTAACAATACTTATCTAGCATGAGTGATATGCAAAACATGATAAGTGAACAAGGGTGTGCACCAAGTGTGCATGTGGTGTGCATATGTGATACATGATCAAGGCATGACTAAGCACATTAGGGTCAAAGTATGTAAAACACACAACCAATGATCAAAACATGATAAACATGCATAATCATGGTAATCCCCAAAGTTTGGTACTCATCAGAATCTAAAACAACATCAAAATGCCATTTGGGCATTTTAGCAAACACCTAGTATGCACAAACACAACTAACATGTAAACAATGCATGAACATGTGTAAAACTTGCCTAAATACATGTTGAAATGCCATATGGGGCTAACACAATCACAATCAAAGCAAATGGGATAAAGCCCAATGTAGAAAATCAATTTTTTTTTTTCACAAAACTAAGTTTTTCTTAACCCTTTCAAAAATAAACCCAACTCATGAAAATCTAAGACTTAATCTAAGGAAATAAAGAGAAAAGAATGATGAAACTTACCTTAGAGAAGACTTAGAGTAGATTGCACTTGAGATTTTGTTGGGTTTTTGAGAGAAACTTGGTTTAGGGTTGAGAGAGGCTCGAGGGAGGCAAAGGGTGTGAGTTTGAAAAACTGTCATGTTCAGCCCTTTAAAAACTGAAAACATGCGTTTTTCACAGGTTAATTTCTCGCGAAGTTACTCGCGAAAAATGCCATTGAAGTACATAAACTTTTCGTGGGTAAAATTATCTCGCGAGACAGTAGAGAAAGTTTTTGTCTGAAATTTTGGTGTTTTCATTTTTGCCATCCTTATTTTCGTGGGAAAAGCTTACTCGTGAAACTTCTCGTGGAAATGCCTCTGAAGGAGTTTTTGTTAAAAACATGAAATAAGCAATATGAACAAAAACTCTAAACACAAAAGCATAAAAACACTTTCAAATACATATAAAATACTCAAAAATCTTTTTTGGGTTTGATCGACAAGCAATTGAGTATACACATCAAATTTGAACACGTACAATTACACAAATAAAATAAACATTCGTTGAACAATAGACTTGTGTGTTGTGTGTGTGGATCAGGTATGAACTAGTCCATAGTCTAGTATGAAGCTTCAATGACCAATTCAATCAAGTCATACACGACTAGTACGAAGTCAAGTGACCTATCTCACTTGTAGAAATGAACATATATGACTCCTCTCCAATGTGATTACACTTGATTGAAAGCTTTTTGTTTTGCTTCCATTTTACACTTTTGATCAAAATAACTCAAAATTTTTAAGACTCAGTGCCATAAACATTTTGAATGAACTTAGACAATTTAGCCTTTGGCTTTGGCACCATACAATTTGTACAAATCACTTTCCCTTTTTCCTACTTGAATACTAGTATGTGCGATGACTTTTTCAGCTCAAAATTCTCTTTTCAAGATTGACATTTGTAAAGCTTTTGAAAAAAAAAATGTGAGGAAATATATAGGCACAAGTCTACGCATGTATCAAGATCAAGCAAGTCTATTGACCAATCATTCATGACAAGCTTGAAGATCTATTTACAACAATCAAACGTAGATTTCTAGATTTCGCTGACACTTAGATAATGTGCATACGTAACAAGCTAGGCTCATAAATGCACTACGCCATTAGTACGAAGGTACTAGGCCAAACTCACATGTAATATACATAACTCAAGCAATCAAAATTTTTGAAGATTTTTCAATTTTTATGAGTTTTTGAATTTTTCAACACACTCAAAAATAGAACAATAAAGTAAGATCAACAAAAACAGGAAGTACAAAATAAACTTGAAAAAGAAAACATGCTAGATGAAAACATAAATGAACAACCAACCAAAGTCACAACATATAGAAAGAATTGATGCATGGACATAGTTGAATGCTTATGCATGTTTACCCTTCTTCACCCACACGGCACATGCATTTGGGGTGTATCCTTATAGGATTGGGTACTTGAGTTGTGATTCTTAAACCTTTGGGTGAAGTTTTCCAAACAAGAAGTGATGATATCTATCATCTTCATCACATCACCAATACCGGGATCGACTTCTCGTTCTTTTGATTTCTTGGCATTCCAACTCCCCTTTCCTTGTCCCCTTAGCCTTTGAGAATCTGCCTTCTTCAATGCATGAAGTTTATAGCAATTAGGTCTTGTGTCTCTTCAGATTCCACAATAGAGGCAAAAGTGTTGAACTTGAGGACCTCTTTGAGACTTTAGAAAAGACTTCCCTTTAGCCTTAGGTTTGGTCACAAATGGATTCTGAGGTTTTATCACAACCTTTTGAGCAGTCCATTTGGCTTCTTCTCAACCTTCACATTCCCAACGCTAGGAGTCGCTACCATTGGTTCTTTGGCTTTAACAAAGTTCATCTCCTTAGAGACATTGGCACTTGAACTACTTTCTCCGATGTATCCTAAGCCGCTTTTGTCAGAAAAAGGCTTTTGATGTGCAAGCACCTCGTCAAGTTTCTTGGAGGAAACCCGCTCCACTTTGGCATTAACTTGAATCACTTCAAGCTCAAGGAACTTGGTCTTGGATAGGCTTCGGTTTGTTCTTCATTTAGCGCCTCAACTTCACACTTCGTTTCTTTGTACCTCATAAGTATGCTATTGTAGTCTTGTTCAGCTTTTTTCATTTTTCTAATGATTGCCTTAGCCACTCTTGCATACTCTCCGGTCTTCTCAAGAAGAGAATTATAGGATATTTGCAATCCCTTTGCTCCTTCATCTTCTTCATCGGATTCTTCCCCAATCCCCATAGACCTTACTTCGGTGTGCTCACCGAGTTCTTCCACTAGAAGGCTCAAATCTTCTGAAGAGTCCGTGGGTGCAATGGCCATAAATGCGGAGTAGTTTCCTTCTCCGTCACAACTTTCTTCCAAATCTGAATTAGAGCCGTCCGAGTCACTAAGGGTAGTTGCAAAAACTTTACCCTTTGCTTTCAAATACGTGGGGCATTCTTTCTTCACATTCTCATGCCTTTTGCACTGAAAGCACATGACCACTTGAGATGGAGAAGAATCTTTGGAATCCTTCTTCTTGTAGTCTTTCTTGTCCTTCTTGAAATTTGAGAATTTGGCCTTCTCAAAAGACTTCCCATCCCTTTTGAACTTTAAGAATTTACAAAAGTTCTTAGCAAAGTACACCACTTCCTTTTCAACCTCATCCTCATTCGAGGAGTCTTGAGCTTTCAATCTCTCATTAATTGTCTTGAGAGCAAGAGATTTGCTCTTCCTTTGTGATGGTAGAGATAGCTCATAAGTTTGAAAAGAACCGATGAGTTCTTAAATTTTAATCTCATCAAGGTCATTGCTCTCTTCGATGACAGTAACCTTCGCATGAAAGCTCTCTAGCAATGATCGTAGAATCTTCCTCACAATCTTAGGGTCCTCCGTCTTTTCTCCCAAGTTGAATTTGCCAATCACCACTTCATTTAGCATTCCATAAAATAAGTCGAATGGCTCGTCTTCACTTATCTTTAACTCCTCGAAGCGAGTGGTGAGCATTTGCAACTTGGTATCCTTCACCTTTTTGGTGCCTTCATCAGTAGCCTCCAAAATTTGCCACGCCTCCTTGGCAATTGTAACATAGGAGATCCTGTGAAACTCATCAGGTGAGACACTACAAAAAATAGCATTTAAAGCCTTGCTATTAGTATTAGGCACCATAAGCCGCCTTATCCCAAATGGATTTGGCAGCCTCTAGCTTAGTCCACCCTATCTCAATGGAATCCCAAACACTATCATCAATAGAACATAAAAATGCACGCATACGCACTTTCCAAAAGGCGTAATTGCTCCCATCAAAGTAGGGAGGTGCATTGAGGGATTGAGATCGATCCATCTCAAACGGGGTCTAGGATCACACTTAGGTAATGAAATCACCACCAGTGCACCTGCTCTGATACCAATTGAAAACTCGAAATTGTGTGAATACATAAGAGCTTGTTTAGACCCCCAATTAAAAGTTACAGCTCGGTTGCTTTTACTCTAACTTAAACTAAATTTAAAATAAGAGTAAATGCGAGCGAACAAACGATAAAACTACTCTAAGCCATATTCAACAGATATCAATAATAAAATGAAAGCTAAAAGAGTAGGGAAAAAGAATGCAAACACAAGATAACACCAAGACGTGTTATCGAAGAGAAAACCAAAGAACTTGGCAAAAAACCTTTCCGCCGCCCTCCAAGCAGTAAATCGATCCACTAGAGAATAAGTTGAAGTACACGAACAACAAAAGACCCTCCAGGCCTAGTCTACCTCATGTACTTGAGCCCTCTAAGCTCCTGCTACCAACTGACTTGACGAAGCCTTGTCTTTTCTAGCTTTCCCAGATCATGCAATTCAGCCCGATTGTATCTGCTAACAATTGGTTTCTTCCAATGCTTCCCAATAGCACCAAAACTTCACTTTACACTCAGATTAGGTATGGTAAGTGTTTGGGCTATCAATCTCTCAAGGATATGGATACGGAGAGGTAGGAATAGAGAAAAACCACAAAGGATTGTGTAGATTATTGTGGGTATGACAATCTCTAACTCTCAAGGATGATTTCTAGGGTTTTCTCTCTAAAAAGCACTCCTTACAATATGTGGGTAATGAGGGTATAAATAGTGTGGGTGAAGACATGGTAGAGCACATATGACAAAATAGTAAAATAGAATATTTTACGGGTATTTCGCGAGAAGGCCTTACCCGCGAATTACTCGCGAAAACCGGCTGTCATGACTCTTCGCATTCCAGTCACGTGCTCTGCACGTGGCTTACTTCGCGGGATAGCTTCTTGCGAATCTTCTCGCAAAATCCACTTGGTCTTCAATAAGAGGCTGAGTCTTCACACTCTCTCTCACGCACAACTTTTACAATAAAATCCCACATAAAATATAGGGTAAACATGATTGAACATAATTACAATCAAATTTAATGTGGAATTTAAACCAACACAAAATAGTTGTAAATAACAACTTTCCATTTTTAATAGGACCATTTGGATCCCATCAACAGCTAAAGTTCGTCGATCGGTAAAGTCCAAATTTCAAATCGTTACAAAATAGGCTCTTCAATGAGCGGTTGCTATTATCTTCCGCCGCCCGCTTGAGTTTTGCATTTGAAATCTGAATCATGTTCTAATCGTCAATCAATTTGAGGCACGCCCATGCTGTTTTATATTGACACATTTAAGTATTTAACATTCTGAGGTCATTTGCTTGTCTCTGAATTTCTTCTTTTTCAGTGAACATCAATCAAACCATATTATTTATAATATATTTTTTTTTTTTTGAGAAAATATTATTTCTAATACTAAATACATGTATCTTTACCTCTCGAATAGCAAATTTCCAACCCAAATTTCCAACCCCCATAGATAGGGTGGTGGTTGATAAGCCACCAGCATGAAAATGAATAGGTATATAAAACAAGGATGATAAGTCTAATCAGTCTTGGGAGACCTAAGCATGTTCCACGTGGGCACAAACCAGCTTTTTGAGTTAATGGACTTCTCTCTCTCTTTCTCTCTCTCTCTCTCTCTCTCTCTCTCTCAAAATTATTAAGTACTCCCGGAGTATCATAAATGTGTATTTTCTCCTCTCACATGAATGGTGAGTCCCACCATGAATTTAATTAGTAAGACCCACTATTCATATGAAAGGAGAAAATACGCATTATGGTACTCCGGTAATACATAATAATCTCTCTCTCTCTCTCTCTCTCTCTCTCTACACACACACACACCAAATGAAAATATAAACAAAGAATCATAAATTAACCATCTTTGAGTTAATAACGTACTATAGCTACCTAGTATTGTTGCTGAAACTTTCCTTTATGTGGGAATTCATTCGTGTTGTCACCTCCAATTTATCAATGCATTAATGCACTATTATTATCTATTAACTAATCCAATTTTTATTTGTCAAATTTTCTGATTAATAAAGTAAAGGAAGCATATCTAAAGGTCCAAACTGCTCCTTCTGATTTGATCAAAGTGATTACATGATTTCGCTAGCTAGCCTAAGTCCACAAAATAAAGTTTTAGGTGGCGACAGCTTTTATATTCTCAATTGTTTTTACAATGAACTCTAAAATAGGGTATAAACAGAGATAAAATTTACAATATGGGATTTTACAATATAATTGGACCACTTGGAGCATTAGACATTGTAAGTCACATAAAGTAAATTCGAAAATATCTTTAACAGGACAACTTAGATCCCATTCAGTGGCAGAGCCAAAAAAAAATTGCCAGAAGGGGCTACGCTAAATATAACAAAAAATTCATAGACTAAATTTTTATAAATTAACTTCAACTTGTGTCATGCTCCCTTTTATGAGACTGATATTATATACAGTTACTATAAAGTAAGCTTTATTAGCAATCTCTCTTTTCATATACACAATTAAAAAAACAATAACTGAAAATGCATTTTCAATCTTGGTAGGAATCTTCGTTTAGATAAGTTTCATGTTGAAAATATACATTTCATGGTTGTTCTAAAAACAAGAGCAAGTCCAAAGTCTAATTAATCTATCAACAAGTATATAAATTGTAGATTTTTTAGCTCTTACCAACCCTTATGATAATTCAAAAAAAAAAAAAAATGGTAGATGGTGAAGTGTAAATTATTATTTAGGAGCTGTTAAAAAAAAAGCCAAACAATTGCATAACGTATAAAATTTGTGTGCATTTCCTTAAAGGCAAAATATAAAGCGTCAACGTGAAGCAAGCAACACCCTTTTTTTTTTTTTTTCAAAAAACCTTTAATACTATAGAAAAAATAACTTTTTTATAACTATATATATTTTTCCTGAATCCTTATACATTATATTATATATTAGAACGTTCAGACTGTTTAGTACTCAGTAGCCATCAAAAAATTAAAAAAAAAAAAAAAAAAAAAGTACTGATAAGTAGCCATAAAATAGGCTCTTTTCAACCAATGGTTGATATTATCTTCGGCCCCCCTGACATACTTTTGCATCTAAATCATGTCTAAACATCTAGTCCTCAATCAATTTCAGGAACACCCCAATCTCCAGATACAATTGCAGTGATGTAAAGCCAGAGCAAAACAACAGAGTTTATAAGGAAAGAAAGGAAGGGAAGTTAAAATCAAACGGTGGCGTTTTACTAAAGTGACTGACACGTGAGATAGTTGGCGCGTGAGATTGTTTAAGTACTGTATAGTGTAGATACATGTACCATATAATTGCATTTAAGTCCATATCTTTCTTTCTTTTTTTACTTCCTAACTTCGTACAAAGTAGATACTAGACACTAGGCACTAGACAGGTCTGACAAATCTTCAAGAATTATTGTAAATTAGGACACTAAAGCATGTTTCATGTTTTTTGGTTTCCTAGTCGATGTCTTTAAAATTTTCGATTAGAGATTAATCACTGTTTATACTAAGTGAGCTCACAAAAGGATAAACAAGTCTGACAAATCTTCAAGAATTATTGTACTTTAGGACACTAAAGCATGTTTCATGTTTTTTGGTTTCCTATTGGATGTCTTTAAAGTTTTCAATTAGAGATTAATCACTGTTTACACCAAATGAGCTCACAAAAGGGTAAAGTGCTAGCCTAAGAAATTCTTTTCAAAGTGTAGGTAGCAAGACTCGAACTGGGGAGCACACCCAATTGAGCTAAGTACAAGCACCTTAAGACCGAGAGCCCAACCAACTCGGCCAACCCCCTAAGTTCATGTTCCATGTTTATCATTTTAGAGTGTATTCTTTAATATTCTCAACGCAAAATATAAACACAAGAAACATAAACCAACATCAAGAATTAATGGAATACTGCCTAGTATTGTTGTTGATACTTCCCTTTGCATGTGTGGGCATCAATTCGTATGCTCACATCCAATCTAGCTAGCAAGCCGCAAGCACTTTGCTGTAACTTTGATTGTTTGTTCTTAGCCCGATATAGATGTGAATTTATCTGGGCTTAATCTATTGTTTTCAATATTATGATTTTGCAAAATCATTATAGAGGAAAATAATTATATATTGTACATCATTAGTTTGTAGTCCTATATTGGGTTCTAGTTAATTCAGTTTGTAAAATATTTTGTTGTTGAATAAGGTTCGAATTCTGCCTACACGTGCCCAGTAACATTGCTTTCAAAATGGAGATAATCGTTTGGCATTTATCTTGGTCTTTGTATTTGCTTTTCTTGTCTGTCCTAACTTTTGGACGAGAGACTAGCTCATGTATAGACAACTCCTATTGCACATGTTGAAAACTTGAAATTAAGGGCTCATTTGGTTGGTGAGATAGAAAAGTGGTGGATATAAAATGGGAAAGGAATGAAAGAGTAGAAAGATATAAGAAATTTTAATTTTTTTCTTATTTTGTTTAGATGAAAAGGGTGAAAAACTCTTTTTTTTTTTTTTACTGAGAAAAAAAATGAAAAAATAGAAAATGTAATTTGTTTAAATTTACTCTTATCTCCTTATTTTATTATATATAAGAAATAATTTTTTTGTAATAAAATATTACTTTTTTATCAATTAAAATTAATAAAATAATAATATTTTATAAAAGTTAAAATATTGTACATAATATATTATTATACTATTTTTTCTCTTTGTTACTATATTTATTAAATTTTTATTAAAAAAAAAAAAATAGTAAACGTCGTCCAGAAGCTTGTGTTTTTTGTTGTATAGTTCAGGTGTTGGTTGTTTGTTCAAGTTAAGAACTCTGTGGTAATGTTTTGTTATGTCTTGTTGTTGTAAAGTTTTCTAGGACTGTTGTTGTGTCTTGTTGATGTAAAGTATTCTAGATCTTGTGAGGGATCTGTTTGTCTGCTTTAGTTTCTATTTTCTGTATCTATGGCCTGTAATATACTTTCATTCGATAAAATTCAACCTTTTAAGAGAGAGAGAGAGAACAAACCAAAAAAAAAAAAAAAAATGGAGGAAAATGAGTACTTTAAGGAAATGAGTAATCTTTTTCTTGGCTTCTTACTATTTGTGATTATGCAAGTAACTATCTTGAAAAAGATCATGTCTATCATTTATGTGTTCAAACAGTTCAGAAATTTGTGAAGTTCACAGCATATTTAAAGTAAGAATGAATGCAAATCACTCTGTATGACCAGTTTCCATCCTCAAATAACTTCAACAACCTGATGATGACTAGTACTCCTTGGGATCTTGGTTAGTTTGTAGGCCTTAACCTTTAGCACCATTGGTAATGTTGAGGACTGACAATTACTAACATATTTTGTTGTGATCCGATTGGCATTAGCATTTCCCTTATTTTTATTTGGATTTATTACTTAAACTATTTGTATTATGCACTAATCACAATAGGCTATTAACTTAGGCAATCAATTCTCATACACTTTATTGAAGGACATGCTTCTAGCAGGAATAAATCTAGGACCACAACTTGCCTATGTAGCAAGTTGTGGTTGGTGGAGAGGTGATGGTGGGTTCATGTGGGGACATCCCTCCACCAACCATAACTCGCCACATAGGCAAGTTGTCCCACAAGTTGTAGCAATAGGCTTACTCTTCTAGCAGGGATCGGAACAACATTAAGCACGGTGGAATGTGAAATGGCAGTGTTATTACACAACCCGAAAAAAGAGCAAAAGCCCAAGATGAACTTAAAGAAGTCCTAGGCAAGGATGGACATGTGTAAGAATCAGACATCTCAAAGTTCCATTATCTTCAAGTTATAGTGAAAGAAACATTTTGATTGCACAATCTAATGCCTTTTCCTGTTCCCCGTGAGGCTAAAACAAATGTAGAATTATGTGGCTTTATCGTGCCCAAAAATGCACAAATGCTGATAAATATGTGGGCAATGGGACTCAAGCATATGGCAAAACCCAAATTTATTTATGCCCGAAATGTTTTTAGTGCAAGATATTGACTTTCAAGACCGAGATTTTGAGTTAATTCCCTTTAGATCTGGAAGAAGGATATGTCTTGGATTGCCATTAGCTAACAGAATGGTGCATTTGATGTTAGCCTCTCTTGTTCGCTACTTTGCTTGGAAGCTCCCAAATGAGATGAGGCCAGAAGACATGGACATGGGTGAGATGTTTGGGCTTACCTTACATAGGGCAGTGCCCCTCCAAGTTATTCCCATCAAATCCAAGTAACTTTGATTGTTTGTTCCTAGTCCAATATGGATGTGAATTTGTCTATGTTTAATCCGATATCTTCAATATTAGGATTTTCCATAAGGATAATAGAGCAAAACAATTATATATCATACATCATTATTTTGAAGTTTTAAAATAGGTTCTACTTGGCTCAATTAGTAAAGTTTTGTTGTCACATAAGATTTGAATTCCACCTACACGTGACCAGTGGTCTTGCTTTCAAAATGGAGATAATCATTTAGCATTTAGCTTGGCCTTTGTATTTGGCTTTCTTGTCTGTCTGGACTTTTAGATGACAGAGTACCTCATATGGTTGATTCTTATTGGACATGATGAAATTAAAGATCGAGAGAAAACTAAAACAAAAAGTAAAAGAAAAAGAAAGAACGTAAAGAAATTACGTGATTTTACTTGACAACATGCATCTACATGATAAAGTCTTAGGTGGCTACATCTTTTCTAGTCTCAATTACATTTACAATTAACTCTAACCAGGTATAAACAGAGACTATAGCAATAAGGCAAACCAAAAATAGGCTTTACAGTATAATTGGAAAGGTCAGAACATCAGACATTTTTTTTTTTTTTTTTTTTTGAGAAGAAAGAGCATTAGACATACTTTATCAATAAAGCGAATACGAAAATGATTTTACAATATTATAATTGGACTACTCGAAGCAATAGACATACCTATTTTCTTTTCTTCTTTGTGAAAGCAATAGACATGTCTAATCTATACAAAATAGACTCTTAAACGAATGGGTGATATTATCTTCGGCCGCCCCGCTTGACTTTTGCATCCGAATCATATCCTAAACTTCTAAATTATAATCCTCAATCAATGACAGGGACACCTCCAGCTGCCTTATCTATCTATATATATATATATATATATATATATATATATATATATAAAAGCGCGAATACGCAAAATCACTGTAGTTACAGTGATTTTTTGGTTTCGTGAGGCGTTTTGTTTTTTTTTTTGTTTTTTTTTTTTTTTCCTTTTTTTGTTTTTTGCTTCGGCACTGTTCCTCAATGTAAATTACTTGCAGCATTTCGTGAGGCCTTTTTTTTTTTTTTTTTTTTTTTTTTTTTTTTTTTTTCAGAGTATTCCGTTTGTGTTTTTTTTTTCTTTTAAATGTTGTTGTGAGTTGACATTTATATTGTTATACTGACACAATAAATTTCACAATATTTTCACAATTATAGTTTCGTTAGTCACATTTTTTTTCCAGTAATTGGTTTGTGTTTTTTTTTTTTAATATTGATGTAAGCTGGCATTTATATTGTTATACTGACACAACAAATTTTTATTGCCGCTAGAATGCTTCGGCACTGTACATCCTAGGCCTGTCCACGGGTCGGTCCGGGTCAGGTTTGTGCCCAACCCGGAACCGACCCGATCACTTCGGGTCTCCAAAACATGGACCCGCCGCCGACCCGCCGACGGCAACGGTTCGGGTGGTCAGACGTCCAAATTTTCCGGTCGGTTTCCGGTCGGGCTCGGACTATGCAAATCACGCCGAATTTTTGCTGAAATTTGCTTATTTTTGCTTGATCTGACCAAATTTCGAAGAGATCTTGGCTGATCTCAACGAGATTAGGCCGAACTTGAAGAGTTCTTGGCAGATCTCAACGAGATCAGGCCCGATCTCGAAGAGATCCGGCGAGATCTCGATGGATCTCGAAGAGATCAAGCGAGATCTCGAAGAGATCAGCCCAGATCTCTATGAGATCTCGCCGGATCTCGACAGATCGGACAAAAAATCATACCGGCGAACACTTAATCGGCGGAGAAAGCAATTTCAGGGGTCTTTTCCGGTCGGGTCGGTTGAAATCGGTTTTTCATGCTCTAACCCGTCAACCGACCTGCCAGTCTCGGATTTTGGGATCGAAGATCCGTCTCCGACCGTCGCCAGCGTCGGGTCGGCCGGTTCTCAGGCCGGATCGGCCGGGTTGGGCGGGTGGGTCGGGTACCGGGTCTGGTTGGACAGCCCTAGTTCACCCAGTGTAAATCACTGTGCAGCACTGTAGCGGCAACAGTACCTTCGTTTCATGAGTCCCTTTTTTTTTTTTTAGTATTTCGTTTGTGTGTTTTTTTCTTTTAAATGTTGTTGTGAGCTTACATTTATATTTTTATACTGACACAACAAATTTCACAATATTTTCACAATTATAGTTTTGTTAGTCACATTTTTTTTCCCAGTAATCGGTTTGTGTTTTTTTTTTTTTTAAATATTGATGTAAGATGACATTTATATTGTTATATTGACACAACAAATTTTTATATAACAATGTTTTTGTACTGTTCATGCAGTGTTATTCACTGTTCATTTTTAGTGCTATTTTCGTGAGTCACTTTTTTTTTTTTTTTGTAATCGGTTTATGCTTTTTTTTTTTCTTTTAAATATTGATGTAAGTTGACATTTATATTGTTTTACTGACACAACAACTTTCACAATATTTTCACAATTATGGTTTAGTTAGTCACTTTTTTTTCCAGTAATCAGTTTGTGTTTTTTTTTTTTTTTAATATTGATGTAAGCTGACATTTATATTGTTATACTGACACAACAAATTTCTTATATATAAAAGCGGATATACCACTGCAGTGCTTTGGCACTGTGCATTCAGTGCCTTTGCACTGTTCATTTACAGTGTCATTTTGGTCAGTCGTTTTTTTTTATTAATCGGTTTGTGTTTTTTTTTTCTTTTAAATATTGATATAAACTGACATTTATACGGTTATACTGACATAATAAATTTCACAATATTTTTACAATTATAATTTACTTAGTCTTTTTTTTTCAGTAATTGGTTTATGTTTTTTTTTTCTTTTAAATATTGATGTAAACTAACATTTATATTGTTATACTGACACAACAAATTTCACAATATTTTCACAATTATTGACGTGTCAATTTCTTACAAGTCGAAATAAAATAATAAAATATGAGACTGTAGCCAACCACAACTGAAAATAAATATTTTGACAATGCCGCTATGGTGCTTTCGCATTGTACATCCAGTGTTTTGGCACTGTTCATCTACAGTCCCATTTTTGTGAGTCACTTTTTTTTTTCCAGTAATCGGTTTGTGTTTTTTTTTTCTTTTAAATATTGATATAAGCTGACATTTATATTGTTATACTGACACAATAAATTTCACAATATTTTCACAATTATGGTTTAGTTAGTCACTTTTTTTTTTCAATAATCGGTTTGTGTTTTTTTTTTTTTCTTTTAAATATTGATGTAAGCTGACATTTATATTATTATATTGACACAACAAATTTTATAATATTTTCACAATTATTGACATATCAATTTCTTACAAGTCGAAATAAAATAATAAAATACGAGACTGTAGCCAACCACAACTGGGAAAAAATGTTTTGAAAAAATATTATAACACTTATTGTTATCACAATATTTTTACAATTGTTGATATCCCAGTTTCTTACAGATCAAATAAAAAAAATGCTAAGTCCACAATATTTTAACATTAATTTCTATAGTGCCTAAAGTTTTTTTTTCCCCCGTAATCGGTTTGGTTTTTTTTTTTTTCCTTTTAAATATTTATATAAGCTGACATATATATTGTTATACGGACCCAAAAAAATTCACAATATTTTCACAATTATTAAGGTATAAATTTCTTACAAGTCGAAATAAAAAAATAAAATATGAGACTTTGACCAACCACAATTGAAAATAAATGTTTTGAGAAAATGTTACAACACTTATTGTTATCACAATATTTTCACAATTGTTGAGATCTCAGTTTCTTATATATCAAATAAAATTGTTGAGATCTCAGTTTCTTATATATCAAATAAAAAAATGCTAAGTCCACAACATTTTAACAATAATTTCATAACAAATCATAGGTAAGCTATTATTGATGGATAGCACTAGAGTTATAGTGCTTTTGGTTTATTCAATTGGCACTGTAGCTATAGTGCCTAAAGATTTTTTTTTTCCCAGTAATCGGTTTGTGTTTTTTTTTTTCTTTGAAATGTTTATGTAAGCTGACATATATATTTTTATACTGACACAACAAATTTCACAATATTTTCACAATTATTGACGTGTCAATTTCTTACAAGTCGAAATAAAACAATAAAATATGAGACTGTGACCAACTACAACTGAAAATAAATGTTTTGAGAAAATGTTATAACAGTTATTATTATCACAATATTTTTACAATTTTTGAGATCTCAGTTTCTTATAGATCAAATAAAAAAATGCTAAGTCCACAACATTTTAACATTAATTTCTATAGTGCCTAAACTTTTTTTTTCTCAATAATCGGTTTGTGTTTTTTTTTTTCTTCTTTTAAATATTTATGTAAGCTGACATATATATTGTTATACTAACACAACAAATTTCATAGTATTTTTACAAATATTGAAGTATCAATTTCTTATAAGTCAAAATAAAATAGTAAAATATGAGATTGTGACTAACCATAACTGAAAATAAATGTTTTGAGAATAACAATAACAATGTTATCAGTTTAAAACCAATAACAACTTGTCATTTAGAATTTGTTTTAAAAAATTTTATGAATGTAGCATTTCTCTAAAAAAAAAAAAAAAATCTATTCGAACCCTAAAAATGAAGGTATTGTGAAAATATTGTGATATTTTGTTGTATTCTTAGCTTCTTTTTTAATATAGTCAAACTGGGTGAGCCAAAATTCACGGTTTTACACATAAAATCTATTAATTTTTTCACTACTGGGGCAGCACGTGCCTTGCACGTGCAGCCAACACTAGTATAGATAGATACACGTACCATTATCAATCATGGTTGTCAAAATTCCGATCTAGATTCTACAATCCTACAATTTTACGATCTCACCTGCCCAAAATAATCCAAATCTTTCAATGATCTTTGCCATCGTTTGAGATCAGTCGGATCGTACGATTCTGGCAATCTCAAACTACCTTAATTTCTTGTAATCTTCTTTTAACTTGATAGAAGGCTCAATTGGACCTAAATGAAAAATAAAATCTCAATAGACTAAGTTTTACCACTCTAATGTAGAAAGAGTGTCAATTAGACCCAAATAAAAAATATCACAATAGTGTCACATTTTGAAATTTTTGGCATCTTTAAATGATGCTTATAAATGGATGTAGTGATGTATGGTAATTATATCAATGAATGTATAATTTATGTGATTATTTAACACATCAATGTATATTTTTTGTTTTTTTCTCAAATAATGTAAGATCTTATGATCTACGATCCGGTCCTATGATCTACGATCCCATCTACCTCCCACGATCTTGCATAGAATCCCGATTTTGACAACCTTGTTATTAGTGCATTTCAGTCCATATATATTCTTATTTTGTTTTCTTCCTAACTTCGGAGAAAGTAGATAATATATAAGTCTTCAAGAATTATCCTAGTGTAGGACACCGAAGCATGTTCCATGTTTTTCCTTTAAAGATTGTCTTCTTTATATTCCATTCTTGTATCCATCGAAAATATAAACACAGGAAACATAAACCAACTTCAAGAATTAATGGACTACAACCTAGTATTGTTGCTTTTACTTCTCCTTGCATGTGTTACTTGATGTGTGGGCATCAACTTCAACAAACGATCAATTTTTGTAACTTTGATTCTTTGTTCTCAGTCCAATAAAGATGTGAATGTATCTGTATGTTTAATCTAATGTCTTTAATATTAGAATTTTACATAATCATAATACAGAGGGATATAATTATATATTGTACTTTATTAATTAGTAATTCTATAATGAGTTCTAGTTAGCTCAAGTAATAAAACTTTTTGTTGTCAAATAACGTTTGAAATTTGCCTGCACATGCCCAATATTATTGCTTTCAAAATGTAGATAATTGTTTGGCATTTATCTTATCCAAACTTTTAAACGAGAGACTACCTCATATGGACCAGTGTTACCGGTATCGTACCGTACCGATTAGTGCATTGGTACAGATACACCTCCTATTTCGTACCGGAAAAAATACCGGCCGTACCGGCATATTCCGTCTGTTTCGGCCACATACCGACCGTACTGGGCCGAAACACGAAATGTTTTTTTTTTTTTTTTTTTTTTTTTTTTTTTTTTTTGCAATTGTGACAGTTTTTTAAGGGCACATTACTTCATTCACACATTCATTTATATAAGTTTCCTACCTTTGTTTTAATCAAAATATAAGTTTGCTACCTAAGTGTTTGAAATTTCTCTTTCCATGTTGCAATTAGAATCCATGTTGGTGGAGTCACTTAATATATGCTCCAGAATTATTTAAATATATGTGTTGGTGGAGTCACTTAATATTGGTGCGTGTGTGTGTGTGTGTGTGTGTGTGTGTGTGTGTGTGTATTAAACATATAAAATAGTGGTAAATTCGAAAACAGTACACCGGTATTGACCGGTACTCGAAATATATCGTACTAGTGGCCAAACCGGTACAGCCTCCAGTACGGTATTGACTTTCTTGATATGGACAACTCCTATTATACATGTTGAAAACTTGAAATTAAGGGGTCATTTGGTTACGGAAATAGAAAAGTGGAGGTGAGAAAATGGGAAGAGAATGGAAGAGTGGGGGTAGAAGAAATTTTAATTTTCTTTTGTATTATTTGGTTGGGAGGGATAAAAACTCATTTGTTTGGTTAATAAGAAAAATTAGAGGATAAAAAATGTAATGTGTGTAAATTTGCTCTTAATTATGTTCTTATTTCATTACATATAAGAAATAATTTTTTTAATAAAATATTACTTATTTATCAACTAAAATTAATAAAATAACATTTTATAAAAATTAAAACATTATACATTTTTTTTCTCTTTGTTATTATATTTAAGCACAGAGATCGATACTGAACAAAAGAAAAGGAAAAAAAAAAAAATAATAATAATAACTAAAGGACGTCAAGAAGCTTGTGGTTTTTGTTTGTATAGTTCAGGTTTTGGTTCTGTTCAAGTTAAGAACACTGTGGTAATGTTTTGCAGTGTCTTGTTGTAAAGTTTTCTAGGACTGTTTGTTGTATCTTGTTGATGTAAAGTGCTCTAGATCTTCTTGTTGGATCTGTCGGTCTGCTTTAGTTTCTGTTTTCCATATCTGTGGTCTGTATTATACTTTCATTCGAAAAAATTCAACCTTTTATTCAAACACAGAGAGAGAGAGAGAGAGAGAGAGAGAGAGAGAGAGAGAGAGAGAGAGAGAACCCACAAAAAAAAAGAAAAGGAGGAAAAAATAAGGAAAAAAAATCAAAGAGAGAGAGATTTTCATCGTTACAGATATGTTAGAGGAGTCCAAATCTTCTGTCCCACTTTTCTTGCTCCACTCTATACTCTACCAATAAATACTTGCCACGTGCTAACTTAATTAATTAAATACTATCATTATTGACTTATTAATATTATCATTATTAATTAATAATAGTATTTAATTAATTCAGTTAGTACGTGGCAATCATTTATTGGTGGAGTATAGAGTGGAGCAGGAATAGTGGGACAGAAGATTTGGATTCGTGTTAAAGGGGCAGAAAAATTAGTTATTTTGGCTGCATCAAAATCACCAGAATTGTCTCTCCAAATCTTGATAGAAGGTAAAGATGAAATTATTTTGTGTGTGCGTGTGTGAGACTTTGATGCATGCTTTTGGGTAAAGATGAAATTATTATGTTTAAAATTTTTTAAAGGTTTGGGTTGTTTAATTTGGGAAAAAATTAGTTAATTGGACTTAATTTTTTTAGCATTATTGTTGATAATTTTTGTTATTGGGCTAATTTTTTTAGGTTTCAAAATTTTCATTAAAACTGGGTCTTACGACACTATTCACACTTTTATAAATTACTGATATGGTGGATGATTGTTGGTAAGTAAAAAGGCGATGTCAGTGGTGCGCTCAAATGCAAACCAATATGAATTTGTTACCTTAACAGTTTTGTAAAAATATTCTAGAAAAGTTTGTGATTATAACATTACTCTTAAAAAAATTAATAATACTGTTAAAAGAGCAATGTGTAATTTTATAGAATAAAATTATTAAAATTAATACCTAGCATATATACTAATATTAAAAAAAAAAAGAAAAAAAAAAAAGGGGGGGTGTGGGGCCGTCCATGACTACCTAGCAGGTTATATATATTCTCCATTCTTTTACCAAACGAAAATATAAACACAAGAAACACAAACCATCTTTGAGTTAACAATGGATTACTACCTAGTATTGTCGTTGCTGATGCTACCCTTTGTGTGGGCATTCATTCGTGTTGTCTCCCCCAATCTATCAAGCCAGACTCTCCCCCCTGGACCACACCCTTTTCCAATCATTGGTAACATCTTGGAGCTTGGTAAATTACCCCACCAAGCAATTGCCAAGCTCTCCAAAACTTATGGTCCCTTAATGACTCTCAAGCTTGGTAGCATAACCACCATAGTCATTTCCTCTCCAAACATGGCTAAAGAAGTACTTCAGAAAAATGACCAAGCTTTCTCTAGCCGAACCGTCCCAAATATGGCCCATGTATTCGACCATCATAAAGTTTCAGTTGGTTGGATTCCCATAAATTCTCAATGGAGGAACCTTAGGAAAGCTTGTGCTGCCCAAGTATTTGCTCCACAACGTCTTGATGCCACAGAGGCCATTCGATTAGCGAAGGTACAAGAACTACTTGACCATGTTAACCAAAGTTGCGAAAGTGGTACACCCATCGATATTGGTCGAGTAGTGTTCACAACAGTCCTTAATTCCATATCAAACTTACTTTTCTCTATTGATTTAGCGCAATATGACTCAAATTTGTCCCAAGAGTTCAGGGATCTTCTGTGTGGTTTAGCCAAAGAAGCAGGAAGGCCAAATATTGCTGATTATTTTCCAGCACTTCGTTTGATTGACCCGCAAGGTGTACGCATGAGGTCAAGGATTTATTACTCCAAACTGTTGGTGATTTTTGATGGAATCATCAGTCAACGACTCCAATTAAGAGCTTCATCAAAGGGTTATAAAGCAAGCAACGATGTTCTAGATTCACTCCTCAGTCTCACTGAAGAAGATAATTCAGAAATAAGCCTCCTCGATATCACACATTTGCTTCTGGTAATTAACTACCTCTTTAAACTTTTGGTTCAAAGTAAATATTTGAATAACAAGTATTCTTAAAATATAATTTAGTACTCTATAATGCTTCACGTACGTAGTTCCCAGTTTAGGCTCATCTTCAAAAAAAAAAAAAAAAAAAAAACTAAAAAAAGAGTTTAGACTACTTGACTATTAAACGAGTCAAACTCAAACGTAACATTGCATTAATGAATAAACTCGTGAACATGAGTTGTGACAGAGCTAGAGGGCCGGGGGCCATGGCCCCCCAAAATCCAGCCCGTTCCCATTCATTAGCCTGTAGCCGTACTCTACTTAGCCTTCCAGCCTCCGCTCGCCGATTGGTGCCCACTCTCTCTAAATCATTCATCTGATAGCTGTGTGAAAGGGTATCTCTGTGAGTTTAACTGTTTATGTTTGAAATAGTATTTGACTTTTGGGTTTTGAGTCTCTGGCTTTCTATATATTTTGTTGTGGTTTACGACTTGCATTAAATATGTTAAAATATTATATTTAGTGTCTGTTTGGCACAATTAATTTTATCAACTTATTTTACTATTCAGCTTATTTTTGCTATTATTTATTAGTCTTACTGCACTTTTTGGTACTATTCATAGATTTCACTATACTATTTTAGCTAACTTTTACCTTTATTTATAGTATGTTCAGCAAAAAAATTTTAGTTTCAACAAAATAAACGAATCCCAAATAAATCCTTAGTGTTGATAATAGTGCCATTTACTTTATATGTTGTGGACATGGGGTTTTTAACTTTCACTATTGATGTTTCATTATTTTAATTTATGTTTAGTTTTTAGTTTTGTATATTTGAGATTGATAATAGTAACATGTGTTCTTATTTATTGAAGTATTGAATTCATTTTATTTATTTTTTTTATAAATAATTTTAGTACTATAAAAAAAGTAGGTTACAACTTTAATTAAGTTAAAATTAGTTTATGAAATAATTTTTTTTTATAGAATAGTATTTCAAATATGTGGGTCTGTTCTATGATTATTGCTCTTATTATCAGGTTAAAATATCAAATGATTTTCTGTGTAGGTGGAAGTCAAACTCTAAATCTCTCGTTCAACTACGAGAGCCTGTACTTGTTAAACTAATAAAACCCACAAAGACATTTAATAATCATGACAATTTTTTGTTGCTACCTATAACTTGGCCCCTGATCCTTAGAAAAAATTCCTAGCTCCGCCACTGAATATGAGGGATCGATTTAGCTATATAATATAATGTTTATATGTATACATGTTTAAAAACATTTTCTAAACCAATGTTCTTAGAGCATTCGCTAACTATAATTTCCCTTAAAAATATACCTATATAGACTTCAGATTAGATTGTATAAGTTTGTAAATTGGTTTATATAATATCAAATTATAACTTGTAGTTTTGATAATCTAGATAGTCGGTTTGTAATAAAATTCATAGATTTGTAAAGAGATAAAACATTTTAATCATGGTTTAAATATATGTTGGAAAAGAATAAATTAATAAACTAGCTTGTGAAGATACTTGAGCTTATTCAACAATAAAATGAACTAAGCTTAAACATGTAATTTTATTTAGTGATAAGATCAAACTCAACTCATGTTTGAAATAAAAATAAATAAGAAGTCTGAATTTTTAATACCCAACTCGGCTTGACTCGTTCAAAAGCCCTCTCAAATTTCGCTTTATAGGAGCATATATTCCGATTTTGAGATTTGAATATATATATATATATATATATATATATTGAAACAAGGAATCACTTATATATAGAGAGGTTTTCATAAGGGAGATTAATTTTACGAGACCCATATCAACATTTTGTTATTGTTTTTCTTTTCTTTTTTTATGTAAGTTATGAATTTTTTTATAAGAATTAATAATAAATTTTCATACTTTCGGGAAATGAGTAAATATTTTCTTGGCTTTAGTGTTTTTGATTGTGACAAAGTAGTAGCACCTCATCATAATCGATAGTATGACGTCAACATAACATCATCGAAGTTTTGACAATTACATGAAGACGTTTATGACCCCCGTTTTGCCAAATATACCATATTTTGATTTGTAATGCACAGTGTATGATCACCATTTGAGAACGTTAATTGGTGCATCTAACTATCTTGGAAATAATCAAAGTCTTTTATTTGTGTGTTCAAGCAATTCAGATATTTGTGAATTTCATAGAACATTTAAAGCAAGAATGAAGGTCAATCACTCTATATGGCCAGTTTCCATTCACATATAGCTTCACACAACATCTATATAACATCTAAAAGTTAAAACGTAGTATTTATTGTTGTTATATTCTTTTTTAACCATATCAACATAGTATTTCAGTCTAATTCTTTTGTAAAATCTATCAGTAAATAATTACATGAGTTTTTTTTTTTTTTTTTTTTTTTTTTTTTTTTTTTTTATGTATACAAGATAGAATTTTATTCTAACTTAATCTAAGTATATATGTGTGTGAAGCTCAAGGAAGTTAATACCGTACCGGAAGCTGTACCAGTTTGACCAACGGTACGATATATTTCGGATACCGGTCAATACCAGTGTACCGTTTCGGAATTACCGCTAATATAGATATATATATATATATGCATATAAAATTTTAAAATGATAAATTTATGTCACTCATATAATCAATAAAAACAATAATAATACATACTTTAGAGAAACCAACAAGATCATCAAAAAAAAAAATGTAATAAATTAATAAAAATACACAATATTGATCTGAAAATATAGAATATGTTCAAAAAAATATAAAATAGTAAAATCTCAAAATATATTTTCACAACTTTTATATTTTAATACTTTTAGCCAAAAAAAAGTAACAAACCAAATGGAAAAAAATGAAAACCTGCTGCTACAGTACCATGAGCCAACAGATGTCAAGTCCTTTCTTTTTTTTGATAAAAAAAAAATGCTTTACCCCAAATCAAGAACTTACCGTCACTTTACCCTTCAAATTCAAGTTTTAAATTTCAAACAAAAACAAGAAACAACCAAAAAAATCAACAATCACTTATCAATCAACGTACCTCATCTTATTTAATTATAAACAAAATACTATGTCCAAAGCCACCCCCATTCATATGTCATATCACCTCTCTTCAATCAAACTTCAGACCCAACCTGTCCCCATTTACCACCCACTCTTTCCTCTTCCTTCTTTGTCTTCTTTTCTCTTTTTTTTTTTTTTATCTCTCTTCAATAAAACTTCAGACCCAACCTAGCCCCTCTTCCCTCTTCGTCTTCTTCTCTCTTTTTTCACCTCCCTTCGATAAAACTTCAGACCCAACCTGCCCCCACTTACCGCCTACTCTTTCCTCTTCCCTCTTCGTCTTCTTTTCTCTTTCACTCCCTAGGATTCTCTCTATCCCCATAATCTCTCTTTACAAACAGATTTATCCTCCCCCCTAGAAGCTAAACGGCAAGAACCAATGAGAGTAGAGCAAGATCCAGTGAGTCACAGACCCATTTTTCTCTTCTTCTTCTTCCTTTTCTTTTTCTTTTTTCTTTTTGTTTGTACCGGTCCGAAACATCTTTACCAGCCGAAACAGCCGGTACAAGGCCGGTATGACCGGTATTTTTTTCGGTACGAAACTAGAGGTGTACTTGTACCGGTGTATTGGTCGGTACGGTATATACCGGCCGTACCGGCCAGTACGGTACGAAATTGACTTCCTTGGTGAAGCTCCCTCCTGAAGACTTGAACTCCGGCCCTTGCCCCCCACACTCCACAAGTACTTATACTTATGGAATGACCATCGCACCAAGTGTGTGAAGTGGTATTAAATGAGTTAATTTAACTATTTTGTATAAAATCCATTAGTACATAAGTTATTTAAACTCAATTCTTAAAAAAGAAAAAAAATACATTTAAGCTTTTTTAAAATAAATATTAATTAATCATTAAGATCTTTCAAATAATGCATCTTATGAATATTTCCATTTAATTTTTTAAAAGCAAAAGAACATTTAAATAATATCGTTTATTAACTAAAAAGTTTACAAAGTGATATGATTAGTTTGTTTTACATCAACTACATAATAAACAACGTGGTGGATCAAAATGGACCGAAGTTAATAAAAATAGACTAAATTGGACCAAAGTTGACTAAATTTAACTGATATGCTATGTTGACGTGACTCAAAAGGAGTGTAGTAATAATAAATAATATGTTTTAGCTTTTAGATATTATATATATTTGTAAGAATTATATGCCGTGAGATTTGTATTAACTACAATATTACTAAAAAACAATTATGAATTTGTTTATTATGTTGTTGTTCTATCCAATTCAGTCAACCTCGGTCCACTCGGTCCACTTTAGTACACTCAATCCACTTTGGTATATTCCTTCAACTTTGGTCGGTATAGTTCAATCCATTTGCTCCAATCTGATCCACTTTAGTCCATTCGGTCCATTTTGGACAAATTTGACCTCAAATTAATTCTTTTTGTAGGTTGTCTTTTTCAGTTTTTGGCTCAAATTTTATTTTGTTTTTCTTAATTTTTAGGATTAGCAGTATAAAATTTTATTCTATTTTAAGCATACTCTTTAGTTAGGGCTAAAAAATACAAACAAAATAAGCATTATAAATTAGAGATATGAGCCCCAAAAAAGCTATAAATATTCAAAATATTACCTAAAAATTCAAGTTTCAATAATATAGGCAATATACTTATATTTGGAAAGGAAAAAAAATGCATTTCTAAACCTATAAAATAATTTAAAGTTAATGAAACATGTTACATGTGTTCTATAGAATAAGGGTGTACATATTTTTTTTTTTATAAATATTCTTGGATATATTTAAATTAGTCAACCAATACCAATTTAGTATATTTTAAAAAGAGTCATTTTAAAAATATCTTTTCAATTTATATAAAAAAATATATTATAATTATGTAATTTAAATATTTTTATTTAATTACATTTTTCACACACATACACACATATGTATATATATCACTATGTATCATCATCATCATCATCATCATCATCACTATATGTTCTATTACTTAAAATTCTTTTAAATAATAATAGAACATACGCATTAACTACAATATTACTTAAAATAGTTATGTTCTATTACGTAAAAATAGTATTTTAAATAATAAATGCTCTTTTAAATATTACATTTTCTCATGCATTAATGCGTATGTTTGGTTTGCGACTAGTTTTTTATAATTGTCAATATGATTTGTCGATACTAAAGTAACATTGGCCGTAAACCTAGGCAACTTAGTTCTCAAACACCTTTATTGCAGGACTTATTTCTAGCAGGAATTGACACAACAACAAGCACAGTGGAATGGGCAATGGCAGAGTTATTACACAACCCAGAAAAAATGACAACAGCCCGAGATGAGCTTGAAGAAGTCCTAGGTAAGGGCGGGCACGTTCAAGAATCAAACATCTCAAAGTTCAATTATCTCCGAGCGATAGTAAAAGAAACCTTGCGATTGCACCCATCAGCGCCTTTTCTAGTTCCACGTAAGGCTGAGACAAACATAGAAATATGTGGCTATATCGTGCCAAAAAATGCACAAATACTAATAAATGTGTGGGCAATGGGACAAGACCCAAGCATATGGCAAAGCCCAAATTTATTTATGCCTGAAAGGTTTTTAGAACAAGACATTGATTATAAAGGCCAAGATTTTAAGCTGATTCCCTTTGGAGCTGGAAGAAGGATATGCCCTGGATTACCATTAGCTAACCGAATGGTGCACTTGATGTTGGCTTCTCTTGTTCATTACTTTGCTTGGAAGCTCCCAATTGAGATGAGGCCAGAAGACATGGACATGGCTGAGATGTTTGGGCTTAGCTTACATAGGGCAGTGCCCCTCCGAGCTATTCCGATTAAATCCTTGTAAATTTGACTGTCCGCTCTTAGCCCAATATAGATGTGAATCTATCTGTGTTTAATCTAATGTCTTCAGCATTAGAATTTTCCATAATCATAATAAAGGAAAATAATTATAAATTGTGCATCATTAGTTTGTAATTCTATAATGGGTTCTAGTTAGCACAATTTGTAAAGTTTTTTTTTTTATTGTTGAATAAAGTTCGAATTCTACCTACAAGTGCTCAATGATAATGGGATTTCAAAATTGTGTAATCGTTTGGCATTTATCTTGGCCTTCATTTTTTGCCTTTCTTGTTTGTCCAACTTTTAGAGGAGAGACTGCCTCATATGGACAACAACTATTGCACATGTTGAAAACTTGAAATTAAGGGTTCATTTGGTTGGAAAGATAGAAAAGTGGGGATATAAAATTGGGATAAGATGGAAAAGTGGGGGTATAGAAGAAATTTTAGTTTATTCTCATGCTATTTGTTTGGGAGAGTGGGAAATGGGAGTCATTGAAAACTCATTTGTTTAGTGGAGAAGAAAAATAAGAAGATAGAAAATATGATTTGTATAAATTTACTCTTATATCCTTCTTCCATTATATATTAGAAATATTTATTCGTAATGAAATATTACTTATTTATCGATTAAAATTAATAAAATAACATTGTACAAAAATTAGAACATTATACATATATATTTTTTCTCTTTGATATCATATTTATTACATTTTTTTTATTTGAAGAAGAAGAAGAAGAGCACAGAGAATTAATGATACCGAAAAAGCATAAAAAAGAAAGAAAAAAAAAAGGAAAAAAAAAAAAAAAAAAAAAGAGTAAACGATGTCAAGAAGCTTGTTGTTTTTGTTGTATAGTCCGGTGTTGCCGTGGTCGTTTGTTCAAGTTAAGAACTCTGTGGTAATGTTTTGTTGTGTCTTATTGTTGTAAAGTTTTCTACGACTGTTTATTGTATCTTTGTTGATGTGAAGTGTTCTCTAGATCTTTGTTGTTGAATATATCGGTCTCCTTTAGTTTCTATTTTCTATATATGTGGTCTATATTATACTTTCTTTCAACCAATAAAAATCTACCTCTTATGGAGAGAGAGAAAGAGAGCAGGAAAAGAAAAGGCCAAAAAAAAAAAAAAAAGACACGGCTTGTGCCCAGTGCAATAATGCATTAGACACGTTGGGATTCATACACTGAACACAGGCTTAATCCAAAACAGAAAATGACAAAAAAAGAGGAATAAAACAAGGAAAAAAATCATAGAGACAGATGTCATTCAGCGTTACAACAGAGCGTAGAAGTGGCAGAACAGTAAGTTACTCAACTACTAGAGATATGTTCAGCAATGGATTTACTCAAGTTCTCTCCCCAAATTATAGAGAAAACATTTTGGTGAGTCCGAAGACAAAATTACTTGAGCCCCTCTAAAATCTCTCCAATTTTCCACTCTAACCAAACAACCCAAAAAACCATTTTCTCATGCTCATTTTATATTCTCCTTGTTTTTACCTCAACCAAACAAACCATTTAAAAAAAAAAAAAAAGACACACCTATGAAATTAGGTGATTTTGCTTAACACCATACATCCAAAGAATGAGGTCCTAAATGACTACATCTTTTATATTCTCAATTGTGTTTACAATATAATTGGACCTCTACTAATCACATAAAGCTAATAGGAAATATATCTTTAACAGGACCATTTGGATCTCATCAGCAGATAAAGTTCATCGGTGAAGTCCAAATTTCTAATCATTACAAACTAGGCTCTTAAATGAGTGGTTGCTATTATCTTCCGCCTCCCCGCTTGAATTTTGCATTTGAAATCTGAATCATGTTCTAATCGTCAATCAATTTGAGACACGCCCCATGCTGTTTTATATAGACATATTTAACATTCTGAGGTCATTTAAGTCCTTGTTCTTTTTTCATTTTTCATCCAAACTTCGTAAAAAATTTTGGGAAATAAAAGAAATATAAAGTCAAGAGAAAAAAAAAATATTATGAAAATGAGATTGTGTCCGAATTTTTTCTCTTTCAGTGAACATCAATCCTATTGTATCTATATTTATATATATCTAAAAGTTAAAGCGTAGCGTTTAATGTTGCTGTGCTTTTGTTGAGCCACATCAGCATCACATCATCAACCTATTTTCAATATTTTCTCTCACCTTTTTAATTATTTTACTCTTTATTAATTTCCTACTTTACAATTACACATTCTCTAACATTTACTTACTTTTACTTTTTTATCTCTCCACTACTCTATACCTTAACCTTACAATTTCTCCATTCTTTCATCTTCCTTTCATTTTATCTCTTCTTCTCTCCATATTTTTTTACTATAAAAATTTCTTATTTTTTCTTCCATTCAATACATATTTTGCTCACACAAAAAAGTGTATACTCTCTCTCTCTCTCTCTCTCTCTCTCTCTCTCTCTATATATATATATATATATATATTCTTTCTTTTAGTGAATTTTTAATTTAGATTGATGAATATTTATGTTTAACTTTATTTTAGGTTGATATGATTTGGTTACATTCTAATTTTTTATTTTTATTTTATATTCTCTTTATTCATTATATTTATCCTATGAAATTACAAAATGATGTAATGTTATTCTATTACATAATATGAACTTGGATTTTCTTTTATATAATTTTGTTATTTGTCTCACATTCTCTTCGAAAAAATAGGTGATTATTCTCTCTCTCTCTCTCTCTCTCTCTCTCTCTCATTAATTATTTCTTGCAACTTTATTTTAGATTGATGATTTTTTTTTTTTGTCTCTACTTTTGGATGATACACTTTGGTGATGTGTTTTTTGAGTTACTTATCACATATACTCTTTATTCCTCTTATAGTTTTGGTTTGAGTTATTTTTAGATCTTTTAGAAGTGAAAATTTGAGTTTATATCAAAATACAATCTACATGATTATGTATTTGAATGTGTTTATAAATTATTTGAGTAATATCAATTGTAAATTTGTGATGAGGTTTGGTTATTATGATAATTTTTTTAAGAAAATGGGAAATTCAAATAATCAATTTTGGAACTTAAAAATTTTAGTTGTAGAAAAAATAAACCATAACACACTAGACAAAAATTTCAATAATATAGATCACTTAAAAAAAGAATAGTATTTCTATTTTTTATCACGAAAATAATAATGGAATAATATCAATCAAATGCACCTAAGTTTTTCAACAACAAAAAAACTCAAATAATAGAATGATATATTTGTAGAGATAGAAAAATAAAAAATAATTTTAAAAATAATATCTCTAGTATGTTTTGGAAATAAATCATACATTATATCACGTTACAAAATAGTTTTATATTCCCACATATTACGTAGGTAGGCGACTAGTTATTTCTAATACTAAATGCATGTATCTTTATCTCTCTTATGGCTAAATTTCCATCCCTCATAAATAGGGTGGTGGTTGATAAGCCACCCGGGTGAAGATGAATAGGTATATAAAACAAGGATGATAAGTCTAATAAGTCTTGGGACACCTAAGCATGTTCCACGTGGCATAAACAAGCTTTTTGAGTTTTTTTTTTTTTTTTTTTGAGAAACCGGTAAGAAAATTTTATTAAGCTAAATCAAACAAAAAAATATCATCTAAATCACGTGGAAGGTCCTCCATCCACACATCAAAATCTGCAGATAAAACTGCTCTACGCGCAAGGGCATGAGCTAACTTATTGCCCTCACGCTGGATATGAACAAAATTGCAACAAGAAAAGGAAGTCGATAGCAATCTAGTCTCATCTATAATATGCCCATAAGAAGACATGGACAATTTAGAATTGTTGACAGCCTTGATAACTTGCAGAGAATCACCCTCCACCACAACCTGAAAAACACTAATTTCCTTGGCAAACATCACTGCCCTCCGAGCAGCTAGAGCCTCAACCATCACCACTGAACTAGGAAGCCTAATCTTCTGACTGAGCGCACCAATAACCAAACCAGCCGAGTCCCTGATCACCACCCCTAGACCTGCACAAGCCTGATCCTCAAAAATAGCCCCATCAAAATTAACTTTGTACAAACCTTCAGCTGGCGGAGACCATTTAACAACCTCCCTGGGCACACTCCGTCTCAGAGGCAACTTCTGCACATCACGGAATTCACGCAAGAGAGCTGAAGCTCTATCCACCACATTCCCAACATCCCAGACCGGCTGATGCACCCTCAATCTGTTCCTTCGTTCCCAAATCACCCAAGCTATCATGGAGAAGAGAGCTACTTGACTGGAAGAAGCATTCTGCAGCATGTAAAAAACTAAATCTTCAAAAGTAGACAACTTCTGAGCACGAAGAAATGAAAAGGACTGATTAGACATCCAAATTGGTTTAACGCCGTCACAAAGCCATAAAGCATGAATGCTATCCTCCACCTCGGAGTCGCACAACCCACATAGAGCATCAGAGACTATACACCTCTTCATCAAATTCTTCTTAGTAGGCAGGGACTCACCAACAGCTCTCCAAATGAAATGACGCACTTTATTGGGCACCTCTATCTTCCAAACCCCCTTCCAAAGCCTCTTACTAGATTCAATGTTAGAAGAACTTGGCTGGTCCTGAGATTGAGCCACTGCCAAAAAGCGATACGCGGAACGCACTGAATAACAACCATCTGGGGTGTGAGGCCAGATCAGTAAATCAGAGTGCTGATGATCGCTAAGAGGAATGCTCTTAATACATTCAGCCTCCCACGGTAGAAAGAGTCTATCAATGATCTCAGCATCCCAAGTTTTGGTGCCTGGAATGAACAGATCTTGGACAACATCCAAAGACTGATCCAACCGAGGAGACAAAACCTTCCCACTCCCTGAAGATGAAATCCAGCGATGTTGCCAGATCCGAATATCCTTCCCATCCCCAATCCTCCACCTGGCCCCATTAGAAATCACATCCCTCGCCAACATTATGCTCTTCCAAGCAAAAGAACATCGTGGATTGTGAACAGCCCAAAGATGTCACTAGCAGGAAAATATTTAGCTTTGAACACCCTATATAACAAAGACTCTTTCTCATGGAATAAACGCCACACCTGCTTACCAAGCAACGCATCATTAAAGAGACGTAAATCACGGAACCCCATACCTCCTACTGACTTAGAAGAGCAAAGTGTCTCCCAACGCACCCAATGAATTTTCCTCGAGTTCTCAGTACATCCCCACCAAAATTTCCGAATCATAGCCTCAATATCTTTGAGAAGGCCAACAGGCAAGCGAAACACACTCATGGAATATGTAGGGATCGATTGAACCACGGCCTTGATCATAACTTCTTTACCGGCTTGAGATAATAACTTCTCCTTCCATCCTTGCATTTTAGCCCAAATACACTCCTAAATTTTAGTAAAACATGCTTTTTTCTGACGACCGACAAACGAAGGAAGCCCCAGGTATTTCTCATAATCCCGAATGACCGGAACATTCAACAACACTCTTAGAGACTCTTTGACCTCCTCCGAGGTGTTGCGACTAAAGAAGGCTGTAGTTTTCTCAGTGTTCACTTTTTGCCCAGAAGCTGCCTCATACCATGAAAGGATTTGAAGAATTCTACCACACTCCGTTGGATTGGCCCTACAAAAGAGCAGACAGTCATCCGCAAAAAACAAGTGAGTAATTCTAGGACCAGCTCTACACAAAGAGTACCCTTTAATCTCCCCATCATTGGCTGCCTTGGACAGTAAAGCATGAAGCCCCTCGGCACAGAAAAGAAAGAGGAAAGGGGATAAGGAATCCCCTTGGCGAAGACCTCGAGAGGGTCTGATCAAACCCTTAGGTTCTCCATTGATCATGATTGAGTATGTGACCGTGGTGATACATTCCATGATCATCTTCACCCAAGACTCCTGAAAACCCATCTTCAAAAGAATTTTTTCCAAGAAAAGCCACTCCACCCTATCATAGGCTTTACTCATGTCAAGCTTCAAAGCCATGTATCCTTCCTTTCCAGAACTGTAAGTTTTCATGTGATGCAATGACTCAAATGCAATTAGAATATTATCTGTAATTAGACGATCCGCAATGAAAGCACTTTGGGCTTCAGAGATAATAGAGTTAAGGATGGGCTTCAGCCTATTAGCTATAACCTTGCTAAGGATTTTATAAATAACATTGCAAAGACTAATAGGACGGAATTCAGACACTGATTCAGGGTTAATTACCTTAGGAATGAGGGTTATGAAAGTGTGATTAATAGATTTCAATAGGGAACCGGAATTGAGGCATGAAAGGACAGCTTCAGATACCTCCAAACCAATACTCGGCCAAAAAGTTTGATAGAAGATTGGGGGCATCCCATCAGGGCCAGGTGCAGTCATGGGAGCCATGCCTTTAATAGCCAAATCCACCTCCTCCCTGATATAAGGCTTAGTCAATTCGATATTCATGGAGGAACTCACCACCGATTGTACCCCATCCAACACTCTCTCAATATCATGTGGCCTAGAGGAGGTAAACAACCTGGAATAGAAATCAACAAAAATATCAGACACAAGATTTTCATCTGTAACCCATTCACCGGAAGAATTCTGAATACCCTTGATGAAGTTTTTACGTTTCCTATGAGTGGAAACACCATGAAAATACCCTGTGTTCCTATCCCCATTGGTTAACCATTGAATGCGAGATCTTTGAGCCCACATACGATTTTCCTTATCCATCAATATATTCAAATCACGCCTCAATTGATCTACTACCTCATGAGAACCCCCATTGGCTGAATCCTCCTCAGCTTTCCAAAGAAGGTCCTTTTTCGCCACAATTTGCTTCTTAACACTACCGAAATGATCCTTGCTCCATGCCTTCAACATCTTCTTACACTTCTTAAGTTTGGTTGAAACCTGGAACATAGGGTGACCTCTAAGCTGAGAGTCCCAAGCCCTAAGGACCGTGTCACTGCAACCTTTATCAGCCAACCACATCTCCTCAAACCTAAAAGGCTTTCGCTTCCATCGTTGAGACTCACCATGTGGGTCCAAAGTCAACAATATTGGCCTATGATCCGACTCTACACAGTTCAAGTGTCGAATTGTAGCTGTTGGAAATTTCGTCAACCAATCATGATTCGCCACCCCTCTATCCAATCTCTCCCAGATAATGTGACCATGCCTATTACCATACCAAGTAAATTCCGGACCTGTGAAGCCTAAATCAATAAGACCACAAACATCCAAGGTGTCCCTGAAAGCTTGCATTTGATTATGAGGCCGAACCCTACCACCTTGCTTTTCATCCATGAATAAAATCTCGTTGAAATCTCCCATGCAAAGCCACGGTAAATGAGGCTTCGAATTGAGCAAACGCATCATAGCCCATGCATCTTCTCTATCTTGAGCATCCGGAGCACCATAAAATCCCGTGAACCGCCACGCATCAATTGACCCACCATGAACTATAGCGTCAATGTGGAACCGGGAAAAACTATCAACCCAAACTGTAATGCCATGTTTCCATAAAAGAGCTAGACCACCACCCATATCTTGTTTCGGGACAATAAACAAACCAGCATATTTAATGTTACACCGAATTTTTTCTAACTGATCCTTATCTGACCAAGTCTCTGACAAGAACACAATTAGGGGATCTTTTGCCTGAATCAACTCTTCAAGCTCTATCCTTGCACGCCGGTTCCCAAGCCCGCGGCAATTCCAAGCTAGGCAACTCATTGCTCTCGGCGGGGCTGAACAACAGCCTCCACCGTTTCTTTGCTTTTAGCGCTAGCACAGCGTTTTTTCAGCGGAATCACATCTCCATCATCCTCCAAAATTTCCTGCACACTCCGTTTCGACTGACTAAGGTTCGGTTCTGCCTGAGAAGTCTCCCTAATTCGAAGCAACCGTTTCCAACCCCGAGTGATACTCTTCGGAACCTCACTATCTTCCTCAGTTTCCTGTACTATATTTGGATCAGTCTCCTCTGACAAAAAAATATGATCAGTAGGGGTAGGTGCGGAGTGGACAGCTAGCTTTGAAGAATCAAACTTTGCCAAATCAGCATCTAAAAAAATACACTTAGGTACAGTACCTTAAGGTTCTCCTTTTAAGATTTAGTCATATGGCTATTTAACTAAAAAAATACACTTCCATCTCATGAGAAAAAATCTACATGACAAAATTTAAAAAAAAAAAACCTAAGAAACAACACCTAAATATTGTACCTCTCTCTCTCTCTCTCTCTCTCTCTCTCTATATATATATATATAGTTAATAATGGACTACTAGCTACCTAGTATTGTTGCTGACACTTCCCTTTGTGTGGGAATTCATTCGTGTTGTCATGTCACCTCCAATCTATCAATGCACTAATGCACTATTATTATCTATTAACTAATCTAATTTTTATTTGTCAAATTTTCTAATTAATAAAGTAAAGGAAGCATATCTAAAGGTCCAAACTGCTCCAACTGATTTGATCATTGTTAGAATATCTTGAGGCATCAACCAAAATGGTCGGAATTTATTGCAAAGCCTCAGAAGCCTCAAACGATAAGAAGACCAACTACAACATCTTCTCCTTCAACTTTGGAATTGATACATCTAGGGGAAGATGAGGTCTCCGACTCTCCCATGCTTCCTTTAAGACTTGGAGAAACCACCCAATAGGAGGGCTGAAAAAGGAGAGATTAAATAAACGAAAACGTAGAACAAAACCCAAAAATATGGGCAATGGGATGAGACTCAAGAATACGCCAAAACCGAAATTTATTTAAGCCCAAAAGGTTTTTAAAGCAAGACATTGACTTTAAAGACTGATATTTTTGAGCTCATACTTTACTTGGAAGCTCCCAGATGAGATAAGGCTAGAAGACATGGACATGGGTGAGATGTTTGGGCTTAACTTACATAGGGCAGTGCCCCCTCCGAGCTATTCCCATCAAATCTGTGTAACTTTGATTGTTTGTTCTTAGCCCAATATTGATGTGAATCTGTCTCTGTTTAATATAATGTCTTCAATATTAGGATTTTTGATAAGCAGAACAGAGGGAAACAATTATATATCGTATATCATTATTTTGTTGTTCTATAATAAGTTTTAATTAACTCAATTAGTAAAGTACTTTATTGTCAAATAAGGTTCAAATTCCGCCTGCAAAGGCCCAATAATCTTGCTTTCAAAATGGAGATAATCGTTTGGCATTTATCTTGGCCTTCGAATTTGTTTGTCCAAACTTTTAGACGAGAGGTTTTCTCATATGGTCAATTATTATTGGAGATGATGAAATTAAAGATTGCAAGAAAATGGAAGCAAAAGTTAAAGTTAAAAATAAATAGATAATACAAAGTGTTTACGTGATTTAGCTAGCTAGCCAGATTCCACAAAATAAAGTCCTAGGTGACTACAGCTTTTATATTCTCAATTATTTTTACAATAAACTCTAAATAGCGTATAAACAGAGATAATTTTACAATATGGGATTTTACAATAAAATTGGACTACTCAAAGCATTAGACATTGTAAGTCACATAAAGCGAATTCGAAAATATCTTTAACACGACAATTTGGATCCCATCTAGTGGCGGAGCCAGAAAATTTTGCCAGAAGGGGCCAAGCTAAATATAATAAAAATTTGATAGACTAAATTTTTATAAATTAACTTCAACTTGTGTCATACACTCTTTTATGATACTAATATTATATACAGTTAATATAAAGTAAGTTTTATTAGCAATCTCTCTTTTCATATACACAGTTAAACAATAACTGAATATGCATTCTCAATCTTGGTAAGAATCTTCGTTTTGATAAGTTTTATGTTGAAAATACACATTTCATGGTTGTTCTTAATGTTGGGCTTGGTGGAGCCTAGTTGTGTTTGATCTGAATGACGACCTGACCTGACCTGAAATAATGTTGCGTGGTTTTTAATAAGATATTTTCTAAGGCTTAGTCCATGGAACGGAGGCTTGGGTCTATAGGATATTGAAACTGTTGTTTTGGTGATTAGGGGTTTTTTTTTTTTTTTTTTTTGGTGATGTAGTTTTTGAGAGAGAGAAAAACTGCACTGCCGCACTTTGTATTTTTCCCTGATAATAGTGAAATCCTTGCAACTCTGTGAACTTAGGCAAAATGCTGAATCACGTAAATATTGTCTTGTGTATGTGATTATTTTTCTTTTGCGTGTGATTTCTCTATTTTGTTTCTCACAGGCTTGGGAATTTCATGTTAATTCCCTATAACTGGTATCAGAGCCTAGGGTTTTTTTTTTTTTTTTTTTGAGTGGGAGCAATAGCAGAGGAAGTAGGAAAGGCATCTGTAATAGAATAGTTCAATGGCACAGACTTCGAATTTTGGAGGATGTAAATCGAGGATTATCTTTATGGGAAGAAGTTGCATTTGCTGCTTCTAGGGGAAAAACCTGCAACTATGAAGGATGAAGAATGGGCTCTTCTTGACAAACAAGTACTGAGAGTCATCAATTTAACTGTCTAGATCTGTTGCACACAATGTTGTAAAGGAGAAGACCACCGCAGATCTAATGAAGGCTTTGTCTGGTATGTTTGAAAAGCCGTCAGCAAACAACAAGGTGTATCTGATGAAGAAATTGTTCAATTTGAAGATGGCAGAGAATGCATCAGTAGCACAACATCTGAACGAATTTAACACTATCACAAATCAATTGTCATCTATAGAAATTGATTTTAATGATGAGATCCGTGCACTGATCGTTTTGGCTTCTTTACCAAAAAATTGGGAGGCAATGAGGATGACAATAAGCAATTTTACAGGAAAGGAAAAGTTGAAATACAATGACATACGGGATTTAATTCTGGCTGAGGAGATTCGCAGAAGAGATGCAGGTGAAACCTCAAGATCTTGTTCTGCCCTAAACCTTGAGACAAGAGGCAGAGGTAATGACAGAAATTCAAATCGAGGCAGATCGAAATCCAGAAATTCTAATCAGAATAGAAATAAATCTAGAGTAGGCCAACAAGTACAATGCTGAAATTATGGGAAAACGGGTCACTTTAGGAGGCAATGCAAAAGTCCTAAGAAGAAGAATGAAGATGATTTTGCTAATGCTGTAGCAGAAGAAGTATGGGGTGCATTACACTTTGTAATAAACAGTCCACTTGATGATTGGGTTTTGGACTAAAGAGCTTCATTTCATACCACTCCACACCAAGAAATCATATAGAACTATGTTGCAGGTGATTTTGGTAAGGTGTATTTAGCTGATGGTACAACCTTGGATGTTGTGGGTATGGGAGACGTTTGGATATTGTTACCCAATGGGTCTTTTTGGTTACTAGAGAAGTTTTGACATATTCCTGACCTAGGGAGGAATTTGATTTCTGTTGGACAACTTGATGATGAAAGGCATGCAATACTGTTTGTTGGTGATACTTGGGAGGTTACAAAGGGAGTTAGAGTATTGGCCCGTGGAAAGAAGACTGGTACTCTATACATAACCTCAAGTCCAAGAGACACAATTGCAATTGCTGAAGCAAGTACTAATACAAGTCTATGGCACGACAGACTTGGTCACATGAGTGAAAAAGAGATGAAGATGCTGCTGTCAAAAGGGAAACTACCAAAATTGAAGTCTGTTGATTTTGACATGTGTGAAAGCTGCATCTTAGGAAAGTAGAAAAATGTGAGCTTCTTTAAAACTGGCAGGACACCGAAGGCTGAAAAATTGGAGTTAGTACACACTGATTTGTGGGGGCCTTCTCCGGTTGCATCCCTTGGAGGTTTTATGTATTACATCACTTTCATTGATGACTCAAGCAGAAAGGTATGGGTTGAAATTAAATCTTCATAAAACATTTTTTTTTTTTAAGTTCTAACTTTACAATACATTTTCAAAGCATAAAAATACAACAATTCAAGAAATAAGAAATACAAAAACAATTCAAACATAGCAAAAAGAAAATGAAAAAATATAAAAAAAAAATGTAAATATTAAAACATAAAAGTATAATTCAATAATACAATATATGAAAACATCATAAATTTAAAGTTAAAAGACTAAAACACATATGTATTTCTTATAAAAAACCTAAAAAGAAAAAAATTTAATTGTTAAAATATAAATAGAGAGGGTGCGAGGGAAAATATTAACCCTCATCCGTGCCCCATTTGTTATGTCATGTGGACCAAGTAAAACCTGACCATTAAGGGAGGGTGAGGCGAGAACCTGCAGGTGTAGATTTAAATGGTCATCCACTCATCCTAGCCTTTCATAAATTCTACTTACAGTGCTACTAAATTTGAAAATTATCTTAAATTTGCAAATACACCCAGTGGCACCCCTGGCATATGAGGGGAAAAAATAATACTGGTTTAAAAAAAATAATCTAAAGAAAAAATTATATAGGAAGCCCAAAAAAAAAAAAAAAGAATCGAGCCCATTCATTGACCCATAGCTGGTCATCCCTCCAAATAGATACAAACAACAAAATAACTTTAACTCTCCCCAAATTAGCAGCATTATCAAACAAAACCTTTGTAAATAAGGACTCCTATAAATTCAAAAAAAAAAAATTATAAATCTACGGTTTAGTAAAAAACCCAACTCTGAATAGTAAAAAAACCCAACCTTAGTTGCCACTTGCTACCGGAGCCATAGCCAGACTTCACTCCAGCCCTACTCGAAAACCTGTGCCGGATTCCTGCAGACCCATTCATCAGTCTACTGTATGCATTGGTATCTCTCCCTCTGTTTATGTTTGAGATATATTAACTGAGACTAAACTTTGTTGGTTTCTAAAAAAATGACTAAACTTTGTTGGTGATGCTGGGTAATAATTAATCATTTTACAAATATAAGTTATTGTGGAGATTAAATGTTGTTGGTGTTATAAGATAATAAATAATCACCTCGTAGGAATAAGTTTTTGTGAAGTGAAAGGGAAGGGTCTATTAGATTAAACAAAACAAAAATAATTTCTATTTCGTATAAAAAAAAATAGTCTACATCAATAGACTTTTGACAGTTGAGTAGATATTTTTTTGTGGTTTACAGGTTGAACATATAGTATTATTTTATTATTTTATATTTAGGTTCCGTAATAGAGTCTATTAGTCTAGTGCTACAAACTTTTCTACAATTTTGCCACAACTTTACTATGTGGCGAGTTGTAAGTGGTGGAAATAAAATAATAGATCCATGTGGGTTCATAATTTCACCACTCGCTAGTCGCCATATAACAAAGTTGTGAAAAAATTTGTAATACTAGACTTACTCTAGGGTGCTACCTATCTATTTTGTGGACAAAACCGTGTAAATGTTTGTAACAGGGTAAATGTATGTGGTCTACAACTACAACTACAACTTCTTCTTTTTTCTTGTTTTTTTCAGTAATACACTTCTAATGTTTTAATATATTTTATATTATATTTATTAGTTTGATAACAGTGTATTGTTATTTGTTGTTTTTTTTTTTTTTTTTTTTTTTTTTTTTTTTGTTTTTTGTGATAAATATTGGTATACTTATATGTGTTTATTTATTTTATATGTGTAATTGTTATAATGAAGCATTGAGATAACTACAGATTCACTTCCTTAGGATCTTTGTTACTTTGTGGGTGTTAACCTTTAGCACCAGTAGTAATGTTAGGGATTCAACTAACAATTACCAACATGATTTGTTGTGATACACTACTTTTTTTTTTTTATTCACCGATTATAATAGGCCATAAATTTAGGCAATCATTTCTCATCTCCTTTATTGTAGGACTTATTTCTTGCAGGTATCGACACAACAACAAGCACAGTAGAATGGGCAATGGCAGTGTTATTACACAACCCAATAAAAATGGCAAAAGCCCGAGATGAGCTTGAAGAAGTCCTAGGCAAGGGTGGGCATGTTCAAGAATCAGACATCTCAAAGTTCCATTATCTTCAAGCTATAGTGAAAGAAACTTTTCGATTGCACCCTCCAGTGCCTTTTCTAATTCCCCATAAGGCTGAAACAAACATAGAAATATGTGGCTTCATCGTGCCCAAAAATGCACAAATACTAATAAATGTGCGGGCAATGGGACGAGACTTAAGCATATGGCAAAACCCCAATTTATTTATGTCCGAAAGGTTTTTAGAGCAAGACATTGACTTTAAAGGCAGAGATTTTGAGCTAATTCCCTTTGGAGCTGGAAGAAGAATATGTCCTGGATTGTCATTAGCTAACAGAATGGTGCACTTGATGTTAGCTTCTCTTGTTTACTACTATGCTTGGAAGCTCCCAGATGAGATGAGGCCAGAACACATGGACATGGGTGAGACATTTGGGCTAACCTAACACAGGGAAATGCCCCTCCGAGCTATTCCCATCAAATCCTTGTAACTTTCATTGTTTGTTCTTAGCCCAATATTGATGTGACTCTATTTGTGTTTAACATAAAATGTCTTCAATATTAGGATTTTCCATAAGCATAATAGAGGAAGACAATTATATATCATACATCATTATTTTGTAGTTCTATAATGAGTTCTGATGATGCCAAGAATCAACTCAGTAAGCTGCAAGGCCTTTACGTAATTCGGAAGAACCTGCACAAGTAGAAAGAACCTCAAAGGGAGGTACCGGCATGGTACCGGCCAACGACCCTCCGATGGTTAAGTTAGTATTGCTCACAACTCTAGAGTGCCAGAGTCGAGGTAGAAGCATGCGTCCCTCGATTTGGGAGAGCCTGGAAGTATTTATAGTAGCATGGGGCCTTAGCCAAGGCTTTCTGGGGAAGATACCTCCATACTGGAATTACCCCTGATTAGCGTACAACGCAAGATACCCTTTAGGCAACAAGCGTGTTGGGCAAGACTTCCCTTTGGGGGCAATCGTGTTGCGCAAGATATCTGTCCGAGTATGAGCATATGTAGCAAGACTCATTTCCTCAGGGAAGCGTGCGTGGCAAGATACGCTTTGGTGCCCCCCCTGCATCAAACCGTCGACGGCGCCCCCGTCACCTCGTTTAAGAGTCGAGCCGTCAAGGTGTCGCGCCCGTCGTCCACGTCCGTCATTGAACCTCGCACCGTCAGCCCACGCAGGCTCCCGGCGTCTAGTGGGAGTTTTATCCCTATCAGGTGCCCCCTCAGCCCATCAATCTGTGACCTCAGGGAGGACGGACTAATGGGATGACGGTTTCGGTTCGCAGTGAGAGAGAGCTGACTGGGCAGGCTGTCACTCGGTAATTAATGTTGCGTAATTAATGTAGGGCACGTGTCGTCGACTTAATGACCGTGTGCAAAGAACGAGACGTCCCCTCGCCTTCCGTGCTACCCCTCATATATAAATCTCCCTTTCTCTCCCTCATTTTTCACTTTTCACTGAAATCAAAAGATCAGAGCGCATCCGTTCACCTAGCCAGAAGCGTTGGATCCGTCAACTCTCGCGACCGTCACGCTCGTGTATCCGTCGATTTCATTTTCCCGTAACAAATACAACCGGTAAGTATTCATTGTTGACTCATTCATCTTTATCATCGTCCAATGTCTTAGACTAGTTATACTTAGGGTTTTCCGTCACATGTAGGTGACAGATGTCTAGCGCGTTCAGTAATCAGTCGTTTGTCAGTGACAGAGCGGGCTACGACGAAGTTCACCCGTCGGGTCACAGAGATCCTAACACTTCTAGTGAAGACATTTCATCTACAAGCTCTTCTTCCTTGAGTAGTGATAGGGCAGAAAGTAGCCTTAGTGACGATTTAGGGGAAACCGAGCCACAAATCCAATCCGTCGTAGGCTCTGACAGGATGAGGAAGTTCATAATGCTTTCTCTATGGACTGTAAACGATTTTGTGTCCACAATCAAAGAGTCTCACTTCAAAATACTTAGGAATAAATATCAAATACCCGTCAACATACCCATCCGTCTACCCAATAAAACAGAGAAGTGTTACTACCATGGAGTCAAGGGTGTCGGGATCTATGAGCAAATGCTCAAGGCCGGGTTGAGGTTTCCCCTGACTCAACTGCACCGTCAACTCCTCCATTACCTAGGGTTGTCCATCAACCAGGTTTCCCTAAATGCTTGGAGGGTTTTCCTTGGGGTAGAGGTCCTGTACGGGTCAATGTCCAAGGGGAAGAAAAGGTTAACACTGGAGGAGTTCTTCCATTGCTACCGTCCAGTAGAGATAACAAAATCATGAGGCATGTATAGTTTTGTAGCCAGGAGCCCACTATTAAGGCTAGTGAGTGACACTCTAGACTCCAATAGGGACTAGAAGTCTAGGTACTTCTTCATCGACGGTAGTGAATGGATGTGTCATCCTGGCGAGACTGAGTTCATGCCAGTTGATACAACATGGGGTGTACTACCCCCGTCTGGTATGCGTCCGTTCACATTCTTTTCTTTTTAAACTTTAAACACCGTCGATTTCTAACCGTCTTCTTTTGCAGCTCAGGACCGTCCACAAGTTTCTCTTGAACAGTGGAGTTTTTTGGAGAAGATTTTTCAAAAGACTGAGTTGACGGAAAGATCTTGGGCCACGTTGGTAACCCTAAAAACAAGACATAAGATCTTGGGCCATGTTGGCACTGTGACAAACCTGAACCGTCCGAGGAGGCATTAAAATACAAGACACAAGTTCGAGCACGTAAGTCCGTTCACTTGAATGTCACATTTCCATTTTTAGTCATTAACTCACATACCGTCTACCTTTGCAGAAATGGATGAGGCAAAGAGGAAAGGTTTCATCAGGCAACAAGCAGCTGCGAAGAAGAAGAAAGCTCAGACAGCTGGGACGGATACGCCCAAACTGTCCTTCACAAAGAGAAAAACCGACCAGGAGGGGGACCGTCACCCCAAGAAGCCAAAGGTGACGACCGAGACTGTCGTTGGCCTAGAGGCAGAGGTGAAGAAGGTCCCTGTCAAGCATGGCAAGGGAAAGGGCCTGATGACGGGTGGCCCGGTGCCCAATGTTGAGAAGGCACCCGTCCTCTTGCGTGAGGATTCCAAGTATGCTATAGAGAAGCTGTCCTCAATCCTGACAACAGAGGATTACGAGGACCTTGGAAACCACTCGACGGAGGCAATGGGTGAGACGGGCCTCTTCAACCTTGCCGAGGTAAACACATTACCCGTCATCATTACCATTCCATTCATCTCTCTTTATCGTCATGTTGACTTAACATTTCTCTGTTCCAGGCTATCCTTATGATGAAAGGCCTCATGGACCGTTGTGTTCATGAGGAGACGGCTCTGAGCTGTCTACGGGCTAAGGCGGCCGCGATGGAGGATGAACTAGCCCAGTTCAAGACCTGGAGGGTGCGCATCGAAAAGAAGCTGGCCCTGTCTAAGCAGGAGAGGGGAGAGCTAGAAAAGCAGACGGAGGTGCTGTAGAGAGTTCTTGGCGACAAGGAAAAAGAGATTCTCTCCGTCAGGGACCAACTCCGTCAGGCAAAGGTGGACGCTATCAGAGAATACTGTGATTCCGAAGCCTACTTGACGAAGTTGGGTGGCACCTTCGCCGACGGCTTCGACGATGCCATCCGTCAGGTAAGGGCCTCCTACCCCGAGCTTGATCTCTCCAAGGTGAGCATTGACGGGGCTCAAGCTCAGACGTCCATCCTCCCTACGGCTTCGGGTAGCACTAATCATGAAGGCCAAAATATTAAAGGTGTCGGGAGCTGAGATGACGAGGCGGAGACAGCCGGCCAGGATCATGCCCAGGACAAGGATGAAGAAGCAAAAGCTGTCAATTCCCCCGTCGAGTGAACTTGTTATTTTTTTGTAGAAATATTAATTTTTGGACCATCGTGAACAATGTTGCCTTTAAAGGTGTAAATGTGTATTAATTTTTTAACCGTCATGAACAATGTTGCCTTTAAAGGCATTTTAATGTATTTCTTTTTCGAGTTCGTCCTTGTATGTATTGCTTGCTTTTATTTAAGCTTTATGGATGCTTGCTTTTACTTAAAGCTTTGTGGATGCTTGCTATTCACAATGGAGTCATATCCGTCATGTGCACCGTTTAACAAGCTCTTGTCTATTTAAACAAGGATAGAACCGTCATATTTTAGGACCGTCATGACTTGATACTTTGGCTTTTTTGCCTTCTATTCTTTTTAGGACAATGTCTTGGCTTTGGGCCGTAGCTTTTTTTGCCGTCGTCTTTTAGACTTAGGCTTTGCATCTGTTTAGGATAGCATCGTTGGCTTTTAAGCCGTCAGCTTTTGAGCTTAACGCTTTTATGCCTGGCATCCGTTTAGGATAGTGTCGCTAGCTTTTTAAGCCGTCAGTTTTTACACCGTCAGCTTTTAAGCTTGACCGGATTTTATGCTTAGACTTTTTGCCTTTCATCCTTTTAGGATGGGGCCATCAGCTTTTACACCGTCAGCTTTTATGCTTGACAGGATTTTATGCTTAGGCTTTCTGCCTTTCATCCTTTTAGGATGGGGCCGTCAGCTTTTATGCTTGACCGGATTTTAAGCTTAGGCGTTTTGCCTTTCATCCTTTTAGGATGGAGCCGTTAGCTTTTACACCGTCAGCTTTTATGCTTGACCAGATTTTATGCTTAGGCTTTCTGCCTTTCATCCTTTTAGAATGGAGCCGTCAGCTTTTACACCGTTAGATTTTATGCTTGACCAGATTTTATGCTTTGCATCCGTTTAGGATATTGTCGTTGGCTTTAAGCCGTCAGCTTTTGTGCTTGACGCTTTTATGCCTTGTAGATTCTTAGGCCATCGTCGCTTTGGGCTGTCAGTTCTTTTACCATTGACTTTGGACTTCACAAGTCCTGATGTTCAATACTTAACAAAATATAGAAGAGACTTTGAATAAACCTCTGCATCTTGCATAATTTTTTTAAGAAGGGAAAAACATGCCCATTGAGTTCCCAAAATACATTAAAGCAGATTACAAGTAGGGGGTTGCCATTCTTTCTTACTGGTAGTACTTTTGTAGGTGCTCGGCATTCCATGGATGGTGTAGCTTCTGCCCTTCCAGTGTTTCCAAATGGCAGGTGGCCTTCCTTTGCCACGCTGTGATCTGGTAAGGTCCTTCCCAGTTGGGGCCGAGCTTTCCTTGGGCGGGGTCTCTGATAGTGCCCATGATCTTTCTTAGAACAAGGTCTCCGACCTGGAATTCCCTGTGTTTGACTCGGGAGTTGTAGTGTTTAGCCCTGCGATCTTGGTACCGTGCGAGCCTTTGCTCTGCTACTGCTCTGTTTTCGTCGATCAGGTCGAGCTGTAGGCATAAGGCCTCGTTGTTCCTGCCTTCATCATGGGTGTTCACCTTGTAGCTTGTGAGTCCTACTTCGGCAAGGATGACTGCCTCACTTCCGTAGGTTAACCGGAACGGTATTTCCCCTGTAGGGGTCCTTGCTGTCGTCCTGTATGCCCATAATACACTTGGTAGTTCTTCGGGCCATATCCCCTTTGCCCTCTAGAGCCGAGTCTTGATAATCTTTAGCAAGGATCAGTTCGTTACTTCTACTTGACCATTGGCCTGAGGGTGGGCGGGGGAGGAGTAATGATTGTTTATTCCCAGTTGCGAGCAGAATTCTCAAAAGGGGCCGTTGTCAAATTGCTTCCTGTTGTCCGAGACTAGGACTCTGGGAATTTCGAACCTGCATATGATGGACCTCCAGACGAAGTTTCGTATGTTTTTCTCCGTGATAGTGGCCAAAGCTTCAGCCTCTACCCATTTCGTGAAGTAGTCTATGCCTACCACTAGGAACTTCAGCTGTCGTATGGCTGTTGGGAATGGGCCCATGATGTCCAGTCCCCATTGAGCGAACGGCCATGGGGCCGTCATCGGTGTCAGCTCTTCAGGCGGCTGTCTGATGATGTTACTGAACCTCTGGCACTTGTCGCAGGCTTTTACGTAAGCTTGCGTGTCTTTCTGTATCGTGGGCCAGTAGTATCCTGCCCGAATCAGCTTATGTGCCAGTGACCGCAACCCCGAATGATTTCTGCATATTCCCTCGTGTACTTCCCTCATGACATAGTCTGCTTCTTCGGGACCCAAGCACCATAGGTATGGGCGGGAGAAGCCCCTTTTGTACAGGACGTCCTTCATCAATACGAACCTTGACGCCCGGACCTTCAGCCTTCTGGCGGCTTCTTTCTCATCTGGCAGGACGCCATCTTTCAGGTAGGAGACTAATGGCGTGGTCCAATCTCTTTCGGAACCTATTTCCTGCATATCGACAGAGTCTACTAGCGGGGAAACCTGTATAAAAGAGAGCACATTGTCAGGGGTAGTTATGTGTTCCGACGAGGCGACTTTGGCAAGGCGGTCGGCTTGCTCATTTTCTTCTCTGGGAATTTGGACTATCTCTGCCTTCAGTTCGTCCACTCTTCTCTTCGCTTGATGGAGATATTTCTTCATTTTGTCGCCTCTGCACTCGTAGTCTCCATTTACTTAATTGACGACGACCTGGGAGTCGCAGGAGACTACCACTCGGGCTGCTCCTGCTGCTTTGGCGAGGTCCAACCCCGTTATCAAAGTTTCGTACTCCACTTAGTTGTTGGTTATGGGGAAGTCCAGGCGGATCATGCACTCGATTTGATCTCCCTCGGGGGAGTGAAGTACGACACCTACTCCACCGACATGTCTAATCGACGACCCATCTGTATATACATTCCATGGAGGGCAGTTGCTTGCCCCCTGGTCCACCCCGCTGGTGAATTTGGCTATAAAGTCGGCAATGGCCTGCCCCTTGATGGCAGTGCGTGGGCTGTATCGAATGTCGAACTCAGTCAACTCTATGGCCCATAAGGTCAGGTGACCAGCGGCTTCGGGATTGTGCATTGCTCGCTGCAAGGGCTTGTCGGTTAGAACGACCATCGTATGGGCTTGGAAGTACGGCTTGAGCTTTCGTGCCGCAGTAATCAAGGCGAAGGCAGGTTTCTCCATAAGTGGATACCTTTCTTCTGCTCCCTGAAATGCTCGCCTGGTGTCGTACACGGGCTTCTAGACCCCGTCTTCCTCTCTGATCAAGGCCGTGCTGACGGCCGCTGAGGAGACAGCTAAGTAGAGGAAGAGTTCCTCCCCTGGCTGCGAAGGACTCAGCAAGGGAGGTGAAGAGAGGTAGGCCTTCAGTTCTTCGAATGCCTTTTGGCATTTATCCATCCACTCAAAGGTTTTCTTCAGCGTGCGGAAGAACGAAAGGCACTTGTCCGTTGCTCTTGACACGAATCTGTTTAGGGCGGCCACTTTTCCGTTTAAGTTTTGTACCTCTTTTGCATTCTTAGGGGGGGCCATCTCCATTATAGCTCGGATCTTGTCCGGGTTGGCCTCGATGCCTCTCTGAGACACCATGAAGCCGAGGAATTTTCCTGCAGTCACTCCGAACGCACATTTTGACGGGTTGAGCTTCATGTCGTAGGAGCGGAGGGTGCCGAATGTTTCTTGGAGATCCCTCAAATGGTCCTCCTTCCTTCGGCTTTTCACCAGCATGTCGTCGACGTATACTTGAATATTTCTTCCTATCTGTCGACGTACATCTTGTTCATGAGTCTTTGGTATGTGGCGCCCGCATTTTTTAGTCCGAACGGCATCACCTTGTAGCAGAAAAGTCCCTGGCTGGTGACGAACGAGGTCTTCTCTTGATCTGTTTCATCCATCCGGATCTGATTGTACCCCGAGAAGGCGTCCATAAAGCTTAGCAGCTGGTGCCAGGCCGTAGAGTCTACCAGTGTGTCAACTCGAGGGAGGGGATAGCTATCCTTGAGGCACGCCTTATTCAAGTCCGTGACGTCTACACACATCCACCACTTCCCGCTAGCTTTCTTGACCATTACCACATTGGCCAACCAGTCGGGGTAGTATACTTCCCGGATGAATCCTACTTCTCGCAACTTGCCAACTTCCTCTGCTACCACTCGGTCTCGCTCTAGGGCGAACACCCTCTTCTTCTGTCGTACGGGCCGGTAGGTGGGCGACACGTTCAGCCTGTGCACCATGACTGACGGGTCGATTCCCAGCATGTCCTCATGACTCCAGGAAAATACATCTTGGTTTTCCTTAAGGAAAGCCACTAGCGCTTGGCGAGCCGCAGGGCTGTTGAAAGCGCCGATCCTAGTGGTTCTGTCAGGCCTGGACTCGTCGAGTATTATTTCTTCGAGCTCCTCCATAGGTTCTGCCCCCGCTCTCTGCTCTTTGTTCATTGTTTGTAGTTGGCTATTCATTTCTACCATCGTGACATAGCATTCTCGTGTGGCCACCTGGTCTCCCCATAGCTCCCCTACCCCGTACTCGGTAGGGAACTTGACCTTCAAGGCATAGGTCAAGGTTGCAGCCTTCCAGGCGTTGAGGGTGGGTCGTCCTATGATTGCATTGTAGGCAGAGGAGCAATCAACGACGAGGAAGGTAACGTCCCTAGTGACCTGCCGAGGGTATTCCTCGACAGTGACAGGCAATGTAATCGAGCCGAGGGGGTATACTCTTGTCCCCCCGAACCCGGTGAACGGGGCCTTGGTAGGAACCAAGCGTTCTTTGTCGATTTGCATCTGTTGGAACGCTGGATAGTAAAGGATATCTGCGGAGCTTTCGTTGTCGATTAAGACCCGGTATGTGTTATAGTCTCCTATCCGGATGTTGACGACAAGGGCGTCGTAGTGCTGATGGTGAAGGTGTTGAGCGTCTTCTTCTGTGAACTCCATAGTGGGGCTGTTGATTCGTGGCTTCTTCTGGACAAGGCTCGTAGCCTGAACATTCTGAACTGCTCTAAGGTAGGATTTCAGAGCCTTCTTTGTTGAACCGACGGTTGGTGCACTCCCAACGATCATCCTTATGTCCCCTATAAGTGGTCTGGGACGCTCATTGTCTCGGCAAGGGGTTTGTTCTTGTCAAGGTGCTTCTGTTCTTTATCGACTGACGAACTTCTGCAACTTTCCTTGCCTAATCAAGGGTTCGATCTGCTATTTCAAATCGTAACAATCGGCGGTGTCATGGCCGTGGTCTCAGTGGAAGTGGCAATATCTGTCTTTGGATCGTCTGTTAGGGTCTTCCTTCAGTTTTCCTGGAAAGGTCAGGGACCCGTCGTCCTTAATCTGCATCAAGACTTGGTCGATCGGAGCCGTCAAGGGGGTAAAGCTTGTGAATTTTCCAGCGGGGAGCTTCTTGTATCGGTCGTCTCGGCCATCTATCCGAGGCGCTTTTCGCCCCTTGTCTTGTCGTGTGTCATCTTGTCTTTCCCTCTTCTTGGGGGGCTTCTCTTCCCGGGCCAGTAATGCATCCTCTATATTCATGTACTTAGTTGCCCTGTAAAACACGTCCGACATAGTTTTCGGGTCATTTTTTTATAGAGAAAACAAGAATTTACCCTTCCATAGCCCGTTTGTGAATGCGGCGACTTGTATCTTATCATCAGCTTCATCGATCGAAAGTGCCTCTTTATTGAAACGGGCTATGTAGGATCTGAGCGTCTCATCCTCCCGCTTCCTAATGTTCATCAGGCACACGGTGGATTTTTTGTACCTGTGTCCCCCGATGAAATGCGTAGCGAACTGAGCACTCAGCTCTCTGAAGGTACCGATAGAGCTGGGCGTCAGCCTGCCGAACCAGGTCTTTGCGGAGCCTTTTAGCGTCACCAAGAAGGCCCGGCACATAATTTGGTCCGGTACGTCGTGCAAGTGCATCAATGTCTTGAAAGACTCCAAGTGGTCTAGTGGACCCTTCGACCCATCGTAGCTTTCTATCTGGGGCATGCAGAACTTTGGCGGTGTGGGGAATAAGATGACAGGTGTGGTGAAGGGGGAATCCGTGCTTTGGACGAGGTCGTTGAGGTCGTTGGATACCCATCCTTTGAGGGCGTTCATCATGATCATCATGAGATCCATGCGCTCCCTCATTATTTGCATTTCCGCGACCACGTTGGACGGGACATAGCCATCAGCCGACTAACGGTTCGTCTCCTGTCCTTCGGGTTGGCTCAAGGCATTGCTTCCCTCAGGGCCTCCATGGTTTCTCTCCTCGGCACTGTTTTCCTCCTGGTTCTCTCCTTGGTTGTCAAGCGTCGCGTTCCTCCGTTGTAGCTATTCTTCCAAGTCGTTGTTACGTTTTGTAAGGCGTTCCACCGCGGCTGCCAGAGTTTGGACCTGCCTCTCGAGTGCCGTGGTGCGCTATTCATTACCTTGATCATTCATGGTGGTTGCCCTTGAGCGTGTGAGTACTATGCAACTTTTTGTCCGGAAAGCACGAAACACAGTCTACGTACTTCCCACAGACGGCGCCAACTGATGATGCCAAGAATCAACTCAGTAAGCTGCAAGGCCTTCACGTACTTTGGACGAACCTGCACAAGTAGAAAGAAACTCAAAGGGAGGTACCGGCGTGGTACCGGCCAACGACCCTCCGATGGTTAAGTTAGTATTGCTCACAACTCTAGAGTGCCAGAGTCGAGGTAGAAGTATGCGTCTCTCGATTTGGGAGGGCCTGGAAGTATTTATAGTAGCATGGGGCCTTAGCCAAGGCTTGCTAAGGAAGATACCTCTATACCGGAATTACCCCTGATTAGCGTACACCGCAAGATACCCTTTGGGCAACAAGCGTGTTGGGCAAGACTTTCCTTTGGGGGCAATCGTGTTGCGCAAGATATCTATCCGAATATGAGCGTACGTAGCAAGACTCATTTCCTCAGGGAAGCGTGCATGGCAAGATACGCTTTGGTACCCCCCTGCATCATACTGTCGACGGCGCCCCCGTCACCTCGTTTAAGAGTCGAGTCGTTAAGGTGTCGCGCCCGTCGTCCACATCCGTCATCGTATCTCGCACCGTCAGCCCATGCAGGCTCCCGGCGTCTAGTGGGAGTTTTATCCCTACCAAGTTCTAGTTACCACAATTAGTAAAGTACTTTATTGTCAAATAAGGTTCAAATTCCACCTACAGCCCAGTAATCTTTCTTTCAAAATGGAGATAATCCTTTGGCATTTATCTTGGCCTTTGTATTTGTCTTTCTTGTCTGTCCGAACTTATAGACGAGAGACTGCCTCATATGGTCTACTCTTATTGTAGGTGATGAAATTAAAGATTACAAGAAAAAATTAATAAAAAAGTAAAAGAGGAAGAGAGAACACAAAGGTATTATGTGATTAAGCTAAACAACCTGAGTCCACAGAATAAAATCCTAGGTGGCAACATCTTTTATATTCTTAATTGTGTTTACAATGAACTCCAGGCAAAATATAAATAGAGATGGATTTTATGATATAGGATTTTACAATATAATTGGACCACTCGGACCATTAGACATACAGACGCTCCGTTTGTTTCGATGTAAAATATTTTCAAATGTAAAATATTTTACATGTAAAATTTTTTACTGTAACTAGTCGCTAACCCATGTGATGCACGGAAAAATTATTGAAAATGAAATCTAATGAACGCAGAGCAGTTTTGCAAAATACCATTTAAATTAAAAGATAAATATTAGTGAATATCGTTATCCTTAGCTATATGTGTTGTATCTAGGTTTTTATATTTAAGTTACTACAATACTACTTGTAGCAACTAAAGCTCACAATATAAGTATATTATATGAGGTCAAAACTTATATTATCTTCAAGCTAGCTCCCCATAGCCTTACAGAGTCCCTAACAAAATTTCTTTTGTATTGAATTTGATTTCAAAGGACTTATTCAAAATTATTTGAATTAAACCTCACAAATTAGAAGAAAAAAAATTAAATAACATTACAACATTGTAGCTGATTAATATACAAATAAACTACCAATTTAACATGACAAATTACTATTAGTAATTTAGAAAGCAAAAATTAACAAAATTAAAGTTGTTACCCACTTAACCTAAAACTTTTCATATTCTAAAATTGTCAAACACCTATTAACAAATAACTATTGATATAAAATATTATGTAATTACTTCAATACCGCAAGTCGTTCATGCTGTAAAAAATTTGAAAGAATAACACAGCAAGCATCTTAAACTCTTTCTTGCTTGGATCCTACAAAACTATAAATAATATATATATATATATATATTGTCAGTTCGTTTAGACCCCTTAAACCCAACAGATTAACCTAGTGAATTAGCCAAGTGATTAACTTAGGTAATTTAATTAAAACTAGGTTAACACAAATAAGCAAAAACAACAAAGTAGCGGAAAATAAATAACACAAAGATATGATGACCCAGGAAACCACACCGGTAAAAACCTGGGGAGGATTTGACCTAGCTATCCTCAAGGTAAACTGAATCCACTATGAAAGAATCGAAGTTTACACAACAAGACTTAGACCACTAACATCTTATTACTACCCAAGTGTATGAAACTTACTACCACGACCCCATGATAGCTCTGAGATCCACGGACTCCTTCTTTCTTTAATCTTTGCAAAACACAAACACCACCGTTTGTAACTTTGAGATCCCACTCAAAGGTTTAGCAACACAAACTCTCCTGTTTGTGACTCCAAGACCACCCTTGAAGGTTTAGATCATCAGCACCTTTGATGACTAGAGAAGGCAGCAACTTCAGCAATACCGGATCTTGAGATTCTTCAAGGAACAACACCGGTAGAAGTTATAAGAGAGGTTTTAGGAACAAAACCCTAAATACAAAAGAGGCACACTCTTCTCTCTCTAAAAAGCCTTGTAAAAACGTGCTTAGGGTTTCCTTTATATAGTGGGAGAAGTAGATTTGAAACCCTAATCGTTAATGGGCTAGAACTGCTGTTTGGGCCAACTTAAAATTCTGCAGATATGACTTTCGATCGGTCGAGCCTGTTTTTCGATCGATCGAACCAGGCAGATTCTGAAATCTTCTTCTGCAGCTTACATGTTCTTGTGTGCTCACGATTTGCCAATTATTCTAAACTTTTAGAACCTAACAATCTCCCCCTTTGGCAATTCGTGACAAAATTTTCATACAAAATGAAATGTTAAAATACAAGAACAACCTCATACAATAAAATGCCAAATTACATCACAAATCCCAATCTAAGACTCTTAACCTAGAAGTTGCCAAGAAGAGGTAGAAGGTCTTGATTAGAATGCACCTGTCTTTCCTGAAACACTCAACAAACACATCACCGTATGTGTGGAAAGAAAGACATATAAAAAATAATATAAAACACAAATATAAAAACACAAATAAATTCTAACTCTCTCCCTAAGTTAGATACATCAAAAAGTTTTTATATTCTTCCCTAAACAAAACAAATTTATCTCCCCCTAAACAACACAAACAGGATTCCCACATTCCACATTTCATCTATTTCTCCCCCTTTTTGCCACGTATTGACAAAGACAACTCAAATAAAGAGTAAAGTGACAGTAAACATGAGAGAAAAAAGAGATAGAAAATAGAAAGAACTCCCCCTATGAAGAGCAACAACTCCCCCTATAAACAACAAAGGCAAAAAAAACTTTTCTCCCCCTATAAAAATAGGAAAAACAAAACAAGTTTTGGGAAAAACAGTTTTGGGGAAAATTTAGGAGGTGGGAATAAATAAAAACACACAAACCCAAAAAAAATTGAGTTGAGGATACACATGAAGAAAAATATTCTCTCTTTCAATAAATGCAAACTGGACATTATGTGACCCATAAACAGTTGCATGAGTAGAGAAAATATTTGCACATTATTATCCATCATATCTCTTAAGAAAAATATTTTCTGCAATTCACACATCAATAAAAATAGCATATACTAAAATGTACAAAAGACTCAAAAATTAATCAATCAATTTTTAAATCAAGTTGAATACCCAATTTAGCAAAGTGTATGCATGTTATGTGTGAAAACAATGAGAGATATGACTGCAAAACTGCAAGATGGATACAAAAACAATGCCATTCATGTGAATCCTAAACATAAATGATGCAAGAAAAAATTTGGTCAAAAACTCTAGAAGCTCAAAATTTTTCAATTTCGATCGATCGAGCATCGATCGAATATCAATCGAGTCAGACAAAATCAAACCAAAAATTTTAATCGCAATTTCGATCGGTCGAGAAACAGCTTCGATCGGTCAAAATTCTGGAAAACTCAAATTTTTGAAAAACAGAGCAATTTTATGCAGTAACTCCTCAAAGCATAATATTTCGTAAATGAAATGCATGAGTATGAGACTGAAAGTTTTTCAAAAACACATGAATACAGCCCAGATCTTCCAAAATTAAAATTTTCAATCAATTTGTCTTTAAAACTCAAATTTTGCATCAAAATCAAGGAACATATAATCTTGGATGGCCACAACAAAATCACACACAATAACATGTACAAAGTTTAGCAAAGAGTAACTTTGTGTAGTGTGTGCAACTAGCAAAAGCTTGAGAGACATGTGAGGTGATATGTGAATAGTAATCAATCACAAAGTCTACAAAATTCATCACATAGAATTTGAAAGAGACTATTACCTAAAGAGTTACATCATATAACTTCTCACATCTCCTAGAATAAAAGCTTGCAATCATGTAAGTTTCTTGATTTACCTCATAATATACACACTAATTTTAATTGATTAGAAACTTATTATAGCCCAATAATGTACACACCAATTTTAGCATTTAAACCAAGGCTACACCTTATTTTCTTTTTGTGCATGTGCTACACTTTCTCGAGCACAAAATCTCACGATATGCACTAAGGTGTTCATGATTGGCTAATAAACAGTGGTGAGATGGTTATTTATGCCTTTCTCAATAAGTTCAAGTCCAACAATCAAAGACATAAGACTTTAAGATCAAGATCATGTGATCAATAAACATAGCATCTTCCCACACAACATGCACAACAAGACTTTAGCTAGTAAAGTGCAATAGAAATAAGCTCATCCAAGCTAAACAAAGTACATAAACATGTTATGTAAAGATAAATATGGCCAACCTTGATTATAAATCCAAGATCTATAATACAAAACACAAAAATCTTTTTGGTTAAAAAAATTTATTACCAAAACTAAAAAGCACACTTTATGCTAAATAATTAAAAAAATGCAAATGCAATGTATGACAGTGCTTAACTAAGCTATAGAGGGTACACAAACAAGAAATATCAATTTCTTAATTAACCCATGAGTACATGTACAAACTAGTACATACTCAAAAAAATCAAAAAATAGCTTAGCACTTATAGAACGCATGCTATTTAAGTTTCTCCACAATGTCAAGCATGTTTTAAATCAAGAGAGAGATATCATAATTCAAGTAATCCTCAAGAAAAAAATGTTTTTGGATTTTTTTTTTAATAAAAAAAACTAAAAAAAAAAAAAAAACAACCAAAAACAGAAACATGTCCACAAATAATTGAAAGAATTAAATCAGGGACAAGTCAACAACACTCACCTTAGAGAATCTTTTCTCACCCATATAGCACGAGTCTTCGGCTTTGTAGGTGAAAATCCATGTGAAGCAAAGTGTATTTGAGGGATTACACCAATCTTCTGAGAAAGACTAAAATCCTGCAAATTCCTTTCACAAGCCAACAAGCTTAAATTTTTCAAAAGCATATGAAACAATTTATTTGAACTCATGACAGGAAAAATATCATCACATATCCTAGATTGAAATTCAGAATGTTTAAATTTCAATTTATGACAATTAGGACGAATGTGACCGGAGACACCACAAAAGTGACAAACAGGAACAAATTTAGGAACATCAGTATTCCTAACAGTAAATCTAGTCTCAGATTTTGGTTTTTGCCTCAACAAAGAACAATTTGGTCTAATATGACCAACAACACCACAAAGGTGACAGGTAGGCACAAAAATAGATTCCTTTTGCACACTAACAGTAGGTTTAGACATAAGTGTAGAAACTTCAGCGTCTACATCAGAACTTTTACCTTTGTCTAACCTAGCAATATAAGCCTTTTCTTTATTATTCCTCTTGAAAGGAGGGATATAAACTTTTTCAGCTTTAGGCTTAAGAGAAACAGAAACACTTCTGTTATCAATAGCAGGCTTGGTACTAGTCAAATTTTCAATTTTACCTTTAGATTCAGCTAACTCTTGTTCCAAGCTTTTCATCTTCTCATCTTGAGAGGAAATTTGATTTCTCAAAAATTCATTCTTTTTATTAGATTCATCTAATCTAACAATTAATTCCTCTTTTTCAAGATTAGCCACTTTTAACTCTTCCTTAAATTTCTTAGCAATTTTCAAAGACTTAGATAATTCTTTACGAAGAGTTTCAAAGGCATCAATAAAATCAACAGAAACAACAGTGTCCTTTTTATTCAAATCATCACAATCAAAAACAGTAAGACACTTAAAATTATCCATGATAACAGGGATCAAGGATCAACTCTTAGATCAAAATATCTAACACAAAAGAGCTACCTGCTCTGATACCACTTGTCAGTTCGTTTAGACCCCTTAAACCCAACAGATTAACCTAGTGAATTAGCCAAGTGATTAACTTAGGTAATTTAACTAAAACTAGGTTAACACAAATAAGCAAAAACAACAAAGTAGCGGAAAATAAATAACACAAAGATATGATGACCCAGGAAACCACACCGGTAAAAACCTGGGGAGGATTTGACCTAGCTATCCTCAAGGTAAACTGAATCCACTATGAAAGAATCGAAGTTTACACAACAAGACTTAGACCACTAACATCTTATTGCTACCCAAGTGTATGAAACTTACTACCACGACCCCATGATAGCTCCGAGATCCACGGACTCCTTCTTTCTTTAATCTTTGCAAAACATAAACACCACCATTTGTGACTTTGAGATCCCACTCAAAGGTTTAGCAACACAAACTCTCCTGTTTGTGACTCCAAGACCACCCTTGAAGGTTTAGATCATCAGCACCTTTGATGACTAGAGAAGGCAGCAACTTCAGCAATACCGGATCTTGAGATTCTTCAAGGAACAACACCGGTAGAAGTTATAAGAGAGGTTTTAGGAACAAAACCCTAAATACAAAAGAGGCACACTCTTCTCATTCTAAAAAGCCTTGTAAAAACGTGCTTAGGGTTTCCTTTATATAGTGGGAGAAGTAAATTTGAAACCCTAATCCTTAATGGACTAGAACTGCTGTTTGGGCCAACTTAAAATTCTGCAGATATGACTTTCGATCGGTCGAGCCTGTTTTTCGATCGATCGAACCAGGCAGATTCTGAAATCTTCTTCTGCAGCTTACATGTTCTTGTGTGCTCACGATTTGCCAATTATTCTAAGCTTTTAGAACCTAACATATATACACACCGATGGAGACAGAACATGCCATTAAAGAGACAACCAATTACAATAGTGTTGGAGGCAAAGTAAAAGATTAAAAAAAAAAAAACCTGAAGAAGCAAGCACTTTGGCTAGCATACCAGCTAGTTAATTTATATCAAAAGACATAAAAATCTTACAATCAAATAGAATCCATAAGTAAATAAATACATGTGGTATAATCAGATAAATAAAAGGTTTGTTAAGATGATCAAGTTTGGCAATGAAGAAGACACAACAACTATTAATGAGGATAATCTCTATCTTAAACTTGTGATAATGATGAAGTTGCAACAACTACTAATTATGCAAATCTAGCATAATCTTATTTTGATTCAACTACAACAAAAATGACGATAATTACCATAAAAAGATTTTATAAAAAAACAGTATTTTATGATTGTTAAGTTCTAAGGAATTAGGATTTTGTAAAGTTGGCAAACCATGATCAAAACGGTTTTTGTCTTATTTAGACTTGCTCAAAATATGTGATTTTTATGTAAAGTTAGAATCGAGTTACTGTAGAAGTTATTGTGCAAATCTGCCTGGCTCGATCGATCGAGAATTAGACTCGACCGATTGAAAGTCGTGCAAATTGTTTTTTCTGCAGAATTTTCAACTCAGCCCAAGCCCGTTTAACGTGTAGAATTTTATGTTTTACCCTAAGTATTAAGGGGAAAACCCTAATCACGTTTTCAGTGTTCTTTATGCTGTTTGTGTGAATCTTTTATGAGATATAGAGGTGTTTGCCTTCACATACACTTAGGGTTTCCAAACTCAAGATTGATGTCAAGAGCTTGGTGATCTTCAGTTGCAGATTCAAGAACTTAAAGATATACAGGCGGGAGTGCTTGTGCTTGCAATGAATTTAAGAAAGAAGTAGTCAGTGAACTTGGAGCTGTCACGTGGTCGTGGTAGTAAGTTTCCTACTCGAGGTAGCAATAGGATGTTAGTGGTCTAAGTCGCTATTGTGTAAAGTTCAATTCTTTCATAGTGAATTTTGTTTTACCTTGAGGATAGCTAGGTTAAATCCTCCCTAGATTTTTTACCAGTTTGGTTTTCTTGGGTTATCATATCGTGTGTTCTTTATTTTCTGCACTTTGCATGATATGATATATTTGTGTTAACCTAAAACTCATAATTTACCTAAGTTAATCACTTGGCTAAGGGGTCTAAATTTCTAACAAGTGGTATCAGAGCGAGTAGCTTTTTGTTGTAGATCCTTTGATCTATTAGCTGATCCTTGACCCCGGTTGTTATAGAACACGGACACTCTCTTGTTATTCTACCTCATTTTGATGGGAATAATTGTGCTTATTGGAAAGTAAGGATGAAAGCTTTCATGAAATTTATTGATGAGAGAGTTTGGAACTCTGTTGAATATGGATTGGAGAAGCCCACTACTCTTGTGAGTAAATGGCAAACTTCTCAAAAAGAAGCCGCCGCTTTTAGTAGCAAAGCTATGAATGCTATTTTTAATGCTGTTTCTATGGAGGAATTTAAGAAAATCTCTAATGTTGAGGTTGCTCATACTACTTGGAATATCCTCCAGATTGTGCATGAAGGCTCAAAGGCAGTTAAAATTAACAAGTTGCAGTAATTGACTACTAGATTTGAAAGCATTAGAATGACTGATGATGAATCTTTTGATAAGTTCTATGCTAAACTTAATGATATTGTTAATTCTGCATATAATTTGGGTGAAATCTATGATCAACCTAAAATTGTTAGAAAGATTCTTAGATCTTTGACTGAGGACTTTAGACCCAAAGTGACTGCCATCATTGAAAGTAAGGATGTGGATTTCATCCCTGTTGATGAACTTGTAGGATCTCTTCAGTCTTATAAGTTGGACCTACCTAAGACTAACAAATCTAAATCTATGGCTCTTAAGTCTGTAGATGATATTGATGCTAGTGGATTTGATGATGAGCTCTCTACTACAGAGATTGCTTACCTTGCCAAGAACTTTAGAAATTTTCTTAGGAACAATAACAGACGGGCCAGAGGTAAGAACACTGCTGAACCTAGAAATTTTATGAGGAATGATCCCACTAAGATTAATAATACTGAAATACCTAAAGAGAAAGTTGTTCAACCTTCTAATAATTCTATGGGGCAACAATGTTTTGGGTGTTAAAGGTACGGTCATGTAAAATCTGAATGTCCTACATTCTTGAGATCTAAGGGTAAGGCTATGGCTGTAACCCTTAGTGATAATGAAGTTTCTGACAACGAATCTAGTAGTGATGAGGATAGAAACTTCATTTCTTTCACTGCTACAACCGTAGTCAATGAAAGTGTGTCTGTTGAAGAGAACCCTTCTGATGGGGAACTCTATGAAGATGCAGATTTACAAGAAGTCTATAATAAACTTTGCAAAGTTGCTACAAAGGATGCTATGAATGTTGATCTTGACTTAAAGAAAATTGTCTTTCTCGAACTTGATAAGAAAAATTTTCTCATGAAACTGTTTAATGCTAATGAATTTTTGAATAATGTGAAGACTGAGAACATGCTTTTACTTAATAAAGTTAAAATTTTGGAACTTGAATTGTCTGTTGCTAGAGATCAAACTAACAGTTCTGCAAGCTCCAAAATTAATCACATGCTAAGTGTTCAAAAGTCTCCCTCTGACAAAACTGGCTTAGGTTTTATGGAAAGCATCTCTGTCCCTGAACTCCATTCCACAAATTTTGTTCCTTCTACTGAACCCCCTATAAGTGAGGTTATCAAACCCTCTGTGAGTGAAACTGCTAAATCTGTAGAAGTCACACCTCCTAAGAAGATTAAGGTTGATCTTCAAGAGTCTAAATCTAAGACTTCTAATTCTTCTAAGGGCAAGTTACATGATAAGCCTGCATGAGTTTGTCATTTTTGTGGAAAGTCTGGACACATTCGTCCAAACTATATCAAGTTGCAAGCCACTAAGCGAGCAAATAAACAAAAAGTACTTGTGCCTCAAGCACAAGATCCTATGGTACTTATTGGTGAATTGGTAAAGGCATTAAACATTTATACTAATTCTGAAGTTGCTCAGTATTCTAATGTGAATAATAACTCCAATGGAAGAGTTGCATCTAAAAGATTTTGGATGCAAAAGGCTCGATCTAATTGAGTCTGTCTGTCATGGTCCTTGTTCTTCATTGCTTTATTTCTTGTGACCTTTTTTTTGGATTTTGCATTGCATAACATTCATGCATTTCATTTTAGGATGTTTTTATTTTTATAAATTAAAAAAAAAAGGGTAACAAGATTGTGTTTTGCAAAATGTGTTTTGCAGTTTTTTTTTTTTTTTTTTTTTTGAATTTGAAATCAAGGTTGGTCAATCTATTTTTACATAACATGTTTATGTACTTTGTTTAGCTTGGATGAGCTTATTTTATTGCACATTACTAGTTTGAGCTCTAACGTGCATGTTGTGTGGGAAGATATTTATAGTTTTTGATCACATGATTTTTATCTTGAAGTCACATGCCTTTGATTGTCGGACTTGAACTTTTTGAGAAAGGCATAAATAACCATCTCACCACTGTTTACTAGCCAATCATGAACACCTTAGTACATATCATAAGATTTTGTACTCAAGAAAGTGTAGCACACACACAAAAAGAATATAAAGTGTAGACTCGGTTTATATGCTAAAATTGGTATATACATTATTGGGCTATAATAACTTCTAAATTTAAATAAAACTGGTATGTACATTATCCCGGCTATAAGTTTCTAATCAAATAAAATCGGTGTGTATATTATGTGGCAAATCAAGAAACTTACATGATTGCAAACTTTTATTCTAGGAGATGTGAGAGTTATATGATGTAACTCTTTAGGTGATAGTCTCTTTCAAATTTATGTGATGAATTTTGTAAAAATTGTGATTGATTTCTATTCACATATCACCTCACATGTTTCTCAAGCTTTCGCTAGTTGCACACACTACACAGGTTACTCTTTGCTAAACTTTGTACATGTTATTGTGTGTGTTTATTTTGGTCTGACCAACCAAGTTTGAAAATTCCTTAAATTTGATGCAAAACATGTTTGATGTTTGAGAATTTGAGGAGAATTGAGTGAAAATCTTAATTTTGGAAAACTGGGATCAAAACATGTGTTTTTTTAAAAGCATTTCATCTCATACTCATGCATTGTATTCATAAATTTTAATGCTTTAAGGAGTTATTGCACAAAAATTGTTTTGTTTTCCAAAATTTTGATTTTTCCAGAATTTCGATCAATCGAACATGTTTTTCGACCGATCGAAATTGCGCTTAAATCCTTTGGTCAGCTTCTATCTGTTTCGATCGATGCTCGATTGGTATTCGATCAATCGAAGCATTTTTGACCAATCGAACCTAATTTTCGATTGATCGAAAATCGCGATGAGAGTTTTTAAAAGGTTTTTTCCCTCATGTGCTCAATCACCTTTTTCAAAAGTTTTCAAACTTTCTTTCACTCTCACCGATCGGTCAAGCCTCCAATAGGATTTTTTGTCGTTTCCTCCAAATTTTTTGCAAAGATTCTCTCTTCTAGGGCCGGTATGTCTATTTTACCCTTCCTTTTCAATTTATTTTCATTTTTCATGCACTAAATCATGCATTTTTGGGTAAATTTTTGGACTTATTTCTTTTTGGGATCTTTGATGTTTTAGGCCATTCCTTTCACAATAAATCATTGGGTTTTTGTTGGAACACCATATACAACTGATCTATGTGGTTTAATTTGATTAATTTGGTAGTTTGTGAAAATTTTGAAAATCTAGGACTTGAAATATACCCAATTTGGGGTTTTTGTTCAATTTGTTGCAAATTGATGAAATTGGCTTATTAGATTACATCATTTGATCATTATATTGTGATTTTTATCTAGTGTGATGATCAATTGATCAATTTATTGTGATTTGTGATAATGGGTTTTTCAAAATTAGGGATTTTTTGATGTATTATTCATGCTCAAGCCAATTTTGTGAATTTGGAATATAATTGAACTGTTTTTATTGCATTAGAACATGCATCATTTGGAAGTAATGATCATGCATCATATAGAATTGTTATTTCTATGTTGTTTTTGTGCTAACTTGCAGTCTGCTCTTGGTCTTTCTTTTGCCTCTTTTCTTTCTGTGTCTCTCTATCTGGTCTGTAGAATCATGCCTAGGAAAACTAGAGCTCATAGAACCTCTTCTTCTTTACCTTTTTTTGATAGTGATAGATTTCTGAGTGAGAAACATCAGGAGACCTATGAGACTCTTAACCTTAGGAGGAACATTTGGGATGAGCGTAGGGTCCTTTTAGGTAAGTTAGATGATGAGGTTAGGCGTAACTTTGAGCGTCGGGGTTGATTGCCTTTGTTAGACATCGATCATCTGCCTTTGGCTACCCTGATTAGAGAGTTCTACTCGAACCTCTCTATCCACGTCTGTGATTCTAACACTTAGGTAAAGAGTTGGATACGAGGTGTAGAGTATTGTATTACTCCTTCGGTAGTGTCTGATGCTCTTGGGGTGCCTGTGGTTTCTCATCCTGTCTATCCTTATGATGAGTCTCCTCCCCTTGACAACATCATGTCTTACATCACTGGTACTTCTATCCAGTGGAGTTCTGATCCTCGGATCACATCTGCTAAACTTTCAGAATTACACTATCTTTTCTTTAGGATTGCTTGTCATTACTTGTGGTCTATCTCTCATCTACACACTATCCCTATTGAGCGATGTGTGTTTTTGTACGCTCTTGTCACTAATGCTCCTATCAGTATTCCTCACCTTTTTCTTGGTTCTTTGAACGAGGTGCATAGGAGTAATTCTATTGCTCATGCCTTGCTCTTCCCTGTTTTCATTCATCGGATTCTTTTACATTTAGGGTTAGGTGATTTTCCTGCTTCTGAGCCTGTTCATATTATTGCTCCCATTGGTGCCACCTTTCTTAGGCAAAGGGCTGCTCAGCTTCGAGCTAGCTCTAAGCGTCCTATGGTTAAGCCTTCCAATGTCATTCCTCCTCTTCCTCCTCCTCTTCCCTCTTCTGCAGGTCCTTCTACGGCTGAGACGTTTGTTGATCCGACTGCTGCTACTGCTACTGTTCCTCCACCTTCACCTTCACCTTTGGCTGATTCTGATATTCGTCGGTTGTTGGATACTATAATGACCGTCCACGCGGCTCATGGTCAGCTTCTGGTGGATATGCTTGATGAGCTCAGTGCTTTGCGAGCAAATTTGGAGAGTCTTCGTCGTTCTCCTCCGCCACCTCCTTTTGGTAATAAGTGAATGCCCTTTGACAATTCGTCACAAAAAGGGGGAGTACATTGTAGTTGAGGAGATTTGTAGTAAAGTAGATTTTGTTTTTAGGGGGAGATTTTGATACCTAAGTTTTGTGATTTTGTGGAGCTTTGGAGCCTTTAGATTGTATCTAGATACTTCACTTTGTATTTATCTTTTTGGCTCATTTTTTTTTTTTTTGTTGGGTTGTCCATGATAGAGGGAGATATTTTAATTATATATGTTTATTGTTACATAGTGTGTTACATTACTTATTGATTTATATTTATGAGGCTATTCATGATATATGTCTTTATTTTGTGTTATGTGAAATTAAGAAGTTTTTTTTTACTTGTATTTTCCACACATGAGTTTATGTGTCTGTTAAGTGTTACAAGAATATACAAGTTGATTCAGTCATGCTGCTGTCTATACTTGCAACTGATAGATAGTAGTTAGGTTGAATTTGTTTTGTTGGGCTATCGTTTTTGTTCTAGGCTGTTCCATTTGTAAACTTTGAGCTTTATGTTAAGTTTGTGTTTTGTCACGGATTGCCAAAGGGGGAGTTTGTTAGGTTCTAAGGAATTAAGAACTAATGTATTAGAACTTCATTTTGTAAGGTTGGCAAATCATGATCAAAATAGTTTTTGTCTTGTTTAGACTTGCTCAAAGTATGTGGTTTTTATGTAAAGTTGGAATCGAGTTACTGCAGAAGTTACTGTGCAAATCTGCCTGGCTCGATCGATCGAGAATTAGACTCGATTGATCGAAAGTCGTGCAGATTATTTTTTCTGCAGAATTTCCAACTCAGCCCAAGCTCGTTTGACGTGTAGAGTTTTATGTTTTTCCCTAAGTATAAAAGGGAAAACCCTAACCACGTTTTCAGTGTTCTTTATGCTGTGTGTGTGAATCTTTTGTGAGATCTAAAGGTGTTTACCTTCACATACACTTAGGGTTTCCAAACTCATGATTGATGTCAAGAGCTTGGTGATCTTCAGTTGCAGATTCAAGAACTTAAAGATATACAAGCGGGAGTGCTTGTGCTTGCTGTGAATTTAAGAAAGAAGTAGTCTGTGGACTTGAAGCTGTCATGTGGTCGTGGTAGTAAGTTTCCTACTCGAGGTAGCAATAAGATATTAGTGGTCTAAGTCACTATTGTGTAAAGTTCAATTCTTTCATAGTGAATTTGTTTTACCTTGAGGATAGCTAGGTTAAATCCTCCCCAGGTTTTTTACTGGTTTGGTTTTCCTGGGTTATCATATCGTATGTTCTTTATTTTCCGCACTTTGCATGATATGATATATTTGTGTTAACTTAGAACTCATAATTTACCTAAGTTAATCACTTGGCTAAATAACTAGGTTAATCTGTTTGGGTTTTAAGGGGTCTAAATTTCTAACAATGATATAGCCAAGAGTACAATCAAAGCTAATAGAAGGAATTTTAAATCGATTTCAATGATGAAGGAGGGATTCACTTAAATGAGGAGACCAAGAAAAAAAGGAGAAGTATCATGTTCTGTGTATAGTATTGAATTTTAAACTCTATAATTCAATTTGCTAAGGTATTTTAGTAGTTAGCAAATTGAATTTCTGCAGGCACGATACTACTAAAATTCTATCATTCAATTTTCTAACTACAAAAACTTTATCTCACTGATTACACAATATAAACCAATAATGTTACCGTCTCAAACATTAAAATAAAAAATCAATTTTAAACGTAGAAACAAACAATCATCTATCAATACAAATACCCAACCTAAATACATATAAACTCATATATGACCACAACACAAAAGAGGTAGTAACAAAATTAAAAAAGAAAAAAATCAATAAAAGAAGAACAACACTATTAATCTAATCCTTACATTGAACTATTATACAGGCAGCTATAAGAACAGAGGTCAAGACCAATTGGAATTTAGAGATACCTAAACTGAATCATCCAACTTTTCAGTATTAATATGGTGTGAGGAGAGGAAGAGATGAAGGAGTTAGAAAGCCAGAGTCTAGCATTAGAAAGTTGAAAGTTTGCTGTTTGAGACTGTAACCGTGAAACACAAAGGGTTGCTATTTAAAATTGTAACCATGGAAGACAAAGGGTTGCCATCTAAAATTGTAACCGTGGAAGACAAAAGGCTGAGAATTATTTTCTTTTTATTAGTATTTTTAAATTTAAGAAAACTTATTTTAAATTTTAGGACAAATTCAGGAAAAAGAATGATAATGACATGGCAGCTGATGTGGCTCAACCTGAGCGTAGCAACATTAAATGCTACACTTCATCTTTTAGTAATACTAGCTTATAACCTGTGCAAATGCACGGGATCTAATACTATATATAAAAGCAGAAGCCTTTAAGGAGGTGCTATCACGTTAGGAAAAAAGCCTATCTAAAATTCAAACACGTTTAAGTTAAAAAGCGATAAATTACAATGTTTCATAATGCTAAAACACCGTTTGAAAGTCTCTCATTATAAATAAAAAAATTAACTGGTTAAAATTAGATGTGCACCAAGTTAGAAATAGAGAAAGAGGCGATGGGGACACGGAGAGTAACAAAGAAAGAGAGAGGCGATGAAATCAAAAAGCTTCAACAAAACGATTTTGCAAACCCAAAACACTGTTAACCACAAAACAAAACACAATTCTCTTCTAAAAACTAAAATTAAAACCCGTAATTCCTCTCTCTTCACAAAAACCCAAAAATCAAAACCATCTCCTTCCCCCAAAATCAAAATCCAAAACTTAGATGAGAAAGAAGTAAATGATCAAAGGTGCCATTCTCATGCAATGTTGGGAAATATACATGTTTGGAAATATACATGTTTGTATCGAATACAAAACATACGCAGCGGAAAATAAACGGATCTACTTTATTCGCAATTGATAACATGCACTATGTAGGTTTTAGAATATAAGAACAAGAGAGTGTACCTTGATGCGGTGAAATTCAAAATCGAATGAAGAAGTACTCGGGAACACTTTCAACCTTCACTCCAATTCCACTTGATGCCCAAGATGTGTGGTCTCTCAATTAGTTCTATATTTTCTAGAGAGAATATGAAATAGTGTCTCTCTTTCTTATATCATATATATTTCATATTAAACATACAAAACCATTTTATTCTATATAAAATTCTGTATGTTTCTCTCCACATAACTGATTATCTAATTGGGCTAGCCTTTTAGGCCTTCCCAATTGGGCTTTAGTGTGTGGCTTGGAGTGGGACCAAAAGGGAACAAATAAGACACTAGCTCCAATGGGCCTTGGGCTTTTCTGTCAACTCTTGACAAGTCCAAAGTTACCATTAATTATATTTAATACCACTATATAAATATAATTGCACTCTAGGCCTCATTAATAAATTATATCCCAAGACTTTATTATACATGCAACCCCTTTATAAAATATTCGTAGTAATACAAAGTTATGAATATAGACTGCCACTTTGTAAATTACTATATCTTAATCCTTGAGTACCCGGTTTAATCCTTTTGAGTTATTCACCATATATTTATGAAATCCAATTTCATAAATATATACTTTAGTCTTACTAAAGTGGTTAGGCCTAACTCTCTGAATAACTGTACCCATTAAACTTATCTCAATGATATATTTTATATCTCCGTTAAGAAACTATGAATTCCATCTTGAGAATATATGTTCCATCAACACTAAATGTAGCTGCCCAACATACTGAGGTTTTGACCGTTACTTTAGATCTCACTCCTGATATATCAAAGCAACCTACATTTCATGATCAGGTCCATTATTCTCTCAGGATTAAGAGTTCATGTGAATACAAGTCGTAAGATTTATTATTCAGACAGTCGTTAGGAGAATAGTAAATCTGACAGCGGTCCAGTTCAATATGTCTTAACTCTTAAAACATACCAACATATTAACTAGAAGTCACCACTTCCATGATCAAGACAAATCATCGTAGTTAATATGTTATAGTCTTCGCAGATGAAATGCCTAATTTCATCACCGACTACGAACCAAAATTCTGAGTTTACAAAGAACTTGTGATCTATATCTTCTGTGACTAAATCACATAAATCACATACTATGCATCTCATGGACTATTTGATAATGTCCGACTATTCATGTTACCATTATTTTAGATAAGAATAAAGCAACTTTATTAAACACAATATTAAGTCATACATCATTTCTCACATAATGTCATACATAATATCATACATAGCATCATACAATAGGATTTAAGGGCACATATCCTAACAGCAATCTCTAATTCCCTCACACAGTGTTCACCAATTCATTAGACCAAACTCAACCTCATTTTTATAATTGTGCTGATTGTTTGTTTATAGCATCGTCAAAAGTACACTTCTTTTTTAATATAACATCATCAAAAGTAAATAATACTTCATCATAATAATATATATTAACATAATTTGAATAATTGGAAAAAAATTAAACTTACAGCAGGAGAAAAACAAAAACTGTTCTTTATAACATCATAAAAATTTAGATTCATAGCTCAAATAACATTTATAATCCTAAAATAAACCAAAAGTCAAATAATTTAACGCTTTGTTTATGGACTTCATGCTTTCTCTGTTAAAAGTCTTTATGGTTCTAATGTTGTCAGCAACCAAGCCATTGAGGATTTTTTTGCATACCTGGACATATTAGAAGATTCAGAGCAAAATGTTAATGTTAAATTGATTCCAAATGAAGATCACATACAAATGCAAAATTAGTTCTACCATCTAAAATCTAGATCACATGAATGAGCATTAGATAGCTCTTATCAGATATGAATTACATTATATGTTAAAGCTCTAAGTACATTCTATAATACTGCTTACATTTTTAGAATACTTTGGTTTGACATTGCAGGGACATTATCACAACTTTGGAGATTGGTACCTCTCTCCTTGCTCGTGAGATATGTATTGAGTAACCTGATTCACGTGAGCATAAAGCATTATTGTAAATCAGTATTATAGAAAATAGTGTCCTCTCCTCATACATTCAATTGTTCTTCCATGTGTTCACAAAAAATAAAATAAAGGTATCCATGCTTGAGTTCTTAACTAACATCTCCTATCCATGTATAAGAACTGTGTTTTGAAGCATATTTGAATGCCAAATGTTTGTTGAAATGTCTAATAGAAAATCTAATAGCCTATGTGCAAACAAATATTAGCTACTACACATTGCCAAACCATTTGGACCAACTTTATAAAAATTCATTATTATTGTCTCTTTTACTTTCCACAAACTTTTAAAACATGCATGCCTAAGCAATTGAGATGCCCCTGTAAGAAGAGAAGATTAACAATTAGTCACAACTGAAGTAAAGTTACAGAAAAAGGGATAGTTGTTCCCTAAAACCAATTAAGAACCCTTTCACGCAATTATCGAAAAGGAAAAGCTAGCCCAAAATACAAATTTGATATATAATAAATGGCAAAAGGAAAAGGGAAATGAAAAATAAAAAAGTTTTGATGTTAAAAGTAGAAAAAAAAATTTTAAATAGCCCTAAATCCTAATCACAACGCTTTAACTCCAAAAACTCCCAAAAGATCAAAGCAGATTTCACAAAACTCTAGGACATATATCACCTGCAAAATTAATCTTATAAACTATATAGTAAATGAGACGCTAATGCTGTAATAGGGTGCTACTGCTTCTATTTCTAACATTTTAATTCCTTGTTTTCTCTAATAGAGAATAGGGTTACTATAATAACTTTGTCATGATAACTTTGTCATGATCATGATACCCATTGAGAAAGTATCAAACAGGGGCCAAAAACACCTTTTCACGGACCTTTTCTTTTAAAGGGATAGGTAATAGGTCATACATACAAAACCAATGGAATTGTGGCAAACTATGATGAAATAAAGCTTCAACACCCCAAGATTTATAAAATACTAAGTTCAAAAAGTAAATTCCCACAGCCATGAACTATATATTATTCTAAACATCTGTAATGGCACATTGTCCCTATTAAATGGCGCTAATCTTGAATTTGCATGCTAACCCACCATTCAACTAACCCATAAAAACAACTACAATACAAAACTCACAACCCAAATTCAATACCAAGGCTTAAAAGATAAATTGTTTTTTTTAAGACCCAAATGTAATTAGAGCAACAGATGATTTTTGAATGTTCCTTAAATCCTAAATTAGACCCTTTGTTTGTACAGTTATGCCAACAATCCAAGTCTTGAAGCAATTGAGTTAATGAACGAACATCATGCACCAGGAGACACTCTAGACAACTTTAAAAACTGTTATAAATCCGGGTATGATGCTGTGAGAAAGTACACACCAAGTGCTTATGTGATCCTCTCAAACCAGTTGGGGAATGCTGATCCAAAGGAGCAATGGCCCCCTTAGTTTTGTAAACTAATCTTATGCAGTAGTGGCAGCCACTGCTATTGTTTGGTATAAATCTTTCCTATTTGGACAGAACCTAAGACCAAGACCACTTTTAATTAGACCCAAATTCACTGAACTCACAATTCAATCTCAATGATAAATTTCAAATTTGCAGAGAATATCCCAAACTCTAATCTCAATGCACAAACCCACCATGAAATAAACATTAAAAAAATCAAACTTTCTTCTCAATATCCCTTAAAATTTCAAATACATAATCTCAAAGACCATTGTGATTCAATTCATCTCCTTTCTACTATATAAACCTATCCTATTTGCAAAACCTGAAATTGTCTTCAAAAGTTAAATACCAAAACGTTAAGACCAAGTCCAAGTTCAATACCAATTCCACCACCAATAGTCTACTAAATCAATAAAAATATCTAACATATGACCTCATATTCACAGATCCACCTCTAAATCAAACCCAAACCCACATTCAAAAGAAACCAACTGGGGAGTGTATAGGGAGTTGTAACAGCAGGGCAGAATATGAAATTGCAAAAAGTGTACCCATATCTCCTTGCAATCAAAATCTATTGCAAGTTGGACTACAAATTTGGTTATACAAAACAAAGTAAGTTTTCTTATGCATTCACAAACTTATATGCTTCTAATTCAAGTAAAAAATTCAAGTAATTAAAACATAATTAAAAAAAATTAACAATAAAGAAATATTAGATCCAGATGGAAGTTTCCATGCAAAAAAAAAAAAAAAAAACCTTAATACATGAATATTAACAGAAGTTCAAAGCCCTATAAAAGCTCAAATCTCTTAAAACATTACACCAATATAAGAAATTTGAGTGGTTTATTCTATCTAGGCACAAAGTTAAAAGTAACCTCCAACTTTTTATAGCTTTTCCAGGCCTTCAAATGCTTTAATATGTCTATAAGTCTTTCATCAAGCTCTCTGATCCGTTCAACCTCACCCTTTGATATTTCAAAATTAATATATGCCTATCATTAAACAAATAAATGCATTATTATTACCAGTTTTCTCAAAAGTAACATAATCAACATGCTTTAAAAAAAATGCTAAAGCTTTATTACAATCTAGTCAAATTGTAATATTAGTAACCAAAAAAATGGTTGTTGCATCTACAAAATTTTGATATATCAAGTGAAAAAATAAATCAAACAAAAAGACAGCCCCTATATAGGGCACATAAATAAATGAAAGAAGGAATATATTTTGTGCATTTTGGGTACTTATTTTTTATATATAGTGAAATTTGTAAGAGAGATGAGAGTAATATAAAAGAATATGTGTTGATGAGAAAAGGAGGATCAGAAAACCAAAATATCAAACTGTGGTCTGTAATCAATCATAGAAACAAATATTGGAGTATAAAATCTACTCTTATTAGAAGATAAGTTTAATTCACTTATGCAAACCCGTATGCAAAAACCAAGGCCAAGTTCAATACCACTGCCACCACTAAATCAGTTGTTAATATTTATATAGTAAAACTTATATCAGTTGTTAAAGTCCACCTATCACATTTATTATTATATCAGTTGTTAAGATTTATATAGTAAAACCTATAATACATTTACCATTTTCTTTCGCTTATGTTTTTGCTTGTGTCAAAAAAAAAAAAAATGTCAAACCACGTTTTTGTTAGTCAAAAATTTTGACTAATAAAAATGCTAAGAAGACCGGCATTTGCGTATGGCAAGCTAGACGTGACTGGAGTCTGGGGCTCCATTATCATTATGACAGATGTCTTTGACGAGTTGAATAAAAATGCATAAGAAGACCGGAATTTGCGTATGGCAAGCTGGACGTGACTGGATTCCGGGGCTCCATTGTCATTATGATAGATGTCTTTGACGAGTTGACAATAACTTTGGCTTTCATGTATTTAGTTTACATCCACATTCATGCCCAACTTTGACTTTGCCTCCTCAATCTACTATCAAGTCGGAAAGGGGTTAACAATAGCTATGACTTATGACTCATTATATATGACTTTTATATATATATATATATATATATATATATATATCTTATGTGAGAGTGCATGAAGTACTACCATGTGACGTTCTAATTTTACATTTAACCTTTTTTTACCTCTTTTCATTAAGTATTTTTTACTATTACTCAAAAGTTTACATTAACTTATTTTTACTGTTATTTCATTAATCTCTCATTAATTGTCTGAGCTTACACTACACATTTCTCTCTTCTTTATGTCTTTTAACATACCCACTGTTTTAGTATTAAAAACAAAAAGGAAAAAAATAATTGAGTTAGGCATACATGAAAAATAATAACTAACCAAATAAGGCACTGAGGAGAAATAGATAAATACACTGTTTCACTATTACCAAAATTTTGTAAGAGAGAGAAAGAAGAATTTGAAGGGCCACTACCTCCATCACACTAGCCTCCCACCACTATCAAGCCACCAAAACCCCTATGAGTAATTATTTTTTCCCATTACTGTTTTAAATCATCTATAAGACGCATGCTCACACCATGTCTTAATGTTGTATTATCGATGAGTGGAAGGAGGTGAGAGGGTTAGGTGTACTTTCATTTCATGGTATGCAATCTATGAACACAACACAAATTAGTTGATTTTCATGGTCTGTTACTCTTTTGCCTTTATTTTTTGTTTCATGATAATGATAATAATAATAATAATAATAATAATAATAATAATTTTACCCTAAGAATGCTACAAATGTACAGTGAAGCTAAACTAATTTTTAATATCTCAAAATGTTTATGTTTCTTTACTCTAATTTAGTTTACTTTTTCATTATAATATATATATATATATATATATATATATAAAACATTCTCCAAAACCGTCTTACATAAAATATTACAAAATTATTCATGCATCACATGGGTAACTTACTGGTTATTAGTAAACTTACTAGTTATTAGTAATGGGAATATGTTAATAGGTCCATGAATATACTCGTTAAGAAGGAATCAAGCAAGTCTCTTTGCATATAGAAGAAGAAAAAGCTAATAAATAAATATCCTTTTAATTTAATTTTGTGTGACACCTAAAAAAAAGATGATCTATTTTAATAAAAAAAACTCAACCTTAACCAATGCAATTGAGCACTTGTTAACCGAGCTCTTTGTAATATTACATAGCCAAGAATGCCTAGTTAAAAGAGATTTGACGCGATCTGATATATTAGTATTGTTTGATCAGTTATTATCCAAGAAGTCCAATTCAATTATAGGTGCATGTGGTTGTAGAACAATCAAATTAATCTTAGGTTAGTCTATGGTTAAGTAAGGTTTATTTAAATTTTTCCAGTATTTAAACCAAGTCATTTTCGTATCAGATACTATTTCGGTTTGGCCAGAGGCAAGGGTAAAAAGTGGTTGAATATACATAGGAATTGATAGAGTGGGATATGATTAGCCGTTGGTTTGTCCGCCTTTTGTGGAGTAATCTTTAGTGTGCCCCCTTGCCTTGGGCTTAAAGGGCACCCCCACCCACCACGAGCCATCTAGAAACTTTGGCTGACCTAATATAAATATGCAGTAGATTTTGGTCTTCAAATATTTTGTGTTTATTAAAATTCAAACTTCAGAAATAATGAGTCAAAATATGCCAGCGTTTCAAGTGATTGATTAGATTACCTTTTGACATGTGAGGTTTAACAGCAAACACATTCCCATCGATTGATTATGACAAGGAAATTTACTTGAAAAATTTATAGATCTTTGCTTCCTATCATCCATCAAAAGACTGCACGTTTGACTTTTATCTTTACTTAAAATTCCTATGTTTGGCTATGACATATTCCTTGGAGCTCAGAAAATTATTCATAGGTTACATAATTCTCTAATACGTTTCAATTATTAGCATATGAGGCTTGCACTCCAGTTATGGATCTTGCAAGGTCAGGGGAAACTGCAGTCCACTGAAGTAGGCTGTATAGTGTATACACCAGCATTTATATTTTAATTTTGAATTGCTTGGTACAAAAGGAAAGGAAAAAAAAAGGATTATAATTGTTCTTTAATACAAAAAGAGTAAATTGTTAATTTGTCCCACAAATCCCTATAGAAGCAATTTAGATGCAGCTAACTAAAATCTTTACCTTTAGCGTGCTTCAAACTCAGTTATTGTCACATCATTTATAGAATAAAACCCGTCACCTGTGATTGATCCCAAATCATTGCCAGTTCTTCTGAAAATGAAAGCAGGCTGTTTCGGAGAAGGAAGAGTCGTTGTTTCGCTACTTAGCATGAGAAGAACTGCCACCATTGTTGGTCGATCCATCGCATCTTCTTGAACGCATAAAAGCCCAATTTGAATGCATCTCAAGACTTCAAGAGAAACAAATGACTCATTTAGCGATGAATCAACTATATCCAAGGCTTTATCTTCTTTCCATAGCTCCCAAACCTATGTGGGTCATAAAATTAAAATTAAAATTATTTATAATTGGCTGTGTTATAACTTCAGTCGATAAAGATTGTTGCTTTTTCTTACTTACATGTCCTATCAAAGTTAGGGAAGTATGCTCCTGATAAAATAAGTTGTTCTTCTTGCCACTTACAATCTCCAACAATATGACACCAAAACTAAAGACATCTGATTTTGTTGAAAATTTTCCAAATACTGCATACTCTGGTGACATATATCCACTGCATGTGAACAATATCAAAGAACTTAAAGTTTGCATAGGCCTTTATTTTTAGTATGTGTGGCAAGTGTGCAAGTTTACATGAGCAAGCAAATGTGTTTGTGAGTTGCTTACTATGTTCCAACAACTCTGTTTGTCTTGTCTTGAATTTGGTCCCCTTTGAATATACGGGCTATGCCAAAATCAGAAATTTTGGGGATCATCTCACCATCTAGTAGAACATTGCTAGTTTTAAGATCCCTATGAATAATTCTTAATCTTGAGTCTTGATGAAGATACAAAATCCCACGAGCAATCCCAATGACGATTTCAAAGCGTTTACTCCAATTTAGCAATAAACTTCTTGTAGGATCTACAACAACATTTTGAACCAATGTGCTCAAAATGTGATTTAAATAGTGTTGAAATATGTAGCTTTATGTACTTTAAATAAATTATTTGAACATATACGATAAAAGAAAAAAAAAATAAACGAAGGAAATAGATTTTTAGAAAAAATACCAAAAATGAAGCAATCCAAGCTTTTGTTGGGCATGTACTCATAAATCAACATCTTTTCTTCCCCCTGAATGCAACAGCCAAAAATTTTGACAAGATTCCTATGTTGAAGTTTTGCAATCAAAGTAACTTCATTTTTGAATTCTTCTATTCCTTGTCCTGAACTCTTAGATAGCCTTTTTACAGCTATTTGTTGTCCATTAGGTAATTGACCCTGAATTCATGATCCAAAATAAGCTTACTCATAACTATTAGTTTTAAGCAATTGAGTTCAATGCTTATATTTGCTACATCAATAAGTTATTTCTTAGCTTTTGAAACTCACTTTCCACCTGCATTCACACCCTCACATAATTGGAATGTGAAATAGAAAGAAAAATAGGCAAGATATCAACAATGTCATTATGAATTGTAACTGTACCTTAAAAACGGAGCCAAAACCACCTTGCCCAAGTCTGTTGGACGGAGAGAAATTGTCAGTGGCAGAAACTATGCGACTTAGATCAAAAATCAGTAAATCAGGATGTCTACTATTGTGCTCAAGCTCATTCCCCTCCAAAGAGTCTTTGGTACCGATAAAAAATAATGGTTGATTTTGCAAATTTCTCTTAACTGTCCTACAACATATTGATAGAAATTGCTCACTATAACTTTGCAATTAAGCAATTATATACCTCAGATGGTGGACTAATCTAACAACACATCTGTGTGTGTGAAAAATACAAAGCAATTTGTTACCTTTTGTTTTCCTCTTCATTAGCCACATGTAGGCTATCAAGGATACCAGAAACAGTGGCACAGAAACAGATAATATTATTACAGCCATCTGCCTCTTGGGGCCAAGAAAACCTTTGGACTTCCTAGCGTAAGTAGCTGGGAAAAAGAAAACCAATGAATCCACAATCCAAAAGGTGAAAATAGGCAGAAATGAGAATTTACGAAAAATTCAAGCAAGAGTAGAAGGCTACCTAACTCCATTGCATCCACACGTACATGTAGATCCCACCGTTCATATGTATTCTCCAAAATGTCCATCAATTCACCATACCATGCCAAACAGCGGGTCCCCTTCCCATCAATATTCATGCTGGTAAAAGCTGTGCAGGAACAATTACTCAAGCATGCCTGCTCGCACTCTGAGCTACTCATACTCATATCCATCCACACTGCATTGAATGAATCTGGACCCTTCAAACGTGTCACCTTCACAAACCCTTCTCCATTTCCACACATAGAAAACCCCAACTGCTTCTTTACACAACCCCCAGAACCATCTCTGTGATACCAATCCTTTGGTGACTTGGGTTCATACCCTGGCAAACACGTACACTCGAACTTATTAAAAGTGTTATCCGAATCAGGAACACATTTACCATTTGAACCGCAGTGTCCATAGTTGTCACACCGGTATTTAGGTGCTGACCAGGACTCCTTCCATTGAAGATCACCATCATTCCACATAAGGGTCCGGAGCAATCCAGAGCTGTCAACCACTAGTCTAGAAATGATGGAGGGGTCATCCAAAAAGTATGCGTAAGATACCTCATCTTTGTTGTTAACAAAATCATAATAAAAAAGCGATGAGACTGATGCAGCTGCTGATGACGATGTTTTCCATGGCCATGGATCTGATCGCCAATAAAGGGTCAAACCCTTATACAAGGAGACCTGTGGGGAGCCAGTAGGATTCATCTTATAGAAGTAGTCCCCAGTTCCGGGGTCATCTTCTGACTTCCAAGATGTCAGGAACCTGTCTAGCCCACTTATCCGATTCAACCCAAGCCTCATGTTTGGAAGCAAAGTGTCTGTAGGATGGTCAAAGCTTTGCCATAATACCTTTTTGTTATTGCTCTGGACCACTACCAGATTTCCTGTATCTAGAAGCTGAGCAATAGAGGAGGTTGTCCCTTGGACAGAAACATTTGTAGACCAAAGAAGACGGTTAGAGCTGTCATGGAGGACAAGGTTTCCAATCTGGTTAATGGAGAGAACTCCAGAGGAATCTTTGATAGGATCATTCCTGTTCGCAACCCAAACAACAGTTTGTTTTGTCACTTTAACATACCAGATACCAAGATACCGATAGCTGGAGTTGCTGGGGCTGAAGAAGCCTAAGGCAAAATTATTTTCCTTGGAAATCAAAGATTGGCCGTCCTTGATGGATTGGTCTGGTGTGAAGGTGTCAAGGGAAGTGCAAAATGGAAACAAAAGAATGATCAGAATCAAAGACATGACTATTTTTTCAGCATCCATGTTTCAATTAGTGCTTCACCCTACCAAAAATTAGCATGACAAAAAGGATAGGATTGTGAAGTCTTCCTACAGAGAGAGAGAGAGAGAAAGAGAGAGAGAGAGAGAGAGAGAGAATTATGAAGTCTTCTCTCTCTGATCCCTGTCTCTGACTATTTGGTTTGATTGAGAATTACGACATTTTTTTTCGATCAAAAAAGTAGCGTATTAAAATGGATATTGCATTAAGTCTATAAGTCAGCTTCCTTTCACTAAAGTCAACCAGAATTGAGTCTCTTAGGGACTGGAGGCATTCTAGGCATCAATTTTTCAGTGAAGGCTTCTTTTACCTGAAATGACTAGCAAATTAAATATCACAATACCTAATCTTAAATATCTTTCTGTTTAGTTTTAGTGGAATTTAATGGATGGCTAGAGCTACATGTTAAAATATCATTAACTTTTTAGCACATATTCCCTACTTAAGTGAGTAGTTGATAGTATGATGATGTCCAGAAAATTGGCTGAGATTAGCGTATTGGGATCTAAAGAGTTATCAAGGCAGGGGGCCAACTATACTGCAGCCTCAGCTGGTAATTGGTAATTTAGCATCATGACTAATCTTTGTCTAGCATCAGCTAATTCGGCCAAGCTTGATGCCCAGAGCTTGCTGCTGTTCTTTGGCTAACCTCATTTCGGCATATCTCAATGGCTTTCATGAATCAACTAGTTGATTATAGCCTTTACAATCTAGTACAGACTATGAAATCCACTATGATTTGATTGTATCTAAAAAGAAAAGGAAGAAAATCTTGACCTAAAAGGAAATAAGAATAGGACAAATATGGAAAAATAATACTGCTAATTGGAAGCCAATTTTTAAAAATTTTAAAAGACTATTTAGATTCCTAACCAAGCATAGAGATCAAAGTATATTCTATCTGAAATGTAAGCCTTAAGTACAACGTAGTGGACAAGGTAAACTGTATTGCATAACTAAAACACATGGATTTTATAATTTCTTCTATTGACCCATCAAAAGTGTAAGATAATAGTTACCTCATTTATCCTACTATATCTAACATCCATTGCAAAATTTACTATATAAAGATAGCAGATGTAGAGAATTTCAATTGTTAATGTGTATAGTGTTATGGGCTTTAGGCCCAACCTAGTTTACTTGTAGAACACTTATATTACTTGTACAGCACACACATATCTTGTACTACACTCCGACTTGTACTGCACTCATATGCCTCCTATATAAAGGCATACTCATATATATTCCCATTGAGAAATACGATACAACTTTTCAGTATTTCTAACATGGTATCAGAGCTACTGTTCTGATCCTTTTCTTAGCAGTCTTGTCTTCCTTGGTGTTACTCCACCTTTGTCGCTTCCGCCATCACAACGACCTACAGCCGTCGCCGTTGAGGAGTCCCGCACCACAGACCACTGCACTCACCGTCTTCGCCGTGCTTCCTGCTCCGATCAACTTTTTGAAGGCACCACAGTGATCGTCTCGCCACGATCTACTCAGTCGTGGAAGCCTTGCAGTGATTGGAGGCCGCACGCGCTCTCACGCGCCGCCCAAAGAATCAGCGCCTCAGCCACGCGCCTCATGCGCCTCATGCGCCTCACGCGCCACCTCTGATCTTGCTGACATCATCAGTAACGTCATCTAGGGCTGACGTCATCACACAGGCTCTGCTAACGTCATCCATCCAGGCAGCTGACGTCATCGTTGACTTTGACCGTTGACCAGCGTTGACTAGTCGTTGACCGGACCGTTGACTTTGACCGTTGACCGTTGACTTTTCCAGGGTTGACTTTTGCTGTCCAGGTTCACCTTACCCAGTTTTTCGCGTAGATTTCATTTTTGTAGTCTGTTTTTGCATATTGTGTCTCTAAATGGATAAAAAGGATATTTTTCTTCCTCGCCCCATCAATACTATATTGGAGGGGAATAGGAATTACTTATCTTGGTCTTAAGCTATGCGCAGTTTTCTTAAGGGTCGCATGCTCTGGCAATATTGTACTGGTGCAATCACTATTCCTATCAAAGGGGCAAGTGAAGAAGATACTGCCTTCCTCAGTCGCATGATTGAATGGGATAGTCACAACCACATGATCCTTACGTGGATTCGGAACACTTCCATTTCCTCCATCTCCAATCTATTGGGCAGCTTTGATGATGCTAAATCGGCATGGGATATGTTGGCCAAGAGATACTCCACTACTCACAGATCCATGAAATATCAGTTAGTGGTTGAATTACATCAACTCAGGCAAGAACTAGGGCAATCCATCAATGACTACTATGATCAGCTTCGCTTCATTTGGGACCAAATTGACCTTTCTGATCCAACCTGGGCATGCTCAACAAATGCTCAACAATATGCTGCTGTTAGAGATGAATTTCGTCTCTATGAGTTCCTGATGTCACTTCATAAGGACTTTGAGCCCATCCGAGGTCAGCTTCTTAATCGCAGTCCTCCTCCCTCTCTTGATACTGCTGTAAATGAGTTGGTTAGAGAAGAAGCTCGCCTTGCAACCCTTCAAGCCCAGAATAAGCTTAATGTTCTGGCCATCACTCCTTCTACTCCACCCATTGAGCAGCCTCAGCAATCAGGTGATCCCTCTGGCTCTAGCAGTCGTCGCAAGACCAACAAGAACTTCTGCAACTATTGCAAGCGTCCTGGCCACACTATTGAGACTTGCTACCGTCGCAACAAGTCTACTGCTGTTGTTGCTAATATAGAGTCCACTCCGCCAATGCCTTCCATTTCAGCTGAGTCCCAGTCTTCTGGATCCATTATCAACCTCTCCCCCACTGAACTACAGGACATCATTGCTCAAGCTGTTCGTATGGCTGGTAATGCATCTCTTTCCAATGCTCTCTCAGTGTTACCTGGTAAGTCTGACACATGGCTTTTTGATTCTGCTTGTTGCAATCACATGACACCTCACTCGTCCTTATTCTCCAAACTTGACCCTGCACCACATCCTCTTAATATTCATATAGCCAATGGTTCCACAATGCATGGAAATAGTTTAGGTTATGTTTCAACCTCTAAAATCTCTGTTCCTAATGTCTTCATGTACCTGACCTATCCTATAATTTATTCTCTGTGGGACAATTAGCCGAACTAGGATATCGCCTTATTTTTTACTATTCTGGATGTATTGTGCAGGATCCGAGGACGGGGCAAGAGCTTGGGACCGGTCCTAGAGTTGGGCATATGTTTCTCGTGGACAATCTTCGTCTTCCACCTGTTGCTCCTGTTTCTATTGCTGCTTTTAATAATAGTGACTCTATTTCTAATAGTATTTTTGAGTTAATTCATTCTGATGTTTGGGGGCCTTCTCCTGTTGCTAGTATTGGTGGATCTCGATATTTTGTTGTTTTTATCGATGATTATTCTCGTTATAGTTGGATCTTTCCTATGAAATCTCGTTCTGAAATTTTGCCAATATATAGTAACTTTGCAAAAATGGTTGAAACACAATTCTCCAAACGTATCAAAATTTTTCGATCTGATAATGCCCTTGAATATACTCAATATGCTTTTCAAACTCTGTTACATTCCTATGGCACTGTACATCATCTAACATGTCCAGGTACCTCTCAGCAAAATGGTCGAGCCGAACGAAAACTTCGTCATATTCTTGACACAATTCGAGCTCTTCTTCTTTCTGCCAAAGTTCCTGCCCCATTTTGGGGTAAAGCTGCCCTTCATGCTGTCCATGCTATTAATCGCATACCAAGCACTGTCATTCATAATCAAACTCCTTATGAGCACCTTTTTGGGTCACCTCCTGACTATCATCACCTTCGCTCCTTCGGTTCTGCATGTTTTGTTCTTCTTCAGCCTCATGAGCACAACAAACTTGAGCCTCGATCTAGACTTTGTTGTTTCCTTGGTTATGGAGAAACTCAAAAGGGGTATCGGTGCTATGATCCTGTCTCTCATCGTCTTCGTGTTTCACGTCATGTTGTCTTCTGGGAACACCGCTTGTTTGTTGAACTCTCTCACTTTCGTTCTTCCCTGACTACCTCCTCTGTTTTAGAAGTCTTTCCAGACGAGTCTCATGTTCCTTCTACAAATACTCTTGATCCCCCTTTGGATTTCTCTATTCATCCTCCAGATATTTTTGATGCTTCTCCTAGACAGGTTGAAGATGAACAGGTTGATGACGAGCTACCCCTTCTTGAGACTGGGTCCCCTGCTCCTGCTCCGCCTGAAGATCCTCCACAAGACATTCCACCTCGTCACTCAACCCGGGTAAGATCCATTCCTGCACATTTACTTGACTATCACTGTTATACTGCCCTTGCTACACTCCATGAGCCTCACACCTATCGTGAGGCCTCTACTGACCCTTTATGGCAGATTGCAATGAAAGAGGAACTTGATGCATTAACCAAAAACCATACTTGGGATCTAGTTACTCTCCCTCCTAGACAGTCTGTGGTTGGTTGTAAGTGGATCTACAAGATCAAGACTCGCTCTGATGGAACCATTGAGCGCTATAAGGCTCGTCTTGTTGCAAAAGGTTTCACACAGGAGTATGGGATTGATTATGAAGAGACATTTGCCCCGGTTGTTCGTATCTCATCTGTTCGTGCCCTTTTAGCCGTTGCTGCTGCTAGTAAATGGGATCTTTTTCAGATGGATGTTAAAAATGCCTTCCTCAATGGGGATTTGAGTGAAGAAGTTTACATGCAACCTCCTCCTGGTCTCTCTGTTGAATCAGACAAGGTTTGTCGTCTTCGACGTGCACTTTATGGCCTTAAACAAGCTCCACGAGCTTGGTTTGCCAAGTTCAGTTCCACCATCTTTCGCTTGGGTTACACTGACAGTCCTTATGATTCTACCTTATTTCTTCGTCGCACTGATAAAGGCACTATTTTACTCCTCTTATATGTGGATGATATGATCATAACTGGTGATGACCTCAGTGGCATTCAAGAACTCAAGGATTTTCTCAGTCAGCAGTTTGAGATGAAAGATCTTGGACATCTCAGCTATTTCTTGGGTCTTGAAATCACTCATTCCACAGATGGTCTTTATATTACTCAGGCTAAATATGCTTCTGATCTTTTGTCTCATGCAGGACTCACTGACAGCAAGACTGTTGACACTCCAGTTGAACTTAATGCGCATCTAACTCCCTCGGGGGGGAAACCATTGTCTAATCCTTCTCTTTACAGACGATTGGTTGGCAGCTTAGTTTATCTCACAGTCACTCGTCCAGACATTTCCTATGCTGTTCATCAAGTAAGCCAGTATCTGTCTGCTCCACGATCGACTCACTATGCTGCTGTTCTGCGCATTCTTCGATACTTGAAGGGCACTCTCTTCCATGGCCTTTTCTACTCAGCTCAATCTCCACTTGTACTTCGTGCATTCTCTGATGCTGATTGGGCAGGAGATCCTACTGATCGCAGGTCCACCACTGGTTATTGCTTCTTCCTTGGCTCTTCTTTAATTTCTTGGCGAAGTAAGAAGCAAACCTTTGTAGCCCGCTCCAGTACTGAAGCAGAATATCGTGCCCTTACTGATACCACATCTGAGCTCCTTTGGCTGCGATGGCTTCTTAAGGACTTGGGTGTGTCCACATCCTCTGCTACTCCTCTTTATTGTGACAACCAGAGTGCCATTCATATTGCTCATAATGATGTCTTCCATGAACGGACTAAACACATCGAGATTGATTGTCATTTTATCCGTTTTCATCTTGTCCATGGTGCTCTCCAGCTCTTCTCCGTCTCCTCCAAAGATCAACTTGCAGATATTTTCACCAAGTCACATCCTAAAGGACGCCTTCGTGATTTAATTGACAACCTCAAGCTGGTCTCACATCCACCTTGAGTTTGAGGGGGGCTGTTAATGTGTATAGTGTTATGGGCTTTAGGCCCAACCTAGTTTACTTGTAGAACACTTATATTACTTGTACAGCACACACATATCTTGTACTACACTCCGACTTGTACTGCACTCATATGCCTCCTATATAAAGGCATACTCATGTATATTCCCATTGAGAAATACAATACAACTTTTCAGTATTTCTAACATCAATAAATGACAGATTTTTGGGCCTCAAGTTAGTAGAAACACCAAAGCTAATCAAACTCATTATTGAGATATGAATTGCATTGCATAGATAGCAGGAGTTAGAACTATGAATTTAATATCTTTGAACACAAAGTTTCTTCTCCAACTCAATCTACTACCAATCTAAATCACACACACAAAAAAAACACAACACACAAAGAGGAGGTCAATAAAAACATTAGCTAACACAGATAATCATAGAAGTTTCACAGTTTAGGGAAACACAACCACTGATTCTCTCACCTGCTGCCGGGTGCTGCTCCCTGCGACCCACCCTTCTCTTTCAGTTTCAACATACCACAAGGCAGGCACAAACTCTCTCTCTGAGCTCGCATTTTCCTTCAAGAATTGATTTGGGTTTGTCACGAAGGACACAAGTTGGTGAGTGTCCCAGCTTATCTTGACTCCAAAAACCTTCATTTTATTTTGTCTTTATGGCCTTTGTGTTGTGTCTCTTGCGCATCTGTATGGGATTTTATGATTTTGATTTTGATTCTGGTAATTTTGATACTGTCAACTTGTTGATACCGTGGACTAGGAATCAAACACTTTATTTTATTAAAACCTTGGAAAACAAAACCGTGGAAAACATATTATTTTCTAAAAAATATTTTTGATTGAAAATATTTTTCAGTGAAACAAACATGAAATTTGCTAATCTATAGCTGCATTCACTATCACATTATTTAAAAATTTAAATGGAAGAAATCAAATAAGTCCGAATTTAATCCTTGGGCCTTGGGGTTGATGCATGACAGCTTAGCATTGTGTTTGGTGATGATTCCAAACAGCCCTCTAGGTGGCGAAGCCTAAGGTTTACCATAGGATTAATCAAGGTAAGAAGTCTAATTTGTCCTACATCAAGATCTTCCTATCTTTGATAGCTTATTCAAGCTCTAGAAAAGGTTTCTCTACAGCAAATATATGCGTCATCTTTGAATAGAGTATGGATCCCACACTATTGTAGTATTCTACACAATAAAAAAAAAAAAAAATTAAAAGAAAAAAAGAATGATATAGTGTTAAAAATAACAAAGTCCAATCGTAGTTGAGGCCAATTTGCAATAATAATACTTGGTGCTCAAGTAAAGTAATACCACTTTCTCAAAAAAAAAAAAAAAAAAAGTAAAGTAATACCTAATTCTATTCGGACTAATATTTTAAGCTAATGTATTTGGACTTAAAAAATATGGGAATTTTAACTTCTAACCAAAAATGGTGCATCAATACAAATCAGAAATAAATATTTTGCTTCTTTGGCAAATGCCTTACTGGTTGGAGCTCAAAAAGTTGTATATAGCTTACATAAGTTTCTTATATTTTTCATCTTTGAATAGAGTATGGATCCCACACTATTGTAGTATTCTACACAATAAAAAAAAAATTAAAAAAGAAAAAGAAAAAAAGAATGATATAGTGTTAAAAATAACAAAGTCCAATCGTAGTTGAGGCCAATTTGCAATAATAATACTTGGTGCTCAAGTAAAGTAATACCACTTTCTCAAAAAAAAAAAAAAAAAGTAAAGTAATACCTAATTCTATTCGGACTAATATTTAAAGCTAATGTATTTGGACTTAAAAAATATGGGAATTTTAACTTCTAACCAAAAATGGTGCATCAATAAATAAAAAAAAAACTTCTAACCAAAAATGGTGCATCAATACAAATCAGAAATAAATATTTTGCTTCTTTGGCAAATGCCTTACTGGTTGGAGCTCAAAAAGTTGTATATAGCTTACATAAGTTTCTTATATTTTTCAATTATTAGTATATGATTATTGCACTGTAATTATAGATTTTTTTTTTTTTTTGATAGGGTTTAAGTCTATGACATCCACTTCCAATGATCGCGCTCTTTATCATCAGACCAAGATACCAATCGATTTTTAGTGTAGATGGGAATTGAACCCTAGATCTCTTATTTAATAATCAGAGACTTTACCAGAAGGCAACAATTATAGATACTAGTCGCATTTCAGCACGTTGTGCGTGATAATTTTTTTAGGATGATCTCATTAAATATTTTATTAATACTATAATTTTAGTTATTAACCATTGGTTTTTCATTAGTTTTTAAGTTAATGAATGGAATGGAATGAAATTAAAAGAATATTTTTAAAATATTCTTCCCTCCCTTTTGTTTGGGAGTTTTAACGGAGGGAATGGAAAGTCCATTCCCTTGTTTGGGAGTTTAAGTGGGAGGAAATGGAATGGGTATGAGAGAACACCCATTCCTTTCTATTCCCTTAAGACCTCAAATTTTCATTCCCCCCAAAATTGGGAGGAATGAGAGAGAATGGAATTAGATTTAATGATTTTTTTACTAAAACTCCCAAAATACCCCTATATATTCAACCCTTTATTTTAAAATAAGGGTCTAATAGTAATATTGTCATAAAATGATTTCATTCCATTCTCTCCATGTGACTCCCAAACGAGATTACTTACATTCCATTTCTTAATTTTAAAACATCCAATCAAGGTTACTTAATTCCATTCCAATCCATTCTTTTCCATTCCATTCCCTTACTTAAATACATTCAATTCCATTCCATTCCTTTCCATTTCCTTATAATCATTCCATTCCATTCCATTCCATTCTCTTCCCTTATGAACTTCCAAACGGGACCTAAATATTCCTTTTTTTAACCTTTACACACGCACACACACATATGTATAATGTGAATCTTTACACTACCTTTAAGAAAACTCTATATATACCATTTCTTTGGATGCGTAAAATTATAAACCACTACTTCATAATGATAGTGACTAATTAATTTTATATATTTTTTTTAGTGATCTCATTTGTAACGCTTCTTACCATTATCATATATCTACGAACTGATGATTTACATAACAAAGACATTAAATGAAAGGTAGCATTGCTCATTAAATTTTCAAAAGTAATAGTGTATGAAAATTATATGTATATATATTATAAATAAGGTTAAATGAAAAGTCAAAAAAGAAATTTTAAAATCTTCTAACTTTATTTCTTATGTAATTTCTACTATTACCAGAGAACATCTTTTTTTTTTTTGTTATGATTAATATGGTTTCCATAGTTAGAGTTTGATTAGTTTTAAATTTAAATTTAGTACTATGATTGTATTTAATTATTGATTTAATTTTTTAAGTAAATTTAACGGATTATTTTACTACACTGTAAAGTTTTTAATGTTCTTCACTTGATAATCCCTATTTTATTTTTTTACTTATCCTTATAACCTCTTTGATTTTCAATCAACGATTACTAATTGACACTTAATTTTTTTTTCTTTATCTACTCTTTATTACTTTGTATTGTTTTTTTTTTTCTTTACTCTCTCTCTCTCTCTCTCTCTCTCTCTCTTGGCAACCTATCGTTATCCAAAATTTGATGATGATTCTATGACATTAAATATGCATTATTATTTTTTTTTTTTTTAATTTAGTGTTTCTAACTTGATTTTTTTTGTATTTCATATTTCCTTTGATGCATTGGGTGAGAAAATGAGTGTTTTCCTAGCATTACTTCACTTAATAAGGACAATTTTATTTATTTAATTTAAGCAAAATACTATATTTTAAATTTTTTAAAATTAAAAAGGAAAGGAAATATAAATTATTTAATGATATATATGGGGGATGTGACTGAATTTAAATGTTGAATAAAATTATATAAGAAAAAAAAGTAAAAATAAAATATATAACTAGTAAACACTAACTTATCCAAATCATTCTATGTAATATAATAATAGTATATTCTTATATACTATCTTTAATTCTTTATAATGAAATATGATAACATTTAACAATCAAAGTGTTAAAAAAATAAAAATAAATAAAAATAAAAAACTTAAAACACAAAACTAAATTTCATCAACCAAAATAGAATTCTAAAGAATACAACAATTTATCAAGATAAAATAGAGATGCAAGAAAAATAAAAATTAAATCCAACAAAAAATTGAGGGAGAAAGAGTGAAAAATTACCCATTTTTTGTGAGAGAAAATTATGTAAAAAATAGAAGAGTGAATGACCAATTTATACTAAGAGATTGATAATAAAAAGAAACAAAATAAAAAAAAGATAAATGGAAAGAGGAAGAGTGATATCAAGGTAGAATCAAGAATGTTTAGGGAGATGAAAATGTAAAGGGAATGAGAAATGTTTGAGAAAGGTTTGAGAAAGAGTAAATGTTAAAAAAAAAATGAGTACAATTTGATGAGCACAATTTTCTTTTATTTGAATTTAAGTAAAATATTACATTTTTTATTTTTTAAAACAAAAAAAGAGAGAAAATATCAATAATTTAATGATAAGGAGGATGTCGTTGAATTTGAATATTAAATAAAATAAGATGAGAAGAAAAAAAAATAAGAAAAATTAAAAAATATAACAATAAACACTAAATTATCCAAATAATAATAATAATAATAATAGCTTAAAACACAAAACTAAATCGTATCAACCTAAATTAGAGTTCTAAAAAACTTAAAAATTTATCAACCTAAAGCGGAGATGCAATAAAAATAAAAATCTACCAAAACATTGAGAGAGAGAGAGAGAGAGAGAGAGAGACAACATTTTTTATGAGAGATAACTATGCAAAGAATGGAAGAGAGAATGACAAATTTATAGTAAGAGAGAGTGAATAAAAAGAGACATATAAAGGAAGATGAAGGGAAATATGAATAGTGATATTAAAGTAGAGGGTAGTGGGAAGATAAAAAGGTTAGAGAAGAAGAAAAATTGAAGAAAGTGTAAAAAAATTTTTTTAAAAAAATGAATGTCTAAAAAATTATAGGAAAATTGGAAATAAAAAGGAAATATATATATATATATATATATATATATATATAGATGTTAAAACCGACCAAGATGAATATGTAAAGTTAATAATTTATTTATATATTTTTTGTAAAAAAGAATAAAATAATAATAATGATTATGTATCAAACGATGTGTAGCAATGAGGTGGTGCAACAGGAGCTCAATAGCAATAAATGTTAAGCTTCAGCTTTAGTAATATATAGATATAGATCTAGAGGTCAAACAGAGAGTACAATCCACTAATTTAAGTAGGCCATATTCACCACCATTTATATTTTACTTTTGGATCACATAGTACAAAAGGAGAATAAATCAATTTTCATTTCATCAGATTTAAATGAAATAAAAGAATTATTATTTTCACTTTACAAATACGGGAGCTAAACTATCTTGGAGAATTAATTGAAAACACCAACTAGAAAAGTAGCCCGCATCTCAATTACTGAATCATATGACAATGGCCAAGTTTAGATTTTTTAAAACAATAACAATTCAATACTTACAACAATGGGGAGAAGAATTATGAACCCCACTAATCAAGTTAAGGTGCATATAGCCTAATTGTAAAAATATAAGCAATAGCACCAACTTACACATGTTCTATAATACAAAGAGATTAAAATGTTATTTTGTCCTACAAATCCTTATGGAAGCTATTTTGATGCATTTGACTAGAAGCTTTACCTTTAAGTCTATTTGGATTGCAGGGGTGGGGGAGGGGGGGGGGGGGAGGAGCAAAGTAGATTTGGCCGGAAATTAGCAATTTTCAATCAACTTTACTCTACTCCCCCTCCATCCCCCTCAATCTAAATATGCTATTAGCGAGCTTCAACCTTAGTCATTGTCACGTCATTTATAGAATAAAAGCCTCCCCCTATGTCTGATCCCAAATCATTGATAGATCTTCTAAAAATAAAATCAGGTTGTTTAGGAGAGGAAAAAGTTGTTTCACTACTCAGCATGAGAATAACTGCCAACATTGTTAGTCGATCCATTGCATCTTCTTGCACACATAAGAGCCCAATTTGAATGCATCTCAAGACTTCATGGGAAACAAATGACTCATTTATTGATGAATCAACTATATCTAAGGCTTTATCTTCTCTCCATAATTCCCAATCTTGTGTGGTTCATAGCATTATCCATATGAGTTTGTATGTGTGTTTAATCTAATGTCTTCAATATTAGAATCTTGCAGTATGCAAATCTATGGTAAAGTCCTTTGTTGTCAAATAAAGTTCGAATTTTGTCTACACCAAAAACTAGTTAGTGTTTTGGCCTGATGGTAAAAGGCAATCACGTAATCAATACTATAAGTTTAAATCCTATCATATCTATCGAAATACATGGAGGTGCATGGTCCAACCCACACTTTATTGTAGTATAATTAATGATTTTGTGACTTGGTGCCTAGCACTAACAATGATTTCTAATTCTATTTCAAATAGTATTGTGCCCTATCTAGACAATATTCATATCTAAATTAAAGAAAATATTTCAATAATATAATTTAAAGTGAATTATAACAAAATAATTACAAAACTAGTTTGTAACTCATGCTTACACAAAGAAAAATTGAACAATAGTGAAAAAATAATGTTATTATTTTTATGTTACATGTGACTTCATTATTTGTGAAGAATGACAAATACAATCACTGATGTGACGCAATCTCACATTTGTTGTATTGGATTCTACAAAGGGATCCTTCTCCATTCTAAAAACGTAAACCAAGACATTGTTTCTGTTAAGCAATTCAAAACTAGTATTCATGTATATTTCTTTCTTTAAATATTATATAAAATTCACAATTTTCTGATTTTTTTAGAAGAAATTTCAGAATTGCATGAACACAAACTATATAGACTTCAATCTTTTTAAAGATAGTTACTTGCACCCATTATCGGTCTAAAAGTTACTATACTTGTGCAATGCAAATCAAAATATGATCCAATGAAACTTTCATCAAATCTCAAGTTTGACAAACTCGAGTTCCAACAAACATTTTACATAACTAAATAAGTTTAACTCGGAGCTTTTTTCCTAATCTATATATATATATATATATATATCATATCATATCATGTCATGTCATGTCATATCATATATATATGACAGGCCAAGAATGTATTGAGCTCTTATGATATATTAATTGATTAATTAGCCAAGTTTATTAATTAATCAAATTAACATGCAATGTAAGTGGCAGCACAAACAAATTACCAACTAAAATAAAGTTAGCGGAAAATAAAGTTGACACGGTGATTTGTTTACGAATGGTGAAAACCTACACGGCAAAAACCCCACCGGGTGATTTTAAGGTCACTACTCCTGAGAATCCACTATTATCAAAACAAGCGGTTACAAGTAAAGAAAACCCAGCACCTTATACCAACTTACTGTTGAACCCTTACCCCAATACCCAATTGGACTTGTTCTATAGTGACAATCTCTCCTTTTGATGCACGACTCCCAGTATGTGACTAACTAATAGATGCACGGATCTTAGTATGCGATTTAATCACCAACTTGAGAAAGATGTTGGTTGCAAAGTTCTTCAGTTCATCATACAATGATGATCAAGAAGCTCCTTGGTCACAAAACCCTACGGTGTACAAACACAACAACTTCTTTAAAAGAAAGAAGAACTAGGACAAATTCTGTCTTCGGTCACAATTTGCACGAACAAAACTTTGCTCTATACTCGTGCAACCTTTGACGGCCCTTAAAATAATCCTTATATATGTTTAGGGTTGTGAGAAAAGAAAGCCTAAACACATACTCATGGATTGGAGTGAAATCAGCTCTGAAAAACTGAATTTCATAAACCTTGATAAATAGCCTATCTATCAAGCTAGCTGTCGAGCATCGGGTTTCAGCAACTCTTTAAACCTCGATAAATACTAGCTATCGAGCTTTAAAAATCTAGCACTTCTTCATTTATTTCTTGTACAGACTTACATGGCTTTAACACTTGAACTTGAAACCTTATTCCTTAAAACATTAAACACATCCGAAATCTACCCAATTATAAGTAAACTGTGTTTTGTCAAAGGATTTACTAATTACATAAAATATTGAAACATGTTACTAACATGATTCACATATGTCCTAACAATCTCCCCTTTTGGCAATCCGTGACAAAACCACAACAAACAAATGAACATATGAGAGAAGTCATAAATCACTCAACTCATACTCACTTGTTGAATACAATAAAATATTTTCTAACACAAACTCTTAAAAAACTTTGCAAGAAGAGAGTTTATGGCAAGAAGACTTTGACAACCTGTATTTCTGAAACACTTTAAACAAAACTCATCACGGCATCTTAGTGTGAAACAGAAATAAAAGATTGCATACAAGAATATAAGAAGCATGTGCATAAAGAGAGAAAAGAAACAGCACATGTAAAGATAGATGAAAAAAATGTAATAACAACCTCATCATATATATAAACATTATAAGTACAAGGTGTGTTATCATAATGTAGTCATAAGACCTAAGGTACATGAACAAAGTATCTAAAAGATAAAGAAAAGAAAAGACACATAAGTCCTAACTACATCCCTCCAAAAAAATGAACACTCCCCCTAACAAAAATGATCTCCTATGCTAACTCTCATCCTATATATATAACTACTCTTATATTACAACTATTCCCCATTTTTGTCACGAGTAACAAAGTGTAAGTACATCAAGTAGACATCTTATCACCACTGGGCGAGCTAGCACCATCATCCTCATCAGCATCATCACTGCCGGAGCCATCGTCGCTCTCATTCTTGGAGGCCAATGGAGATGGAGAAGAAGCAATAGTAAAACTACCCATGACAGCCTGTCGTCGTGCGATACAACCAACAAGGGTGTTGACCATACACAACTCATTACTAAGTGTGTCAAGGCGAGCATCCATGCACACAAGCTGTGCCATGATGGCCTCAAAAGTCACTCCACCCGTAGAAGACGAAGAAGCGAAGGTGGATGGAGTGGTAGAAGCTGGAGAAGAGGCCGTCTCAGTCTGAGTCCGCCTCGAGCGAAGCTGTGCATCACTCTGCTTAACGGTAGCGGCGTCAATGGCATCCATAATAGGAAAGTGATCAGACGCGGGAAAGGAGACCTAAAAATGGCGAAGGATCTTCGTAATAGCTGAAGGAAAAATGAGCTTATCACAGGTCGCCGTATCCCTATAGACATCTATAAGGGATAGAATGAAATGAGAAGGGAAGTCAATGGAAATATGCTCTAAAAGGGATAACAAAAATCGAACACGAGGCTCTGTGATAGTGTTATAGTGAAACAATGGATGGAGAACAAATGACATCAACATGTTCAGGAATCTCGGACCTTTAGCAAAGGTCGAGCATCGGGTGTTTTGAGAATCACCCCATGAAGATAGTGTCACACAAAATAGAGACATGAGTTCGTCTTTGGACACAGTCCTCAGGCGATCGCAACTAGGGTAGTCAAGATGTGCTACCCTAGGAATGTGTAGCACCTCGAAGACAATCTCCGGAGTAACTACAATGCGCGTACCTCGAACACGAGAGAAGAAATAAGGTACAAAAGTATCGACTCTGTACATGTTGGAGTAAAACTCCTGTATGATCATGGAAGGGTACGTGACCGAGGCGCCACACAGTGACTCCCAACCCCAACTGTGGATGACAGTGGGAAGGTCAATATCGAAAAAGTCTGATAGGATGACTTGGTGTTCAGAATCAATGCCTCGTCTAGAAAAGTTCTCTGAAAAGTCCTTTCAGGTTTTATCATCACAGAACCGTACATATGGGAAAGAGTAGGATCAGAGGAAGAAGATGCCCTAAAACGAAGAAGGTTCTGGGACAGAGTGGATTTGCATTTGGGTGCTATGAAGCAACTAACGCAAGAAAGAAAGATATAGGGAGAGAGAGAAACAATCAGAAAAGCACCAACAAGATGATATATAAAAATATAGAAACTTGAAGGTACATATGCATAAAAATGCATGAACATGTGACATGCAAACATAAATACATCATGGGCTTAGCCCAATCCAAACCTAACAGCACACAATCATTTCAACAAAGTAAACACACATCTAAAATGCATGAAATATTCTTATAATGCAAATGAAATTCAATGCATGATCATTTAGAATCAAGTATACAAAACCCATCCCAAAAATTTCACAAAAACTTCATCAATTTTGAAAAACTCCAAAAAATTTTCAAAAACTCAAAACATAGATCTAAATGCATGAAGAATGAGAGATAAAAAGATCATACCAAGTGATTTGAGACAAGAAAAAGGCCGAAAATCACGTGGGTTGAAGGTTTTGAGAAAGAAGAGTGAGTTTGGGAGGTGAAAAGACTGAAAACAATCGAAAGAGATCGAGAAAAGTGAAGTTGAAATCGCACTGACCCTTTAAAATAGAAACTTCATAATTCTCGACAGATTGAGAGGTGTCGAGAGGTATCGAGGATTAAAAAGCGTGTTTTATTTGTCGAAAAGCTATCCAGAATCTGTCGAGGGGTGTCCACAACTAAAGGATCCTGATAGATTGAGGTAGCTATCGAGAAGCTATAGAGCATCCAGAAAGTTTCTCGATGGACCAAAGTAGTTATCGAGAGCTATCAAGAATGCGATAAAAAGCTGCTAAAGGGTCTCGATAGATAGCATAGCTGTTAAGAAGTGTCGAGGAGTTGTCAAGAGGTGTCGAGGAGCTATCGAGAATGCTTAAAAAAGTAGTTTTCCAAGAAGGGAAAAACACATATATGAATGCAATCAAACATGCTACTCAACCAAAGATTCAACCAACATTTTAATCTTTCAAAATAATCTCTCAACAATAAAAATGTCAAGCACATGGATCCCAAACACACACACACATACACTAAACAAGTCTAACCAATTTTATATTTCAAAAAAAAGTTAAGACAGTTTAGTGATCATACATTAACATATGTATTCCTTGTGATGGCCAAATCATATTGTACTTGCACTTGTATCAAGAGTGGCAAAGAATATTGCGTGTTGTGTATGAAAACATCACAAGATTACATAAATGTCAATATGTTATGACAATTTGAGATATGAGAAAATCACATTACTCAAACACAATCATAACTGTTTGATAAGAACAATCACCTTCGAGGTACATCCTATAATTCTCATATCTCCTAGAATACACGCTTGCAATCATATATAAAGCATTTTAATTGTTTTAGCTTTTTAATATTCTATAACTCTCACATCTCCTAAGATACACGCTTGCAATCATATATAAAGCATTTTAATTGTTTTAGCTTTTTAATATTCTTTGCATATTTTTCTTTTAAGTATATCATGCATAGGCATATAAGAGAGAGAAAAGAAATACCCAATTATGTTAAGCTTTTGACTTTGCACTTTTGCTATGCCGAAGCATACGTATATCATTTTATGATTGGCAGGCAATAGTGGTGAGATAGTTATTTATGTATTTCTCTTAGAATTTTCTAGTCCTTCCCGTCAAAAAGAGTGATACAAGTGTTAAGTACAAGAAATTACTTAATCTTACTCATCACAAACACGAGCCACAAAACTCACTTGCTTAGTTGTGCATAGAGATGCTCATCTAAGCAACAAAAGATACAAAGTTTAGAAAACTTTGTTTCAGTGGCCATCCAAGGTACACAAGTACCAATATATACAAACACACATTGTCTTTGTATTTTTCAATTTAAAATTTTTTTTATGAAAAAAATATAAAGCAAAACTAAAAATAAGCAAACAAAAACATGGTAAACGAAACAAAGCAATACATAAAACTAGACTAACTCAAAACAATAAAGCAAAACACACAAGTAATGCAAACAAAAACATAGAGGGAGAGAGAAACAGTGACTAAATGACTTGGAGCCTTTTTCCTTCCACACCTTGAAGGAACCTTTCCTTTGTGCGAACCCTTGAACCGGCGGTGAGGGGGAAGAATTGAAACCGTTCAAATTCGAAAGGAACATGAGGGCTATAAGTAAATCTCTAAGAGGAGCAAGGGAAGATGGGAACTGAAGGTTTCCCAACGAGATCATACTGTTGCTCTGTTGAGTGGCTGACCACTTATAGCAATTAGGTCAAGTATGTCTAGCTGCTTTACAATGATGACAGAGATGTTGCTTATTTTGTTTTGGCTTTTGAGTATTTCTTTTCTTAGCCCTAGGGTTCTTAATCTCTTTCTTATTGAGCTTCGGGGGTGTTCCTAAGATAGATTTACCATTATCTATGTTGTCACTAACTAAATCAAATTTAACATCATTGTTCTCAAATACAACATTATTAGTAGGAGAAACGAAAACAGTAGTACTAGTAGAAGCAACGCTAGAAGAAGAGAAATCATACCATAAACTAGTTCTATTAGAAGCAGATTTTTGTAAGCTGAGCATCTCATCAAGCTTTGCACTTGAAGTCCTCTCCAGTTAAGCTCTGACTTGAAACAGCTCTGCCTCAAGTTTCTTAGTCCTCTCAGCCAAGAAATTTTTCTCAAACCTCAGTGCTCCAATAGTCTGATTGGCTTCATCAAAATTTGTGAAAAGTTCTTCTCGTTCAAGCTCCACATCACTGAGCTTCTTGGTGGCCAGCCTATACAACTTCTCATGCTTTTCTGAGACCTTGTATAACTTTGCATAGACAGTATGGATGTCATCTTGTTCATCCATCTTCTCAAACTTTGACTCTACCAATTCTTCTTCTTCATCCATATCTTCTACAATCCCCTCAGTAGGATTGACACTGGCGGTGAAGGCATTTAGGATTCTGTTGTCTTCATTTTTGGAATCATCCTCGGGTTTGGTGTCGCTCAGAGTTACAACAAGTGTCTTGCTTTTCCCAATGGACTTGAGATAGGTAGGGCACTCTTGTTTCATGTTACCGAAACCTTGACACCCGAAACACTTGGGTCCTGAGGGAACAATGTACTGACTGCTATCTCTAGCATCTTCCTTCCCTTTGTCTAGGCTCTTAGATTAAGAAGAACTCAACTGTCTACAGTCCTTATCGAAGCTCTTTGCATTGGCACTCTTCATGAATTTCATGAATTTCCTAGTAATGTATGACTTCATTTTAGAATCTTCATTGTTGAAAGACTCATCCGTGTCACTGCTCTTGGCCTTCAGTGCCATGCTCTTGCTCTTGCTCTTGCTCTTGCTCGATTTTCCAATCCTAGACAAACCCAACTCATAAATCTACAGATTGCCAACCAGCTCTGTCAAAGGAATTTTGTCAATATCCTTTAATTCCTCAATCGTGGTAATCTTGGCATTAAATCTCTCAGGTAGAGATTTAAGCACCTTTCTCACAATCTTAAGTTCAGAAATGGTTTCCCCAAGATTAAAAGCTGGGTTTACAATATCCTTAAGCTTGGCATAGAACTCATCGAACGACTCATCCTCTTCCATCTTGATCTCTTTGAAGCTTGTAGTGAGCCTTTGTAGCTTCGAATCCTTGACAATCTTGGTTCCCTCATAGGTTGTTTAAAGGATGGTCTATACTTCCTTCGCAATTTCAATATCGGATATCTTTTTGAACTCCTCATTAGTGACCGCACTGAATAAAGCATTCAATGCCCTGTTGTTGCAATTTGCCGCCTTGACCTTAGCTTCATCCCAATTGACCAGCACTTCCTTTGGTTTGGTCCAGCCAATTTCTACAGCTTACCACACCTTCTCATCTAAGGACTGTAAGAAAGCTCTCATGCGTACTTTCCAGTATGTATAGTTAGTACCATCAAACAATGGAGGTATAATAAGAGATTATCCTCTATCTATGACAAACAAGGATCAATGGATCACACAGTAAAGATTAAAATCTAATCAAAGTGTGCCTGCTCTGATACCACTTGAAAGGCCAAGAATATATTGACCTCTTGTGATATATTAATTGATTAATTAGCCAAGTTTATTAATTAATCAAATTAACATGCAATGTATGTGGTAGCACAAACAAATCACCAACTAAAATAAAGTGCAGCAAAAAATAAAGTTGACATGGTGATTTATTTACGAATGAGAAAAACTTACCCAGCAAAAACCCCACCGGGTGCCACTCCTGAGATCCACTATTATCAAAACAAGCGATTACAAGTAAAGGAATCCCAGCACCTTATACCAACCTACGGTTGAACCCTTACCTCAATACCCAATGGGACTTATTCTGTAGTGACAATCTATCTGTTTGGTGCACAGCTTCCAATACGTGGCTAACCAATAAATGCGCAGAATATACAACTTAAAACCAACTTGAGAAAGATGTTGACTGCAAAGTTTTTCAGTTCATCAATTCATCACACGATGAAGATCAAGAAGCTCCTTGGTCACAAAACCCTACGGTGTACAAACACAACAGCTTCTTCAGAAGAAAGATGAACTAGGGCAAATTCTATCTCTGGTCATAATTTGCATGAACAAAACTTTGCTCTATACTTGCGCAACCTTTGACGGCCCTTAAAATAATCCTTATATATGTTTAAAGTTGTGAGAAAAAAAAGTCTAAACACATACTCACGAATTGGAGTGAAATCAGCTCTGAAAACTGAATTTCATAAACCTCGATAGATAGTCTATCTATCAAGCTAGCTGTCAAGCATTGAGCTTCAACAACTCTTTAAACCTCGATAGATACTAGCTGTCGAGCTAGTTGTCGAGCTAGTTGTCGAGCTAGCTGTTAAGCTTTAAAAATCCAACACTTCTTCACTTGTTTCTTGGACAGACTTACATGGTTTTAACACTTGAACTTGAAACCTTATTCTTTGAAGCATTAAACACATCCTAAATCTACCCGATTACAAGTAAAGTGCGTTTTGTTAAAAGATTAACCACTTCCATAAAATATTGACATATGTTTCTAACATGATTCACATATGTCCTAACAATACATATAATAAAAGTTGAGTTAAGAAGCCGTAATTGCGCCAAGCGGCTTCACCAAATTGAAAAAAAAAAAAATTAAAATTTTTAGATTTAAAAAAACTATATATTTTTTTTTCTCCTATAATTTTTAAGTTAATAAAAATCTTAATTTGATTACAATCTAAATTCTTCATCAAATCCTTTTATTAATATAATTTAGAAGTTGATAAAAAATCTTAATTAATAAAAAAACTGGGTACTTATCAATTTGCCATACGTACTACTTTAATTCTTCTTATCTTTTTTGATAAAAATTCTTCTCATCAATTAATTCACTTGTTTTTCCATCCACCAAGGCACGAACACTAACTACCTTGGTGTTAGCATGTGAGTGTATTTCCTTATCTCATCTCTCTTCCTCTATATATGTGTGTGTGTGTGTGTGTGTGTGTGTGTGTGTGTGTGTGTGTGTGTGTTAGTTAGTTAGTTAGTATTTTTTATCAAATAAAAAAGATACTCAGTGTTGTCAAGTCATCCCACATCGGTAAAGTGTGCTATTGAGAAAGGGTTTATCATTCGCTCCGCGACACTAACTGCCTTGGTGTTGGCGTTTGAGTATATTTTCTTATCTCATCCTCCTTCCCCTATATATATGTGTGTGTGTGTGTTAGTTAGTATTGTTTATCAAATAAAAAAAATAAGTTTATATATTATTATATACATAGTTTTTCATTTATTTATTATCAATAAGTTTATATATTACTCCTATTATTTACACGGCTTTTCATTTATTAATTATCAATAATTTTTTGTTTTGTTTTCTAATTAGTACACTATATGCACCTATGTTTTTACTCCATTAGTATTTTACTAGCCTTAGGTTTCTCTTCACTTCCAAATTCTTTATTTACATACATTCTCTTTATCTTATTATTTTAAAATTAATTAAAAATTTTAATCTCATTATAATTTAAAAATCCTACATTAGTTAGACTCTTTTAAGTTTATATATCATCTTTGGAGTATTTTTTTTTTTTTTTTTTTTTGGAGATTAGAAACTCACGCCAGTATATAAATACTTGAATCCTAAGGATAACCGGTATACATTTCTCTTCTCTCAAGCTTCTTGTGATTTTTAACTATAAAATTCAAACCGTTTGATAACATGGTCAATTGAAGTTTGATTTTTTTTTTTTTTTTTTTGGGCTTACCATTATGTTTTGATTTGGACAATTTGCACAATTACATCCTATCTTCTTGGTTTGTTTAAATGTTTTTTGTTGCTTGCCTTTGTAAATATTGTATTTTGATCAAAGTTTTTGCTAAATATGCAGTTGTAGGTTAGATGAAATATTGTATTAATGCTACAAGTATGTCTTATCAATAGAAATAGATTAATTTATTAGAGTATATTCCTAAAAATGAATTTCTTGATTATTTCTAAATACTTTGTTAAATGATTGTTGCAACATCACATGATTATTTTGATACTTTGTTAAATGATTGTTGTTGTTGACCTCACATGAATAACTATAGAATTATTTAAATTAAACTCTTCACGATTAACATATTTATTGCTAATATATCCATACATCTCACGTTTAATTAAAAATTCTATGTTCTATGCTTCTACTTCTATTATATGAGAACATTTTATTTTTTAAAATTTTTGGTATGCATCAAGCAATTAGGTCTTTCTTTCGTATATTATTTTTTGCCAATATCATGAAAACATGCAAGTCTATAAGGACTTTCCCATTATATTTTGAATCTTAAATTTTAATGTCTTGCAAATTTAGTATATGTTAGCTATGATATATGTTGATTCATATTGGTGGGTATGGATGCCTTAATAAATGGTTTATACTCTATAACCTTGTCCTAGCAGGTTGGAGACTCAACTACTTTTCTCTCTCTCTCTCTCTCTCTCTCTATATATATATATATATATGGGCATGCATAACCTTACCAAAAGGTATCACTTCTTAATTTTCATCACATCTATATGTTAATGAAGTTATTTTCAATTTGGCATCTCCTTTTATATTAGTTATATAATTATCTACCATCTTCCATTCAATTAATTTTGGACTTATATATGATTTTTTTTTTAATAGAAAAACTTTACTTTAGTTTTATTATCTATTTTAATTTAGTTTTTATTAATTTAATAAAATATTTTCTTTAGTATACACACGATTCATGATTAAGCCGTACATCGTACGGACATAATACTTGTATATATATAAACTGAAACCTCAGACTTTTGGTTGACCTCTCTACATTTTACACAAACATTTTTTTTTAAAAAAAATTAAAATTTGATTTAAAAATTAAAATTTTGACTTAAGTTTTTACTTCTCACCCGAGAAACTTCCTCCCTCATCCCCATAAACTCTTCCTTCTTAGTTCTTACTTCCCTGAAACTATTTCTCTTCTCCCCCAAACTATTTCTCCCCTAAAACCCGTTACTTCCTACCCTTGGATGTCTCCACTCAATCTTTGTCTCTCTAAAGGTCTCATGGTTGAAGCCTTCTTCCTCTATCACTCTCTCAATTTCTCCGCAATGCAAACCTAGTTTGATACTCCGAAATCGCTTACTCCAATCGCAGACGCAATCCCATCCATGGTGGGTTAATTGTGATAAACCACTGCCACGAAATTTTGATATTGAGATCTTGATTTTCCACACCATGATATTACACCACCGTGGACCATTCAGGAGAGAGAGAGAGAGAGAGAGCCACTTCTGCGAAAGTAGGGAAGGAGTTTTGCCTTTTTTGTCTTTTATTATTAAGAGCATACATCCACACATTTGTATGGACCGTACAATACATATTTTTGAGCAAAACCTAGGTACAGTACTTAGATGTTGTTACTTAAGTTCACCTCTTAAGGAATATCATTTAAGGTATTGTACCTAAGTTTTATCCTATATTTTTTATCCCACATGGTCAAGGGCCATTAGTAAATTGCTTTTTGCCTTTTTTTATAACTAACCATCAAATTGATAAGAAAAAAGATAATTGACTGAGTTTTTTTTAGAGAATAAGGCATATTTTTAATTTAATTATTTATTATGATGTCATCACGATTTGATCATGGTCTAACCTCAAAAATCTTGAACATTTCCGTTTTTCAGTTCTGTGAACAGTCTAAGTTTCAAAACTGTGAACTAGGGTAAGTTCCTGTATTAAAGTTTTTGAGATTATTCAAAAGGTCTATGGAAAATGGTTTAATTGTTTATACTCATGTAAAATATCTCGATTTAATTGTTTAATGAACTTTCTTATAATGATTGAAATAAACGACATGGGCTTAGGTTGCAATAAGGTTATTCTGATGACTATTTCTTTTGTTGTATAGGTTTCTAATTTCTAAATTACATTATTCTTAAAGTTTTTAAGCTAAGATTTAAGTTAAGTATTTGTACCAGTTTAACATCTTGGGTAGCGTTGGTATAGTAATCTAATGCTTCTCTTATCTTTCATTGTTAGTGCTAAAGTTGAATTTTCAATTGACTTTAAAATAAACTGTGATTAAATTATATATATGATGCACAAGTTAGTGACCAATTTTTTCCTAAAACTTTCGGTCAGAAAAAGCCTAGCATTACTCATGGTTTCATTATGACATTCCGCCCACACGTGCGACCTCATCTCGAAAAACCAACTCGGCCGAGTGTACCGAGTGGACCGGCCGAGTCAACTTGGACCCATCTTATTCTTCGTTCTCAAAAGACAAAAGGTCAGTCTCTCTCTCTCTCTCTCTCTCTCTCTCTCCAAAAATACGAGTCCCGACTCAGAAGCAATTCTCCATTCTATTCTTTTGTTCTCTCTCTCTCTCAGGTACACAAACACAACCCAATATTTTTTTTTTCTTCTTAAAATATCGTGGTTTTTTAAAATTCTATTATTATATTCAATTTGTTCTCGTTTGGCTCCCGGGAAAAACTGAAACAAAAAGAAGAAAATTAATTTCCTTTTTCTCGGCACCAAACGACACTATTAGGGTTTGTGATCCCTTGCAATTTTTATTCCAAATTCTTCGTGTCATGAATTTTGGGTCTTTTATTGTTTAATCAGAATCGCTCATCTGTATCAACTACTACTTATACTCATGAGCTCAATTACCATTGGAAAATTGATGATTATTGTTGTTGTTATTATCTTATTGTTTATATAAAAAATTTATTAAATTTGAAATAGAAATTCAATCAGGGTTTTAAATGATGATGATGATCATGGTGATGATGATTGTTATGATTTTTTTTAATTAATATTTGTGAACTTGGAAATAGAAATTCAATCAGGGTTTTAAATGATGATGATGATGGGGTTATTTTGTTTTTGATGAATAGGGTGTTGAAAGGAATCTGGTGGGGTTGTTTGATTGTGAAAAGATAAGATAAGAAGATGTGGGCAGCATCTTGCCTCGCGTCGTGCTGTGCGGCTTGCGCCTGTGACGCGTGCCGGACTGTGGTGTCTGGGATTAGCCGCCGGTCTGCTAGAATTGCATACTGTGGACTCTTTGCGCTTTCTCTCATGGTTTCATGGATTCTCCGTGAGGTTGCTGCGCCTCTTATGGAAAAGCTACCTTGTAAGCTGCCTTCTCAAATTTTTTCAATGTTGTTTGCTTTTGTCCCTTTTTTGGTATTTTGGTGGTTATAAATATGTTGTATTCTTTATATGATCTGGAAAATGTGTTTTCTTTGGGGCATTCTGTTGTAAGTGATGTTAAATTTGTAACAAATACAAACATTACCTTTGTTGTGATCACACTATGGAAGTTTCATGAATTCCATCACCTAGCAGATAAACCATATGAAAACTTGGCATCGGCCAGTTCTGTCATATATAAGGAGACTGTAAATGGTTTAGTGCCAATGGTCTTTGCGTTTTTTTGCCTAAAATTATTTTAGGTTTGAATTGTATATAAGATGTTGTTTATTATACTCTGTTGCGTGTGTAAACTTGGTAAGGGGTAATGGATAAATGGAAAAGGACTGGCTTTGTCTGCCTGAAAACAGCTGAGAGAAGATACAAAAACATTGAAAGAAGCCATGGAAATGTATGAAAATGTTGGGAAACATAATATAAGATCTCATTAAAATACAAAGTCAGTGCAGGAGTAATTGCAATTGATCACTATTTGACTGTGGAGCTAATGCTCATAATAAAAAACCTAGTGTGATGACAGCATTAAAAAAGAGAAGTTGCAGAAATTTCAATCAAAATTTCTTTATATTTTAGGGAGTTTGAAGTAATAGAAATTTTGATAAGGAAAACGTAAGTTATAACTTAGACTTTTTACTTATTTTTATTCTTATATGAATTGTGTAACTTGTTCTAAATTATATAATATTCATTATTCACATAGATAAAATATGGTTTAACTGTCATCTAAGGAGGCTGTAAGATTTCCATTAATAGAAAACTTGGGTATAACTTTTTTTCTTTGCTAGGTAGACAACTTGGGTATAACGGTTATAATTTTGGTTTTAACTGTAAAAAATGTACCCAAATTTTCCTTTCATATTTGAATGTTTGTATGTCTGTAACGCTAATGGAATGTCTACAAATGGGCAAAGAAATCCTCTTCGATGGAAGTTTGATAACAATTTACGTAGTTGATGAATTTGACTCAAGAATTTAAAGGAGCTAGTGAGTTATTGGTTTTTTTTGTTAGTTAGTCTTTAAAGCTGAGTCTAATGTCATCTTGGTCATCAATGCAGGGATTAATCATTTTCATCAGACACCTAACAGGGAGTGGTTCGAAACAGATGCTGTTCTGCGTGTTAGCTTGGGAAATTTTCTCTTTTTCACTATTCTAGCAGTGATAATGGTTGGTGTGAAAAATCAGAAGGATCCTCGTGATAGTTTACACCATGGTGGATGGATGATGAAAGTTATTAGTTGGTGTATTTTGGTAATCTTGATGTTTTTCCTTCCGAATGAGATTATCAGCTTCTATGGTAAGCAGTATTTTCATTAAGGATTCTATCTAAGCACATAGCAGTTTTCCTTCTTGTTTTTCCTTGTTTAGAAATTATATTAGACTGCAAAGCAGGTCGTGAACTCTATGATTAGACAAATTTTTAATGTATTTGGGTTTAATGCTCAAATTTGATAAAATACAAATTGTTATGGAATTTCAAGTCTGTCACAATGTTAAGGACAACTTGTAGTTGTTGTTAATGGTGGAAAAGGGTATTATTGCTCTAAGCTTAAATAGTTTGAAATTTCTCAAGGTCAAGTCCCTACTACCTTCAAGTGACAAAACTTGTAGGCTTCTCCGATGGAGAGTATCAATGATTTAGTATCTGGAATAGTACATTGATGAATATGTACATGACATGCACCCCTTTTGGATGTTCAAGTGACAAAACTTGTAGGCTTCTCAGATGGAGAGTATCAATGATTTAGTATTTGGAATAGTACATTGATGAATATGTACATGACATGCGCCCCTCTTGGATGTTCCTAAACTTCGACAACATTATTTGTTATAAAGGACAAAACGTAATGCAATATTTAAGATAAAAATTATAGTTAAGAAAGCTTAATTTAAGGATATTGCTATATTTTTATGGAAATCAATAAAGTGTTTCTGAGAAAAAGTGCTGTACTTTCCCTTTGATCTGTTTGTATCTGCTTTTATGCAGTGAGTTTACTATTGTAAACTCATTGTACTTTTCTTATCAATAAAGTTTTTATTACCTATCGAAAAAAGAAAAAGTGTTTCTGAGAAGAAGTTAATACTTCTTTCCACTATACTGGTACAGGCAGTTAAATTTGATGTCACAGCTTTATGCTTAGATGATATGGACATTTCATGTTTAAATTTGATCCTATTTTTTATGGAAATCAATAAAGTGTTGTACCTTTTCATGTTTAATTTTTGGGTACCTGTTGTTTATGTCCTGCGTACATGGGTGGCACCATTTTTGTTTACTTATTAAAAAAGTGATGATGATAAAAAACTTCGTCTTAAATTTTTGGTCTCTGGGGGTATAGGTTGTGCTATTCAACATATACAGATTATTAGGATAGGATACATATGTTAGTGTCTTTTGTCCTGTTTTTTGGAGATTATTTTTCCCTATCTCTGTTTGTCTGGACTACTTCAGGTGCTATATCTGACAAATAGTAGCAGTAGCAGTGATTTTGGTGATGGTATGTATGTAAGTGGTGTCTTAGACCCAGCCACCGGTCATTTCAGTTGTTCCTTTTTTTTTTTTACACTTAAGTAATTTTTGTTGCTAGCCTTTAAGATCTTTGATGTTACAAACATGTTATACTTTACTCCCTTTGACCCATTTTGTTTGTCCAATTTTAAGGGAATATCATTTAATACTTTTCTCCATTTAAGAAAAATATATAAGCTTTCAACTTTTCCCTTGGTAAATCAATGACCATTGACTTTTAAGGGTGGCCAATTATTTTGCCCCTGCCCACTCCCCTTGGGACCAAAACATACTGAAAAAAATAGACAAGTATTTTGGGACAACCAAAAATGGAATATTGGACAACAAAGTGGGATGGAGGGAGTAATGATTTTTCTTTCTGAAAACATATAAAGATCATGGGAGACTAACTCTGGGGTCTAATGATCTGGTTTCATTTTATTAATCATGTCAGCTGCCACATAGATCTCTCTGGTGAACTAATCAGTAATTGCATTTTGATATGTTTGTGTGTGCATATAGTTCCTTCCTTGCCCTGTGCAACTAAATTAGTATGAGGCAAGCAGCCAAGACATCTGTCTGGCCTTTCTTAGAGTGATCCCAGGAGAGGTTACAATATTCAGATGTTATAGCAGAAATGTTACGTAAAGAAGAGCAGATGAAGATTAAAAGAATAACTTGATTCACCAAAAAAAAAAAAAAAAAAAAACGAATAGCATGAGTTATCTTGTCCTATGGACTTCATTCCATGGGATTCTTTTTTTATTAGTTTGACTCAAGCTAACGCGGAGATTTTACATTTTGCAGAATCAATATCAAAGTTTGGCTCTGGATTGTTTCTTCTTGTCCAAGTTGTGCTTTTGTTAGATTTTGTTCATGGATGGAATGACAAATGGGTCGGATTTGATGAGCAGTTCTGGTTAGTTTTGGCTTTTGTTATTTCCTTTAGCATATCTTCTTTATTACCTCTCATAGCTTTTTGTTTACTTATTGAGCATATTTCTACACCCCTCAACCAGATTTATCTTCTTTATTTGTACAGGTACATTGCCCTATTTGTTGTTTCACTTGTTTGTTATGTGGGGACGTTTGTCTTCTCGGGATTCCTGTTCTATTGGTTCACACCATCTGGACAAGACTGTGGGCTCAACACCTTCTTTATTGTCATGACCCTGATCTTTGCTTTTCTCTTTGCTATAGTTGCCCTGCACCCTGCTGTAAGTATACACTTACTTTTTCTGGTATTCAGCTTTAAGGCATCCTCAAATGCAAGTCTGTTTGTATATCTCATGCTTGTCTTGCTTGTTGCACATCCTCTCATATTGTGGTAGTTTTAGCTTTGATGTTTATAGTGCAGAATTTGTTATTATGATGTTCAGATAAGTGTCTCTGTAGTATGATTGTGCTAAGTTCATTTCTAATATGAGAATATTTGTGATCTTTTGCCCCTTTTTTTGGTTTTTCAGGTGAATGGAAGCATTCTGCCATCTTCAGTTCTTTCTTTGTACTGCATATACCTCTGCTACAGTGCACTTGCTAGCGAACCAAGGGAATATGAATGCAATGGTCTTCACAGGCATTCAAAAGCTGTTTCCACTGGCACTCTGACCTTGGGTCTGATTACTACAGTTCTTTCAGTTGTGTATTCTGCTGTCCGTGCTGGATCATCTACAACTTTGCTCTCGCCACCAACTTCACCACGTGCAGGTAAGGCTTAACATTAAATTTTTGTGGATGTGCAATACTTCATGATTTCAATGTGTTCAAAAATTTCTTTGTCCATTTTGCCACAATAACTGACATTTTCTCTTGAAATATGACAATTCTGGTTTCCTTAATGAAGGTTCAGGTAAGCCTCTGCTTCCATTGGACAACAAGGCTGAAGAGAAGGAAGAAAAAGAGAAGTCCAAGCCAGTATCATATTCATATTCCTTCTTCCATCTCATTTTCTCCCTGGCCAGTATGTATTCAGCTATGCTTCTTACTGGGTGGTCCACTTCAGTCGGTGAGAGTGGGAAATTGGTCGATGTCGGTTGGCCATCTGTTTGGGTCAGGATTGTGACTGGGTGGGCAACTGCAGCTCTGTTCCTCTGGTCACTGCTTGCTCCTATTCTGTTCCCAGATAGGGAGTTCTGAGCACCTCCAAAAGAAGGGCCTGGATATTGATATATAAGTAACACCATCATATCCATTGCTATATACACTTATTGTATGTATGTGTGCTGTTTCTGACTTAAAAGGTATATTTCTATCCACTGTATAAAAAGAATGGTTTGTCTTGAATCCAGACATGATCAAGATAACTGTGTTTCTAATATACCATCTTAAACTGATTCATGTCCAATAATTTCTTAAAATTGAACTTGAAATTTGTGAATAATGGAGTCCTGTTATTGTAAAACATGTATCCATTGCTGCTTAAAATCTGGTTCCAGTTAGGCTTTTTTGACCCATACCAGCCACTAATTTGCATCGTGGGGTGTTGTATATTTCTATTGGATGCCAGGTATAATTTTATTATTTTTGGGAATCAGATATCCGTTTGGATACAATTGAAAACTTAAAATACTGTAGTAAAATAACTTTTAAACGTATAAATAGTACCATTATGTTTAATATTTTTTCTGAATAAAGTGACTGTGGGTCTCGTAAACAGTGCATGAACAATGTACTATACTGTAATTCACGTGCATAAACCTTGCTGGTTATTGGTCAAAAGCCTAAATGCACTGTTCATGGGTGCAAGAGGCACTGAAAAAAAAAAATGCAAAAATTGCAAACACGAAATCATCCATCCAAACCACACCTAAGTATAACTTGATGCTTCCTATATATATTACAAATCCTACGAAAATATTGAATTGCTCTAAAGTAATTTATTCATGCCAACATGTAAGACTGGCTATGAATAAATTACTTTAGAGCAATTCAATATTTTCGTAGGATTTGTAATATATATAGGAAGCATCAAGTTATATTTGTAATTTCTAAATCGTAATTTCTAAATCGGCTTCTATCATATTTGTCATCATAATGGTATAATTGCGATTATCATAGCAGTCAAACACTCTGCAAGTGAGCCAGCGTAGATGATGGCTATAGACCAGTTGGTCGAGCTCCCATACCAATAGCAAAAGTACGAAGATGTCATCCAGAGTATGAGTTAAATTCTTATTGTTTAATCAGTTACCCCAAAAAAATTATTGTCGTAGTATAATTTAAAATAGTGTGAACTTTCTATTTAAAGAAACTATTTTAAGTGGACTTATCCTAGTATGAGACCAATCTGTGGACGGGAAAAACAATTGCTAATTCAACCGTATCATGATAAGATGAATCACTCCTAGATGTAATTGGCAAAAAAACATATCAAATTTTTTAAGTTATGTTTCTTAACTGTTTTTGTTTTCTATTTTCAAAAACTTGTTTTGGAGAATATAAAGAAAAAAACTATTTTCTTGTATTTTTTAAATCATACATGTTTGGTTAGTTGAAATTTAAAAAATAGTTATTTAAAAAATAAAAAATACTAAAATATGTTATTATTAAGGTTTGAACTCTAATGCTAATTCATTAAATGAGACAGACTCATTAAATCAAATGTGTGTTTTCATTGACTTTTAAAAACTAAAAACTGAAAACAGCATTTTGCATATTTTCAGTTTCCTTCACAAATTGAGTTTTGAGAACAGTTTTTGTTTTCTGTCTATTTTGGGTTGTCAAACAAGTTTTTTATTCTCAAAAAAAGAAAATTGTTTGTGAAAACCGAAAATATGAAAAAATAATAATTACCAAACATACCCTTACTTTTTACTTTTTGTCTCATTTAAAAAAACCAAAAACAAAACTAATTTTTTTTTTTAAAGAACAAGATAACTTTAATCTTTTTGTCTCACATTTAACAAATAAACTACCATAAACCATAGGATAGCATTGCATCCAACATATCTAGCCAATCTTTCACAACATGTGGACTCTCACACATAGTAAGATGCCTCTCATAGCATATGAATCCCACAATTAAATAAGATCCACGTGTTATCCAATGCATGCTACATCTGTTGAATACTTGAAATAATTATTCGTCTAATGGAGAGGTTAAGTCCTTTATGTAAACGACCAAAAGTAGGAAGCTAATATAAGTCAACCATGAAAAACACATTACATATTACCTTTTCTTTCTTTTTTTTAGATAGTTACAATATGCTTCAAACTACGCAGCTCATACCCTTTCCCCGTAGGACCTCCAAGCACTTTGTGCATGAGGAGATATCCATTCAGTTACAAGGCTCTTGGCATCTCTTAGACAACGTTGATTTTATACTAACTCCCCAAGGTTTCCATTTGAATTTTAAATATATGAGGTTTCATAGATTATGAAATTAATTTATCAATCTCACTTTTAGTTGGAATTGTTAGAAAGTGATCATGTGCACCCCATGTGACCCCAAAACTTGTGTCTTTAACAAGTAATGATCAATTGGAGATCACGTTTAAAACAAAGGTCACTAGATTGAATATGACATTTTGGCATTTCCTTATGCTAAATGATAATATTGATGACAAAATGCCTCACCTCATCCTAACCCACCTTATGTATATTTTATCAGTGTCAAAACCATATCATTAAGGATTGCAAAATGCACCCATTCCGCCTCGCCCTAACCTGGCTTGCCTCATTCACCTCTATGCAAGATTTATTATCCCTTTTCAGGCTTGGATCGAGACACCTATGATCTAGTCCTGCCCAGCTATCAACATCGTGGATTGCATCCTCTCAACTGAGCTTGTGTCTGACTATCACCACATTGGTCATTGCCTGCAAATACATGTCCCTGACATTTTCTTTTTGGATAGCGATACACTCAATAAGAGATTAATTCAAGGAAAAAGTAGATTCCTTAAAAAGTTGGGATGGAAGTTAAGTTACTAGTTATAACCATCTACTAGTTGGTATGGAAGTAGATTCCATATATATATAAAAAATATAATTTAATATAAAAATTTATATTACATAATTATAATACTGTTTTATATAAATGGAGAAAATTTTATTAAAATTATTTTTTTAAAATAATATATATATCATAATTGGTTGACTAATTTGAACATATTCAAACATTTTTTTTTTAAATTACAACCTCATTTCATGGAAAAATATGTAACATGTTAAATTTAAGTATAAATTATTATATAAGTTTAGAATTTTAGCTTTTTTTTTTTTCCAAATATGAGTGTATATGATGTCTATATTATTGAAAGTTGAATTTAAAGGAAATCTTTTGAATATTTATCATTTTTATTGCTTTTTTATGGCTCATATCTCTATTTCTAATTTATAATTTGTTTGTACTTTTTTAACCCAAAATTAAAGAGTTTAACCCTAATAAATAAAATTTCATATTTTTCAACCCAAAAAATAAGGAATAAAAAAAAGGAATTTTGAGCACAAAATTGAAAAAGACAACCTACAAAAAGAATCTATTTAAGGCCCACTTAGACCAAAATGGACCAAAGTGCACTGAAATTGATCAAATTGGACTTAATAGACCGTAATTGACCAAATTAGACCAAAATAAACTAAAAGGACTGAATTGACTGAAGTGGACCAAATTGGATTGGACCAAACGAACTGAAGCGGACTCAATTGGACCGAATGGATTGAAATGTATCGAAGTTGAAAGAATGAACCAAATTGGACCAAAATGCTACATTGATGTAGTTCAAAAGGGGCATGGCTATAATAAATGTCAACTTTTAGACATTAAATAGACTAGTAGGACTTATATGTAGTAAAATTTATGCTAACTATACTATCAATAAAATAATTAGGAATTTGTTTATTATCTTATGGTATTGATGTGATACTAACCAATTGTGGGGGGGGGGGGGGTGAACTTGATTCGGGGATGAGGCCTAAATGCTCAGAAGATCATGCTTAAGTAGGTGGGCTAGGCCCATCTCTATAAATAGCGAAGAGAAACCTCCCAGGACAATTCCTACAAAGTTCTGAGCATGCCACCAACTTTGAAACTCATATCTCCGAGATCACAAGCACGGGTGATCCCTTGGTGAACAAAAGAAGAACCATGGGAAACCTCCAAAAAGGATAAGGATCACAAAGGTCGTCACTTCTGCATTAATGAGAGGTTTTCTACCTAATCTCTACCACATTAAACACATATAGGACAACATGAATAGTGCAAACAACCCCCAAAATTCCTACTACATGATGAAAAGGGAAGGAACCAATGGTAATGTGACAAGTATCCCAAAAACTCCTACCAGGAGCACCTCGGGAAACCTCCTGAAAGGATAAGGATCATAGAGGTCATCACCTCCGCAATAATGAGAGGTTCTCTACCTAATCTCTTCTACATTAAACACATTTAGGACAACCTAAACAGTGCAGAAAAGCCCTAAAAGTCCTACTATATAATGAAAGGGGGAAAGAACCAAGGGGGATATGACAAGTATCCTAAAAAATCCGGCTAGGAGCTTGCTAGCTGGAGAGATAAAGGAAGGAAGCCAGCTTATAAAAGAGGAGGAGGCTGCAACAAAAAGGGGATTGAGAAATATTGAGAGAAAACCCTAGAGAAGATCCAGAAAGAGAGTGATATTGTATTTCTCTTTTCATTCTAACTCCCTGCACCTTGGGAAAGCAATCTGTGCACCACAAAGCCTCTCATTTGTAATCCTACTTTCTTAATCAGTTGTTTGAGTTTCCCATTGTAGAATTTCCACCCTGTTTTTATGATAAATAAACTGTGTCAGTTAGTGGTCTAGAAACCTTACCATGTATCTATTTAGAATCTTGAGGTTCCGACTCCCACACCAATCACATCACTTTTTAAAAATTTAGTTAGTAAACAATATCATTTAAATGTTCTTTTTACTATTAAAAACTTAAATTAAAATATTCATAAGATGCATTATTTAAAAGATCTTATTGTTTGATTAATATTAATTATAAATATAATAATAAATAATAATAAAAACCTTAAATGACTTCATGTACTAATATTTAGATTTGGAAAAAATTATTAAATTGACGGTTAATTATTTACTAATTGATTATACTTGAAATGAATTTAAATGGACCGAAAAGCTACTCAATATAGCTTAACATGAGCATAACAATAATAAATGTTATATTTTAGTTTTTAGATGTCATTTAGATATAGATAACAAGTATTATTTAACAGTTTTTCAGATCAATTGGTTATATCTCAAGTATGGAGTTTCCTTTATTGGTGGTGATTGGATTGTTGTGCTAAATTAGGAGACACATTATAAATTGTTAGTGATTCGGTCTCCCTAACTTTTTGGAGGCAATAGTTAGCCCTAGTATTTTTGGAGGATAAACTCTTGGAATTTGTAACCCTTTGGTGTGCCAAACCAAGATTTGTTGTTGGGGTTGCATTTCTAGGGTGAATTGTGACTCTCTGTTGATTGATTTAGAGTTTTAGAATATATTTATATATTTTGTGAGGTACATAATTTATAGTTTCTAACATTTGTAAATGTTTTATAAAAATTGAGGTTTTTTTTTTTTTTTTTTTGGAGTGGATAACATGTCAAGGTAATTTAACCTTGCATACCATCAATTTAAGTGTTTAAAACATAAGGGATAAGGAAACATAATGTCCCACAATTACTAGAAAGATTATTATGAAATCATTTCGACAAGAGTGCATTGAATATATATGTCTCCCTTAAGGGCATCTTGAAAACCCTTATGCTAAACAACATTCTTAGGATGATGAACATAAACATTAACATTAATATATACATGTAAATAAACTAACAAATTAAATTTAACAATTACTGATTTATAGAAACTAACAACTACTAAATGAATAAATATATACATTAATAACTTAAGTTTAAATGCTTATGTACCACAAAGGACAAATTTAATGAGTTTTGAATAGTAATTTTGAAGTTATTTTGTATTCTATATTTTTTAAATATTTGATTTAAAATATCAAATCTTATTCACATTTTTGTTCCCACTAAATTATTAGGATAACTATTACGGGTGTATAGATATAAAATGTTATAGTTAGCAAAAATCTTATAATTGTGAAGGAAAAATTATTGAAATAAATAATGAGAAATATTAATAGATGCCCTAAGGGCATTTTAATGAACCATTTTAGGAAATGATTTATGAAAAAAAAAAAAAAAGCAAGTAATGTTTTGACAGCTTTTTCAATTACCCATAAAAGTTGTGTTGAAACTTTCCAAAAATGGTTTATTAACAATTAACAATTAACAATTTCCCTAAAGGCATCTATTACCATGACCCATAAATAAATAAGAAATAAAAGAAAATAAATCAAAGTAACTAATTAATTTGTTAGAATTACATATCCATTGAAGAAATTTCATAACGACTTATTCATTATATTTGCACAACTTGATATTATTGATGGTTTGTATTCTTCCTTCTCATTGAATAGGTTAATTAATAGTATATATGATACACTTCTAAGTTAGCATTCATGGTGAAGATTGAAATTAACAATTGTAAACAATATTTTCCAATTTCTTTACAATATAACCAATACCTTCCACACCGTAACATTGAGCAGTTTTCATAATTAATATTGGGAGCCTTATTTATGGTTTTTTTTTTTTTTTCTTATTACACTTTTAAATGGATTTTTTTTTTAACTCATTCTTGTCTTTTTTCAAATTAAAATTATCCTATTGAGAAATTTTAATATTTAATTGATTCAATGCAAGTATGGTTTATATAGCTTTGCTTTACATATGCAATGACTCTTTTTCTTTCTTTTTTTTCTTTTTTTTTTTTTTTTTTTTTGAGAAGAAACATAAGCAATGACTATGATAATTCTATTAACGAAGATACCTCTAAAGTTTTCGCAATATTCTTAGAGGATGATGATTATGTTAGTGGTATTTTCACTCCAAAGAAACACACACAAATGCACATACATACACTAACGCAACCAAACATAAACAAAACCTTTTAAAATAAAAATATAAACATAACCATTAACATATGTATAAACACAAACTAACACGCTAAATTCAATAACAAATAATTTATAAAAACAAAAAAATTGAATGAATTAATAAATACATTAATAAATTAAATTTAAATGCTCATATTCAAATATTCACAAAGTATTCACAAAGTAACGAATTGAATGAGCTTTGAAACATAATTTTATATTTATTTACTCCTTCGCACTAACTTATTAGTATAACATTTAGTAGTGTATCAATGTAAAAGGTAAATGTTTTAGATGACAAAAATCTATAATTGTGAAGGATAAAAAATATAAAACCATAACTAAATTGGAGCAAAGGCGTACAATGAAAGAAAGATAATGTAGAAGGACAAAGAATATAGTCCTCTATTTTGATGAGCTAACCATGAACGACTCTATAATCTACTCAGCTCATTGGATGATAAACAAAAGCCATGCCTTCGATAGAATTCTTAACACCAATAATTCGAACGGGAAATCATCTTATGTGCTGGAATTCCTCTATAGTTAACAAGGATGGCACCATATGGGAAATTGATGAGAACCATTTTTAAGGCTAGTAGGAGTGATCTTTGTTTTGTTCGTACCATTATTATAAATTTTGAATTGTTTTCTATAGGCTTTTGTATTTGGATTTTACTATTAACGAATTTGTTTGTTATAATGAAACCAAACAACAACAAAAATGGAAAATATGTGAAATATCAAAACCATTATCTCCGCTAACTCTATACCACTGTCACTATTTTGTATCTCTCACTCTTCCTATTGACTTCACGTTTGTGGTTCCTTTTCAACTTTATATTTTCTGGTTCCATCCATGGTGATGACCAGTATGCTTTTCTATGCTGATGAATCCAATGCCATTTCTCTCTAACTTTTCATTATCAGCAAATGCCAAAAAGCCAAAGGATTACTATAATTTTATTAATAAAACCGAGTACTGTTACCATTTTACATTGCAATTTTAGCTGACAAATTTACCAATTTAAATGTGTTGGATTTTTTGTTCACCATTCTGTCTTCTTCTTTTTTCTTTTTTCTTTTTGGTTATACATACGTATCCCTTCAAAAGTGGAGACAACAACATCCCTTGAATATATAATCCAAAATTTGGTCCCCAAAAGGATAACTTGATTCACCAAAAAAAAATAAATAAATAAAAAGAATAACATGAGTTATCTTGTCCTATGGACTTCATTCCATGAGATTCTTTTTTGATTAATTAGTTTGATTCAAGCTAACACAGAGATTTTACATTTTGCAGAATCAATATCAAAGTTTGGCTCTGGATTGTTTCTTCTTGTCCAAGTTGTGCATTTGTTAGATTTTGTTCATGGATGGAATGACAAATGGGTCGGATTTGATGAGCAGTTCTGGTTAGTCTTGGCCTTTGTTATTTCCTTATAGCATATCTTCTTTATTACCTCTCATATCCTTTTGTTTACATATTGAGTATATATATTTTGCACCCCTCAACCAGATTTATCTTCTTTATTTGTATAGGTACATTGCCCTATTTGTTGTTTCGCTTGTTTGCTATGTGGGGACGTTTGTCTTCTCGGGATTCCTCTTCTATTGGTTCACACCATCTGGACATGACTGTGGACTCAACACCTTCTTTATTGTCATGACCCTGATCTTTGCTTTTTTCTTTGCTGTAGTTGCCCTGTACCCTGCTATAAGTATACACTTAATTTTTGTGGTATTCAGCTTCAAGGCATCCCCAAGTGCAAGTCTTTTTGTATATCTCATGCTTGTCTTGCTTGTTGCACATCCTCTCATATTGAGGTAGTTTTAGCCTCTGCTTCCATTGGACAACAAGGCTGAAGAGAAGGAAGAAAAAGAGTCCAAGCCAGTATCATATTCATATTCCTTCTTACATCTCATTTTCTCCCAGGCCAGTATGTATTCAGCTATACTTCTTACCGGATGGCCACTTCAGTTGGTCGATGTCGGTTGGCCTTCTGTTTGGGTCAGGATTGTGACTGGGTGGGCAACTGCAGCTCTGTTCCTCTGGTCACTGCTTGCTCCTATTCTGTTCCCAGATTGGGAGTTCTGAGCACCTCTAAAAGAAGCGCCTGGATATTGATATATAAGTAACACCATCTTATCCATTGCTATATAAACTTATTGTATGTATGTGTGCTGTTTCTGACTTAAAAGGTATATTTCTATCCACTGTATAAAAAGAAAGGTTTGTCTTGAATCCAGACTTGATCAAGATACCTGCGTTTCTAGTATACCATCTTAAACTGATTCTCTGTCCAATAATGTCTTAAATTTGAACTTGAAATTTGTGAATAATGGAGTCCTGTTATTGTAAAACATGTATCCATTTCTGCTTAAAGTCTGGTTCCAGATAGGCTTTTTTGACCCATACCAGCCACTAATTTGCATCTTGTGGTGTTGTACATTTCTATTGGCTACTGAGTTTCTGTTTGGTTAGTTTATTTTTTGCTAACTTATTTTTCTATTCAGTCTATTTTTACTACTATTCATGGATCTCACTGCACTTTTAAATCTTATTTTCGGATCCTACTGTAATATTACAACTAACATTTGCTTTTATCTACCGTATTTTTAACAAAAAGTTTTTTAGTTTCAGCAAAATAAGAGGATCTCAAACAGACCTTTAAGTATAATTTTATTACTTTTGGGAATCAGACATTAAGTATAACTTGATGCTGCCTATATATATTATAAATCCTACAAAAATATTGAATTTCTCTAAAGTAATTTATTCAAGCAAACATGTGAGACTGTCGAAAATCTAAAGATGGGTCTACCAAATTCTGTAATTTCTAAATCGGCTTGTCTCGTATTTGTCATTATAATGATATAATAGCGATTACCATAGCAGTCAAACACGGAGCAATTGAGCCAGCGTAGATGATGGCTATAGACCAGTTGGTCGAGTTCCCAAACCAATAGCAACAAGTACAATCATGTCATCCAAAGTATGAGTTAAATTTTTATTGTTTAATCAGTTCCCCAAAAAAATATTATTGCCGTGTGAACTTTCTAATTAAAAAAACTATTTTAAGAGGACTTATCCTATCATCAATTTTTGGACGGGAAAAATAAGTGCTAATTCAACCGAATCATGATAAGATAAATCACTTCTTGATGTAATTGGTCACACCATTCTCACACCCTTGCTGTCCTTTTTTTTTTTTTTTTTTGGCAAGAAACAGTTCAGATTTTTACTTTTTACTTTTTGTCTCATATTAAAAATAAATAAATAAATAAAAACCAAAAACAAAACTAATTTATAAAAAATAAAAAACAGGATAACTTTAATCTTTGTCTCACATTTAACAAATAAACTTCCATAAACCATAGGAATGCACTGCATCCAACATATCTAGCCAATCTTTCACAATATGTGGATCTCTCACCCATAGTAGGATGCTTTTCATGGCATATGAATCCCACAATTATATAAGATCCACATGTTATGAGACACATGCTACATACATCGAATACATGAAATAATTATTCGTCTAGTGGAGAGGTTAAGTCCTTTATGTTAAAGACCAAAAGGAGGAAGTTAATATAAGTCAACCATGTAAAACACATTACATATTACCTTCTTTTTTCTTTTCTTTTTTAAATAGTTACAATGCGCTTCTACTTCGTAGCTCAAATCCTTTTCCCCAGGACCTAGGGATGGCAATGGGGTGGGGCGGGGCGGGGCGGGGCCGGAGGATGGGATCTTCATCCCCGCCCCGCATGGTTGTTGACCTTCCCCATCCCTGCCCCGCCCTGGGGTGCGGGGCAAACTACCTTGCCCCATTCCCGCCCCTTGGGGCCCCGCGAGGACCCGCCCCGCCCCGCCCCACCCTAATACAATTTTATATATATAAATAAATTTTTACTACAATAATATAAATCACAACAAAACAAAATGTTTTAAAATCCAAACATTTAAATAAACCAAATATTTAAATAGTCTAATACGTAACAACATAATTCAAATTTCTTATAACAAAATAAACATTGTCTTTGCATAAACGAAATAATCAAGGATAATTGACTAATTTTTTAACAAAATAAACGTTGTCTTATAACAAATAAAAATTAAATAGTTCTTTAAGAATAAGTTTCGCTTTCTCCCAATATAGTGACACCACTTTCTTCTTTATAGACTTGGAGTGAAGTTTGGCTTAAAATTTGAAAAACACATATAGACTATAGAGCAAAGGGATGGGTCAAAGAGCAGCAATAGCATTAGGGTTTTAGAATAAAAAATATTTTATCTCATGTCTTGTATTCTTATGATTCACTTTAAATATTAGTGATTTAGGGTTCACTAAATTTACAATTATAGTCCTTATTAGTGCGGGGCAAGGTGGAGCGGGGCGGGTTTTCCCCGACGTTGATTTTATACTAATTCCCCAAGGTTTCCATTTATATTTTAAATATATGAGGTTTCATAAATTATGAAATTAATCCATCAATCTCACTTTTAGTTAGAGTGGTTAGAAAGTGATCGTGTGCACCCCATGTGACCCCCAAAAACTTGTGCCTTTATCAACTAATGATAATTGAGGATCACGTTTAAAAGAGAGGTCTCAATTTTCCTTATGCTAAATGATAATATTGATAACAAATGTCTGGCCTCATCCTGACCCACCTTATGTATATTTTATCACTGTCAAAACCACCTTATTAAGGGTTGCAAAATGCATCCATTCTGCCTCGACCTAACCTGACTTGCGTCATTGACCTCTATGCAAGATTTACTAACCCCTTTTCAGGCTAGGAACAAGACACCCGTGATCTAGTAGTCCTGCTCTGCTATCAACATTGTGGATTGCATCCTCTCAACTGAGCTCGTGATTGACTATCGTTACATTGGTCATTGCCTGCAAATACATGTCCCTGACATTTTCTTTTTGAATAGCAATACAAGAGATTAATTCAAAAAAAAAAAGAGATTAATTCATGATTAATTCATGGAAGTTTAGTTGCCTGCAAATACATGTCCCTGACATTTTCTTTTTGTTGCTGTGTTTTGGGCTGGTTTTGTATTGGGCTGGATTATTCCATCCTGCCGTACTAAGCCCAAGTGTGTTCTGGATTGGAGAGTCAAGACCGGCCCAGTTGTACTTCACCCTGGCCCAGCTTGTGCGCAAGCTATGCCTTAGCCCAGCACGATCATGTCATGAAATTATGGCGGGCGAATCCTTTATAAACAACTGCCGCAGATAAGTATGCTACAAATATGTATAAAACTAGTTTGCTGTGTTTTAAATAAGCAAATATCTGAATAAAAAAACATAAAGATGATAGAGATGGACTTAAAGAGGATAGACACAAGGAAGAAAGGAGTAAGACACTTCGGCAAGTCAATCAGGCTTTTGGCCTGCGGTAATATGTCGGAGGAAACTAAATCAAAAAGGAGACAACACTCCCTCAATGTGACTAATTTCTCTAAAGAGAAATTAGTGACTTTGAAGGAATGGTCCTAGATGACCTTTGTTTCGAGTACGAGTCCATAAAGAATATGGTTTCTCGAGAGGGACAGAGGAGTCAACAACCCATTTTGGTGCATGCCCGTTTTCCTCCTTTTCACTCTGTTTTTCTTTCTTTCTTACTCTGTTTTTTCTTTTCTTTTCTTTCTTACTCTGTTTTTCTTTTCTTTCCTGGTTCCGCCTCTCCTTCCCTTCTGTGCACCAGGAGCACCTTATATAGCATTTTCTGATGCATTATATTTACCTTTTTACCCCTGTAACCATCTTTGTCTAATGTGTGTACCCACCCGACCATTACTGGTTGGTCAGGCACCCGGCCAGTGCCACTTTCCTACGCTGGCCGCGGCGCACTACATCCCCAGACAAATACAAGGGTGTTTTGTTTGTTAGCTTGCCGTGGCATTCTCTCCTACCACGGCAGAGCACTCTTTCTCTCTCATGGCATGCACTAGAAGGCTCCAACTCAGTTTTGCCATTTTCGGCTGCTATGTCATCCCAGCAGGACACTCACCCGAAAGTGGCCTGAGTGGAAGCCCCGAAATGGATCGCCCCCTCTCCCCTCCGCCAGACCACACCCTCCTTACCTCTGACTTGTGGCCCACCTTCGCCTGTATTGGCTGGGTACAGGCTAGTAAACCTGGGCCTTGCGCGTGCCTATGTCCGTCCAAAATTCATTCGTCAGTTAGTCACTCGCCATGGCTTGGGTATTTACTTTTCTCGCCTCTTTGCAGATCATCGATTCTCTATCTGTGGTTTGGGCTCGTCCCGGCTATGGGCCTTCCCGTTTGCTTCCTGCTGTATTGAAATGGTTATACTCTTTAGGTTCACCAATTCCTTTCTCAATGGCTTAGTTAGCCCACTGGGCTTTTATTGCCTCTTATGTCTGCGGGCTCTTGTGTCCCATTCATTCTTCTTTGGGGCATCCTTGGCCCCTTACAATCTTATGTTTTCCATGGGCCCTCATTACCTCGTTGGGCTTCCGCGGCCCAACCATTCTTTATTTTCTTTAGAGCCCATAAACTATGGCTCCGTATTCTTGCTTTACTTTGGGCTTGCCACAATGGGCATGGCCCATACTTACTTTCCTACATCCAAGGCCCATGGTTCTTATCTTTCCGGGCCTTTTCAGGCCCGCTTACCTCTTCAAGACCCGTTTGCTTGCTTTACAGACCTATTCCTGCCGCTCAGATTTAATTGGGCTTATTCTTTGATTATGAGCTCACTCCTCTTTCTAGGTTTTCTTGCAAAAATGAGCCTCAACAGTATGGAAGTAGATTCCATATATATATGGAAAATATAATTTTATATAAAAATTTATATTACATAATTATAATATTGTTTTATATTAATGGAGAAAATTTTATTAAAATTACTCTTCTTTTAAAAAAAAATAATATATATCATAATTGGTTGACTAATTTGAACATATTCATTTTTTTTTTTAAATTACAACCTCATTTCAAGGAAAAATATGTAACATGTTACATTTAGGTGTAAATTATTATATAATTTTAGTATTGTTTTTTCCAAATATGAGTGTGTATGATGTCTATATTATTGAAAGTTGAATTTTAAAGTAATCTTTTGAATATTTACCATTTTTATTGCATTTTTACGGCTCATATCTCTATTTCTAATATATAATTTGTTTGTATTTTTTAACCCAAAATTAAAGAGTTTAGCCCAAATAAATAAAATTTCATACTTTTCAACCCAAAAAATAAGGAATAAAAAAAAGAATTTTGAGCACAAAATTGAAAAAGACAACCTACAAAAAGAATCCATTTAAGACCCACTTAGTCCAAAATGGACCAAAGTGCATTGAAATTGATCAAATTGGACTTAATAGACCGAATTGGACCATAATGGACCGAAATAAACTGAATGGACCGAATTGGATTGGACCCAACGAATTGAAGCAGACTGATTTAGAACGAATGGATTGAAATGTTCCAAAGTTGAAGGAATGAACCAAATTGGAACCAAATGCTACGTTGATGTAGTTCAAAAGGAGCATAACTACAATAAATACTAACTTTTTGACATTATATAGATTTGTAGGACTTATATGTAGTAAACTTTATATTAACTATAGTATCAATAAAATAACTAGGAATTTTATTATTATATTATGGTATTGATGTGTTACTAACCAATTGTGGGGGATGAACTTGATTCGAGGCCGAGGCCCAAATGCTCAAAATATCATGCTTAAGTAGATGGGCCAGGCCCATCTCTATAGACAGCAAAGGGAAACCTCCCAGGACAATTCTTTCGGAGTTCTGAGCATGACACCAATTCTGAAACTCGTATCCAAGATCACAAAACTAGTGATCTCTCGGTGAACAAAAGAAGGACCACGGGAAACCTCCTGAAAGAATAAGGATCATAGAGATCGCCACCTCCACATAAATGAGAGGTTCTCTACCTAATCTCTTACACATTAAACACATATAGCACAATCTGAACAGTGCAGACAACCCCCAAAAGTTCTACTACATGATGAAAAGGGGAAAGAACCAAGGGGGATGTGACAAGTATCACAAAAACTCCTACCAGGAACACCTCGGGAAACCTCCTTAAAGGATAAGGATCACAGAGGTCATCACCTCCGCATTAATGAGAGGTTATCTACCTAATCTTTTCCGTATTAAACACATATGGGATAACCTAAACAGTGCAGACAATTCCTAAAAGTCCTACTGCATGATGAAAAGAGGAAATAACCAAGGGGGATGTGACAAGTATCCAAAAAAATCCAGCTTTGAGCAAGCTAGCTGGAGAGATAAGGGAAGGAAGACTTAGGAATGGCAACTCCTGTTCGTGTGTCGAGTTCATTTCGTGTCGACTCATGAGTATTCAACTATATGGGTCAACCCTAACTCAACATGTTTATTAAACGGGTCAAGATTCCTCAACCTGAACAAAACTCATTTATTAAACGAGTCAATCGTATCAACTTGTTTATCAGATTTTATCAATTTAAAAAAAAAAAACTAATTTTAGTATTAACCAAATTGATATGAACTATTAAAAACCAAACAAATAAATATTTTTAGTATAAAATTTAGAACTAACGAGTAATTGCATCACAATTAATCATTCAAAACTATAGCATATCTCAATATCAAGGGTAAAAAGCGGGGTTTCAAACCTCATACCAAGAGAAAGATTCCAAACAAGTACAAAGAAGATAGAGAAAGAAATAATCGATCATAATTTGTCAAAGAAAATAAACCATAACAACTAATAAGTTTATATACTTAAGGTTTGAAGGGTATATTAGTAAAATATTATTTAACTAAACAAGTCAGATTTGTCAAACGGGTTCCATGTGATGGGCACTAACCCAACCCATTATTAAATGGGTCATTCGTGTCAACCCAAATATAACACGAACTCATTAACCCTCAATCCATAACTTACTATTTTCGTGTCCGGTTCGTGGGTCGTGTCCAATTTTGCCATCCCTAGGAAGACTGCTTATAAAAGGGGAGGAGGCTGCAACAGAGAGAAGGTTGAGAAATATTGAGAGAAAACAATAGAGAAGAGCCAGAAACGGAGTGATATTGTATTTCTCTTTTCTTGCTAACTCCCTGCACCTCAGGAAAGCAATTTATGTCTCACAAAGCCTTTTATTTGTAATCCTACTTTCTTAATCAGTTGTTTCATTTTTCCATTGTAGAATTTCCATCTTGTTTTTACAGTAAATAAATTGTGCTAGTCAGTTGTCTAGTAACCTTACCACGTATCAATATAGAAGCTTGAGGTTCTGACTCCCACACCAATCATGTCACTTTGTAAAAAATTCAGTTAGTAAACAATATCATTTAAATGTTCTTTTTACTATTAAAAAAATTAAATTAAAATATTCATAAGATGCATTATTTAAAATATATTATTGTTTGATTAATATTAATTATAAAAATAATAATAATAAAAAACCTTAAATGACTTCATGTACTTATATTTAGATTTGGGCAAAATAATGAAATTAACTCGGTTAATTATTTACTAATTGATTACAATTGAAATAGATTAAAATGGACCAAAATGCTACTCAATATAGCTTAACATGAGCATAACATCAATAAATGCTATATTTTAGTTTTTAGATATGGATAGCCAGTATTATTTAACAGTTTTTCAGATCAATTAGTTATATCTCACATATGGAGTTTCCTTTATTGGTGGTGATTGGTTTATTGTGTTAAATTAGGAGACACATCATAAATAGTCAGTGATTCGGTCTTCCTAACTTTTTGGAGACAATAGTTAGTCCTTAATATTATTGGAGGACAAACTCTTGGAGTTTGTAATTCTTGGGTGTGCCAAACCAAGATTTGTTGTTGGGGTTGCATTTTTAGTGAGGCTCATGACATTGATTGATTTAGAGTTTTCGAATATATTTATATATTCTGTGAGGTACGTCATTTATAGTTTGTATCATTTGTAAATGTTTTATAAAACGTTGACTCTTTTTTTTTTTTTTTTTTTTGGAGTGGATAACATGGCAAGGTAATTTAACCTTGCAATTAATCACATATTTTATACCATCAATTTAAGTGTTTAAAATGTAAGGGATAAGGAAACGCAATGTCCCATAATTACTAGAAAGATTATTATGAAATCATTTCGTGAAGAGTGCATTGAATATATGTCTCTCTTAAGTTCATCTTGAAAACACTTATGCTACACAACATTCTTCGGATGATGAACATAAACATTAACATTATCACTAATATATACATGTAAACAAACTAACAAATTAAATTTAACAATTACTAATTGATAGAAATCAACAACTATTAAATGAATAAATATATACGTTAATAACTTAAATTTAAATGTTTATGTACAAACATTACAAAGGACAAATTTAATGAGTTTTGAATAGTAATTTTGAAGTTATTTTGTATTCTATATTTTTTAAATATTTGATTTAAAATATCAAATCTTTTTCACCTTTTTGTTCCCACTGACTTATTAGTATAACTATTAGTGGTGTATTGATATAAAATGTTAATGTTATAGTTAGCAAAATCATATAATTGTGAAGGAAAAATTATTGAAATAAATAATTAGAAATATTAATAGATGCCCTAAAGGCATTTGTTAATGAACCATTTTAGGAAATGTTTTATGAAAAAAAAAAAAAAACAATTAATGTTTTGACAGCTTTTTCAATTAATCATAAAAGTTGTGTTAAAACTTTCTTAAAATAGTTTGTTGACAATTAACAAGTACTCTAACGGCACCCGTTAACATGACCTATAAAAAATAAGCAATAAAAAAAAATAAAGCAATGAAAGAAAATAAAGCAAAGTAACTAATTAATTTAATAGAATTACATCTGTTGAAGAAATTTTCTAACAACTTATTCATTATATATGCACAACTTATCGATGGTTTGTTTTTCTTTCTCATTGAATAAGTTATACGTTTAAGATATCATTGATAGCGGGGTTTGTACGTATCATAGGTGAAAAATAGTTTCCAATTTCTTAACAATCTATCCAATACCTTCCGCAACAGAACGTTGTGCAGTTTTCATAATTAATATTGGGAGCCTTATTTATGAATTATTTTTTTCTTTTTACACTTTTAAATGGATTTTTTACTTTTCTTTTATTCATTTTTGTCTTTTTTCAAATTAAAATTATCTTATTGAGAAATTTTAATATTTAATTGATTCAGTGCAAGTGTAGTTTATATAGCTTTGCTTTGCATAAGCAATGACTCTCTCTTTTTTTCTTTTTTCTTTTTTGAGAAGAAACATAAGCAATGACTTTGATAATTCTATAAACGAAGACGAGTCCAAACTTTGCGCAATATCCTTAGGATGATGATTATGTTAGTGGTCTTTTTACTCCAAAGAAACGCACACAAATGCACATACATACACTAACACAACCAAACATAAACAAAACCTTTTAAAATAAATATATAAACATAACCATTAACATATGTATAAAAACAAACTAACACACTAAACTCAATAACAAATAATTTATTAAAACAGAAAACTAAATGAATAAATATATACATTAATAAATTAAATTTAAATGCTCATATACAAATATTCACAAAGTAACGAATTGAATGAGTTTTGAAACATAATTTTATACTTATCAACTCCTTCGCACTAACTTATTAGTATAACATTCAGTAGTATATCAATGTAAAAGGAGAATGTTTTAGATGACAAAAACCTATAATTGTGAAAGGAAAAAAATGGAAAATTATAACTAAATTGGAGCAAAGGCATGCAATGAAAGAAGTATAATTTAGAGGGACAAAGAAAATGGTCCTCTATTTTGGTGAGCTAACCATGAACGACTCTATAATCTACTCAACTCATTGGATGACAAACAAAAGCCATGGCTTCAATAGAATTCTTAACACCAATAATTCGAATGAGAAATCATCTTATGTGCTAGAATTCCTCTATGGTTAACAAGGATGGCACCATATGGGAAATTGATGAGAACCATTTTTAAGGCTCGTAGGAGTGATCTGTGTTTTGTTCATTCCATTTTTATAAATTTTATTGAATTGTTTTCTATAGGCTTTTGTATTTGGATTCTACTATTAACGAAATTGTTTGTTATAATGAAACCAAACAAGGAGAAAAATGGAAAAAATGTGAAATATCAAAACCATTATCTCTGCTAACTCTATACCACTGTCACTATTTTGTATCCCTCACTCTTCCTATTGACTGCACGTTTGTGGTTGTGGGCCTCGTGGCCTTTTCAACTTTATATTTCTGGTTCCATCCATGGTGATGACCTGTATGCTTTTCCACGCTGATGAATCCAATGTCATTTTTCTCTAACTTTTCATTATCAGCAAATGCCAAAAAGCACAAAGGGTTACTATAATGTTATCACTAAAACAAAGTACAGTTACCATTTTACATTGCACTTCTAGCTGGCAAATTTACCAATTTAAATGTGCTGGATTTTTAGTTCACCATTCTACCTTTCTTCTTTTTTCCATTTTCTTTTGGTTATACATTCATATCCCTTCAAAAGTGGAAACAACGACATCCCTTGAATATATAATCCAAAATTTGGTCCTCCAAAGAATGACTTGATTCGCCAAAAAAAAAAAAAGAATACCATGAGTTATCTTGTCCAATGGACTGAATTCCATGAGATCCTTTTTTTATTAGTTTGACTCAAGCTAACCCAGAGATTTTACATTTGCTGAATCAATATCAAAGTTTGGCTCTGGATTGTTTACTCTTGTCCAAGGCGTGCTTTTGTTAGATTTTGTTCATGGATGGAACGACAAATGGGTTGGATTTGATGAGCAGTTCTGGCTAGTTTTGGCTTTTGTTATTTCCTTTAGCATATCTTCTTTATTACCTCTCATATCCTTTTGTTTACTTATTGAGTATATTTTGCACCCCTCAACCAGATTTATCTTCTTTATTTGTATGGGTACACTGCCCTATTTGTTGTTTCGCTTGTTTGTTATGTGGGAACGTTTGTCTTCTCGGAATTCCTCTTCTATTGGTTCACACCATCTGGACAAGACTGTGGGCTCAACACTTTATTGTCATGAACCTGATCTTTGCTTTTGTCTTTGCTATAGTTGCCCTGCACCCTGCTGTAAGTATACACATACCTTTTCTGGTATTCAGCATGAAGGCATCCTCAAATGCAAGTCTGTTTGTATATCTCGTGCTTGTCTTGCTTGTTGCACATCCTCTCATATTGTGGTAGTTTTAGCTTTGATATTTGTAGTGCAGAATTTGTTATTATGATGTTCAGATAAGTGTCTCTGTAGTATGATTGTGCTAAGTTCATTTCTAATATGAGAACATTTGTGATCTTTTGCCCCTTTTTTTGGTTTTTCAGGCGAATGGAAGCATTTTGCCATCTTCAGTTCTTTCTTTGTACTGCATATACCTCTGCTACGGTGCACTTGCTAGAGGACCAAGGGAATATGAATGCAATGGTCTTCACAAGCATTCAAAAGCTGTTTCCACTAGCACTCTTACCTTGGGTCTGATTACTACAGTTCTTTCAGTTGTCTATTCAGCTGTCCGTGCTGGATCATCTACAACTTTGCTCTCCCCACCAAGCTCACCACGTGCAGGTAAGGCTTAACATTAAATTTTTGTAGATGTGCAATACTTTCATGATTTCAGTGTGTTCAAAAATGTATTTCTATGTCCATTTTGCCACAGTAACTGACATTTTCTCTTGAAATATGACAATTCTGGTTTCCTTAATGAAGGTTCAGGTAAGCCTCTGCTTCCATTGGACAACAAGGCTGAAGAGAAGGAAGAAAAAGAGAAGTCCAAGCCAGTATCATATTCATATTCCTTCTTCCATCTTATTTTCTCCCTGGCCATTATGTATTCAGCTATGCTTCTTACTGGGTGGTCCACTTCAGTCGGTGAGAGTGGAAAATTGGTCGATGTCGGTTGGCCATCTGTTTGGGTCAGGAATGTGACTGGGTGGGCAACTGCAGCTCTGTTCCTCTGGTCACTGCTTAGTGCTTGCTCCTATAATTTGCATCTTGGGGTGTTGTATATTTCTATTGGATACTAGGTATAATTTTATTATTTTTGGAATTGGGAATCAGATATTAAGTATAACTTGATGCTGCCTATATATATTATAAATCCTACAAAATATTGAATTGCTCTAAAGTAATTTATTCATGCACACATGTAAGACTGTCCATGAATACAAGAAAATCTAAAGATGGGGCTACCAAATTCAGTAATTTCTAAATCGGCTTGTATCATATTTGTCATCATAATGATAAACTAGCGATGACCATAGCAGTCATACACAGAGCAAGTGAGCCAGCGTAAATGATGGCTATAGACCAGTTGGTCGAGTTCCCAAACCAAAAGCAAGAAGTACCAACATGTCATCCAATTCCAAAGTCTAAGTTAAATTTTTGTTGTTTAATCAGTTCCCCAAAAAAATATTATTGCCGTTGTATAATTTAAAATAGTGTGAACTTTCTAATTAAAGAAACTATTTTAAGAGGTCTTATCTTACTATGAGACCAATTTGTGGACGGAAAAAACAAGTGCTAATTCAACCTAATCATGAAAAGATATATCACTCCTTGATGTAATTGGTCGCACCATTCTCACGCCCTTGCTTTCCTTTTATTTTTGTCAAAAAAAAAGTTCAGATTTTTCCTTTCCACTTTTTGTCTCATATTTTAATAAATAAATAGAAAACCAAAAACAAAGCTAGTTATTTTTTTTAAACAGGATAACTTTAATCTTTTTGTCTCACATTTTACAAATAAACTACCATAAACCATATGATAGCATTGCATCCAACATATCTAGCCAATCTTTCACAACATGTGGATCTCTCACATATAGTAGGATGCCTTTCATAGCATATGAATCCCACAATTATATAAGATCCACATGTTAGGAGATGCATGCTACATACGTCGAATACATGAAATAATTATTCGTCTAGTGGAGAGGTTAAGTCCTTTATGTAAAAGACCAAAAGGAGGAAGCTAATATAAGTCAACAATGTAAAACACATTACATATTACCTTTTTTTTAAGTTAGTTAGAATATGCTTCTAACTCCGCAGTTGAAACTCTTTCCTCGCAAGACCTCCAAGCACTTTGTGCATGAGAGGATGTCCATTCAGCTACAAGACCCTTGGCATCCTTTAGACAACGTTGATTTCATACTAATTCCCCAAGGTTTCCATTTGACTTTTAAATATCTGAGGCTCCATAAATTATGAAATTAACCCATCAATCTTACTTTTAGTTGGAGTGGTTAGAAAGTGATCATGTGCATCCCATGTGACCGCAAAACTTGTGCCTTTAACATGTAATGATCAATTGGGGATCACGTTTAAAACAGAGGTCACTAAATTGAGTATGACATTTTGGCGTTTCCTTATGCTAAATTATAATATTGAAGACAAAATGTCTCACCTCATCCTAACCCACCTTATGTATATTTTATCAGTGTCAAAACCAACTCATTAAGGGTTGCAAAATGCATCCATTCTGCCTCGTCCTAACCTGACTTGCCTCATTGGCCTCTATATAAGATTTACTACCCCTTTTCAGGCTAGAAACAAGACACCCGTGATCTAGTCCTGCCCTGCTATCAACATTTTGGATTGCATCCTCTCAACTAAGCTTGTGACCGACTATCGTTACATTGGTCATTGCCTGCAAATACATGTCCCTGACATTTTCATTTTGGATAGCGATACACTCAATAAGAGATTAATTCACAGACATAGTAGATTCCTTAAAAAGTTGGGATGGAAGTTAAGTTACTAGTTGGTGTGAAAGTAGATTCCAAATATATATGAAAAATATAATTTAATATAAAAATTTTAATTACATAATTATAATACTGTTTTATATAAATGGAGAAAATTTTATTAAAATGACTAATTTGAACATATTCAAAAATATTGTTTTTTTTTTTTACATTACAACCTCATTTCATGGAAAAATATGTAACATGTTACATTTAAGTGTAAATTATTATATAATTTTAGTATTGTTTTTTCCAAATATGAGTGTATATGATGTCTATATTATTGAAAGTTGAATTTTAAAGTAATCTTTTGAATATTTACCATTTTTATTGCTTTTTTACGGCTCATATCTCTATTTCTAATATATAATTTGTTTGTATTTTTTAACCAAAAATTAAAGAGTTTAGCCCAAATAAATAAAATTTCATACTTTTCCACCCAAAGAATAAGGAACAAAAAAAAAAAAGAATTTTGAGCACAAAATTGAAAAAGACAACCTACAAAAAGAATCCATTTAAGACCCACTTAGTCCAAAATGGACCAAAGTGCATTGAAATTGATCAAATCGGACTTACTAGACCAAATTGGACCATAATGGACCGAAATAAACTGAATGGACCGAATTGGATTGGACCCAACAAATTGAAGCGGACTGATTTAGACCGAATGGATTGAAATGTACCAAAGTTGAAGGAATGAACCAAATTGGAACCAAATGCTACGTTGATGTTGTTCAAAAGGAAAGTAGCTACAATAAATACTAACTTTTTGACATTATATAGATTTTTAGGACTTATATGTAGTAAACTTTATATTAACTATAGTATCAATAAAATAATTAGGAATTTTATTATTATATTATGGTATTGATGTGATACTAACCAATTGTGGGGGATGAACTTGATTCAGGGCCGAGGCCCAAATGCTCAGAAGATCATGCTTAAGTAGATGGGGCAGGCCCATCTCTATAGACAGCAAAGGGAAACCTCCCAGGACGATTCTTTCGGAGCTCTGAGCATGCCACCAATTCCGAAACTCGTATCCAAGATCACAAACACTGGTGATCCCTCGGTGAACAAAAGAAGGACCACGGGAAACCTCCTGAAAGCATAAGGATCATAGAGATCGCCACCTCCACATTAATAAGAGGTTCTCTACTTAATCTCTTACACATTAAACACATATAGGACAATCTGAACAGTGCAGACAACCCCAAAAGTTCTACTACATGATGAAAAGGGGAAAGAACCAAGGGGGATGTGACAAGTATCCCAAAAACTCCTACCAAGAGCACCTCGGGAAACCTCCTAAAAGGATAAGGATCACAGAGGTCATCACCTCCACATTAATGAAAGGTTATTTACCTAATATTTTCCACATTAAACACATATAGGATAACCTAAATAGTGCAGACAATTCCTAAAAGTCCTACTGTATGATGAAAAGGGGAAAGAACCAAGGCGAATGTGACAAGTATCCTAAAAAATCTAGCTGGGAGCAAGCTAGCTGGAGAGATAAGGGAAGGAAGACTTAGGGATGGCAATTCCTATTCGCATGTCAGATTCATTTCGTGTTGACTCATGAGTATTCGACTATATGGGTCAACCCTAACTCAACATGTTTATTAAACGGGTCAAGATTCCTCAACCCTAGCAAAATTCATTTATTAAACAGGTCAATCATATCAACCTGTTTATCATATTTTATCAATTTTTTAAATAAAAAGAAAAAACTAATTTTAGTATTAACCAAATTGATATGAACTATGAAAAACCAAACAAATAAATATTTTTAATATAAAATTTAGAACTAACGAGTAATTGCATCACAAATGATCATTCAAAACTAAAGCATATCTCAATATCAAGGGTAAAAAGTGGGGCTTCAAACCTCATACCAAGAGAAAGATTCCAAACAAGTACAAAGAAGATAGAGAAAGAAATAATCAATCATAATATGTCAAAGAAAATAAAGCACAACAACTAATAAGTTTATAAACCTAGGGTTTGAAGGGTATATTAGTAAAATGTTATTTAACAAAACGGGTTCCATGTAATGGGCACTAACACAACCCATTTATTAAACGTGTCAGTCGTGTCAACCCAGATATAACACGAACTCATTAAGTCTCAATCCATAACCTACTAATTTCGTGTCGGGTTTGTGAGTCGTGTCCAATTTTGCCACCCCTAAGAAGACTACTCATAAAAGGGGAGGAGGCTACAACAAAGAGAAGGTTGAGAAATATTGAGAGAAAACCCTAGAGAAGAGCCAGAAAGGGAGTGATATTGTATTCCTCTTTTCTTACTAACTCCCTGCACCTCGGGAAAGCAATTTGTGTGTAACAAAGCCTTTTATTTGTAATCCTACTTTCTTAATCAGTTGTTTCAGTTTTCCATTGTAGAATTTCCATCTTGTTTTTACAGTAAATAAATTGTGCTAGTCAGTTGTCTAGTAACCTTACCACGTATCTATTCAGAAGCTTAAGGTTTCGACTCCCACACCAATCATGTCACTTTGTAAAAAATTTAGTTAATAAAAAATATCATTTAAATGTTCTTTTTACTATTAAAAAATTAAATTAAAATATTCATAAGGTACATTATTTAAAAGATCTTATTGTTTGATTAATATTAATTATAAAAAAAAAAAAAAAAAAAAAAAAAAAAAAACCTTAAATGACTCATGTACTTATATTTAGATTTGGGCAAAATAATTATATTAACTCGATTAATTATTTACTAATTGATTACAATTGAAATGGATTAAAATGGGCCGAAATGCTACTCAATATAGCTTAACATGAGCGTAACATCAATAAATGCTACATTTTAGCTTTTAGATATGGATAACAAGTTTATTTAACAGTTTTTCAGATCAGTTAGTTATATCTCAAATATAGAGTTTCCTTTATTGGTGGTGATTGGTTTATTGTGCTAAGGAGACACATCAAAAATAGTCAGTGATTCGGTCTTCCTAACTTTTTGGAGGCAATAGTTTGTCCTTAATATTATTGGAGGACAAACTCTTGGAGTTTGTAACCCTTGGGTGTGCCAAACCAAGATTTGTTGTTGGGGTTGCATTTCTAGGGAGGATTGTGACTTTCTATTGATTGATTTAGAGCTTTGGAATATATTTATATATTTGGTGAGGTACGTCATTTATAGTTTATATCATTTGTCAATGTTTTATAAAATGTTGACTCTTTTTTTTTTTTTTTTTTTTGGAGTGGATAACATGTCAAGGTAATTTAACTTGCAATTAATCACATATTTTATACCATCAATTTAAATGTTTAAAATGTAAGGGATAAGGAAATGCAATGTCCCACAATTACTAGAAAGATTATTATGAAATCATTTCAAGAAGAGTGCGTTGAATATGTACGTCTCTCTTAAGTGCATCTTGAAAACACTTATGCTACACAACATTCTTAGGATGATGAACATAAACATTAACATTATCATTAATATATACATGTAAACAAACTAACAAATTAAATTTAACAATTACTAATTGATAGAAACTAACAACTATTAAATGAATAAATATATACGTTAAAAACTTAAATTTAAATGTTTATGTACAAACATTACAAAGGACAAATTTAATGAGTTTTGAATAGTAATTTTGAAGTTATTTTGTACTCTATATTTTTAAATATTTGATTTAAAATATCAAATCTTATTCACCTTTTTGTTCCCACTAACTTATTAGTATAACTATTAGTGGTGTATTGATATAAAATGTTGATGTTATAGTCAGCAAAATCATATAATTGTGAAGGAAAATTATTGAAATAAATAATTAGAAATATTAATAGATGCCCTAAGGGCATTTGTTAATGAACCATTTTAGGAAATGTTTTATGAAAAAAAAAAAAAAAAAAGCGTTTAATGTTTTGACAGCTTTTTCAATTAATCATAAAAGTTGTGTTAAGACTTTCCTAAATGGTTTGTTAACAATTAACAATTACTCTAAGGGCACCCGTTAACATGACCCATAAATAAATAAGCAATAAAAAAAAATAAAGCAATAAAAGAAGATAAAGCAAAGTAACTAATTAATTTAATAGAATTACATCCATTGAAGAAATTTTCTAACAGCTTATTCATTATATATGCACAACTTGACATTATCGATGGTTTGTATTTCTTTCTCATTGAATAAGTTACGCGTTTAAGATTTCATTGATAGTGGGATCAATATTATCACGGGTCAAAAAGGTTTTTTAACAATTTAACCAATACCTTCCGCAACATAACGTTGTGCAGTTTTCATAATTAATATTGGGAACCTTATTTATGAATTTTTTTTTTTTTCTTATTACACTTTTAAATGGATTGTTTACTTTTTTTTTTTTAATCATTTTTGTCTTTTTTCAAATTAAAATTATCCTATTGATAAATTTTAATATTTAATTGATTCAGTGCAAGTGTAGTTTATATAGCTTTGCTTTGCATAAGCAATGACTCTTTTTTTTTTTTTTTTTTTTTGAGAAGAAACATAGGCAATGACTTTGATAATTCTATAAATGAAGACGAGTCCAAACTTTGCACAATATTCTTAGGATTATGATTATGTTAGTGGTCTTTTTACTCCAAAGAAACGCACACAAATGCACATACATACACTAACACAACCATACATAAACAAAACCTTTTAAAATAAATATATAAACATAACCATTAACATATGTATAAAAACAAACTAACACACTAAACTCAATAACAAATAATTTATAATAAAAAAAACTAAATGAATATATATATATATATACATTAATAAATTAAATTTAAATGCTCATATACAAATATTCACAAAGTAACGAATTGAATGAGTTTTGAAACATAATTTTATACTTATCTACTCCTTCGCACTAACTTATTAGTATAACATTCAGTAGTATATCAATGTAAAAGGTGAATGTTTTAGATGACAAAAACCTGTAATTGTGAAGGGAAAAAAATGGAAAATTATAACTAAATTGGAGCAAAGGCATGCAATGAAAGAAATATAATTTAGAGAGACAAAGAAAATGGTCCTCTAATTTGGTGAGCTAACCATGAACGACTCTATAATCTACTCAGCTCATTGGATGATAAACAAAAGCCATGGCTTCAATAGAATTCTTAACACCAATAATTCGAACGAGAAATCATCTTATGTGCTGGAATTCCTTTATGGTTAACAAGGATGGCACCATATGGGAAATTGATGAGAACCATTTTTAAGGCTAGTAGGAGTGATCTGTGTTTTATTCATACCATTTTTATAAATTTTATTGAATTGTTTTCTATAGGCTTTTGTATTTGGATTCTACTGTTAACGAATTTGTTTTTATAATGAAACCAAACAAGGAGAAAAATGGAAAAAATGTGAAATATCATTATCTCTACTAACTCTATACCACTGTCACTATTTTGTATCCCTCACTCTTCCTGTTGACTCCACGTTTGTAATTGTGGGCCTTGTGGCGTTTTCAACTTTATATTTTTGGTTCCATCCATGGTGATGACCTGATGCTTATCCATGCTAATGAATCCAATGTCAAATCTCTCTAACTTTTCATTATCAGCAAATGCCAAAAAGCACAAAGGGTTACTGTAATGTTATCACTAAAACAAAGTACAGTTACCATTTTACATTACACTTTTAGTTGGCAAATTTACCAATTAAAATGTGTTGGATTTTTATTTCACCATTCTATCTTTCCTTCTTTTTTCCTTTTTCTTTTTGGTTATACATACATATCCCTTCAAAATTTGGAAACAACATCCCTTGAATATATAATCCAAAATTTGGTCCCCAAAAGAATAACTTGATTCACCAAGAAAACAAAAAAAGAAAAAGAATAACATGAGTTATCTTGTCTTATGGACTTCATTCCATGAGATTCTTTTTTTATTAGTTTGACTCAAGCTAACCCAGAGATTTTACATTTGCAGAATCAATATCAAAGTTTGGCTCTGGATTGTTTCCTCTTGTCCAATGTGTGCTTTTTGTAAAGTTTTAATTTACAACTATTTTACGTTGGTTTTAATTCCATGCCAAATTTGATTGTAATTATGTTCAATCTTTTGTACCCTATATTTAATGTGGGATTTTATTGTAAGGGTTGTGTGTGGGAGAGAGTGTGAAGACTCAAGGCATATTGAAGATAAAGAAGTTTTCGCGAGTAGCTCGTGGGTATCCTTCCCACGAAGTGCATGTGCCCTACACATGACTGGAATGTGAAGAGTCAGGATAGGATGGAGACAGCTATGTTTCGTGACTATCTCGCGGGTAAGGCCTTCCAGCGAGATACCCACGAAACATTCTGTTCTGCTATTTTGTCCTATCCGATACATCCTTTCTCTACCCACACTATATATACCCCCATTACCCACAGATGTAATTGAGAACTTTTGAGAGAAAACCCTAGCCACAAACCCTTAAGAGTGAGAGATTGTTATACCCAAAATTCTCTACACAATCCTTTGTGGTTTTCCTCAACTCTTACCTCTCCATTTCTAAATCCTTGAGAGGTTGATAGCCTAAACACTTACCACACCCATCTTTAGTGAAAAGTAAGGTTTTGGAGCTGCTGGGAAGCATTGGAAGAAGCTATATGTTTAGTGGATGCAATCGGGCTGAATTGCGTGATCTGGAGAGCTAGAGAAGACAAGGCTTGGCAAAGTCAGTTGGTAGCAAGAGCTTGAAGGGCTCGAGTACATGGGGTAGACTAGGGTTAGAGGGTCTTTTGTTATTCATGTACTCCAACATATTCTCTAGTAGATCGATTTACCGCTTGGGGGGCGGCGGAGAGGTTTTACGCCGAGTACTTCGGTTTCCTCTTCGATAATACATCGGAGTGTTATCTTGTGTTTGCATTCTTCTTCCCTACTCTTTTACCTTTCACTTTACTGCTGTGTTTTATTGATTACGGGTTAGAGTAGTTTATTTGATTATCCGCTTGCATTTACTCTATTCCGCACTTAGTATAAGTTAGAGTAAAAACAATCGAGCCGTAATCTTTTTAATTTGGGGGTTTAAACAACTCTTGTATTTTTAACACATTTTTGAGCTTTCAATTGGTATCAGAGCAGGTACACTCGCAGTGGTTTTATTACCTGAGTGTGATCCTAGACCCTTGTTGAGATGGACCAATCTCAATCACTTAATGCTCCACCATACTTTGATGGGAGTAATTATGCTTTTTGGAAAGTCCGTATGGGGGGCATTCCTTTGCTCTATCGATGATAGTGTTTGGGACGCTGTCGAGATAAGATGGACTAGGCCAGAGGCTGCCAAATCCACATGAGATAAGGCAGCTCTTGCGGCAGCTAATGCTAATAGCAAGGCTTTAAATGCTATTTTTTGTGGGGTTTCTCCTGATGAATTTCATAGGATCTCTCATGTCACAATTGCCAAGGAGGTGTGGCAAATCTTAGAGACGACCTATGAAGGCACCAAAAAGGTGAAGGACACCAAGTTGCAAATGCTCACCACACGCTTCAAGGAACTAAAAATGAGTGACGACAAGTCATTCGACTCATTCTATGGGAAACTAAATGAAGTGGTGATTGGGAAGTTCAACTTGGGAGAAAAGACAGAGGACTCCAAGATTGTGAGAAAGATTCTACAATCATTGCCGGAGAGTTTCCGTGCAAAGGTCACAGCCAACGAAGAGAGCAAAGATCTTGATAAAATTAAAATTCAAGAACTCATTGGTTCTCTTCAAATCTATAAGCTATCTTTACCATCTCAAAAGAGGAGCAAATCTTTTGCTCTCAAGACAATCAATGAGAGATTAGATGCTCAAGACTCCTTGAATGAGGATGAGGTTGAAAATGATGTAGCGTATCTTGCTAAGAACTTCCGTAAATTTCTTAAGTTTAAGAGAGATGGAAAGTCTTTTGATAAGGGAAAATTCTCAAAATTCAAAAAGGATAAGAAAGACTTCAATAAGAAGGATTCAAAAGATTCTTCACTGTCTGAAATGGTCACGTGCTTTAAGTGCAAAGGGCATGGGCATGTGAAGAAATAATGCCCCACATATTTGAAAGCAAAGGGTAAAGTCTTTGCAATTACCCTTAGGGCATGTTTGGTAGACTGTAATGATGATTACGTTGGAATAGGAATAGGTATTACAAGGAATGCAAGATGATGTAATGTAATAATTATTCCTATTCAGTTGTTTGGTAACCCTATAGTAATAGAACCCTGAATCTGTATTCCACAAGTTTGGTACAACATCTTAAAACGATGTAATGAAAACTTTTTAAATCAAATTATCTAAAATGCCCTTATTATAATAAATACATTTTTTATAAGGATTACTTTAATAAACCCAATCTTGAATGGAGACCTCTAATGAAAATATTTTTTTTGGTTTAATAAACCCAATCTTTTTTTTTTTTTTGGATTACTTTCATTTCATTGCATTAAAAATAACTGTCTTTTGCTTCTCAAAGTGTCTTGTTCTCAACGTAGTCTCACACCTGTAAAATTTGCCCAACAAATAGTATCACTATTTCATTTTTCTTTCAACTGTAAATACTACCAACAACTAAATATCTCTGTTTGAAATCCCATTCATTCATTTTTATTGATGTACGTTCTTTATTTCTATTAGGAGCTTAGAAAAAAAAGACTAAATCTTAGACCCTGCCCCAGTGTTAAAGGTATCTTTTTTCCCTAATATATATATATATATATATATATTTGGTTAACAGGAACTAGAAGTATCCTAGGACAAAAGCATAACTAGAAGTATGCTTGAGCAAACTCACCAGCCTTTTTATTTCTTTTTCCAGAGAAAAGTTCTCTTCTTCTGATTCCTTTACACAAGTTCCTAGCTTTTTTAGCTAGAGCATCAGCAACAAAATGACAAGTAGCACATGAATGAAATCAAAGAACAAGAAAGATGAAACTAAAGGTTGAATAACCATTGAAAAGTCTTAAAATGCCCAAATTATATAAAATTTCAATAACATAACATCCCATTTACCTAAAAAAAACACCACAATCATCCAAAATTCTTAGGAGGCCCTTGGTCAAGTGGGATAAAAAAGAAGCATAAATGCAAATTGAATTTTCCAACCTTTGTAAGCCACTCAAAAGTCACCATTAATAAGGCCTTTCACCCATTCTTCCTTCTCAACATCCAGCATGCTCAAGAAAACATCTATTAGTTCATGTTGGCAAGCAATCAATTTAGTTGCCTTGTGACGCTCCTTAGTTGTAAGGCCAGGTAGTTTTAGTAATTCATTATTGATTTTGGACCTACTTTCAGCTGCTGCTACTCCAATGACTACCTTGCTAAGGTTATCTGATGCATCCTCTAATTGAGCAACAAGAATGATTGTAACTTCTTTCATTGCTTCTACCATATTATCTTCACCACTTTGAATTCTCCTTTTCTTTTTTCGAGCATTTTGTTCTTCCCCATTATTGCCAAGGGTGGGAATTTGCGTGCAGTCCACGTCTTCAGGAATATCATCTAAGTTGTCATCATTTTTATCTGCTTCTAGTTCTTCAACAACATTTGCAGGTGCTTGAGCATCTTTACCAGTAGCATGGTCTTTTGCATACACAATGCAAAGGTCTTCATAGTGTGGAAATGATTTGTTTCTACAAGCAGCTGCCCCTTTATGACTCTACAAAACAATTGACAAAAATATGAAAATGGTAAGATAAAATTAAATAAATTATGTTAAACCAAAATAGATAAAATACATGGATCTATAAGATGGTGAACTTTTACCTGAACATATGCATCCCATACATCATTTTCAGCAGTAACACACTTTCTCATAGTGTCCCATCCAAACCCACTTGTGTTAGGCCCAGTCAACATTTCATGGATAACTTGAAATTCTCTTTTCAAAGTCCTTAATCTTGACTCAATATGTGGTTTTGCTCTTAAGCCAGCATTAGGTAATTTGGTAGAAATCATTCCTTTCAAGATTTTCAAATATCCGGATTTAAACTTATTTTCAGGACTACCTTCTTTTTCATGGTGATATTCTACCAAAGCCTCCACTAGTTTTATATCTTCAACAGGAGTCCACTTTCGTTTAGAAGGACCTTGAGAATCAAGTACAGTTGTTTCCATATCTCTCCAAATACTAACAATAAAATGGCAAGATAATAAAATAATATGCAAAATTTTAGACACACATAATAAACAATTTAACACCAATGTAATAAAAAAATTAAAGAACTCTTCTGGGGTTCTTGGTTGTTGTCCATCTCTCCAATCATTTAAGTGATATCGTTGTCCTCTATATGGGGCAAGAAATCCCTCACCATTTGTATAGCCAGCATCGACAAGATAGTAACAACCTATATATTGTAATGTCTTTAGTATATAGGGTGTATAAAAATTTAAAAAATAATAATATAATTAGTAGGCAACCTATTTCTCTTACCGTGGGGAACTCTCAATCCATTCCTCCTACTTATTGCATTTCGAAGCACTCTACCATCAGCAGCAAAGCCTTCCCAACCAGGCAAAACATAAATAAATTGCATGTCTTGTGAGCAAACTCCTAGTACATTTGTGGCAATCTCCCCTTCACGATTTTGGTACCTAGGTTTGTCTTCTAAAGGCACTCTCACCGTAATATATGTTCCATCTAATGCACCTAAACAATTCTGTAGTTACACCAAAAAAAAAAAATACAATCAGCAATTTATTTAATATTTCTACTTCATAACTTGAAAAGAAAATTCATGTTGTTGGATACGTTAAACCATTTCCATCTCTCATCTGAAGAATTTTCTGGAACTAGCTCTAGTTTCTTAAATAGCTCTCCTTGTAAACGTATGATAGCATGTAACACATCATTGAAATATCTACTCACTGTCTCTCCTGAGCGCCTAAAATGGTGTCTTATAACTCGATTTTTTGCATGATGAGCTAGTGTATGTAGGAACATGGCAACTTGTTCATCTACTAACATTTGTTTTGTATCTTTTAAGCTACCTATTGTTTCAAGCATACCACATAACCTGGTAAATGCATTTTTATTCATCCTAAGTTGGTTAATGCAAGTTTCATCACTCTCATAGCATAAACGGTGAATTTCTCCTCTCCTTGAATGAAAATCATGACCATATGTTGCTTTCAACGATCTTTTTCGAACACGGTACTCTACTATGAAGCATAATAATTGAAAAAACATACTAACAATGTGCAACATATCCAACCAAAACATCACAACGAAAACCAACTTCCTTTTCTTTATCCTATTCCTTGTGGCTAAACTCAAACGAGCCATAACTGCAAATAATAGCATTGAACAAATTCACAATACTATTAATAAAATTTGTACACAATTTAAACAATTGAACAAGATGATAATTAAAATAATATATTAAATATGAATAACCACAAAACCAAGTGCATGGGTAACCCACCACCAAATTCCTTGACACTAATGTTCACACTTCAATAGATAAATTTGACACAAACCCACACTTCTATAGATAACTTTACACTTAATAGATAACTTTGACACAGACCCACACTTCAATAGCTAACTTTCAATTCTCTGCCTCCTAATATTAATTAATTGATTTTGAAATTCTGAATTTTGATTATTTAAATTCATCCCCACAGATTACATATAGTATATGTCAGACACATTAATATATATATATATATATATATATATATACTCCTACATATAATGCCAAAATGCACAATTGAAATAAAAATCTTTTGTTAAAAAAAAAAAAAATATATATATATATATATATTATTGATACGCTTTAGATTGGCTAGCCGATCACGGTTGTTGTTTCTAATCTCAATTTCATAGAACCTCACAGCTATACAAATATCAATTATGGTAAATTTGATATAAAGTCAAAAAAAAAATTGATATGGATAATAGAAACAGAGGGCAATACTTGTAGAAATTGCAGATCTATGGGCAGAAAAAAAATCCTGAGAAGAGAGAGCAGCAACTATGGGTGAGTAAAAGGAAATACCCAGACAAATAGATCTCTAGTAGCAGAAAACAATGGAGAAAAGAAGAGAGAGAGGGTGCAATACCTATGGAAATTGCAGACCAAAGGGAAGAAGGAGAAAAAAATTTCCTTGAGAAGAGGGAGCAGCAACTGAGGGTGAAAGAAAGACAATACCTATGTAAATAGATCTCTAGTAGCGGGAAAATAAAATTTTAGAGAGGAAGGAGATGGAAAATTTAGGAAGGAGATGAAATTTTAGAGAAGATGCAAGTAGTGGGGGATTTGGGGATTTTTGGTAACAGAGCAAGGAGAAAGAAATTTTGAAGAAGACACGGGTAGCAGGGGGTTTTGGGAATTTTGGGAAATTTGCTTAAGCAAAGCGTATTACGTTTAGCAAGGGAATAGGGATTCAGTACTTTTAATAAGGAATATCTATTCCTCATTTTGAGGAATAAAGATTCATATGGAATGATTATTACAAGTAATAAAAACATAACCAAACAACTGTAAAGCTAAACCATAGGAATAGCTATTACATTACAGTTTCTATTACAGTCTACCAAACGTACCCTTAGTAACTCTGATGGTTCAAATTCAGATTCGAAAGAAAGTTGTGATGGAGAAGGAAACTACTCCACCTTTATGGCCACTGCACCCATGGACTCAGCGAAATATTTGAGTATTCTAGTAGAAGAACTTTGTGAGCACACGGAAGTAGAGTCTATGGGAATTGAGGAAGAATCTGATGAGGAAGATGAAGAAGCAAAGGGATTGCAAGAATCCTATAACGCACTACTTGAGAAGACCGAAGAGTATGCTAAAGTGGCTAAAGAAGCCATCAAAAAAATGAAGAGAGCTGAACAAGATTACAAAAGCATACTCATGAGGTATAAAGAAACAAAGTGTGAAGTTGAGGCACTGAATGGAGAACTCACCGAAGCCTACTCTAACATCAAGTTTCTTGAACTTGAAGTGATTTAAGCTAACGCTAAAGTGGAACGAGTTGCCTCCAAGAAGCTTGACAAAGTACTTACAAAAGTCATTTTCTGACAAAAGTGACTTAGGATATACCGGAGAGGGTAGTTCAAGTGCAAATGTGTCCAAAGAGATGAAGTTTGTGAAGGCTAAGGAACCAATGGTAGCAACTCCAAGTGTTGAGAGTGTAAAAGTGGAGAAAAAGCCAAATGGAGCTGCTCAAATGGTCTTAACAAAACCTCAAACTCCATTTGTGGCCAAACCAAGGCTAAAGGGAAATCTCTTCCAAAGTCTCAAAGAGGTCCTCAAGTACAACACTTTTGCCACCATTGTGGAGTTCAAGGACACACAAGACCTAACTGCTATAAACTTCATGCACTGAAGAAAGCAGATTCTTAAAAGCCAAGAGGACAAGGAAAAGGGAATCGGAACACCAAGCAAACAAAAAGGCGAGAAGCTGATTCCGGTGTTGGTGATGTGATGAAGATAATAGATGCCATCACTTCTTATTTAACCAGCTTCAGTTAAAAGTTTGAGAATCACAGCTTTAGTACCCAATCCTCTAAGGATATCACCTCAAACGCACGTGCCGTGTGGGTGAAGAAAGGAACTCATGCATAAGCATTTAACCATGTCCATGCATCAATTCTTCCTATTTGTTGAGACCTTGGTTGGTTGTTTGCCTATGTTTCTTATTTAACATGTTTCTTTTCAAGCTTGTTTTGTTCTTGATATTTTTGTTAATCTTACTTTACATGTTTTGTTTTTTAGTGTGTTGAAAAATTCAAAAACTCATAAAAATTGAAAAATCTCCAAAAGGTTTGATCGCCTGCGTTGTGTATATCACATGTGAGTTTGGCCTAGTACCTTCGTACTAATGGCGTAGTGCATTTACGAGCTTAGATTGTTCTGTATGCATATTTATCTTTGTGGGAAAAATCTTGAAAACTATATGTGTTTGTTGTAAATAGATCTTCAAGCTTGTCATGTATGAATGGTCAATATTCTTGTTGGTCTTGATACTTGCATAGACTTGTGCCTATATCTCTTCCCACCTTTATTTTTTTTCATTTTTACTTAAAGAGCTCATCAAATGTAAATCTCAAAATGAAAAGAGATATTGAGCTGCAAAAGCCATCGCACATACTAGTATTTGACTAGGAAAAAGGGAAAGCAACTTTTTAAATTGAAATGTATGATACTCAAATAGCCAAAGGCTAACTCTCAATGTTGAAATATCAAAAATTTCAAGCACCGATCTCCAAAAATGAGATGTACTGTTCAAAAAGATCAAATGTTATGATTTGTGCAGAAGCCAAATGAAAAGCTTCTAAGACTTGTAATCATTTTCTTGTGAGAGGTCATATATGTTCATTTCTATAATGTAGATTGTCCACTTGACTTAGTATCAGTTGTGTATGACTTGATTGAATCGATCATTGAAGCTTCACTCTGGTCTAAGGACTATTCCACATTTGATACTCACACACAACACACAAGACTTTTGTTCAATGAATGCTTATTTCATTTGTGTGATTGTACATGTTCAAATATGATGTGTATGCTTAATTGTTTGCCGATCAAACCTAAAATGGATTTTTGAGTGTTTTATATGTTTTTGAAAGGGATTTTATACTTTCGTGCTTTTAGTTTTTGTTCAAAATGCTTTTTGTGTTTGTCTTCAAAAACTGGTTCAAAGGCAGATTCGCGAGAAGCTAGCGACTTAGAGCTTCTCGCGAAAACAACTTAAGGGAAATAAAAATTTTGTCAATGTCATACAGAGAGTATCGTGACTGTCTCGCGATTGTTTCGTGACTAAAAGCTTCTCGCGAAAGCTTTTGTGCTTCAATGGTGTTTTTCGCAACTAATTTCACGACTGTCTAACTCGCGAAAAACGTGTTTTTAGTTTTATAAGGCAAATGTGATAGGTATTCAAAAACACTCACATTTCCCTCGCTTTGCCTCTCTTAAACCTTTCTCAACCCAAAACAATTTTTCACTTAAAACCCCATCACTTTCAAGCAAATCTCTGCAAAATCAATCTCAAAGGTATGATATTAACATTCTTTTCATCTTTTCCACTTCGATTATGCAAAAATTATCTTAGGTTTTTAAAATTGGAGATTTTTTCAAAAAAGGGTTAGGATTCTTGACTTTCACCAAAATTTTTCCAAATTTTTGATTGGGCTGAGTCCCATTTGGTTTGTGTGTATCTGTGTTGGCCCCTTGTGGCATTTTTATCATGTATTGAGGCATTTTTACATGTGTTCTCGCATTGTCCATTGGTGTTTTGTAGTGTTGCATGCTTTGTGTTTGACAAAATGCTCAAGTGGCATTTTTGTGTTGGTTTAGACTCCAATGAGTTCCAAACTCTAGGATTACCCTTGATTGAACTTGTTGAACATGTTTTAATCTTTGGGTGTGTGTTTTACACACTTTGACCCATGTGTGCATCTTCATGCCTTGCCATGCATCACCTAGGCACACACTAGGCATCCACTAGGCACACTCCATGCATCACCTCATGCACACACATACACAGCAGACGCACACACATGCACAGTTGCTAATTTCTTGCATTTTGCTCATAAGTACATTGTTTAGCACTGATAGCATGCTGTTTTAACCTCGTTGTGTTTTGTTTTAAGTATTTATACTTATGTTTTGGACTAACTTGAATCTAATCAAGTTTTGTGATCTATTTTGGTGTTTCTAAACTTGTTCCTCTTGTTGTGTAACTATGTGTGCAGATGTCTCCATTCAAGAAATCAGCTACTAAAGGAGGAAGTAGCAAAAGGAAAGAACACTCTGCTTTCAAGAAATCATCCAAGCGTCCTTGCATGGACTCAGACAACTTCATATCAGCTGATGCAGACATGGCTTACAATAACTACTACAAACAAGCCACAATAATTATGGAAAGAGTTGTCAAATTCGATACCCCTGAGGACACTTGCATTCCTGAAGTGTTCAAGGAAAGGACATGGACAAAGCTGCTGAATCTGAGTGGAGTTGTGTACTCGGAAATCATCAAAGAATTCTTCTCGAATGCTAATGTGGATGGAGACCACATTAATTGCTAGGTGAGACATAAGGAATTTGTGATTACAAGGGAATCAATCCAAGAATTCCTTGAAATTCGTCCTCCTTCTCATCCAATCACCATGCAATACGATGATTGTTTGGAATCTATTGAAGAAATGGTAACAATTCTTGGTGGCACTCTCAAAAAGAAAAAGTCGATGAACACAATTCCATTCAATCCGGAGATGAGAACTTTAGCTTATGTGATGATCCACAACTTGCATCCGGTCACCAATTTGACGACATTGTCCGCTCTAAGGACAATTTTCTTCTACGATCTCTTCACACACAAAGAGATTGACATTTGTGGACACATCTTCCACCTTCTGACCAAGAGCATCACTAAAAGGAACTCAAGGACAATAATGTCATTCTCCACTCTCATTATGGGCCTTATTGCAAAGGCAAGGCTCAAACTTCCAAGCGGTCTCACCGTAGTACAAAGAGACTATCCTATTGGTGCACACACTGTGACTCGGAGTAAAGCTCATATCACCGGATCAAGAGTCGGTGTTTCTCAAATACCAAAGGATCGTGTTGAGGAAGAAGGCAGAGATACTGAGGAGGATATTAAGAGATTCACCTCTGCACCAGAGAGTTCTGCTCAGCCAGCCTCTCAAGCATAAGCGCGGGGATCCGATAAGCTTGATCACCTCATTACTAGGGTAGAGCAAATGTATACCATGCTTGACTCCCATGTGCAGCACACCATGAACCAGTTTGCATACATCCAGGGTCATATCACTACATTATCATCTCAGATTGACGATATGTCGATGGAGCAGGGATCCGATATAGAGTCTGAGCAATTCTAGCCTCTTTGGCCATTCCGATCAAAAAGAGGGAGAAATTTTTGAGGGAGAGCATGTACAGCTGAGGGGGAGCATAGCTTAGGCCATAGATATTGGTTGCCATAGATATATTATATTTTTGGTGGTTTAGCGGTTTAGTAGTTTACAGCTTTATGTTTTTATAACTTGTGGTTATTTACATTGCTTTCCTTTAAAGCTTTAGTACTTTAATTTAAGTTCAGTATTATTATTCAGTACTTGTTTATCTTATTGCTTTGTAGCATTTTTTTGTACTTTTAGATGTTGCAAAACTATCTTAAGTACCTCACACTTGTACCCTAGTAGGATCTTGTATCCTAGATGGAAATACTTCGTGTATTTTGCATTGATTGTGTGTTGGACATGCAATTGATTATTGTGATTGGTCTTTATTGTATTGCGTGTCCGGATGAGCATTTACTAGCTAAATGTTCATTGTTTTCATTCTTTAATGACTGTTCCATTTTGATCAAGATATGCATACATGTTATATAGTGTTTATGAACTTGATCACAATTTTAATTGCTTATATACATACCATGTATTCAACTTGTCAAAAGCTTAATGAAAGTTTTGTTTGTGTGCAAGTGTTTCAGGTTGCAGGTGTGTACATGCAAGTGTTTCACAGCTTCTAGATTATGTGTGAGTAAGTTTTGCCATTGTTCCCAAACTCACGTCTAAGTCTAGAGTCTGTTTTAGGGGTTTTGTCACAGAATAGCCAAAGGAGGAGATTGTAAAGTTGTAATTTACAACTATTTTATGTTGGCTTTAATTCCGTGCCAAATTTGATTGTAATTATGTTCAATCTTTTGTACCCTGTATTTAATGTGGGATTTTATTGTAAGGGTTGTGTGTGAGAGAGAGTGTGAAGACTCAAGGCATATTGAAGATAAAGAAGTTTTCACAAGTAGCTCGGGGGTAGCTCGCAGGTATCCTTCCCGCAAAGTGATGCATGTGTCCTACACATGACTGGAATGCGAAAAGTCAGGACAGGATGGAGACAGCTGTGTTTCGCGACTATCTCGCGGGTAAGGCCTTCCCGTGAGATACCCGCGGAACATTATGTTCTGCTTTTTTGTCCTATCTGATACATCCTTTCTCTACCCACACTATATATACCCCTATTACCCACAGATGTAATTGAGAGCTTCTGAGAGAAAACCCTAGCCACAAACCCTTGAGAGTGAGAGATTGTTAGACCTAAAATTCTCTACACAATTCTTTGTGGTTTTCCTCAACTCTTACCTCTCCATTTCCAAATCCTTGAGAGGTTGATAGCCCAAACACTTACCACACCCATCTTGAGTGAAAAGTAAGGTTTTGGAGCTGCTGGGAAGCATTGGAAGAAGCCAGATGTTTGGCGGATGCAATCGGGCTAAATTGCGTAATCCGGAAAGCTAGAGAAGACAAGGTTTGGCGAAGTCAGTTGGTAGCAGAAGCTTGGAGGGCTCGAGTACATGGGATAGACTAGGCTTGGAGGGTCTTTTATTATTCGTGTACTCCAACTTATTCTCTAGTGGATCGATTTACCGCTTGGAGGGTGGCAGAGAGGTTTTACGCTAAGTACTTCGGTTTCCTCTTCGATAACACATCGGAGTGTTATCTTGTATTTGCATTCTTCTTCCCTACTCTTTTACCTTTCAATTTACTGCTGTGTTTTATTGATTATGGTTAGAGTAATTTATTTGATTATCTGTATTTACTCTATTCCGCACTTAGTATAAGTTAGAGTAATTGTTCATGGATGGAATGACAAATGGGTCGGATTTGATGAGCAGTTCTGGTTAGTTTTGGCTCTTGTTATTTCCTTATAGCATATCTTCTTTATTACCTCTCATGGCTTTTTGTTTACTTATTGAGTATATTTTTGCACCCCTCAACCAAATTTATCTTCTTTATTTGTATAGGTACATTGCCTTATTTGTTGTTTCGCTTGTTTGTTATGTGGGGACATTTGTCTTCTCGGGATTCCTCTTCTATTGGTTTACACCATCTGGGCAAGACTGTGGACTCAACACCTTCATTATTGTCATGACCCTGATCTTTGTTTTTGTCTTTGCTATAGTTGCCCTGCACCCTGCTGCAAGTATACACTTACTTTTTGTGGTATTCAACTTCAAGGCATCCCCAAATGCAAGTCTTTTTGTATATCTCATGCTTGTCTTGCTTGTTGCGCGTCCTCTCATATTGTGGTTGTTTTAGCTTCGATGTTTATAGTGTAGAATTTGTTATTATGATGTTCAAATAAGTGTCTCTGTAGTATGATTGTGCTAAGTTCATTTCTAATATGAGAATATTTGTGATCATTCGCCCTTTTTTTTGGTTTTTCAGGTGAATGGAAGCATTTTGCCAGCTTCAGTTCTTTCTTTGTACTGCATATACCTCTGCTACAGTGCACTTGCTAGCGAACCAAGGGAATATAAATGCAATGGTCTTCACAAGCATTCAAAAGCTGTTTCCACTGACACTGTTACCTTGGGTCTAATTACTAAAGTTCTATCAGTTGTCTATTCTGCTATCCGTGCAAGATCATCTACAACTTTGCTCTCCCCACCAAATTCACCACGTGCAGGTATGGCCTAACATTAAAATTTTGTGGATGTGCAATACTTCATGATTTCAATGTGTTCAAAAAAGCATTTCTATGTCCATTTTGCCACAATAATTGACATTTTCTCTTGAAATATGACAATTCTGCTTTCCTTAATGAAGATTTAGGTAAGCCTCTGCTTCCATTGGACAACAAGGCTGAAGAGAAGGAAGAAAAAGAGAAGTCCAAGCTAGTATCATATTCATATTCCTTCTTCCATCTCATTTTCTCCCTGGCCAGTATGTATTCAGCTATGCTTCTTACTGGGTGGTCCACTTCAGTTGGTGAGAGTGGAAAATTGGTCGATGTTGATTGGCCTTCTGTTTGGGTCAAGATTGTGACTTTGTGGGCAACTACAGCTCTGTTCCTATGGTCACCGCTTGTAAGTTTGAATTTTATCAACCATTGTGTTGGCTTTATTCCGTGCCAATTTGCTTGTATTTTCAGCATTTAGAAACCCTGTATTTAGGTGGGAATCATGTAAGGGTAGTGTGTGAGAGAGTGTGAAGATTTGCTCAAGATTGTGCTGCAAAACAGAGACTCGCGACTGGACTTCACTGGTGTCTCGCGACTGGCAAGCCGCCAGATGCTGCACACGAGAGAAGCATGCAGAGGAGAACTCGCGACTGGATCTCGCGGGTAGCTCGCGACTGGAAGCTGCTAGAATATGAACCGTCGTGCCAGCTGTCGCACTACAGGACAAAATTTCCAGTCTGGCCTTTCAGTTTCTTCGCGACTTGAACTCGCGACTCAGTCAAGCCACGAGGACAAGCCGCCAGCCTACTCTATTGTGAAAAATCTGTCTCTTCGCATTCCAAACACCCACCAGTATATATACCCCTTATACTCACGAAATGTAAAAAGCTTCCAGAGAGAATTTTAAGAGAGAAACCCTAGAGAAAAACAAGATTGACTCATCCACAATCTTTACCTTGTGTCTCTTCAAATTCCTCTACTCTCTCCCTCTCCATTGTAGATCCTTTAGAGGTGCTTTAGCCAAATCATTTTCTCACTATACCCATATTAGTGAGTAGGCTCTTTGGTGCTTTGGGAAGCAGTTAGGAAGGGACCAATTCTTATTGGTTGATGCTATGGACTAGTAGTGGGATCCGGGAAGCTAAAGAAGAAATAGGTTCGGCGTAACCTCGTTGGAGCAAGAAGCTTGGAGGGCTTAGGTACCTGGGTAGATTAGGCTTGGAGGGTCTATTGCTGTCCTTGTATCCCAACTACATTCTTTAGTGGATCATTTTGACCGCTTGGAGGGCAGCGGAGAGGTTTTTCGCCGAGGGTCTTCGATTTCCTCTTCGATAACACGTCTTGTGTTGTCCTTGTGTTTGCATCTCTCTTCCCTTTATCTTTGTCATTTAATTTCTGTTATGGATGTGATTTTATTTGACTAAGATGGTTTATCAATTCTGTTTTAGGCTTTAGTTCATTTTCCGTACGTTAATCATTTGTATTAAAGCTTGAATTAATTATTTGTAAACTGGGGGTCTAAACATTCATAGTGTTTTATACACTATTTGAACTTTCACTACTTCCTCCTATTCTATTCCCAGATAGGGAGTTCTGAGCACTTCCAAAAGAAGGGTCTAGATATTGATATATAAGTAACCCCATCATATCCATTGCTACATAAACTTATTGTATGTATGTGTGCTGTTTTTGACTTAGAAGGTATATTTCTATCCACTGTATAAAAAGAATGGTTTGTCCTGAATCCAGACATGATCAAGATACCTGTGTTTCTAATATACCATCTTAAACTGATTCTCTATCGAATAATTTCTTAAAATTGAACTTGAAATTTGTGAATAATGGAGTCCTGTTATTGTAAAACATGTATCCATTGCTACTTAAAATCTAGTTCCAGATAGGCTTTTTTGACCCATACCAGCCACTAATTTGCATCTTGGGGTGTTGTATATTTCTATTGGATACTAGGTATAATTTTATTATTTTTGAGAATCAGATATTAAGTATAACTTGATGCTGCCTATATATATTATAAATCCTACAAAAATATTGAATTTCTCTAAAGTAATTTATTCAAGCAAACATGTAAGACTGTATGTGAATACGAGAAAATCTAAAGATGGGGCTACCAAATTCAGTAATTTCTAAATCGGCTTGTATCGTATTTGTCATTATAACTAGCCTCATCACACACACTTCACACTTGTGATGAAGATTTTTTTTTTTTTTTTTTTTTTTTTTGGTTTAGTTAAAACGTTGGGCTTAAGTGGTTCTATTTTATAGCCAAAAAAAAAAATTGTCTTTATTTTTTATTTTTTTATCTTGAGAATCTAATTTATAAATGGATAAAGAAATTTCAAAATCAACAAGAAAGAGATCCTACTTTTTAGGTAATGTTTTAGTGGGAGTTAGAATTGTATTTTTACCGAATTGTCCTTTAATTTTAATATTTTAAAGTTTTTTCTATTACCCATAAAAGTTGTGTTAAAACTTTTCTAAAATAATTTGATAACAATTAAAAATTGCCCTAAGGACATCCATTAAAATTACTCATAAATAAATAATGAAGAACAACATATCCATTGAAGAAATTGTCTAACAACTTATTCATTACTAGCCTTTGAGCACATGCTCATGCGCTTGCTCAGAGAGTCTTCTATTTTTTGGGTAAAGATTAATATTTGCATTTATTATCATTTGAGATTTCTACTTTTTCCAATCACAAAAAAAAAAACAAAACAAAACAAAACAAAAAAAACCTAAGGGTGTGATGAAGAAATTATTTCCCCCACAAATGCATAAATCAATACTACCAAGAATTTTGGAAGATACTTGTTTGCTCAAGAAATGGTTTGAGTCTTGATTGCATTTGCCAATCTCAATTCTAGACCCCGTAAAATGTGTCCCTAACATCACATCCATTGAAGTTATCAATTATTTGCTAAAGTTTGGCTTAATTTTAAAAAATAACCATTGAAAATCACAAACTGAACAAATTGGCAAAAAAAATTTACAGAGAAAAAGAAACATGAAATTGATGAGAATGAAACTTGGCCTTCACAAATATAAGATAAATATAAAACTGACTTACAAATGTGGAGGTTAGTGATAATAAGGAGATCGTGAGTGAGAAAGTGAAAAACAAAAATAAAAGCGTGAGATTGGAGTAATGGAATTTTAAAAAAAAAAATTGAAAAAAAAAGGGGGACAGAAGAAACAAATACATCGTGATGAAGTAAAAAAAAAATGAATACGTGGGGTGAGTTTTGTAAATTGGAGGAGTTTTAAAACTAACAAAAGAATAATCCTATTTTGTAGGGAGTTAGTGAGTAGAAATAGGAATTTAAATCAACGTAAAAGTAAAAGTTTATTAGAAATAGGAAGGCATTTTAACGTAGAAGTAGGAATTTATTATTTTTGCCAATTTACTATTTTAACTCATTTTTTAAGTTTTAGGTAGGGGTATTTTTTACAGTAAAAAAAAAAAGCAATAACTAACTTTCTTTTGCCAATTTACTATTTTAACCCCATTTTTAAGTTTCTAGTTAATTAATTTAGGGGTATTTTTTACGAAAAAAAAAAAGTAATAACTAACTTTTTGAATACTCTTAATATATACAGATATATGCACCACTTGACATTATTGATGGTTTGTATTTCTTCTTTCTCAATGGGTAGTTTTGTTTACGGCATATAAAATGTGTGGATAAGATACTGTTGATTGTGGGAATTGTAAACACCATAAACAAATTATTTTCAAATTTCTTAACAATTTAACCAATACCTTCCACACTGTAACGTCGTGCAGTTTTCACAATTAATATTGGGAGCCATGGAATTTTTTTCTTGTTACACTTTTAAATGGAGTATTTCCTTTTATTATACTCATTGTTGTCTTTTTTCAAATTAAAATTATCTTATTGAGAAATTTTAATATTTAATTGATCTAGAGCAAGTTTAGTTTATATAGCTTTGCTTTACATAAGTAATGACTTTTTTTTAATATGTTTAGAAGAAACATAAGCAATGACATTAATAATTCTATAAACGAAGATGACTCCAAAGTTTGCGCAATATTCTTAGGATGATGATCATATTAGTGGTCTTTTTACTCCAAAGAAACACACACAAATGCACATACATAAACAAAGCCTTTTAAAAAATAAATAAACATAATCATTAACATATGTATAAATAGAAATTAACACACTAAATTCAATAACAAATAATTTATAAAAACAAAAAACTGAATGAATAAATATATACATCAATAAATCTATATATATATATATATATATATATATATTGTGGCAGGCAAATAGTGTAGACAACAAAGTTAATAGGTTTTGACTTAATACTTTTGCTCACACAATTAATTTCCGAGGTGGGATGCAAGGTCAATCTTAAATAGCTGTGTTAAGAAAGATAATGACAGTGGAACTAATTTCAAGTGAGATATGAGTATATTCAATCAGGAAAAGCCTTGAAATGGCTAAGTGGACATCCTCGGGTTTAGTCCGAGGATGAGGTTACAAGTGAGTAGTCTCTCTCCTTTCCAAAGAAAAATCCTCCCTTGATCCAAGTGCTACTTGGATTTATATAATTAGTCAAAATGCATCTAGACTCTACATTTGGAGGGTTAGCATCAGACTTCCCTAATACTTATCCCATCAAGGCCTTGCTAGAAGGTTTCTACACTAAGGTATGAGCTGTGTGGACAATGTTCAAGGTCATTTCTCCATTAATACGGCCAGCTAAATGGTTGTAGTGCATTTAATGCTGGGGGGATGACTTCTTTGTCCTTCCTCTTTCCTCTCTTTTTTGCTCAATGCCAAGTTACCCTTTTTCACCCTTGATTAGCACCGTGCTCCCCTTAAATCTAACTCTCGACTTCCCGAGATTAAGTTGGTATCCTCAGAGCCCTAGTCAACTGTGGTTATTCTGCCTCTGCATGAGGTAGGTGGGAACTCTCCAAAGACATTCTGCCAATGTTTCACAAGGTTTGATTCCTTGAAAATACCCTTACTACTTTATCAATTGTTTTGGATCCTCAATGGGAAACCTCATGTGGGAAAGCCTAAGATTTTGCCAAGTGGGACATTCTATGCAAAGAGACATTGAAATATTCTCAATTGCCGTATCAAAGATAAGAACAAATTAAATATTGTCTTTTTGTTTCATTTAGTTCAATGTTTCAAGACTTTTTTAATTAAAAAATAAATATTCTTTGTATCCTTTGGTTTAATGTTTCAAGATTTTTTATCTCTCACACATACATACAAAACTTTTTGCATTTTAATTCATCATTTTCACCTCTTGCACTTCTACCCCTTTATATATATCCACTCATAGCCCTTCATGTCATCCCATGTCAAATACACACAGACTAAAAATGATGTCATTTACCTTCATTCTTTCGACGACACTTACCTAGCACTAACATTGTTGTTTCATCTAATCTTGACCTGTATAAGTTAGCTACAACCAAGGAAAGGGGACTTGCATTTTATATTGAGTGACAACGGTAATTACAATTTTGATGTTAAAGTCGAACATTTTGTAGGTTTTGTAAATGATGCGATTGACTGTGGGTGTTTAGGATGTGTATTTTGTTTTAGAATTAAGGAGAAAGAGAAAAACATATTCTATATCAACTTTTATTCTATAATATTCCTCCAAAGTTTTTTTTTTTTTCACATTGCTTCAACTAAATAATTACAATAAATATGTGTGTGCAATTTATAATTGTTGCTTTTTATGATGAACTCGTTTTTAATAAAGTTCTATAACAATTATATAATATCTATACAACATACTCCAAAATTATTTTACATAAAACATTACAATATTATCCGTGCATCGTACGGGTAACATACTAGTTGAACTTAAATGCTCATATACAAATATTCACAAAGTAACAAATTGAATGAGTTTTGAAACATAATTTTATACTTATTTACTCCTTTGCACTAACTTATTAGTATAACATTATTAGTGAATCGATGTAAAAGTTAAATGTTTTAGATGACAAAAAACTATAATTGTGAAGGGAAAAAAAATGGAAAACCATAACTAAATTGGAGCAAAGGCTTGCAATGAAAGAAAGATAATGTAGAGGGACAAAGAAAATAGTCCTCTATTTTGGTGAGCTAACCATGAATGACTCTATAATCTACTCAGCTCATTGGATGATAAACAATAGCCACGGCTTCAACAGAACTCTTAACACGAGTAATTCGAACGGGAAATCATCTTATGTGTTGGAATTCCTCCATGGTTAACAAGAATGGCACCATAAGGCTACTAGAAGTGATCTGTGTTTTGTTCATACCATCAATCAAAATATATATATATAGAGAGAGAGAGAGAGAGAGAGAGAGAGAGAGAGAGAGAGAGAGAGAGAGAGAGAGAGAGAGCAGGGACCTCATGTGCAAGAGCATGAGGTTTTGCCAAGTGGCGCATTGTATGACATTTTTTTTTTCATTTGGACTTCCACCTCATCTAAATTTAGCATTTATATCAAACTATTAAGTAATGACATATGCAATTATTTTAATGCATTAATAAAATTCAAAGAATTTGTATACAATTATAATTTGAAATGCTTTGGATAGATACGAATGGATCTAAAAAGTCATGGGAAAGATAAGAATTATGAAAACTTTTCAATTTTATGCATAAGACTAACTTCAACGTAGAATTGCAAGAGTCAAATTCAATGAATATTGAGTAATATGATTATTTGTTTCCACATTTGTCTAATATAAATCCTCATTTTCTTTGGACTTAAAATTCAAACTTCCATAATTTCTCTCACAGTATCTTTAGTTCCCTTTGTGAGAGGTATGTTAATTTTCAAAATATTATGTTCGTCTTTAATATTTTGTTTAGATTTTATGTATTTGTTTTTACTAATGTAGCATTGTAATGTGGTTAGGATGGTTTTTTCATATTATGTGCTAATTTAGATTTTGGGTTTTCCGTATGATGTATATACATGGTAAGGATTTGTTGTATGTTTGGTTTTTTGGCTGCTTTTAGCTTAATTAAAATTTGAAGGTTAAATTGTGATATTATTGTGTTATTATGGCATTATTGTTTTTGTTGTTGTATCATGAAATCTAACAATTTTTATAGCTAATTGATTTAGATATCATTCTTTCAATTTTCACCCTATTATAATTAAGGTATTAGAAAATTAAACTTTTCTTCAATTGAAATATTAATGGGCTTTAACTTTATCTCATATCAATTCTGAAATTAAAGAAAAGCTATTTTCACTGGCATAAAAATTATAGGGGTTGATATAGTGGAGATAGAGACTTTAGTGGCATAAGAAATGTAGAAATTAACACTATAAAATCTATATAAAGCATAAATCATACAATAAAGACACCTAAGAACCATGTGAACATAATATGGTGCCATTTCTTGGTTACATGAATTAGATGAATTTTTCTTTAATTTATTTAGTTTGAATTTTGTTTTACTAGAAAACTTCATAAATTAATTATGACAAACAATAATAGTATCATGAAATCAATATATCATAAATAATTTCTTACTAAATTTATCAAAATACACCGCGCAATGCGCAGGATATCCACTAGCTTTTATAAATTTTATTGAATTGTTTTCAATAAGCTTTTGTATTAGGATTTTACTATTAACTGAATTTGTTTGTAATAATGAAACCAAACAAAGAGAAAATGGAAAATACGTGAAATATCAAAACCAATCTCTGCTAGCTCTATACCACTGTCACTATTTTGTATCTCTCACTCTTCCTATTGACTCCACGTTTGTGGTTGTGGGCCTTGTGGCCTTTCCAACTTTATATTTCTGGTTCCATCCATGGTGATGACCAGTATGCTTTTCCATGCAGATGAATCCAATGCCATTTCTCTCTAACTTTTCAATATCAGCAAATGCCAAAAAGCACCAAGGGTTACTATAATGTTATCACAATAACAAAGTATAGTTACCATTTTACATTGCACTTTTAGCTGGCAAATTTACCAATTTAAATGTGTTGGATTTTCAGTTCACCATTCTATCTTCTCCTTCTTTTTTTTCCTTTTTCTTTTTGGTTATACTTACATACCCCTTCAAAAGTGGAAACAACAACATCCCTTGAATATATAATCCTAAATCTGGTCCCCTACAAGGCTCAAAAACTTGCCTCCTCTGTGAATGGACGCCTCAAAAAGTATCGCAAGCTATTAGCAAGAACCTGCAAAATTGGGTAGAGTAAATTATCCATCAGTAAGTATTGCAACAAAAGAGTTCCAACAGACTCTCAGAGTTGTGATATCATGGACGGCTCAATCTGCTGTGAGCAAGCTCAGCGCAGCACAATTTGATATTATTTTGGGGAATTCAGTGGATAATGAAAGGATCGGAATTATCATTGAGGTTTAAAAAGGAACTTGATTCTCAAAAAAAAACAAAAAAAGGTTTAAAAAGGAACCTAGTGACTATGATCTTATATTCCTTTTAGACGGTGGAGTTTTGAGGATAAAAAGTTTTCATTTGACACTCTAGTTTCCATCCAAATCTTCTCCACTTTTAGGAGGAAGCTAAGTTGGAAGAGATGGGGAAGATAGCTAGTGGGCCCGGAAATGTTGATCTTAAAGTTTACAATCATGTTTCTCATATTCATTAAGAAAATTAAAGAATGTAGGTAGTGGACCTGGGACAAATCAGAAATGTTTTTTCAAGTGACACTAGTGACACGGATGTTAAGAAGGTACTTAAAATTCACTTGATATTAGAAAAAACAATCCTAAAGCTTTATTGTTAACAGAATGCTAGCTTACCAGCTGGAGAGGCTTGCTAATGGGTTTATCCCTGTAACTAACATGAAACTTTGCCTTGGCCAACAACCCCTAGGTCCCAAAAGCAAAACATACAAATAAAAATTATGTCACCCAATGTCAAATTAAAAAAAAAATAATTAAAAGTTGCAGAGGGATGTATGAGAAATAACCACCTCAGTGTCAAATTCTCCTGATTAAACGGCAATATTGATATCAGTTATGATCTTCACAAGATCCACCAATAACCCTGGGCGATCAGCTGTTTCCACAGAAAGCAAACTGCAAAAATAGTATTATGGAGACGGGCAGGGGAAGGCAACAGGGAAAATATATTTTTTTGCCAGCTGCTTTTGCATGTAATGATGTTTTCATTCACGCTTAGCAGGCAACTGCTAATGTGAGGGCTTAGCCTCCAAAATTGTCATGGGGAAGATGTTGGGTTGCAGGACTTTAATTGCATGAGAAAGTAAAACTGATAAATGCATTACCTCCGGCTAGGACCATCATCATTGATTCTTATGTGGGTTGCTATATCCACATCAACCTGAGGAATAACAACACAACATATTTGAATCAGGACAAATATGTGGGACTACATTAAATGCATTTATTTTGTATGCCCAGGAAATCTCTCAGGATGCATCAACACAATATAGCACTAATAAGATGTGGAAACAAAGCCAATCTAAATATACTATCTTACCTCTACCAGATGGAAAGACAAAGGGAAGGAAGACTGCTTAAAAAAGGGGAGGGGGCTGCAACAGGGAGGGGATTGAGATAAGGTAGAGAAGAGCCAGAAAGAGGGTGATATTGAATTTTTCTTTTCTTGCTAACTCCCTACACCTCGAGAAAGCAATCTGTGTCACAAAGCCTCTCATTTGTAATCCTACTTTCTTAATCAGTTGTTTGAGTTTCCTATTGTGGTATTTTTCATCTTGTTTTTACGATAAATAAATTGTGCCGGTCGGTTGTCTAGTAACCTTTCCATGTATCTATTTAGAAGCTTGACATTCCAACTCTCACACCAATCATGGCACTTTGTAAAATTTTTAGTTAGTAAAAAATATCACTTAAATGTTCTTTTTACTATTAAAAAATTAAATTAAAATATTCATAAGATGCATTATTTAAAAGATCTAATTGTTTGATTAATATTAATTATAAAAATAATAATTAAAAAAACCTTATATGTACTAATATTTAGATTTGGACAAAATAATTAAATTAACTCGGTTAATTATTTAACCGAGTTTAGCTAGATATTATTTAGATATAGATAACAGGTATTATTTAAAGTTTTTCAGATCAATTAGTTTTACCCCAAGTATGGAGTTTCCTTTATTAGTGGCAATTTGATTGTTGTGCTAAATTAGGAGACACATTATAAATAGTCAGTGATTCGGTCTTCCTAACTTTTCGGAGTCAATAGTTAGTCCTTAGTATTATTAGAGGATGGGCTCTTTGGAGTTTGTAACCCTTGGGTGTGCCAAACCAAGATTTGTTGTTGGGGTTGCATTTCTAAGGAGGACGGTGACTTTCTGTTGATTGATTTAGAGTTTTGGAATATATTCATATATTTTGTGAGATACACGATTTATAGTTTGTATCATTTGTAAATGTTTTATAAAACTTGACTCTCTTTTTTTTTTAGTGGATAACACGTCAAGGTAATTTAACCTTGCAATTAATCACATATTTTATACCATCAATTTAAGTGTTTAAAACATAAGGGATAAGGAAACACAATGTCCCACAATACTAGAAAGATTATTATGAAATCATTTCTTGAGAGTGCATTGAATATATATCTCTCTCTTAAGTGCATCTTGAAAACACTTATGCTACACAACATTTTTAGGATGATGAACATAAATATAAATATTAACATTAACATATACATGTAAACAAACTAACAAATTAAATTTAACAATTATTAATTTATAGAAACTAACAACTACTAAATGAATAAATATATACGTTAATAACTTATATTTAAATGTTTATGTACAAACATTACAAAGAGCAAATTTAATGAGTTTTGAATAGTAATTTTGATGTTATTTTGTATTCTATATTTTTAAATATTTTATTTAAAATATCAAATCTTTTTCACCTTTTTGTTCTCTCTAACTTATTAGTATAACTATTAGTGGTGTATTGATATAAAATGTCAATGTTATAGTTAGCAAAATCATATAATTGTGAAGGAAAAATTATCGAAATAAATAATGAGAAATGTTAACAGATACTCTAAAAGCATTTGTTAATGAGCCATTTTTAGAAATTTTTTATCAATAAAAAAATAAAAAATTAGTGTTTTGACAAGTTTTTCTATTACCCATAAAAGTAGTGTTAAAACTTTCCTAAAATGGTTTGTTAACAATTAACAATTGCTCTAAGGGCACCCAATAACATGACCCATAAATAAATAAGTAAGCAAAAAAAAAATAATAATAAAGCAAAGTAACTAATTAATTTATTAGAATTACATATTCATTGAAGAAATTTTTTAACAACTTATTCATTATATGTGCACCACTTGACATTATCGATAGTTTGTATTTCTCCTTTTTCATTGAATAGGTTAGTTAAGGGTAGTAAAAACACTATATACCATAGAAAAGTTTTTTGATGCTAAACAATTTAACCAATACCTTCCACACCGTTACATTGAGCAGTTTTCATAATTAATATTGGAGCCTTATTTATGGATTTTTTTTTCTAATTACACTTTAAAATGGATTATTTCCTTTTATTTTACCCATTGTCTTTGTCCAAATTAAAATTATCCTATTGAGAAATTTTAATATTTTATTGATCCAATGCAAGTATAGTTTATATAGCTTTGCTTTACATAAGTAATGACTCTTTTTTTTATTTTTCTTTTTCTAAGAAGAAACATAAGCAAAGACTTTGATAATTCTATAAACAAAAATGACTCCAAAGTTTGCGCAATATTCTTAGGATGATGATTACGTTAGTGGTATTTTTACTCCAAAGTAACACACACAAATGCACATACATACACTAACACAACCAAACATGAACAAAACCTTTTTAAAAAATACATTAACATAACCATTAACATATGTATAAACACAAACTAACATACTAAGGGCACGTTTGGTAGACTATAATGGTAATTACATAGGAAATAGGTATTACAAAGAATACAAGATGCTATAATGTAATACTTATTACTATTAATTTGTTTAGTGACAATACAATTATAGAACTTTGAACACAATGGAATGAAAGCAATTTAAATCAAACTTAAGATATATTTTAGAAAATATCTTACTCATATAATTATATTTCTTAAAAAATTATATTTTTTTAAAAATTTGAAAGAGAGATTAGTTATTTTTATGATTTTTTATTTTCATAATTGTTATGTGCTTATAGAAAGTTTGTTTATTTAGAAATATATTAATTTTAGAAATTAAAAAAAATAAAGAATAGTTTTTACAACCCTTTTAGAGATAAATAGTTATTTCTCATTTCAACAAATAGCTATTCATAATTTCCTGTAATAAAAACATAACCAAACTACTAAATGCTAAACCATATGAATAACTATTACATTACCATGCTTATTACAGTCTACTAAACATACCCTAAATTCAATAACAAATAATTTATAAAAACAAAGAAATGAATGAATAAATATATACATTAATAAATTAAATTTAAATGCTTGTATACAAATATTCACAAAGTAACGAATTGAATGAGTTTTGAAACATAATTTTATACTTATTTACTCCTTCACACTAACTAGTTAGTATAACATTCAGTAGAACATCGATATAAAATGTAAACTTTTTAGATGACAAAAACCTATAATTGTGAAGGGAAAAAAATGGAAAACCATAACTAAATTGGAGCAAGGCCATGCAATGAAAGAAATATAATGTAGAGGGACAAAGAAAATAGTCCACTATCTTGGTGAGCTAACCATGAACGACTCTATAATCTACTCAGCTCATTGGATGATAAACAAAAGCCATGGCTTCAATAGAATTCTTAACACCAATAATTCGAACGAGAAATCATCTGATGTGCTGGAATTCCTCTATAGTTAACAAGGATGGCACCATATGCAAAATTGATGAGAACCATTTTTAAGGCCAGTAGGAGTGATATGTGTTTTGTTCATACCATTTTTATAAATTTTATTGAATCTTTTTCTATAGGCTTTTGTATTTGGATTTTACTATTAACGAATTTGTTTGTTATAATGAAACCAAACAAAAAGAAAAAAGGAAAATATGTGAAATATCAAAACCATTATCTCTGCTAACTCTATACCGCTGTCACTATTTTTTATCTCTCACTCTTCCTATTGACTCCACGTTTGTGGTTGTGGGCCTTGTGGCCTTTTCAACTTTATATTTCTGGTTCCATCCATGGTGATGACCAGTATGCTTTTCCATGCAGATGAATCCAATGCCATTTCTCTCTAACTTTTCAATATCAGCAAATGCCAAAAAGCACCAAGGGTTACTATAATGTTATCACTATAACAAAGTATAGTTACCATTTTACATTGCACTTTTAGCTGGCAAATTTACCAATTTAAATGTGTTGGATTTTCAGTTCACCATTCTATCTTCTTCTTCTTCTTCTTTTCCTTTTTCTTTTTGCTTATACATACATATCCCTTCAAAAGTGGAAACAACAACATCCCTTGAATATATAATCCTAAATCTGGTCCCCTACAAGGCTCAAAAACTTGCCTCCTCTGTGAATGGACGCCTCAAAAAGTATCGCAAGCTATTAGCAAGAACCTGCAAAATTGGGTAGAGTAAATTATCCATCAGTAAGTATTGCAACAAAAGAGCCCCAACAGACTCAGAGTTGTGATATCATGGACGGCTCAATCTGCTGTAAGCAAGCTCAGCGCAGCACAATTTGATATTATTTTGCGGAATTCAGTGGATAATGAGAGGATCGGAATTATCATTGAGGTTTAAAAAGGAACTTGATTCTCAAAAAAAACAAAAAAAGGTTTAAAAAGGAACCTAGTGACTATGATCTAATATTCCTTTTAGACGGTGGAGTTTTGAGGATAAAAAGTTTTCATTTGACGCTCTAGTTTCCATCCAAATCTTATCCACTTTTAGGTGGAAGCTAAGTTGGAAGAGATGGGGAAGACAGCTAGTGGGCCTGGAAGGTATAAGTCATAGAATGTTGATCAAAAAGTTTACAATCATGTTTCTCATATTCATTAAGAAAATTAAAAAACATTGGTAGTGGACCTGGGACAAATCAGAAATGTTTTTTCAAGTGACACTAGTGACATGGATGTTAGGAAGGTACTTAAAATTCACTTGATATTAGAAAAAACAATTCTAAAGCTTTATTGTTAACAGAATGCTAGCTTACCAGCTGGAGTGGCTTGCTAATGGGTTTATCCCTGTAACTAACATGAAACTTTGCCTTGGCCAACAACCCCTAGGTCCAAAAAGCAAAACATACAAATAAAAATAATGTCACTCAATGTCCAATTAAAAAAATAATAATTAAAACTTGCAGAGATCAATGAGAAATAACCACCTCAGTGTCAAATTCTCCTGATTGAACGGCAATATTGATGTCAGTTATGATCTTTACAAGATCCACCAATAACCCCGGGCGATCAGCTGTTTCCACAGAAAGCAAACTGCAAAAAAAGTATTATGGAGGCGGGCAGGGGAAGGCAACAGGGAAAATATACTTTTTGCCAGCTGCTTTTGCATGCAATGATGTTATCATTCATGCTTAGCAGGAAACCGCTAATGTGAGGGCTTAGCCTCCAAAATTGTCGTGGGGAAGATGTTGGGTTGCAGGACTTTAATTGCATGAGAAAGTAAAACTGATAAATGCATTACCTCCGGTTAGGACCATCATCATTGATTCTTATGTGGGTTGCTATATCCACATCAACCTGAGGAATAACAACACAACATATTTGAATTGGGACAAATACGTGGGACTTCATTAAATGCATTTATTTTGTATGCCCAGGAAATCTCTCAGCATGCATCAACACAATATAGCACTAATAAGATTTGGAAACAAAGTCAATCGGAATATAATATCTTACCTCTACCAGGTTCATACAATTTATAATGAGCAAAAACCATTACATGGCACAAACAACTCAATATGGAGTAAAAATCATAATTTTGGTAATTTGATACAATACTACATAAGAAGTCTCAAGCCACTGCATTACACTATACATAAGGAGCATAAAAATACGTGCAGAACAGTATTTACTTGAATACATTTCATTCTTTATTCTATCTATGTATTTAGTTTTTTCTGCTGAAGGGGGGCAACAGGGGGTGCTTCCACTTCCTGTAGGGGCAGATCCAACTATGACTTCTTGAATAAGAACATTTCTACCTTGACTATGATGTGAGAAGGTAACAGTCATTGAAAAAACTGAAAATTATCATATCTTTAATTCACTATCAAATGCACATTTTCATGTACAATTGTGCATGCATATTGGGAGTGTGGAAAAACTCAGAAACACATGCAAAGTGCACATGCACCCTCAGCAGTAGAGACCTCTAACTACTGGTTTGTATAATTGTAGCACATGCTTAACTAAGAAAGGTAAAACATAAAAATGATGTTCTATATATGACAGCTTAATTAACTCAGCTAATTAACTTCGCAACAAGAAGTGCTCCACACAGACAAAAATAAATCAACATTACAAAAAAATTGAACCTGTTGTTTTGGTGGCACTATTCCAAAGGCTGCTCCCATTGCTAATTGGGCACTCGATTCCTGGACCATCAGTTTGACAAGTTCAGGAAGATGGAACTCCAAGAAGATTTTCACTACGAGAGGTTAACTTAATAACATTCTTGTTAAATTTAAAAAAATAAATTAAAAAAGATATACCGGGTGATACTCTATCAAATTGTTTATAATTGTCAAGCGAATTGCCTCAAGCAACTCTGGATCATCTACTTTTCTACCTGTGTCACTGCAAACAAGCTCCACAAACAAATGAATCAAATCAACAAAGAACAGCTAGTGCAATAACTAATTCAATACTAGGAATGAGTCAAATGTCAAATTTTAAAGGTTTTTGAACTCATGTAGGAAACTAAGATTTGAAATCATTCCAGAAACTGCTACCATTTTCTTATCCATGTACTTATGACACCACCACTCTCTGCATCTTTAGGCATTTGCATTTGTTCAAGGATTATCAAATTTGTGATTTAAATACCACTGGCTGTAAGGAAGCTCACTTGAATACATATAAGAAAGTATTATACCTCTCAAGAAAAACCAAGATCTGAACTATCTACTGAATGAACAAAGGAGTATGAAAACATATTAACCCAAAAATGAAATAGAAAGCAGAAAGACCAGAGTGTCATTTGCAAGTATGAAAACTGTCGAAGACAATATACAAAAAGAAGACAAGGCCTCATGTTCAAATGTACATGTAAGGAGAATAACTTACGCTTTAGTGATGGCAAACTTGTTGTGCTTCCCAGAAGAATCCAAGAAAACATTTGCTTTAACAACATTGAGTCCAAGATTTTTGAGTGCATTCATCTGCAACCCATTTGCTGATAGTTAATGTCCACTAGCAGACTCATTCTCGAAAATATATGAAGATCGATCATATTGAATGAAAAAATTTCTCATTCATCAATATACTAAAGACTCAAACATCAAATATCAAACATAAATAACAGAGGTAAGTCTTCATACAGTGTCAAGAAGAGCTCCAAGCCGATCCCCAAAAGTTATCTCCACAATAGTCGCATCTGGATCAAAGTCTTGGTCGATAATAACGACTGGAGTTGGATCAGTATCACTTTCACTCTGACTTGCATCCTGCTTGCCGTCCCATTCCAAAAGACCAAAAGAAAACAGAGAAGTAAGCCACTTAATATGGAAAAATCCCAATCACATAGATCAAAATTTGTTCAATACCTCCACAGTGGAAGTCGATGCTCGTGGAGTGATTGTAGCGGCTGAAGATAGCCATCTGACAGAAACCACACAGAAACTTAACACAAAGAATAGCAGCAATGCACTGCCTAAGTGTACTCTAAAAGGCAATGTTGGATAACTTTGGTATTATCTAATTATCTCTTTGTGTGCTTATATTGCTTCTTTTTTTTCATTGCACAGTTTTCTGGGGTATGCCCCCTTCGCTAGCTTCTGTAGTTTTCTCTCTTTAACACAGATTCTTACTTACCCAAAAGAAAAAAAGAAACAGCAAAACTATAGAGACTTCTTCCAAGTCATAAGTTGAGGAAATAAAGAGAATACAATACAACCCAGAACATAAAAGGGAATAATTAAGTCACATAACTAACCAAAATAGTTACTTTAATAAAAATAAAACAAAAACAACACAACAAAATCAGTACACCAGTATGATCACAAAGAAGCAAAGTCTTAAACTCTACATGCTTGCGCAATCACATTACAGTTCAAAAGATGAAACAACAACAACAACAACAACAGCAAATTAAATAGAAATGAAGAAAGAACATAAAAAGTGAATAAAGGGGCTTACTTTCTCTGATGAAAAATGGAGAAACATTTGGCGCCTCTGATGAAAAACCCACTTGAAACTCGAGTTTCAGAGGCTTTCAGAATAGCATTACTGAGGTGAGCACCAAGAGCACAAGAAGCCATAGCTACAGCCATTTTTGAATAATTTTCTCACTCAAAAATACAATAAAAAAAATCACAAAAATAAAAAAAGAAGAAGGAAAGAGGCTAAAGAGAAGACACAAGAAGAAAAGAAGGCAAAACAAGAACAAAGAGCATTGAGAACTGGCAGTAGATAATGTAGTGAAGAATAAATGGATATGTGATTTTAGGTTGGTGAGCCTCTAGGAATATACGCCATTGGATTATTAGATGGATGGGATGGTGTACACAGAGTGAAAAAAAAAAAAAAAAAAAAAAAAAAAAAAAAAAAAAAAAAAAAAATCTTTTTTTTTTAATATCCTTAAATTTTTGCACTCTCTTTTTTTAAGGTTTTTTTTAAAATTGCTCGCAGTCCAGACGTTTACGTATGTTCTAGTTAACTTTATTAATAAAATTTTGTATCTCTCAAATAAAATATTTAAGGTGCAATTCCTACCCTTATCCAAAATCTTTTTTTTTTTTTTTGAAAAAAGTATCCAAAATCAATTGATCACTTAATTTGATAATAAAAGGTAATGATTAAATTCGACCGTCATAAGTCAAAATTATATTTAAAATTAGATGAATTAAATATAGAATAGAATGCAGCTAGATAAAATAAGTCTAATAACACAATATTATTTAAATTTTGTTTTATAATTGTTAATATGATTTATCCTGATTGGTTCAAAATACAAACAGTGTTATAAGGGTAAAATGTGAAAATAATATTATTCTAATTGCAGCATATAATTATTTCAAAAAATAAAAAGTAAAAATAAAAATGTGCCCAGTTAGTTATTGGCGTCCATTCCTCATCTGATACATGGATTTATTCTCTTTTTATATTTAATTATTATTATGTTCCCACATTTCTTTTTTTTATTTATTATACATATTTAATGTTGGTATATTTTGTTCCCATTTTTGCATATTTCACTGGTGGTAGTATCTACTTCTATCTAGTGTCTACTGTGCTACACATATCTTTTTTGATAATCTACTGCTACAAATATCTGGCACCACAACAGTGACGCCTTTGGTTCAGACTTATGGATAGAAAAAAGAAGGTACATGAGTTTTGTGCTTTCTGAGTCCGTTCCCATTCTGAGGCCCTGTTTGGTTCATAAGGGACAAGAAACGTTTCTTGTCCCTTATGAACCAAACAGGGCCGGCTTCAATCTCTAGGCGCAGTTTTTTTTTTTTTTTTTTTTTTCAATAGATAGTGGGAGATTTGAATAATTTTAATGTATTTTCCAGTTTTTATCAGCATTTATATAATTTAATATGGAAAGTTAGAATATTATAGTATTTTTTAACAAATTTATAGAAATAATTTATTTTTTAGAAAACATTACCGCCACCATTGCGCACTTTTAGTGCGATGGTCACTCCACAAATATAAGTACTTGTGAGATATGAGAAGTAATGGCCGAAATTCAAGTCTCCAAAAAAAGAAAATGCATTAATTAAACTAAAAAACTTTTAAACATCTCTTATTGTGATTAACATTTCTATCAATATTATGTTCTATAATTTAAATGGAATGGAACATAGTGACTCAAATTTTAAAATCTTAAATAAATAAGATTTCATTATAAACACGATTTAGACAATGGGATCTTATAGTATCATGATATTTTTTATAATTTTACCGATCTATAAATTATTATCTTTTTGTTTAAATTCACATGTATAAAAGCTATAAAGTTGTAAAAATTACACAAATATTTTAAATTTATTAACCAAAATACATTGTTGATTCTTAAATTTAACTTATTATAAGGGATTTTAATCAAGTGAATTGACAAAATATTGCTTTAATTTAAATTTTTTTTTTTTATAGTTTTGAACCTTTGGTACACAATTAAAGTTGTTTGCGGAAACACGAGACAGTGGTAATTCTAACACTTTTTAGAGCCGAAAAGAGCATATATAGTATCCGGTGGCTTAAAGTATTCAAGTACCCTTTATAACTCTTGTTTGGAGCCGAAAAAAATTATTTTACACTTTAGAGTAAAAAGTTAATATAAACATCTTGTTTTTATTAACATATCATTTTATAACTCATTTGACATCTTGTTTTTATCTTAACATTCAAATGCAACACGTTAAAATAATATAAACTACCTAAAAAAATAATATAAAACTAATCCAAAATAAATTAATTTAATTTTTTATTTAAAAATAAGAAAGAGAGTTTATCAAAATAAGTTTATAACTCATCTACAATAACTTCTAAATTAAAGAAGATATTGTAGTAAGGATATTAAAAATTATAAGAATACTCACCCGGATGAGGAGTTTAGTGTTTGAGGATGTAAAATAACAATTTGGGTGGTATAAATTCGTGTTTAATTTTAGTATCTTTCATCCCTCAGTTCTCTTAACTCAAAACTCTTACTCTAACTTATATCTCATAAACTAAGGTGAATGCGTGTGTGTGGAGTAATGAGACTTAACTGAGTTCTAGTGCAACTCAGAAAAAGCTATTATGGCTCTTATGTGGTCTAACTTGATAGAGACAAGTCATGAGAGTGGGTCACAGCAGTTTGGTTTTAATTTACAAATATGCAACTGTAACTCAGTTTTTATAACTCGAAAACTTATCAAATATATTCTCAGTTTTCACAATTTTAACTTAGTTTTTTTGGTAATGAGTTATAAGAATTGAGAACAAAAACTAAACCAATCAAACAAACTTGAGGTAAGCTTCCACAAAATTTGGAAATTGAATGATGGAAATTGAGAATTGAGAATTGAGTGAAGGTTTTGGCTACACCAAACATTGCCAGATGCTAATAGGTAGCGTGTCTCCTATCAACTTCCTTTTGGATTTTTTTTCTTCATTATGCCAAATGCCTTCCTTCTCTTGTAATCTCTCGAATCCATTTCTCTCTTCAGACTATATGGACTTTTCTCGCAATAAAGTACAATTTCATCACCTTTCACTACCACCACAACCACAACCACAACCACCTTCTGCTCTTTTTTTATCATATAAGTACTATTTCATCAAGACTTTATCTCCCCCATTTAGATGTGCTACCAAATTAATATGCATTCAACAGGAAAACATCTCTCTTTGGATTTCTTTTGACCCCTCCTCCCTTCGACCAAGTCAAAAGCAGATTGCAGTTGAAAAAGTAACATCGGTCACTCAAGTGCTTGTGGTCATATCCAAGTACATAAAAAGAACATCCCTTTAGCCAAGTCTTGCTAATGCTTAGAATCTAAAATGATTTTGTCTCCCCGCTAAATTAGACGCTATTCATGAGAGGCTTTGGATTGGACAAGTGGCTAATCGTTTATGCAGACAAGTTAGCAGCCATGCCCGAGTGACATCTCTTAGGTGTGATGTACTACATTTTTTTTTTTTTTTTTTTTTTTTGTTCTAGAACTAGCTGCGCATCATAGCGTCAAATCTTATAGAATTTGTCCTTTCACTTGCTCATAACATTATATATATATATATATACACAAAAAATAAAATAAAACGAAGGGGGTATTTATAATAAGATTTGAAAACAATTATTATCATTTTGAAAACAGTTAATAATAATTTATCAAGGGTAGTGTTTGTAACTAAAATCTGTCTTCAACTCACAATTTCAATTTAGAAAAATAAATAAAAGTGCGTAACAATGTGCGTAACAAGATCACTCTCATTCCTGTGATATAAACTAATAGTAGCATTTCTACCGTTTATAGTCGAAGGGGAAAAGAAAAATGAGGTTTTCTTCTTTCTTTCTTTTTTTTCTTTTTTTTTTTCTTTTTTTTGAGGATGAAAAGAGTAGCATTTTGTTTTGAACGACATATTTACAGGTATTATTTCATCAAGAAGAAAGTAGCCTGGTTACCTGGTTTCTGGAGATATTATGATCATGTGCTCCAGAGCTCTTGATTACCTACCATATTTTTTACCAATAATGTATACTTCATGGGGAAAAAATAATTGTAAAACTTAAAATCAGACACTACTTTTGTCACGTTCTCTATACTCAAATTGATAAAAATGAATTTCCTTAAAGAATTTTAGAGTACATAATTTAATCCAAACACTACCCAAGTAAAGAAAGGGAGAAAGAAATGAATCCAAGAAACCAAAACTTTCAACCCAATGAAGGTTATTAATCAATCCTCAAAATCTCCAGGATTCTCCAATAGGTAGTTGGCCGCCAATTCTTCATTGCGATCACATGCCAAAAATGCCTCAATGACTAGGGCTCTATCGAATCCCATTCCCTCCAGCTAAAGAATGTCAACATAAAATCAATCAATACATAGGAATAACACTTGAGGGAAAAAGAAAGAAATGAACAAAGCATTGTATCACATAGAAAAGGAATCCATACTCGTTCAATAGCTTCTTGTTCAGCTGGGGTGACATGGACTGCATGAGGCAAATCTTGCTCGGGCTGATCAAATGCATCCCTGCAAATAAAAAGAAAATTTATGCTGCCTTGTTGTTTAACAGTTCCAAGTAGAAGTTAATTTGCAGGGATCAAAGGTGCCTATATCACAGTACATAAAAGCATTTCATCTCAAATCAAAACAGACAAGATCAAGTTTACACCACACACACACACACACACACAAGGGTCAAGTTCCCCAGAGCTCATCCCTGTGCTTCAGAAGAGAGCCTGATCAGGCTTCATACATTGAATTTATCTGGTTATTAGTACAAGTCCACAAGTCCCAAAAATATCTCCAGAGCAATGGTTTTAGATATCAACATTGAAAGGAGTATTAACTAAAGACAATGACAGCATTGGGTGATCAAGGAGACAAGAACGATGATTATGCCTACAAGAAAATGAAGAAGGATGACTGCAGCTTCTAAAGATTTCTATAAAATTGAAATGAACGAAGGTATCTGACTCTTTTACTTTCTTTCTTTCTTTTTTTCACTCAAAGATTTACTGGATATGCATATACTCACCCTTCAGAACCCTCTAGGGGTTCATTTATCAACTGAAGAAACTCCGCATGGTGCTCCTGAATTAGTCTTAAAAGCTGGGGATTTTGCTTTCCGAGCTCCTGAAGCATGGGCTGTACCAGAAGCAGTAGTTTAAAAATGAGACATTACTTGCCAAAAAAATTATAGAAAATAAAACTTTAAAGACATCAAAAAGCCAGTAGGAATACAATAAAGAAATGATACAGACCTGTAATATCTGTGGATTTGCTTGCACCATCGATCGCAGTGCTTGAAACTAAAAGGCAAATTGAAATATATATATATATATATATATTCAGTCACATCGTAAGAGTTCAGTAAGTATAACAGGATGTAAATCAAGCAGAACATTTGGTATCACAACTAATTGGCCATAAATGGATTTCAACACAATGCAGATTTGGGCTTTAGACAAATCAGTGAAAGTAAAAGTCCAAATGACAAGAGTGTGCTCTGGTTTGAGTCAGATGGATGCAGGCTTCAATTTTACCTCTAGTCGTGTCCTCTCAACCATATGCATTATAATATTGTTGAGGTTATAATGTAGAGATAAAGAAGCTATAATTGAGAAGATCCAATCCATTTTATCATCCTTATGGGAAACAATTAGCACAAGTATCAATAAAAAAAGAAATTAAGTGTCAGGAATCAACACGTTAATTTATTAGAATGCCTATGCTTTCTTAAAATCCCATACATAGAACTCAAAGATTCTTAAATAAAAGGGCAGAAGGAAATGAATATAACAGGAATCCAACCTGTTGATTGTTCCTAAGAAATTCAAGAGATCCAAGTCCTCCGCCACCACCAGCAGCAGCAGCAAGTGTCTCCTGGAAAGTTCCAGCTTCTTAAAATTAAGGACCGGATGACAGTGAATGAGTATAGGTCATTGAAGTCCCTACCAAATTTAAAAAATTTTACCTGTGGAAACATATTCAAGGGTGATGAGTTAGGTGCTCCAGAGACAGGTGCAGTGGCACCACCTGTTTCAGTTGCCAGACTTTCTGGGATTTGAGCCACTGGTACTGCAACTTCTGCTGTTTCTGGAATACCCTGTAGTTAGGCCAACATTAGTATCTAAATCAAGACTAATGTTACAGCAGAACACTTATGGATTTTAAACATACCGAATATAAGTAATCCACAGCTCGCTCTGGGTTGTTAAAAGCTGCTCGAAGTGCACGGGTAACTGTTTCTCTGTCCCAGTTGCCACCGCCCACATCCATTATTTGTTGAATGGTCTGCTCAAGAGTATTACCAGCAACTAGATTTGAAGCAGCTTGTCCATAGGCAACAGTAGGAGCACTGTAACAAGATATCATATCAGGATACTATTATATTAAATTAATAAGAAATTTTGTTCTCTGCAACTAGAAAGGAAGTCCATTTATGTAGATTTGTTACTGTAGGCCAAAAAAATAAGAGAAATAAGAGAGACATATTAATCCTACTAAATTTCACATTATTGGTGCATATCTATAATAAACAAGCATGTAGTAAAGCATTTGATCTGGATCATGCATTGTTAAAATTAAAAATAATATTAATAATAATAATAATAAATAGACCTTGTCAAATAGCGCACCCAAAATATATTCGGGGTTTAAGTTTTGATTGGAAACCTTGGAATTCAGCCAAGCAATACAATGGTTAACTGACCTCTAAATTTCAGTCTGTGCCAATGGCAAGATTGGACTGTCCTCAAAATTTCAACCCAGCCACTTGAACCAGCCAAAGTGTCAGTAGATAGAAGCCATCTACTGGTTTTTAAACACTAAACTGTGGTGGACATGGTTTTAGTACTTAATTTAGGAACAAAATATATATACACTTCAATGCGTACCATTCTTTTTTTTTCATGAATACATGCACTCCAATGTGTACCATTCTACAAAATAAATACCCAAGAGCTGCATTCTAGTAGTCCACACTATCATGCATTCAACACAGATTCAGCTTCATGTTTGATCCCATGGCTGAGCATGGATTATACCATGCTCTTAATACATGGTATCAAAAACATCGCTTAGTAAAAGGTATATGAATATGCCACATGTCCAATGAAAAAACACATTTCTGATCACACTATCACTCAATGAAATATAATCAATCAACTTACCAATTATATGATGTTGATAAGCTAAAGAAATTAATATACTCAGAAAAAAAACAGGAAACCCTTGTCAAGCATTTAAATTACATGCAAGCAATTTTTACTGTGGCTGAAACTTGACAGAGCATCTTCTCATCTCCATTATTTTTTTAAGGTAACTGATCAAAGGTTGTTTTCAAATGTTGATTATCATGTTCACCAATTTCAAAGCCATTTGTTCTAACAAAATACTAAGATCAATATCTTAGAGATAGAGCCCATACTTAGCGGCTCCTGTGTCTGAAGCAGATGATGTGCTCTTAGAGGCCCTGCAACACAAATAGCAAAGTGTATAGATTAATCCAGCAGATCCCCAAAAGCAACAATTGAAAGAAACCTGTCATAGAAACTCACGGTGCTTCTACGGGAGCTTCAGGTGCAGGAGGGTTTGAGGTAGGTGCTGTTATAGGTGGATTTGTAGAAGCAGGCTATCATACAGAGGTAAAATAAGTGGTTTATAGAGGAAACATAAGAAATCAGATGTGATCATTTTGGGGCAACAAATAAAAATAAGCAAGAATACCTGAGTAGATGAGGCCCCCGATGAGCTCAATGTTTTACTCTGCCAAAATGGCAATAGGATATAAAATTAGGGTACATAAAAGTATCAAGATGTAGTAAGTATCTAAACTTATGCAAACATACCAGATAATAACAAGCAGAGAATTTTCTTAAGATCCTTAGTAGTATTGGCCAACATTTAGGAACATAATAATACACTCAAAAGTGGAAACTCAATCACAATGATGCCAAAAATAGCTCATCCATGAGCCAAAAAAGAAAAAGATATGGTCTTTAAAACTAACCTAGAATTAACACAAAGCACTTTTTCATGATAATAAATAAATAACAACCATGCACCAACCAGGGGGAAAATCAATGATGCCAACACCAGCCCAGATAAGGCAGGAGAGCAAGGTCAGGAATCCAACACAGGAGTTCAAAACTGTTTCATGTTTGGTGCAATATTGAAGAAAAGCATAATGCTGCTTCTTCAGATTTGTAGTGACAGCCATATGAGACTTCTGGTAATGAGGCTACTCTGCATACTTTTAGATATGTAGAAATATCTAATTGAGTGCATTCATGTCGGCTGCTGCTTCTCAAGTTGACTTACAAATCATACTGTTTATAACACACAGAAAGGTAATGAAATAAGTAGTGAGGCTCCTCATTTTTTAGATATAACCAGGTTACACCCAGTAATGTAATTGGGAGCATTCAAATAGTCATATATGTTTTCTTTTATGAAAGACTACAAAATAAATACATAATAACAACCAAACACCAACTGGGGAAAAAACCAATGACACCAACACCAACACCAGCCCAGAGATAGGGGGGAGAGGGAGGGGGGAATCCAACACAGGAGTTCAAAACTCTCCTTTTTGGTGCAAAATATTGAAGAAAAATGTAATTCTGCTTCTACAGATTCTTAGTAACAGCTGTTTGAGAGTTCTGGCAATAAGGGTACTCCAGATACTTTTTAATATGCAGAAATATCTTTTTATAGTTATATAGTAAAAATCATACTGTTCCTAACTAATTTAGGCAAAAAGTCCCCACACCTCAAAAAACAAAATCACTAGTTCTAATTTCCCTCCCAAATCCTTGCATTCAAGGAAGAGGAGGAATATTAAAATAAAAGACAAAATCCACCAATTCTTAATACAGAATGCCCAGCAAAAGCCTTAACTAGCATGTAAAATATTCATCGCGATGGAAGATACGAAATTATAGCATTGGAAACTAACTTACCATCTTCTAACTTTGAGGAAAGGTAAAGTGTAATGATTAACTTACCTTAAAATTCTAAATGCCAATATTAACTACCATGATGTGATAATCACAAAATATTAATTACTGATTTGTTTGCTTTCATTAATTGAATATCCTTTTCTTTTTTCCTTTTCATTTTTTACCGGTAAGTGCACATGCACCATTTCAAATATGATGAATACTAAGATATTGTTCATACTTTGGGTATTTATTAAATATATTCCATATCAACAGTCAACACATGGAAATAAACAGAAGCTGGATTGAATAGCGCATTAATCAGTCAAATACCCAAACTTATAGTGTAGAAGCATCTGTAACATGGTAGCCACGTCATGTATCATTTTGAGCAACCTTAAATATTTTTCTTATTATGAAACATATAATATCACATACCATAATATGCACTACCTTAAGTCTCAGTCTCACATAGCTGTAAATAATCTTTGGAATTCACACTTGTTTGCCGGAACTTAAAATATAGTTAATTAGCATAACAAAAACAAAACACGTTAAATTCACAATACGAACAAAATAAAAGCAAATTATGAAAAAATATACCTTGCTAAGCATGACAACAAGAAAACCATCTTCGGAAACATTGTTTTCCACTAGCGTGGTTTCGTCCTTCAAGACCTTCCCATTGTGAATCAACAACTGCTGTCCACATGGGTAATTGTCTTTTCCTTGCACATCTTCAATGTTCTTCTTGACAGCCATAACCTTCAAAAAATACCACCCGTTAGTTGACCAATTAATCAATAAAGTCCTTTTTCTGATAATTCAAGTATTACAATAAGTAGGGGAGAGGGGATTCAAACCCTGGCTGCCGTTGAGTAAAAAGACTCTTGGCTAATCAATAAAATCATAAATAAGCCTTTTTTAGTATACCACGTGTCCGTTTTCCATGAGCTCTATTTGTTAATGTACGGATTTTTAAAAGCTCACCTTTTGAATTACAAGCATACTTCAGCTCAATTCTAGCAAAAAACCAAATAGACTGATGCCAAACGGACACGTGACCATATCCAATCAGACATTAAAATTTTCCCAATTTTATCTCTTTTCCTTATACTAGAGATCATAAAATACCCCTTTAGCTCATTGTCTTAGCGAGCACTATCCTCTTCACGCGCGCTTCTGCACGTGCCCAAACGCCCTTCTCTCTTAAATTCTAGTTATCCATAATTTAATATTAAAAGATAACAAATCACCCACCAGCCCTGCTTTTTTTCTCAACTTACTAAATTTATGTATCCCCATAACCTTTTTTACTTTAACAACTTTAACTTGATCACATTCTGCATTATAGTTCTGTTCAAAAATTATTTCTTTGTCATGAATTTAAATTTTCGAGCACCAAATCCTACTCTCTATCTAACAATCACAAAAGCTATAAACTGAATTAATGAATAAACAACAAAAATACAAATGTGAAACATCCACTGCTCGTTAATTTGGTTAACAAAACCTAAAAAAGGTCAAATTTTTTGTTAATTTTAACGAAACAGATTACATGTGAAGCATTCAAAATTTGAAATTTGAAAACAAAAAAGTTTAAGGAACTCACGGTGTCGGAGGGTTGAACCCTAATTTCAAAATGGCTGCCTTTGAGAGTCTTCACGGTGAGCTTCATTCTGGCGAGTTATCGATCGAAACGACGGCGTTTCGACAGAGGAAAACCCTAGGAAAGAAACGGCTCTGAGAAAGAGAGAGAGTGCAGAGAGAAAGAGTGCCTTGTTTGCGTTTGCTGCAGGAAAATAAGGCACGCACGCAAAACGAAACGTAACAGTCTCTCAAACGTATATAGGGGGACCAGCACGGGCTATGCACGTGACTTTGTCTTTATGATTTTTTATTTTTTTTTCTTTGAACTAGAATTTATGATTTTGACTTTTCAAGATATAAATAAAATTTGATTATTAATTATTATTGATTTTCTTATTAAAAAGAATTGATTATGACTTCAATGAGTTTAGACAATATTTCACAGTCTTTCAATGTTTTGATTTTATGCTAATGAAAGTGGTATGTATCAGTAAGTTAACGTAGAAGTGACAATATTTTAATTATAACTGGTTATTTGTAAATAAATATTATGTTTTTAGCTTTATCCTTGTTATTTACTTGATTTTTTTACCTTATTTTTAAAACATGTTTGATTTGTTAAATGATATATCATATATATATGAGGAAGTGTTGTATCGACCAAACTATTCCATTTCTTACAATGAAACACCTCGAAAACCTTAGGAACCAATGTTATGGTTTCGTTTGACTTTGTAGTAGGCTTGGTAGCTTTAGGGAGAACACAAGCTAACAAATTTTTCTTGTTCAAGTCTTTCTTTATTTCTATTTTTAGCTTTGTTGTTTTCGAATTTCGATAATTCGAAGGATGTTAGCTTCACCTTGTCCCTATTGTTTGGTTGTTTATGCACTGGTTATGTCCCCGGCCTAAAAAAAAGAAAACAACATAGCTATTAATTAATGAATCTTCTTATTCCTAAGATAATATTTTGATAAATAGTTTATTTTCTTAAGTGTATTTTTTTTCCTGAATGCATATCTTTTTTAAAGAAATATCGTGGGGTAGGGTTTGAATTATTATTATCATATATATTTATTGTTGAGAAGAAGGTACAGTTCATTATATACGCGGACATCACAAAGAATGCTATTACTACTGGATTATCACTTAAACCCTACAAATGCATATCTAGTACGACTCAAAGTCCATATTCAACATAAATTGTAATTAATGAATAAATAAAAATGTTAAATTAACAACTGTATAGTTTAGGATTCAGTTAAGAGTGTAAACTTGATTTTTTAACTATTATTTATAATAAAAAGTTTGATTTCAACACATTTAAAGTTATATTTTTTTCAACATACTACGTGACAATTGACGAGTTCATTTATATGTAGCTTTAGTCACATTACTTTTTTAATGAGTTATGTGATTTGTGTAAAGAATACACATAAAAAGTCTTATAATTTGCCATGTGATGGATTGGAATTGACAACTCTAAATTGGTTTGGAGCCAAACTTTGTCCTTTTGTATAATTGCAGTTGAATTTCAAGTTTGGTACACTAAGATCTTCAAGAACGAAAACAATATTTTAGTTTTGGGATCCACATTATAAACCAAAAATTATTCGAATTCAAAAATGAAAAATATAGTAGGATTTAAGAAAAATATACTTTGAAATATAAACCTAGTATATATCCATTCAATGTTAACAAAATATGGACAAAAGAAAAGAAACAAAGTATTTATTTGTTAACATGTTTTAAATCAATCATTTATCAAAGTGGAATACAACATTTTTTTTTAAATCCCAAAAATAAAGTTATGGTTGATTGCATATTTTATTCACAATAATTTCCCATTCAAAGGACAAAATTATATTCCCTTAGAAACCATCTTCTGTTATGTTAAGAAACCGAATGAAAAATTACCATTTTATAGTTTTAATAAAACAATAAGGGCACGTTTGGTACATTGTAATGATTATTACATGAAAATAGGAATAAATATTACAAAGAATGCATTAAGTTGGAATGTAATAAGTATTACTATTCATTAGTTTGGTGATCATTTAGGAATAAAATTCTGAATATACATCCATAATTTAGTAGAGTATAAAAAGAAGGTGTAATTAAATTATTTTTAAGTCAAATTTCCTAAAATACACTTACTTTAGAGTGTTCAAAATAGAGCTAATAATTAACAACAAGGAAAATTTATTTTCTTTCCTTTTGAAGATGTGGCAACTAATGGCTTTTTAGAAAAAAAATTTAAATAGTTATTACATAAAGTGAAGGAATAGATATTTAGTACTTTTGATAAGGAATGGTTATTCCTCATTTTAAAAAATAGCTATTCATAAGGAATAACTATTCATTGTATTAAAAACATAACCAAACAACCGAATAGTTATGCCATAGGAATATCTATCACCACTCCGTTTGTTTCGAAGTAAAATATTTTTTGTAAAATATTTTCGTATTTTCAAGTGTTTGTTTACATGTAAAATATTTTCAATTTGACCAAAGTTTGTGCATAAAAACTTGTAAAATATTTTACCAAAAAAATCAATGGTAAAACATTTTACAAAACACTCACTCCCTCTCACCCGATCCTATCTCTTTACCATTCTACAAAACGCTCAGTACCTCTCACACAATCCTTTCTCCCTCTTCTTCTCAGTTCTTCTCTCCCTCTCTCAAACTCTCTCCCAAGCCAAATCAGTAAGACTAGCGACAACACCCTACCGAATCCGACCTAGTTCTTCACCAGTGACAGACCATCGATGGCACCACTCCCTACCGAACCCGACCCATTTCTTCAGCTTCGAAAATCGCCCTTCAAGACCTAGGTTGAAGAGATTAAAACCATTCATCTAAGATTGTTGAGTTGAGTTTCTGGAGGTCGAATTGTGGTGGAGCTACTTTTGGTGGGTCAGATTACGGTGGATTTGGTGAGTGGATGATTTTTGTGCTAATGGATTTTGGGTATGATTTGTGTTTGTCGACAATGGCAGAGGCGGAGTGATGGTGCCTTGATAGACGGCATGGCTTGTTTGATGGGTTTCGGGTATGGGTTTCATTTGTCACGGTGGTGGGTTGATGGTGGCTTCACGGATGACTTGGGTTGTTTGATGGGTTTCATGTATACTATGTAGCTTGGTGGGTTCTGATGATTGTTGCAGTTTTTGTACTAGGTTGTGACTTTGGATTTGCTGGTGATGCTTCAATAGCTACAACTAGACAAAATTTTGCTTTAATTTGCTCTATTCTAGTTGGACTTTGTAGTGACCCAGTGGGTTGTGTGATTAGAAAATTTTTACAAAAGGATTTCATGAACACTTTCTCAAATGCTACCAAACACGATAAAATGAAAATATTTTACATCTGAAAATATTTTACATTGAAACAAACAGAGCATACATTACAGTGTCTATTACAATCTACCAAACGTGTCATAAGAGTAAATATGAGTACAACCACTCTATAAACAAGTTGGTAATAAGTTGTTAATCTGTTAATACTTGCCAACCATTCAACATTATTCATAAATAAATTATGATAATAAAAACACGTGGGCTATGAAGTTCGGACATACTACTATTTTGGTCAAAATTTTGAAGAAAAACTAACTAATATCAACACCACAATTATTCCTCCACCCTTGTATATCACAGATCCATCCTCATCCGCAGGCTCTTCCTCTGCAGCCCCTGATGATATCCTTAATATAATCAAAAACCTTCCCCCAGAGATAAAAGACCAAATAAAGACCTTGACCCTTGAAGCCAGAACCAAAAAAATCATTAGAGTCCTCCATAATTACCTTAAAGAGCATCAAAGCCACATCTTTGCCATTTATCCTGACATAGACCAACCATGAAAAACCCCTTTTGCTTTTTGGATATCCAACTGGACGGTCATACATTACCTCTACATGTGGTATTTACTTAATAAGTATTATTTGTGTCTTCATTTTGAACCAAAGTTTTACAATTTTATTTTTCCTCGTGAAAATAGAAATTTTCAAAAAATTTTAGTTTTAAATTCTGAAAAATGATGCTCATAATGAAGATTGGAAAAGATATCCCATCACAGTATATCCAAGATTTGGTCACAAGATTCGTAAAGGATGTTTACTTGTTAAGCTCAATTACAAAAATGATATCCGAGCAGAAGGAATCTTTCACCCATCAGATATGCATTGGGTCACTAACTCAGATGACACACTTCATTCACACATGGACACTTATTGGGTATCTTGTTACTAGGCTCTTACAAAGGCAGAATCCCTTAATAAGGGAATCTTATTCGAAATAGTACCAACTGAACCAGAAGTTTGTAGACAACAGTGGCCGCATGAAGATCATTGGGAAATGCTTAATCCTCTTATTTGTTACAATGACCCCTATTATGATAACCATGACCCAAATGTCAATGCTGATGTCAATGAAGAATGGTTCCAAGGAAGAGATAAATGGGACTAAACAACTTTAACACTAAAAAAAAAAAAGGTCCTAAAAACATCTTGGAGCATGTCTCCCATAATATCGGCCTTATCCTTACCTGATAAGCACACTTATTGCTTTTGCAGAAGAAATGTCCTAAGGCATCTCAGCCTTATTTACATTTGCCAAAAAAGCTTATTACCTTTGCAGAAGCTTGTCGAAGAGCAGCTAGCCAGACCCTTGCTACCATCAACACTAGTCAATCAGAAGCCAGACCCCTACTGTCTTGTGAAAAACAGATTGTAAATCGTATCTGAATATGGTTTGAGTTCCGTTACCTATAAACAAGGTCTTTGTGTCTTTGTAATGGCAAGAAATAGCCTCCCTCTGATGTTCTTATATCCTATGTAAAATATTTGTTGAATTTAATAATATTTGTCAGTTTGTTGTATCTAGCTCTTTGTTCTATTCCATGCTTCCAAGTAATCTTCTATATTTCTTTAGGATTATATTTTCTTAGCCAGTTTCCATAATCTTCTTACACCCTCTTCTTCTCATATGTATAAGATCGAGAAAATATTAAGAAAATATTTTTTTTATTATTACTAAATGATTTTAGCAAGATTAAACACCAAAATGCAAAAAAAAAAAAAAAAAAAAAGGAACAAAAATTCCTGTTTAAAGTTTATTATTTAGAAGAGGGCCACAAGTTATAAGCTATCTAACCATTTTTTATCATATTATAACTAATTTAAATTTTATGAAAGTTTTTTTTTTTTTTTTTTTTAAATCTTAAGAGGGCAAATGCAATACTTGTTATATATATATATATATATATATATTTTTTTTTTTTTTGAGTTTGGAAAGTAAATGAGTGAAGGGGTGTTGGTGCACAAGGTTGTAAATGAGTGAGTATGAAAAATTCAAGATTGTTTGTTTAATTTTATTTCAAACACAAACTGATCTTGAGCTTGTCACCAAAATAAATAACCTGATCAACTTGGTTCATTTTCTTTTTAAACAAGTTTGGGTTTGTTCGCGAGTTACTTGAATAACTTATAATACTTTTAATATACAGTAAATATAAAACTAAATTGCTTTTTAGGGATTATGTGAATTATTAAAGATTCCCATAGGTTTAGGGATTCATTTTCCCCCCTAACATGTCCATAGCCATTTCCGGGTTCTCCTATAATGTAGTTTAGTGTGATACTGTTTCCCTTCTATGCTAAAATGCTGCTAATTGACAATATGGTTTAATTGTTTAATCTATAATTTATATAAAATCATTTTTTAAAAGAAAAGACGTTTGAATTTTGGTTGACATAATAATATTTTTGCCACATAAATTTAAGTTTTTGAGTCTTCACAAATTTACAAGTCAATATTTTAATATATATATTTTAATTGAATTTAAATTATATTATATATTTAAACCCTCAATTAGAATGCTTTTAAAGTTTAAATCATATTTTATTTAAATAATAGATTAAATGGTTCTATATGCATACACAATCCGAATAAATATCTATTAATGATTGCCCATAATTATATGGTTAATAGTTGCCATATAAAAATACAACCATAATAAATATCCATTAATAACTACCATAATTACCAATTTTCATATTTAATGTTTCATATACAAACAATCAAAATAAATATCTAATAATAATTATCATAATTACCAAATTTCATATTTATATACAAAATTAAAGAGAGAAAAAAAAACCATTTTGTATATAAATCATATTTAATTAAACTTTCCTATGTATTGCACAAGTGATTGAGTTAGATAAGAATGTCAAATCTGAGACTTGTTTGTGCCAATAATCAAGACCAAGGTTAAAATAAGAGCCAGTCATATTAAAAATGTACCAAAAATTACATTTTCACAATTCACTTCACTTGAGTCCACCGCAAAGACAAAGAGGTAACCTCTTGACTTTTCGGTAAAAAAATAAAATCTCATAAAAGATTTATATCTTCAAAACGAAAATAACTTAAGTAAATTCTATGGGTTTTGCAAGATTCAATGGCCCCATAATCGGGTTTTAAGCAAAACAGATAGGCGTCTAAAAAATTCACTCTCTTGTCTACACTTAGATTTATGTACTTGTGTGTTCTTTTTTACTCAAATCATATTTTTCCCCAACCAAAAAAAAAAAAAAAAAAAAGAGTTTAAAGTATATATTGTTGTAAAAGCGGAAGCTTTAATACTAATTTGTTGAGAATAGCAGAAGCATGAATATCTATTTGTTGTGTGTGTATCCAAATAACAGTGGGTTTATGCAAAATAGAAATAGAACGACAAAAGAAACAATCACACGGGAACACAAAGATTTACGTGGTTCGGCTTTTGGCCTACATCCACGGACAGCGTCGAGGAGAAAGTTTCACTAACAAAAGAAAGAGATTACAAAGGTGGTACCAAAACACTAACACAAAACCCAAACCCCAAATACACCCAAAAGAGCTCTCAATCACCAGAAGCACGTGACTAGAGAAACCTAAAAATCTCTAGAACAAAGTCACGCCTTAGAACTCTATACTATATGCGGCTCTCATACACTCCTTAGAACAATAGCTGCATAACTAGTGTATATATAAAAGAGACGTGGGCCTTTTGTGGTGGAGTACAATACAAACTCCACCTAGGAGTAAAATTACTTAAGTCAGCAAAACATAGTCCTATTAGTATTAGGACTTGGTCAATTCTTTTGACCAAATTAAAAGCCACATAACAACATATATGATTAACTTCATCAAATTATTGAGCAAAGTTTCAACTTGATTCATCAATTATTGTCCTAAATTTTTATATTATATTTTCAAAAGGAAGGTTACGTGTGTTTACACTTTACACACACTAGTCTCACTAGATGTATGGGAAAGTTTCAATTAGTTAAAATTTTGTATTATTAACGTTTTAAAGTTGATTTATTTGTGAGGTTTTTATTTAAATGTAATATGTTCCTTTTTCAAATTTAATTCACATTGGGCTGGAGCCATTGTTAAAGACATGGGTTAGTAATTTAACACGCGCACGCACATGTCCCAGCCCAATATTCTTTGAATTTCATGAGTCATTGGTGAATATTGGGCTAGAGTCATGGCTTGAAGGCATGGGCTAGTAATTTAATACACACATGCGCGCACACACACTCCAGCCCAATAATATTTGAATTTGTTTGTAAGGATTTCATTAGGACTCGAAGGCATGAGTTAGTCATGTAACACACAAGTACTAATTTGTGAGGAAAGCAATTTATTCAATAATTAATCTGTTAGCCTCTTAAATCCATAGCCCAGGGCCTTAGGGTCTCAACAATACCAATACAGGCCTGCCACATCCTAGTGATGCTACCTAGTCATGTATTGGGTAAAGTTCATTTTGGTACTTTTGACTATTAATTATTACTATAATTCAGTTCATCAACTATTAGATTAAAATAAAAAATACTATTATTTATGTTAATTTAATCCTTAAAATTTCAAAATAAAATTATAACTATTGTTTGCTTCTTTTTTCAAAAGGGCCAAATTCAAAAAATTAAGTCCATTAACTCAGGTTCAAAGTAAGGTGGAATCAAGTTTATAACTCACTCTTAGATCGCGAAGAGGCTAGTAGTGCATAACAAAGAAGAACATGCCAAGACAAAAGCTCATAATGAAGACAAAGGAGACGTTTAATAAGTATTCAACAAATTATGCAAATAATTGTCTTCAATTTTACATAACAAAGTGGGAAGATTGAGTGAGGTGGTGAAGGAGAGAGAAATGACTCTACTTGTGCCACCACACACACACACACACACACACACACAAAACAAAATTTCATGAGTTGCTATTTATCTCAAGTCATAATAGTAATGTGTTTGAGAATTAAATAGAGTTGATGTTGAAAAGTTGCTCCATGATTACCTCATTCTTCTGGGGTTTATAATAGATTATGAAAGCTTTTGTTATTTCCCAAAAAAAAAAAACTTTTATTATTCATCTTTTCATAAGGGTACATTTGGTACATTGAATGGAGATTACGACAGGAATTGTAATCTTTATTACTAGGAATAAAATGTGTTGTAATGTAATAACTAAACCTATTTATTAGTTTAGTTGTGAGTTAACATTAGAATGAAACTTAACATTTATTTTAGGAAATTTTTTACTCATACAATTATATCTCTTTAAAAATTGTTATTTTTAAATTTAAGAGAGATATATGTTATTTTTTTATGATTTTTTATTTTTATAATTGTTAGATGTATATGGAAAGTTTGTTTATTTGGAAATATATAAAGTTTTGAAATGATTGCATTTACTAAGGAATAACTAATACAAGCTTTTAAAGAGAAATAATTATTCCTCATTTTGAAGAATAGCTATTCATAGGGAATGATTATTCCTTGTAATAAAAACATAACCAAACTAATGAATAACTAAACCATAGAAACTATTGCATTACAATGTTTATTACAGTCTACCAAACATTCCTTAAGATTTTTAGTTAGATTTTAGAAAAAATGACAACTTTAAGGTTTGTTCTTGGTTGGATAATATAAAAATGATTTGAGTAGAGATAATGGACCCATAAATAATTTGGGCTTTACTTTGTGTAAACTTGTAGGAAATTCCTTTTTTTTTTTTTTTTGAGAAATCTAAATTCCCAAAATTAAATATCAACGACGGTTAACTATTTTGTTTCTTTGGTATAAATTTAGACACATAGCAATTTTTTTGGTTTTCAATTAAATACAACCAAATGACTATATTGACAAATGAAATTTAAACAGTAATATTTTGAACAAAAATAATTGTTTAATATAATCACATTGTTAAATTTAATTAAAGCACCCAACATTCAGTATCTAATGAACTTTATCTAAATTTATCCTTATATTTCTCTCTCACATAAATTGACATGCAACTTAACAATAAAATTTGATGCCATTTTCTCAAATTTCATCATAAATTAAATAAATTCATAGTTTGTGGGGACATTACAAATGATGTGAAATTTAAGATGAAAAAGTGTCATTTATCTAAAACATAGTATAAAACCTCGGGTGAGGTGGTGGAGGAAACAAAACCAATAAATTGAGAAAAAAAAATATAGGTTCCATTTAATATTGTAAACTCCTTTCAAATTACCGGAAAGAAAAAGAAAACAAGAAACCAAAAAAGAGAGGAAAACAAAAATTGTTAGGGGTTTGTTTTAGCATTGTAGCTTTTAGTACTGGGTTCATTGGCTTTCAGTTTGATGTACAGAAATGACAAAGAAAATATAAAATATGTTGCCAAATCATAAAAATTTATATACCATACATAATCTCATGTCGTGAATTGTGATTATGCTAGTTGCTAAGTGCTTATCTTTTTTTTTTTTATGGTAAGACTAAAACTTTTATTAAAAACTCAAAGAAAAGCTCCATGATGTAGCTAAGTGCTTATCTTTGATTTGCAACAATCTTCTTCACTCTCATTAATTATTATTACGAGTATTAATTATTAATATGATTGTTTACCTTAGATTAAACTCTCTAAATATTTTTATTATTTAAAAAAATCCACCACCAGTAGTTTCCTCTAACTAAAACTCTATTACCTTAAAAGTGTCATAAAATTCTATTTTAACTAAACATCTATTACCAAAAGTTTCAATTAGTTTAAAACAAAATTTAATATTTATTTTATTATTTTGATTTATATCATAATTTTGTGATTTAATAATATAAGTAAAATTCTGACCTGCATTAAAAATTTGATTTTTTTTTCTTTTTTAAAAAAATCAGAGAAGAAAATCCATTAAAATTAAAGTTTTTCCCATTAAAAATATATATTATTATAGTTTTAATTTAACAAATATAACTTTTAATTAAACCCTATCTTGTACCGACATTATTTTTTTTGAGAACCCTATCTTGCACCGACATAATACTCCCAAAACTAAAAATAGACTACTCCATTAATGATAGATTTTAATTTTAATGACTAATTTGACAAAACAAGAAGAAGAACAATGGCACACAAATACTAATTTGCGAGGAAAGCAATTTATTCAATAATTATTCAGTTAGCCTCTTAAATCCATAGCCCAGGGCCGTAGGGTCTCAACAATACCAAATTACCAATACAGGCCTGCCACATCCCAGTGATGCTACCTAGTCATGTATTGGGCAAAGTTCATTTTGGTACTTTTAACTATTAATTATTACTATAATTCAGTTCATCAACTATTAGATTTAAAAAAAAAAAAAACTATTAGTTATGTCAATTAAATCCTTAAAATTTTAAAATAGAATTATAATTATTGTTTGCTTGTTTTTCCAAAAGGGTAAAAAAATTAAGCCTATCAACTCGGGTTCAAAGTAATTAAGGTAGAATCAAGTCCATAACTCACTCTTAGATCACATAGAGGCTAGTGGTGCATAACAAAGAAGAACATGCCAAGACACAGTCTTATAATGAAGACAAAGGTGACATTTATTAAGGGCGTATTTGGATACCGCTTATTTGCTAAAAATTGAAAACTGAAAATACTGTAGTAAAATAATTTTTAAATATGTGAATAATGCTGTAAGACCCAAATTTATATTGAAATTTGTGCTTGGATGACTTTTGTGAGTTCGTGAATAGTGTCATGGGACCCACATTTTTTTAGCAAAATGCACAAACGCAGGCTTAAACGCTATCCAAACTCTTAGATCACATAGAGGCTAGTGGTGCATAACAAAGAAGAACATGCCAAGACACAGTCTTATAATGAAGACAAAGGTGACATTTATTAAGGGCGTATTTGGATATCGCTTATTTGCTAAAAACTGAAAACTGAAAATACTGTAGTAAAATAATTTTTAAATATGTGAATAGTGTTGTAAGACCCAAATTTATATTGAAATTTGTGCTTGGATGACTTTTGTGAGTTCGTGAATAGTGTCATGGGACCCACATTTTTTTAGCAAAACGCACAAACGCAGGCTTAAACGCTATCCAAACTCACACCAAGTATTCAACAAATTATACAAATAATTGTCTTCAATTTTACATAAAAAAGTGGGAAGATTGAGCGAGGCGGAAAAGGAGAGAGGAATAACTCTATTTGTGCCACCACACACATAAATCTCTATTTATTTGAGTTGCTGTATTTATTCCAAGTCGTAGTAGTAATGTGTTTGAGAATCAAGTAGAGTTGAAGTTGAAAAGTTGATCCATGATTACCTCATTCTTTTGGGGTTTATAATAGGTTAAGAAACCTTTTGCTATCCATCTCTCCATAGGAACTAATACTTTTAGTTAGATTTTAGAAAAAAAATGACAACTTTGAGCTTTGTTCTTGGTTGGATAATATAAAAATGATATGAGTAGAGATAATGGGCCTATAAATAATTTGGGCTTTATTTTGTGTAAACTTGTAGGAAATTCCCAAAATTAACAACTAATTATTTTGTTTCTTTGGTATAAACTTAAACACATAGCAATTTTTTAGGTTTTTAATTAAATACAACTAAATGACTATATTGACAAATGAAGTTTAAACAATGATATTTTTCACAACAACAATTGGTCAATATAGTGACATTGTTAAATTTAACTAAAGTACCCAACATACAGTATCTAATGACCTTTATCTAAATTTTATCTTTATACTCTCTCTCTCTCTCTCAAAAATTGACATGCATCTTAACAATAAAAGTTGATGCCATTTTCTCAAATTTCATCGTAAATCAAATAAATTTATAATTTGTGGTGACATTACAAATGATGTGAAATTTAAGATGAAAAAGTGTCATTCATTTAAAACATAGTATTGTAAACTCTTTTCAAATTACTGAAAAGAAAAAAAGAAAACAAGAAACCGAAAAAGAGAGGAAAACAAAAAATTGACTGAGGTTTTAGCATTGTAGCTTTTAGTGTGTTCATTGGCTTCCAGTTTGACGTACAGCCATGTGACAAAGAAAATATAAAAGATGTTGCCAAATCATAAAAATTTATATACTAATATAATAATCTCATGTCGTGAATTGTGATTATGCTAATGGCTAAGTGCTTATCTTTGATTTGCAACAATCTTCTTCACCACTCTCATTATTATTATTATTATTATTATTATTATTATTATTATTATTGTTTACCTGAAATTAAACTCTCTCTATATATATTAAAAAAAAACTCCACCACCAATAGTTTCTTCTAACTAAAACTCTATTTCCTTGAGTGTCATAACATTCTATTTCAACTGAACATCTATTGCCAAAAGTTTCAACTAATTTAAAACAAAATTTAATATTTATTTTAATTATTTTGATTTATATCATAATTTTATGATTTAATAATATAAGTAAAATTCTTACCTTACACATTTAAAAATTGATATGTTTTTCTTTTTTCAAAAAATCAGAGAAGAAAATCCATTAAAATTAAAGTTTTTCCCATTAAAAAAAAATTATTATAGTTTTAATTTATTTACAAATTAATATAGCTTTTAATTAAACCCTATCTTGCACCGACATAATACTCCCAAAGCTAAAAATAGACTAATCCATAAATGATAGATTTTAATTTTAATGACTAATTTGAGTGTATATCTTCTAGTTATACAAAACAAGAAGAACAACAATGGCACACGTAAATTATTAATTAATCAATCTATCCAAAAAAAGTAAGTAAATATACGCAGTCACATGCGCAGGTCACGTGACAGTTAGTTGGGGAAAAGCAAAATACACAATTTAGGATTTTTTTTTTCAAGTAATAAATTTGCAAACTAGTGGCGGGATTTCTGCTTACAAACGTTTCCCCTATTTTCCCTCTTTCCCCAGTTCCACCGCCGATCCGATAGCTTCGTTTCCCCTCTCTCTCTCTTTTTCCCAAAAACAAACAAAGGAAACAAAAATCACGAGAAATCTGGGGATTTGAGAAGAAAAATTAAAACGAACAAACAAACAAACCACACAAAAAAGAGAGGAAAGAAAAAAAAAATAAAAATCTTCGTCAATCGTCATCATTGATCACTGAATAGCCACTTTTTTTTCCTTTTCTTTGCTTTACCGTGACCTTATATTAATAATCGCAGCCCTAAACTTTTTCTTCATTTTATTCACTGAATTCGAAATTCTCAGAGAGAGAGAGAAACAATGGAGAAGAAGAAGTATCCGATTGGAGCTGAGCATTACGCGCTTTACGAAGAGGTCGGTGCCGGCGTGAGCGCTTCGGTTCACCGTGCTCTCTGTACGCCTCTCAACGAGGTCGTCGCTGTCAAAATCCTCGATTTCGAACGTGACAATTGCGATCTGGTATTTCCTATTCTATATATGTGTGTGTGTGTGTTTGATTGAAGAAAAGGAAACCGGAAAATTTGAATGTGGAGCTCTGTGAATTTCAAGATATTGAAATAGCTAGATCCAAAAAAAAGTTGATTGATTGCTATTGTTAGCTAATCTAGGCTTTGAGATTTGATTTCGGTGTGTTTGATTTGAGGAAGATCTTCTATGTGTCCGGAAAATTTGAATGTGAGCTCTCTCAATTAAGTGAATTTGCATGATTGCTGCTGTTAGTTAAAATTTGAATGTGAGCTCTGTCAATTAAGTGAATTTTAAGGCATCGAAATGACTAGATCCAAAAAGTTGCTTGATTGCTTATATTAGCTAATTTAAGCTTTGTGATTTTGTTTCGGTGATATCAGAATTGTAGATGTGGTTAGAAAATATTTGCGGTTATGTGTAGGAAAAAGGAAAATAGAAAATTTGAATTTGAGCTCTCTCAATGAAGTGAATTTGCATGATTGTTACTATTAGTTAATCTAAGCCTTGATGATCTGGTTTCAAAACCGGAAATTTTGAATGTGAGCTCTGTCAATTAAGTGAATTTTAAGGTATTGAAATTACTAGATCCAAAAAGTTGCTTGATTGCTCATATTAGCTAATTTAAGCTTTGTGATTTTGTTTCGGTGATATCAGAATTGTAGATGTGGTTAGAATATATTTGCAGTTATGTATAGGAAAAAGGAAAATAGAAAATTTGAATGTGAGCTCTCTTAATTAAGTGAATTTTAAGATATTGAAATATCGAAAAACGATGCTTGATTGCTACTATTAGTTTATCTAAGCTTCGATGATTTGGTTTCGGTATGTTTGATTCAAGAAATCAAAACCGGAAAATTTGAATGGGAGCTCTATCAATTAAGTGAATTTTAAGATATTGAAATTACTAGATCCAAAAGTTGCTTGATTGCTCATATTAGCTAATTTAAGCTTCGAGATTTTGTTTCGGCAATATTAGAATTGTAGATGTGGTTAGAAAATATTCACGGTTATGTGTAGGAAAAAAGGAAAATAGAAAATTTGAATGTGTGCTCTCTCAATTAAGCGAATTTTAAGATATTGAAATATCGAAAAATGATGCTTGATTGCTACTATTAGTTTATCTAAGCTTCGATGGTTTCAGTATGTTTGATTTAAGAAAATGAAACTGGAAAATTTGAATGTGCGCTCTGTCAATTTGGTAAATTTGAAGATAATATCATATTAGCTAATTTAAGCTTCCAGATTTTGTTTCGGCTGAATCAGAATTGTAGACGTGGTTAGAAAATATTGATGGTTATTTGTACGAAAAGAAAAATAGAAAATTTGAATGTGAGCTCTCTCAATTAAGTGAACGTTAAGATACTGAAATGATTAGATTCAAAAAAAGGTGCTTGATTGCTAATATTAGCTAATTTAAGCTTTGAGATTTGGTTTCAGCAATATCAAAATTGATGTGATTACAAAATATAGTCTAATTTTTGTTTAGGAGAGAGGATTGAATTTGCGCTTATGTGCTTTACTTATTTAATGTGTTAGCGACAATACACTAAACTTATAATAAAAATTACAAGAAATTCAGAACTAGAATGAAATCAAATAGAAACGGAAAGATAAAAAATTAGAGTGAGACAAATTTGGTTGAGGCACGAAAATCTCGCTCTCTTTAAGGAGATTCAAGCTCTTTGCAATTAGTAAAGCTAACAAACCGATATCAATTGAAATTAAAATGTGCCAACAAATGGCATTATATCTGTGTTGCAACTTGGATTACATAGCTCAAATTACTCCAATATGGTCGCGCATTTGCTATATATTTTCTTAAGAATGAACTTTTTGTATAGAATTTTATGGACAAATTTTGTCCCTTAATTTCATGTAAACTTTGGAATATTATTTTAGGGCTAGGATGAATGCAGTTGGCACATTATTTTTTAGGTTTGGTAGAGCCATTTTGTATCAGAAAATATTTGGGGATTGAAATTTGCACTATTCATACTGCCTACCCTTATTATTGTTGCTATTTACGAAGACTTGTTTTGACATATTCTTTCGTGTGTGCTCTCCACAGAATAATGTTTCTCGTGAAGCACAAACAATGAACTTGGTTGATCATCCTAATGTCCTTAAATCACACTGCTCATTTGTCAGTGACCATAATCTGTGGGTTGTCATGCCATTCATGGCTGGGGGATCTTGTCTTCACATACTGAAGGCTGCATATGCTGATGGTTTTGAAGAGCTAGTTATAGCCACCATTTTACGAGAAGTATTGAAGGGTTTAGACTATCTTCATCATCATGGCCATATACATAGAGATGTAAAAGTGAGTATTGATCCTTCATCACAATTTAGTTACTTGTTTCACATATTTGGGCTGAGTACTTTCCATCTTTGTATAATTTTGCATGCCTAGAATTTTTATTAGGCCTCCTTGTTTGGAAGCTCAACTATTGTTTCATTGTTCTGAACCTAAAATGTTTTTGCTGATATGATCTTATCCATAGTTTTGTATCACTAATATCTAATATTAAGTTCCTACAAATTGTTTTTAACCAATGAGCTATATAGATCAATTGGTACTTCCTCCAATAATAATGGGATGGAAGGTGAGGTCGTGGGTTCAAGATCAACTAGGTGTGTGTGTGTAATTTACCAATCAAAAAAAATAAGGTGATTTTCTTTTACTAGAATATGCACAGTATTATAGCTTAACCCTAAATTTCTTGACATGAGCTATCAAACAATGGAGGGTAAAGTTGTGCTCCTTAGTTCAATATGTTGGAGGCAAGGCAGGTTTTAACCAATTCAAACATGCCTGTTCTGACATATACTAATATGTTTGGTAGTTTTAATTTTGGATGATGCCTGATAGTGGGCTATAAATATGAATAATTTAAATTTAGACCCCTTGGATGCCAAGATTTCCAGTCATGTTAATAAAACATGTAGCTTTTCCTGCAGAATCGTTGATCCCAGCTTGCTTAGAATGCAAATAGAATGGTAAAACAGTGGTATGCGACCAAACTATAAGGCCAAGAAGTATACTTTTGGTGAATTAAGGGATAAGGAAGTTGTGACTCTTTATGGGATTTTAAGTTCTTGTGCCCAGACAGAGATTTTGAGTTATTTGGTATTGCATGTTGCTACCTCCTTTAATTCCTGGCAGTGCATAGTTAGTTGTTATAGAGCTCACAAGATTATTAACAATTGTTTCCGAAATTACTACATGTATATTTTGCTTCTAATTCCTTGCTCATCATCTTATATTATATTTGTCATAGGCTGGGAATATTCTCATTGATGCACGTGGTGGAATCAAGCTGGGAGATTTTGGTGTTTCTGCCTGCCTTTTTGATTCAGGTGATAGGCAACGCATGAGGAACACATTTGTTGGCACACCTTGCTGGTATTCTCTCTCTGCATATAACATTCCTTCTAATTCCCAGTTCTGTTCTTCTTCAAAATCAAGATTAATGCCGTATATTAGCTAGGCCTTGGTGCATCCTTAGCTGACATTACCAATATAACTATAGGAGTACATCATGATTGAATCAACTAATGTTTTGAAACTCTAAAAAATTTTCATTTAAATTAGAAACTGGAGTGAATGTTTAAACAGTATAAGGCTCCTTGGTTTATTGCCTTATTGTTTCTTGCTATGAAATGCTCAAGGATCAAGAATTTTGAATCTTTGTTTTGCAGGATGGCACCTGAAGTTATGGAGCAACTGCACGGATATGACTTCAAGTCTGTTTAAGTGTCCATTACTATTTAAAAAAATTTATCCTTTTTTGACCCCACCACCACTATCCTCTTATTAGACAATTATGTTTGCTCCACAATTTCTTCCTGTAGGGCTGATATCTGGTCATTTGGTATAACTGCGTTGGAACTTGCCCATGGTCATGCTCCTTTCTCAAAGTATCCTCCAATGAAGGTGCATAGACTAAAATGTGACATGCTTTTATCAGCATCTTTTTTGAAACACCCAGAAGCTCATTGAACCTACGAAGTTTACTGTTGCCAGGTACTGCTCATGACCTTGCAAAATGCACCCCCTGGCCTTGATTATGAAAGGGACAGGAAGTTTTCTAAGGTACGCTCTCAACAATATTTTTGCTCCTTCAAAAACGCCTTTTGGTTATGGTTCTGTCACTCTAAATGCTTTTTGGTCTTTCCTTGTCTTCAGTCATTCAAGCAGATGATTGCTAGTTGCTTGGTAAAAGATCCTTCAAAACGGCCTTCCGCAAAGAAGTTGTTGAAGCACTCCTTCTTCAAGCAAGCTCGGTCAAATGATTATATTGCACGAACACTTTTGGAGGGCCTGCCTGCTCTTGGTGATCGCATTAAGGCATTAAAGGTTAGCTTATCATTTTTGAGGATATGACCATAATCATTCTATGCTGTTTTGATCTGTACTACTATTAGTAACATCTTTTTCCAATCACAGAGAAAGGAGGAAGATATGCTTGCACAAAAGAAAATGCCAGATGGCCAGAAGGAGGAAATTTCACAGGTTGGAATTCTCCTCTTAAATCAAGAAGAGTAAATGCTGATATATTGCTGATACGGATGTGTGTCGTAAAATTTCTTATTGTCTTTTTATATGTGTTATGCTACATTTTTTGATATACATAATCAATATGTGAACAATTTGATCAATTTACAGGCCCAGGAGTCTTCTGACTGAGATTTAAAGAAAAAGTATAATATTATTCAGTTGGGAAGATAATTAAAATTATAACCATGACCGGTGAAAACTATTAGGTCTGTTTTCATAGACTAGAGGAAAGCTTTACAAGAGTTGCCAAGAAAGTTGCTGCACCTTTGATAAAAAAAAGGTCAAATTGCATATATGGTCCTCAACTTTTGACCTCTGTTTCAAAATCGTCTTTGTACTTTAAAATGTTTCAAAAAAGTCTTACTGTTATTTGATTGATTGAAATGCAGACATAGCAAATGGAATACATGAAACCAATGTCACTTTGATGATGTGGAGCCTATGACATGGCATGAATTGTGTTCACTATATTAAAATTTTTGTCCATCAAATAATGATAAGGATTTTTTTGAAACAAGGTTGAAACTGCGTGTAACTTTATCTGCGTGTAATAGAGATAAGCGATAGGTATGTAGACTGGATAACGTAATCTTTATCTGCGTGTAACTTATTAATTAAAAAAAATTGATATCACAAAGCTTTTTCTGTTCTACTGTTAATTTCTGTCAGTGTTGATGATTTGCATATTTACTCTGGGGATGAGTATCCTTTTTTATTTTTTATTTGGTCTTTCACTGGTTTCACTGTTGATGATCAGTGATTTTTTACTTAGGGTATGATCTTTTGTATGCAGCCTCCCTGTATACCTAAGTCACTCCCTATGTTTTTTCATTTTTAAAATAGTCTTTACTCATCAAAAAACTGTTTTTATCATGATCAGATTGTATTAGTGTCTGTATATGGACATTCTTAGACTTCTTAGAAAGGTTTTTATTTTTTGATGTTGGTGTCATCATTATGTTATACGAGCCTTTAATACATTCTTGTAATTTTTTGTAGAATGAATATAAGCGGGGAATTAGTGGTTGGAATTTCAATCTTGAAGATGTGAAGGCCCAGGCTTCCCTGGTACTGCTGTCTATCTTTTTTTTTTTTGGTGATGTAATCATATGATATCTGAGGGCTCCTTGAAATTTCATGATTATATGAATATGTTTCTCATTCTGTCAGATCCAGGATGTTGATGACCCTCTAACTGATTCCAACCAAGGGAGCGCAAATTCTTTGTCTGCGCTTGATGTACCTGAAAAGCAATTGCAGTTTCAAGACTCTTTTCAAGTTGCAGAACTGGTATATGCTGAGAATCATTTACTTTAGTTGGATATAATATTTCAGGAGGTTATATGTGTCTTAATACACTCGCCCTTAAAACTTAACCAGTTTTTTTTTTTTGGTTGGTAAATTCTTGTAAGAGTTTCTGTGTGTTCCTAATCTAATATTTCACAGGAAGATAATGATGTGATCCAGAACCAACCAATGCTTTCTCCATTAGTTGACTCAACTATAAATGAAGTCAAGTATGTTATCTGAAATGGTGTTTGCAGCTTTTCTACCGTAATATGTTACTTGCTTAGTTTCTTAATATTCAATTGTAAGAAGTGTTCTAGAAATACAATGGCATTGCTTTTAACTGGGAAGCTTTGTTACTGTTATAAAATTTAAATGCCATTTCCACACCTTTTGGTTATGATAATGCTTAAATTAATGTTAATTACAGTCATGTTTTTCACTTTCCAGAGTCAAATGTGAAAAATCTGATGACGACTCCAGCATTGCCAGTTCATGCCATGAACAGCACATTTCACAGAATTCTTCACCCCGTCATGATGATCTTGCTGAAAGTAAAGGAGAGAGGTTTGACTCTGAATCTACATAATAATTGGGAGTTTTGGCATGTCTGAAACGGTTGGATTCTTGTAGTTACTGATTACCATCTTATCTGTGATTTTACTAGGGAAAAGTGTAATATTGCACCTTCTCACTGTTTCTGACTACCTAACCAATATGAACCTACGTGTTTTTTAATTACCTTATCATAAATTCTAGTTCACACACACAAGTCACCATATGCATATTGTCTTATCTTGTTCTGTGCTATTCTACTTTCTGAGTGCTGGATCATGCTGAAATTTTGATCTTTCCTCTATATTTCTTTGTACTTTTTTTTTCTTTGGATGGAAAAACAAGTGATACATCCATTTAACCTCCTAGCTATGGAGGAATCAACTACTAAAAGTGGAAGTCTTAACTTGACATACAATGGTAAGGAATAAAATATTTTCTTTCATAAAATCTTATACATAACTTGGTATTTTTTCAATGAATTGCTAAAAGTAAGAATTGGTCTAACTTCAAAATCTATAAATCTCAAATATCCAAATCTTGTTTGGTCTGAAGTTTCAAGATTAAAATGAGTTTGGTATTCAACATTGAATCCTATATATAAAAATAGCACATCTGCATATTACTCTTCATATGGTGCTTTCTCTTGGCAATTTCACTACTCAAAGTGTTCATAGAAGGAGAATACAAGTTAACGACATGACCATGGGATTTTTATATCAACGTTCATATAGATGTTGAGATCCAGACTCAGTTATTCTGAAGGCTATGAGAGAAAATTTAATAATTCTAGACTTTGTACATTTATGTTTGTAACAACTAGAAGTCAATAATTTCAGAAGTTAGTATTAGAAATGAAGTGAAACTGCGTAGTCCTCTTGATTACTTGAAATTTCCAGTCACCTGTGGCCTTTGTAGCCAACTGGTACCTTTCTACCTCGGAGAGAGGCAGGTCTGACGCTCAACCTATTCATTTAATAGAAACTGACTCCCATAAATTCTGTGTTTCTTATTAATGATACAAAGTGTCTGCTCCTTCTTCTTCTTCTTCTTTTTTTTTTTTTTTTTAAATTTTATTTTATATTTATATTTATTTTTCTTTTCTACCCAGCGGTCGAACAAAATATATGAATTTGTGCACTATATACCTGTATTTACATATATTGTTCAACTAGCGGTTATGATACTTGTTAGGATATTGGTTACTTATAAAAAAAAGATACTTGTTAGGATATTGGTTAAGAAATTAAATTCACTCTTTCCTATTAGCTTAAGCTTTTGGGACTAGTGTTAGTTTATCATAGTATTTTTTCCTAAACTTTTGGGACATGTGGTAATTTATCAATACTTTTCTCTATTTGAGTCCGTTGACAGCTTTACTAAACAATTCCCTTGTGATGATAACATTGACTTAACTCTTTTTGTTTTCTTTTTAAGGAAAAATAAAATGATTACAGAATTGAATTATCCAAACATAATATGTGATATTTATTACGCTCTTCTTCTGAAAGTTCTCATTTCAATTTTAATGAATTTTCAGTGATAAATTGCAAAATCTATCCCAGAACACTACAAATTGCTCTGCAGCGACAGTTATGCAGGCAGCAGATGATGTGCTATCTGAAGTTCCTTCTAAATCATCAAAATCATCAGGCATCTGCTAATTTTTTTTTCTTGATTTATATTTCATGCGGAAACAATTTTTTTTGGTTTTGGTTTTGATGTGATTGATTTTTGATTTCTCTAATTTTCTTGGACGGTAATTTCTGCCCTTTTTTCAATTAGCCAAATTATTGTTGCAGCAAACAGTGATGAGTTTGATGAGAAAGCAAAGGCACCTGTTGTTCAGCAGAGAGGACGTTTCAAAGTTACCTCTGAAAATGTTGACTTAGAAAAGGTGATTTTGTTAATTGTAGTTTCGATTTACCTTTCTTGTGAAGGCTAATTTTTTCCCCTTTCTTTCAGGTGGCCCCGAGTCCCATACTGCAAAAGAGTCACAGTATGCAGGTGAGGTTGGGTTAATTTTGCCAAAGTACATTTAGGTTTCTCCTCTCTCTCTCTCTCTCCCCACAAGACCAAAGCCTATGACCTACTCTTACACCATCCCACACTTTTACCACTTGAGCTAAAACCCTGGGGCTTTATTTGCTTGTCTATATTATGGTTCTGGTGTGTCGCTTGAATAGCTATTTATCTGAACATTAAAATAGATTTGTTTAAAGTTAATTTCTATTCATAAAGAGGACGAACAACTCTCTCTCTCTCTCTCTCTCTCTCTCTCTCTCTCTTATGAATTTATATTAATTAATGAGATTGCGTGACTTTTAATTTCTAAAAAAGTTATTGTTTTATATATATCTATTGATAACTAAGAGAATAATTTATTAGGTAGAAGGTACGCTCAAATGTGAGCGCCCTTAAAGAATTTCAAATGGACACTCATAAGGTCCAAAAATCAATGAGGGAACTACATGACCCCCAACCCCCCCCCCCCCCCCCTTCCCCTCCCAATTGAAGTGCAATTATTCAAACTGATATCTCCAAAAACTATTCTTAATATCTTGCATTGAATGCTCCTTGTTCTCAAAAGCTCAACAATTTCTCTCTCTCCATATGGGTTCACATAATGCAATGCAGAGTAGCTTGCCACACAATGGCACTGAAATATTCTGTTCTAATAGCTAAGTCAAAACTGTCCCCAAAGTGTAATTCAAAATATTGGTGCATAGGGTGTGGATGCAAAAACTTCGTAAAGAAATATAAGATAAATGATCCTGTCTCTTGCAAGATGCTTGTTCTGGCCATACTTATCTGTATTCTTCTGCTATTTCTAGACACACAACTTTGCTATTGCATCTACAATTTTTTTTTTCCAGTTCAAGATACCTACTTTGCTTACCCTGCGTTGTCTTATTTTTAGTTTGAAATTCATCACTTGTTTTGGAAGGAGATCCTTCTAATTTACTTGCAGGCTTGTAGCTTTAAGAACAAGCAGTGGCTCCTCTTATCTGAAATTAGTTAGAGCACTTTACATTGATATCCTGTGAGATCTTTCCCCTTCCTCTGTTCTGCAATCACTATAGCTTCATCTTACTTCTCTAACACTTAAGTTCCGGCTACCAAGTGAGTGAATAAATTTCATATATATTTTTATTTTTGGGGGATAAAATAACATTCTTTATTGAATTAAAAGAGTGTGTGGCCCAAGTACTCAGAATGTATCCTATGGGTACCTCAACGTCAATCACTAAATGTACAATGATCAATCATACCTAACATGGCTAATAATGCCAACATACAGTAAAAAAAAAAAAAAAAAACTGAAGAACAACATTTTCAGGTCTAAAAAAGTCTGCTTGCATCCCTTAAAAATTCTACCATTCCTTTCCTGCCAAAGGCACCACATTATACAATAGGAATCGCCTCCCAAATTTCTATACTCCCCTGTAAACCAAAACACCCTTGCCAACAGGTTTTTGAGTTTCTTCTCTTAGTCACTTGCATCAATTGTGATCTCTTTTTTCGGGATTTATTGGAACGTTGGTGGTGATTAATCAATATTTTTGTCTTGAAATGTGACCCAGAACAGCATTTTCCCATATCTTCTGTATCATCTTTATACATCCTGTTTTTAAATTCAACTATCCAGGAAGTTTTGATGGTTACCTTGTTTGAAAGGGCATAGATGTTAAGTTGGAGGCTCAACATTAGAAAATCAGGTCTTGAAGTATGGCATACATAATTTTCATGCCAATTCTGGACTTGCACTGTTATGTCTTTGGTAAATTTTAAGGTTTGTGGCTGTTGCAAAGCATGTCGTAACTGTTGCTATGGGCATTAGAGGATTATTATTTTTATTTCAGACCGGATAAGAAATTCATTGGATGTGAAAGAAGAGAGTTAAGCATGGGAAATTGACCATGGAGTCTATATTTCTTTTAAACGGTTAAACTACTAGTTTGCACATTATATGCCCTGAAGATATGTTTCTATCATATTTTACTAAATCTTTTGTTGCATTGGGCTATGTAGGTGATTACCCCACATCCTGCAATTCCTCTACCATCAACTTTACCGTCACCTCTACCATCACCTCTACCATCTCCTTGTGATGCTTCATCATTAAATCTTTCTGGCTATTACCTTTTTCCAGCGTTGAATACTGTTTTGCAGACAAATATTGTTCAAAGGGTATGATTAGCAATATAGTTTTACTTTATATTCTAATTAGGATTGAAGTTTATTTATTTGTCATATTATTTTCTACAGGAAAGTATTTTAAGTTTAATGAAGCAAGTTGCAGCAGGTGACACTACAGGTTTTGGCAATAAATGACCCTTCCATTTTAGCATTTGAAAGTTCATTCAAATTGGTTGATTCTAATGTCATTCCTTCCTACACTGCAGCCAACCGTGCAGTTGATAGAGGAGGCATGCCTGCACAAATTGCTGCATTGGAGAAATCTCTGGTATGTAATATAGGGTTCATGTGTGCTTTGTGTTCCAAACAAATCATCATGAAACTCCCAAAATTTGCATGCATTCTGTACCAAATCTTCTAACATATTAAAACTTGTGAGTATGGTGCTAAGAGTACTTCAGTTTAAAAAATACTGGTGTACATAAACTGCAATCACCTTAGTTAAGAGTGAAGATAGATAGGCTTAAGTGCTACATAATCAGAGTTTTAATTTTTTAATTATTAAAATAATTTTATTAAATGGAGGAAATAGATCAAGTACATAATATGTGTAATAATCTACTGCTAAAGAATTACAAACTCAGATCAGAAGATCTATAAACTCTAGAAAGAAGTCAAAGGGATGCTGCCTCAGACAGTCATCCACTCGTTTAGAGACCTCAGCATCAATTGATCGATTATTTAATTACGCTGTTCAACAATGTAACAAATTCTTGTATTCCTCTCCTTCCAAGTTCAACACCATAAAAAATTCTTCTATTTCTCTCCTCCCAAATGGTCCACGACACACACATAATGAGTTAGCCTTCATATCTTTGAATTCCTATGACCATTGCACTTTCCTTGCCAACATTCCAGCAACCAAATTATTGTCCTTAGCATGACCCAAGAAATCCGAAAGAGAGTAAATACAAAATGCCAAGTCTGATGCAAAGGAGAAATGCAAAATAAAGTGATCAAAAAACTCTTTGTTGCTCTTCCACATGCAACACCAGTCAATAATCATTAGAGATCCTTTCTAAAGATTATCCAAAATTTTATTAAATGCTGCTGTCCAAACGAAGAAAGCGATCTTATGAGATACCTTTACGCTTCAAATTCTCTTCCATGGATTTTGAGCTCTTCTGGATCCTTTGAGACCCCATAGAAAGAATGAAACTCAAGCGTTCCAATTTTAGTTAATCTTCATGAAAGCTGGTCTTCAGGTTGCCGTTGATGTATATGAGAGTACAAGTCAAAGAAACTATCCGCAGCTTCCAACTCCCAATCATGGAGAGAGCAGCAAAATTGAGGATTCCATGTACGTCTTCCAACTGAGTACAAAGCAGCCGAAGCATAGTGTCCTTATTTACTGCCAATGTAAACCACTCAGAACATGTCCTAATACAAGAGTCACCGTGCCAAAGGTCATGCTAATACGTGACCCTAGAGCTAACCCCAATAGTAAATTTAAGAAAACTGCGAAAGACATCCCACCCTTCTCTAATGTTGTTCCTTAAGCTTACCCCATGCGATCTCCTAGATATCTTCGTTGTCCTGCACCTCATGTTTCTCCATATTTCATACAAATAAAAATTTCTCTGTAAATGTTCCCTTTCATTTGCAAACATCCATAGCCACTTGCCTAGAAAGCCTAGTTCAAAAACCATTTTCTACCAAAACAAATGGAGTGTAAATCAATAAATGCCTGGTTCTTGTTACATGTGGTTATGCTCTTGAGTTGATATCTGTAGTGTTTAATGGTGAGGAAAAATTTTCCATGCTTGTGTTAAAGTTGCCATTATTTAATGACAGCCAAAGTTTAATCTGGTGGCAAAATTTCTTTCCAGATTCCTGAGTTGCAACTTACAGACTTGCAAACAAAAAAAAGTTCAAACTAGTGTGTAGGAGCATCACATAGGAACATGCTTCAAGTAAAAAAATATTGAAATTAGATTAGCCAAAGTATAAAATAGAAGGTGCAATTTAGTTTTCTTTTTTTGGGCAGGCTGGCTAGTATTTAGTCAAATATATTATATTCATGTGATCTTTCAAAAGTTTGATAAAAAGGAAGCAACTGAATATGATGACAAAGAAATGAATAAATTACAAATATCTCTACTTTTATGGCATATAAACATTCCTATCCAACATCAAAAAACTTAAAAAACCTTCCCCAACCATAATCCAATGAACTCCAAAACAACTAAAAATGATATCCACCACAACTGTTTTGCAGTTGTGCAATGTAGCAACAAGTGATCCTCTATTTTTCCACATGATTTACACATAACACCAATTCACTAGAGTGATCCCTCTTTTGGCGAGACCCTATGCACCTGTCCAAATGGAAAAAACAACTTTCCCAGGAGCTTTAGTACTTGAAATACTCTTCCAAAGAGAATGGAGACCAATAAACCTGAGCAAAGTATGAAGAGACATCCTTAGCATCCAACCTGTTATATCTTCTCAGCATTGTATAAAGAGACCCTTTCCAAACGATTAATAGTTTAATACCCTCTTTGCATTCCATACATGAAACTTCCTTGATACTTAGAATTAGAACTTTGGACTATAATTTGTAGCGCCCCTAAAACCCCTCAATTGGTTTCAGCCTGTAAACCCCTTCATAAACATAATAATATCTAACCCTTATGTTCAATATAAACTAACCATCCTTGTCATAAAGCCTCAATTAAAAAAAATTTCCCACCTATATTGATTCTTATCTTCTAATTTAAGCGCCATCTTAAATCAGGGGCACTGCTGCCCTTACGTAAACCTGAATCATTTTATTCCCAGCCAGATGCTGTGTGTTTAAGATGTGTTTGGTTTAACCACCCTGGTCATGCCTGTGTCTAATATTCAGCCCTTGGTATACTATACATGACCAACCTCTATATACTCGTAATAATCTTATGCAAATGCAATCAGTTTGCTTCCAGAATCTATTTGTATAATTAGATTGTGTTTTGATTTTGGTGATACAGCTGTTTAATTTGTAATTTGGAGCCTAGCACTGATGCTTTACATGAATGGCTCGACCTAGTTTAGCTATGTTACTTCAGCTGAAGAGTGTTCATGTCTGATTGCAGCTTGAAGCATCCCATGATAGGGAAAAAGAGTTACTTCATGAAATAACTGAGTTGCAGTGGAGGTAATTAGATTGATATACCACATGAAAAATTGGTAAATTAATTATCCTCAAATGCTAACATTATTTGAATTGTCGCTTGTTATATGTAGGCTCATATGTGCCCAAGATGAGCTTCAAAAAATAAAAACAGAAAATGCTCAGGTTAAAATGCGATATACTTTTATCACATGCCTTATTTGGGTTGTAAAGCTAGAATTCTAACATATCAGTTTCAGGTATGATTCCACTAACCAACCTGTGCTCGGGTGGATCTTGAACAAATTCTTCAAACTCCAGAATAAAAACTTAGTCTTAAAAGAAAGGGAAAAAAAAGAAGATACATTTACCAGGAGTTATATCATTTACTACTACAGGTTTATATTATATGTATTATAGGTCTGTTTTCTTGTAGTCGGTGATGAGAAACAAATTGTTATGAGTTTTCCAACTAGTGCAGATTCATTATTGATATAATCTTTGTACATGGTTTTAGTATGTATATTTTTAATTTTCTGCTTTTAAGTTGTAAATATGAAGGACCTTTAAGTGAGTCACATTCTTAACTCTCTAGAATTGGGTTTTCTTGCTCATTTATTAAATTTTGTTTAGCTTTATCTTTCCTAAACCCCCGTATTCTTGGCAGCTTCGTTTTTTTCATGTAAAGATCAAGAAAATAGTGTTGACAAATTTCGAAATAGATCATTTCTATCATTCTCCACGCGTAAGTGATAAATTCCACAAACTAAAACTTCCAAGCGCATACTGTTCTCGCTATGTGACATATCATATCATAGTAAAAAAGGCAGGATTTTATTTTTACTGTTCAAGATTGTTGGAAAAAAAAATCATTTGATTAGAGTGTCTGGGGTATTACGTGTCCTAAATTATTGGAGACATCTTGAAGTTGTGTTAGTTGTGGGGCAACTTATCCACATTCTTAAGGTCACTGTGCACTCTAATGATGTAGTTTGCCACATTAGGAAAAAGGTGCTCGAGACTTGCAATATAAATAGAGTGACATCCATTAAGGTCATCACACTTAATAATAAATAGTAGAAGTATCATCTCCATAACAATGTCTACAAACGATGTTAGTAGTGAAACAGGTTCAGGCTATGGGCTTGGGTCTGGTAGTGGTTCAGGCTATGGGGTACAATCAGTGGTTAGTTCTGCTGTGACCAATGTTTGAATCTTTTGTTGAAATGGTTGTAGATACAGTTACTGGGGCAGAATCAGGTGTCAGCACAACTGGCTCAGTGTCTGATTCTGGTTATGGACAAGGTTCTGGTTATGGATCTACTCCAGTGTCAAGTGCTGATGCTAGTACCAACTCAAAGACCAATTAATCAGTTAATTGTACTTTGTTGTCTTCTAAAAAAAGGTGTACTTTGGTGCTAGCATACTTGTTAATAGCTTTAAGTCAAGAGAATGCTGGCTAAATTGTGGTTTGGGGCTTGAGTGTTGTATGAAACGTGTTCTAGATAAGCAGTTCCTCTGTTATGAGTCTTATGGCATAAAAATCTATTAACAAAAAAGGAAGATATCAGAGAACCAGTACCCTGACCAGACTGGATTTTCTTTGTGCATAAAAGGACCTTTGAGTCACCAACATTGGCAATTAAAAAAGGTATAGAAGATACTGTTAACAATATAAACATGTTTTGATATATGCAGGACACAAATAGCACAGGATGCCTATAATCTTATCCTATTATGGCCATGCCAAAGCAATAGAGTATATGTATATATTCAGTCAAAGTAAATTGCTTAATCAAGGCAACAAGCAACATACCTTCTGCACATAGGCATTAATCAAGGCATTGTACATTGTGGAAGGCAGCTTCAACCCCGCAGACTTTATAACATCCAAGCACTCAATCGTGTCATCAAACCTCCTCGACTTTCCATAAATATCAACCAATGTCGTGTATGTAACTCAAATTTCAGCACAAGTTAACGGTTAGGGATTCGAGCTAGAAAATTTACTAATTGAAAACACCAACAATAAAATTATAAAAATAAATAAAAATAAAAACTAAAAATTTTCAACAAAAAAAAATCTCAACAAAACCGATACAATACAAACTCATTTATTTTCCTACGATTTCTCAACAACCAAACAGATTCTAAACGAGTCCAAAGAAATTTAATCGAGCTCAAATTCCACCACAAAGCTAACGAATTGAGCTAGAATTTCAAAGCAATTGAAACAAGTATAACTGTTAAAATAAATAAAAACTCAAACAAAGCCTATTCATTTCAAACAATTTCTCCAAATACAGAATCTAGTAAATCTATAGAAATGCAATGAAATGAGAAGCCGTAGAAGATCGTACCTAGTAGAATCGGATATAAGTGTAATTTCAATAATTTTTCAGGAAACAAACAGAGAGAGACAGACCTATAATCGGAAAATGCGGTGGCGAAGATGAGATAGCTAACCACCGCAACGGCTCGCTTGTCCTCTGTTTCAGTCTCAGCATTAAATTCTTCATTGGTGTGCTTTTTGAGTAATGGTCATTTGTTAGATGGAAGCAAAGTGACTAGCCCGGTCTTGTATAGATTTTAATTTTGAATGTTCAGCTGCTAAATGTATCAAACTTGCATACAACCACTGTTTTGAAACCCGGACCGGACCGGGCGGTCCGACCGGGAAAACCGGGAACCGGAGCATATTCCGGTTTTTTAAGCCTCAAGAACCGGGCAAAGGAAGGAATTCCGTGAACCGCATGAACCGGGGTTGGACCGCCCGGTTCATGCAGAACCGGTGGCATGAACCGTGCGGTCCAACCCCGGTTCAAGCAACCCTGTTAAACCCGAAAAATTCAGAAATTGCAGCTGGAAGGACTTGAACCCTGGCCGGTCAAAAATTTGACTAAAATCTAACCACTCAGCCAAGCTAGTAGATGGTGCTCAATAATAACAAAAAAAATACTTGAAGTAAACTTAATGCAATTTTTTTTTTTTTTTTTTATAAAAACAACTTAACACAATTCTATTCTATTTAATTAAATTATCCATCTCTTATAAGGAATATCAAAAAATTATAATTAAAATCCTTCAAAAATATTCAACTTTACTTCAAAAATTAATCATAAATTTTAATGTTTTCATGGTTATTATTTTATTTTATTAACTTTCTTATTTAATTATTAAATACATGCTTGAAAATCATTAAATTTCCCTCACATAATAGATATGTTAGTCAATTTTGCTAGTTTTATAAATTTAATATTTATATTTAGGCTTTAATTAATTATTAAATTAATTATGACATCATCACGGTTCGACCCCGGTTCGACCTCGGTTGAACCTCAAAAACCTTGAACCTCTCCTTTTTACGGTTCAATAAACGGTCCGGGTTTGAAAACCTTGCATACAACAAAGCATTGGTTGCTTTATCTTGTACATCAGAATGTGTTTGGATGGAAGAAACTTCTCCACCCTTAATCAGCTAGTGGCTGAGGATATGATCAATGTGTAATGTCAATAATTTAAATAACTTTCTATCTTTGAATAAAATAAATAAAAATAAAAAATTTCAATTTTATATATGACTAGTTTAAGGTTAGTGTGTTGTAAGGTTTTAGGAGAAAACTTATAGAATATATAATTTTATTGAGAAATAATAACTGAATGAATGATTATTACATAATTTATACACCGAATATCTCATAATTAAGACTTCCATTACTGAATGTATGAAGAAGCCCTAAATTTAAATATTTACATTATTATAAACAATTATTTTTATTTTTATTTTTAAAATGGAGCCAGAGTTAAGCAGATTGAGACTCACATGTCAATTAGAATGGTATTGGAAGAGGTAGAGGAACTCAGGTAGATTTCACCCCATGAAGAAAAATGAAGTACAAATAAACTTGGAGGAATTCCATTAAATGCAGAATTTCAAATTGTGATTAAGTTAATATTTTTGATTAATTGAGGAACCACCGCGCACCCTTGGTGCGGTGGTCACTTTACAAAAATAAATGTTTGTGGGATATTGGGGACAAAGGTTAGAGTTCAAGTCTCTAGGAGGGAACTTTACATACATATAAACTTAGATTAGGCTAAAGTAGAAAATTTATCTTATATAAAAAAAAAATTAATTGAGAAATTATAGAAGAAACGAGAAGGTGGGTATTGAATATTGATAGACAGCGTAAAAAAAAACCTAGTAAATATAGTTATCATGAATCTAAAATTGCATTAAACACCTTAAAGTTAATTCATCTGTTAAGTTAATTAATGACTAAGTGACTTGTATCATATCACAAACCCTTTGTCCATGTAATTGAGTTAGATAATTAAGTGTGATTTGAGGCTGATAAACGTTAAATGTTAAACTCCTTATCAAATTTTGTCAAAGTTTGTTATGTAAGAAAAAAATAATTTAAGTGTATTAAAAATTTTTTTAAATAGAGAAACTGTTATTAGAAAGTCGATAAAAACAAAAGAAAGTATACATAATCGTGTATTAATAAACTGTTAACATAAAGTTAATAGTAAATAGAATTTTTTTTTTTTTTGGGGATAGGTAGTGAATAGAATTCTATTAATTGAAGAATTTGGAGTTGTAATAAGTTAGATTTTCGAATCAACCTTAGGATATTATAGGAAAAGGAGATAAGAACAAATAAGATTTTTGGGCAATGCAAACACCACCTGCAGAGCAAACACTACCTGCAGATGCTACAATCAGTTTTTAAGGAATTAATAAATTTTTTCCTGCTTGGTCCAATAGTATTCTTCTAGATTGTAAAAGTGAATACTACACAAGGGAAATTATTCTTACACACAAAAACGTACACGCACGAGATTCAAACTAAATTCTGACTTCAAGTCAAAATTTCCGACTCCTAATTACAAAGGCAATATATGTACGATATTATACTTTTCATTTTTAATAAATTATTTATAAAATAGTAAAAGAATTTGTGTGATTAACTAACGTATTTGTCAATAATTATATTAGTTAAACACTCATAAACTTCTAGCTATGATGGTAAAGAAATCAAACAAAGTTGAGAACGAACCTATATCTCTTAGTTGGACATGGAGGCTTGAGATTCTTGACGATACTCATCTTCATGGAAACATGTTATTGCACATCAACTCATCGATCAAAAAGCTGCTGCTAATGATAACAACAAAAGATATTATGGTTACGATAGGAATTTGAAAAAAAGTTAACTTATTTTATTTTTTTGCTTATTTTTCTTTTAAAGTGGGTTTCATTGCTCCAAAAGTTAGCTTTTAGTTTTTTTTTTTTTATAATTTTTTTTATACATACTTTCAACAAAAAGTTTTCAATTTTAACAAAATAAGCAATTCTCAAATGGACCCTATATTTAGCTATGTCTATATTAATAAACTGTTAATAAAAAGATGTAAGGACACAAGTTGGCGGGCCAGCTCAAACTGGATGAGACGGCCCAAATGGTCCCTAAACAATGAATTTGTAGAGGATGAGATGCGAAAGCTAGGCTAGAATGATTTAAACAGCCAATACAATAAGTTAGGATTTCCAGAAAGAAAAGATAAAAAGCCCAAGTTTGAAGAACTCCTTCAACGAGGGTCCGAGAAGGTCAATTCTTATATTTCAACTCTTTCTTTTCTTTTACAAAAATACACTCCGCCTCCTTTCTAGAGGAGGATTCCTTCACATTATATAGTTCTCTCAAGACCATCTCTATCTTACACTTGTCAACCATCTGATTCTTCACCTGAGTGCATGTTCTATCATGCATCTTTTTTGGCCTTCTGTGAGTCGCGGTGGCGGAAGTTGCACTGTTCAGGAGTCTTCTCCACATAAATGCGGTCAGAAGAGTAGGTGCAGCACAATTAATGCGGTGGTGATGGCCTTTCCTGAGGTATTTTTGGGGATTCCCATTTCCCTAAAGCTGGGGTCATTCCTTGGATTGCTTCTCTTACCCCAAACGTAATAAATCACAATCTGGGATTCTGCATGTCCATTTCCCTCTCCTCGGACTCTATCACGTCCTCGGATATAGCTAGAGGCTCAGTGCGCGGTTATGGGCCTTTAACCCTGCAAGGCTCACTACATGATCTTAGGGTTTTTAGCCTCTTCACGGCTTGATATGTAGTCTTGGGCCCCTGTCCCCACAAAAGATAATAGTAAAAGGATTACCATTAGATGTTTCTTTTTTAATTGTAATAAAATTACAATTTCTAATATATCAACTTAAAAATTATAATAGAAGGAAATTATTACAAAGAAATTATATCTAATCGTGTATTAATAAATTGCTAATAAAGTTAATAACAAAACTATTATTACAAGCAGTATACATGTTATATGTTGATTAGATAGGGTATCCATTTACAATAATCACAATTTTTAAGATTTAGCTTTTAATATTGTTAGAAATACTGAATAATTGTATTGTATTTCTCAGTGAAAAAATATACATGAGTGTGCCTTTATATAGGAGGCATATGAGTGCAGTACAAGTAGGAGTGTAGTACAAGATGTGTGCTGTACAAGTAAACTAGTTGGGCCTAAAACCCATAACACTATACACGTTAACAACCCCCCTCAAACTCAAGGTGGATGTGAGACCAACTTGAGGCTGTCAACTAAATTACGAAGGCGTCCTTTAGGATGTGACTTGGTGAAGATATCTGCAAGTTGATCTTTGGAAGAGACGGAGAAGAGCTGGAGAGCACCATGGACAAGATGAAAACGGATAAAATGACAATCAATCTCAATGTGTTTAGTCCGCTCATGGAAGAAATCATTGTGAGCAATATGAATGACACTCTAGTTGTCATAATAAAGAGGAGTAGCAGAGGATGTAGACACACCTAAGTCCTTAAGAAGCCATCGTAGCCAAAGGAGCTCAGATGTGGTATCAGCAAGGGCACGATATTCTGCTTCAGTACTGGAGCGGGCCACATGAGTTTGTTTCTTACTTCGCCAAGAAATCAGAGAAGAACTAAGAAGAAAGCAATAACCAGTGGTGGACTTGCGATCAGTGGGATCTCCTACCCAATCAGCATTAGAAAATGCACGAAGAATAAGAAGAGACTGAGTAGAGTAGAAAAGACCATGGAAGAGAGTGCCCTTTAGGTATCGAAGAATGCGCAGAACAGCAGCATAGTGAGTCGATCGTGGAGCAGACAGATACTGGCTCACCTGGTGAACAGCATAGGAAATGTCTGGACGAGTGACAGTGAGATAAACTAGGCTGCCAACCAAGCGTCTGTAAAGAGAGGGATTAAGCAATGGTTTCCTTCCTGAGGGAGTTAAATGTGCATTAAGCTCAACTGGAGTGTCAACAGTCTTGCTATCAGTGAGTCCAGCTCGAGACAAGAGTTCAGATGCATACTTGGCTTGAGTAATATAAAGTCCATCTGTAGAATGAGTGATTTCAAGACCCAAGAAGTAGCTGAGATGTCCAAGATCTTTCATCTCAAATTGCTGACTAAGAAAATCTTTGAGTTCTTGAATGCCACTGAGGTCATCACCAGTTATGATCATATCATCTATATACAGGAGAAGTAGAATAGTGCCTTTGTCAGTGCGACGAAGGAATAAGGCAGAATCATAATGACTGGCCATGTAACCCAAGCGAGAGATGGTAGAGCTGAATTTGGCAAACCAAGCTCGTGGAGCTTGTTTAAGGCCATAAAGTGCACGTCGAAGGTGACAAACCTTGTTTGGTTCAACAGAGAGACCAGGAGGAGGTTGCATATAAACTTCTTCACTTAAATCCCCATTAAGGAATGCATTTTTAACATCCATCTGGAAAAGGTCCCATTTACTGGCAGTAGCAACAGCTAAGAGGGCACGAACAGATGAGATACGTGCAACCGGAGCAAAGGTCTCTTCATAATCAATCCCATACTTCTGTGTAAAGCCTTTTGCAACAAGACGAGCCTTGTAGCGCTCAATGGACCCATCAGAGCGAGTCTTAATCTTGTAGATCCACTTATAACCAACCACAGATTTCCCAGGGGAGAGAGTCATCAAATCCCAAGTATAGTTTTTAGATAATGCATCAAGTTCCTCTTTCATTGCAATCTGCCATAAAGGGTCAGTGGAAGCCTCACGATAGGTGTGAGGCTCGTGCAGTGTAGCAAGGGCAGTGTAACAATGATAGTCAAGTAAATGTGCAGGAATGGATCTTACCCGAGTTGAGTGACGAGGTGGAATGTCTTGTGCAAGATCTTCAGGCGGAGCAGGAGCAGGAGCAGGGGACCCAAGCTCAAGGTTGGGGTTGGGTTGCTCGTCTTCAACCTGTTCATCTTCCACCTGTTCATTAAAGGGTGAACTAGGAAAGGGATCAATGATATCTGGTGGTTGGACAGAGAAGTCTACATGAGAATCAGGAGCAGCTGAAGGAGGATCAGGAGCAGCGACAGAAGGAATATGAGCCTCATCTGGAAAAAGATCTAAGACAGAGGAGGAAGATAGGGAGGCACGGAAGTGAGAGAGCTCAACAAAGAGGCGATGTTCCCAAAAGACAACATTGCGGGAGACACGAAGACGATGAGAAACAGGGTCATAACACCGATACCCCTTTTGAGTTTCGCCATAGCCAAGAAAACAACAAAGCCTTGACTGAGGTTCAAGTTTGTTATGCTCATGTGGCTGAAGAAGAACGAAACAGGTAGAACCAAAGGAGCGAAGGTGATGATAATCTGGAGATGACCCAAAAAGGCGTTCATATGGAGTTTGATTTTGGATGACAGGATTGGGAATACGATTAATAGTATAAACAGCATGAAGTGCAGCTTCGCCCCAAAAAGGAGCAGGAACTTTGGCAGAGAGAAGGAGAGCACGAACAGTGTCAAGAATATGACGAAGTTTTCGTTCGGCTCTAGCATTTTGCTGAGAGGTACCTGGACAAGTTAGTTGATGAACAGTGCCATAGGAATGCAAAACAGCTTGAAAAGCATATTGAGTGTATTCAAGAGCATTATCAGATCGAAAAATTTTGATACGTTTGGAAAATTGAGTTTCAACCATTTTTGCAAAATTAGAATATACTTGCAATATTTCAGAATGATGTTTCATATGAAAAATCCAGCTATAACGGGAATAATCATCAACAAAGACAACAAAATATCGAGACCCACCAATACTAGAAACAGAGGAAGGTCCCCAAACATCAGAATGAATTAGGTCAAAGACATCAGTAGACACTGATTCACTAGTATTGAAAGGCAAAGCTGATTGTTTTCCTAATTGACACGAAACACAATCAAAATTTTCTGTGGACACTGAGCCTAACAAACCTCTAGAAGCCAAGTATTGTACCCGAGAGGAAGATGCGTGACCAAGTCGGGCGTGCCAAAGTGCAAGGGAAGTAGTAGAAGAAACTGCAGCAGCTGCAGCAACAGAAATAGGAGCAACAAGTGGAAGATGAAGGTTGTCCACGGCAAACATACGTCCAACTTTGGGACCGGTTCCAAGCTCCTGTCCCGTCCTCGGATCCTGCACAATACACCCAGAATAATAAAAAATAATGCGATAACCCAACTCAGCTAATTGTCCCACAGAAAATAAATTGTAAGAAAGGTCGGGAACATTAAAGACCCCAGGAACTGAGAGGTTGGAGGTCGAAAAAGAACCTATATTATGACCAGACATTATGGAACCATTGGCTGTGCGAATATTAAGAGGGTGTGGTGCAGGTTCAAGTTCAGAAAATAAGGATGAGTGAGGTGTCATGTGATTGCAACAAGCAGAATCCATAAGCCAAGAGGAATGAGACATACCAGATAAAGCTGAGAGAGAAGAGGAATAAGATGCATTACCAACCATACGAATGACATTGGCGATGATGTTTATAAAGTCATTTCTGGAAATGGTGAAGGTGGATCCAGAAGATTGAGACTGTGCAGTGATGGGAGCCATTGGTTGGACACTCTCAGTGGTAGCAACAGTAGCAGCAGAAAATGAAACAGCTGATTTGTTGCGTTGATAGCAAGTCTCAATATTATGGCCAAAACGTTTGCAAAAATTGCAAAAATGTTTGTTGGATTTTTGACGATGATTGTTGCAAAAGGAAGAGGACATGTCCTTATTCTTCATTTAGAAGCAAAATATGCAAAAATGGACTGCAAAAATGAAATCTACGCGAAAAACTCGGTAAGGGGCACCTGGCCTTGAAAAAGTCAACTCCTAGAAAAAGTCAACGGTCAACGATGACGTCAGCAGATGAGTGGAGGATGACGTCAGCGGATGACGTGGCGTGATGACGTCACCTAGGGCTGACATCAGCAGGTGACTTGTAGCGCGTGACGGCGCGTGAGAGCGCGTGAAGGCGCGTGGTGCTGCAGACGTGGCGCGTGGAACACCTACCGATGTGGGCAGTGGCGCGTGGCAGCGCGTGGCAGCGCGTGGGCGCATAAGTTGCAGAGCAGAACCTTTGGGTGGCGCGTGAGGGCGCGTAACGTCTCCGATGGCTTTGAGGCTTCCACGGATTTGTAGATCGGCGCAAGGCGATCTCAGTGGTACCTTCAGAAATTTAATCGGAGCAATATTGGAGGCGGTGACGCAAAGGGTAGTGGTCTTCGCAGTGTGAAACTCCTTAACGGCAGCGGCTGCAGGTCCGGAACCCAAGGACGACGGCTAGATGATGTTGGAGGTTCAACGGCGAAAGGCTGCGACAGCTACTGTGACGGTGGAAGCAATGTTAGGAATGGAGTAACACCAATAAAAACAAGACTGCTAAGAAAGGGTTAGAGCAGTTGCTCTGATACCATGTTAAAAATACTGAATAATTGTATTATATTTCTCAGTGAAGGAATATACATGAGTGTGTCTTTATATAGGAGGCATATGAGTGCTATACAAGTAGGAGTGTAGTACAAGATGTGTGCTGTACAAGTAAACTAGTTGGGCCTAAAGCCCATAACACTATACACGTTAACAAATATACAATATATGATTGTCGAATAGACCACTTACACTTAGCAAGGCAACCGATCCATACTTATATATCTTTCAACATGCAAAAGTAATACGCTATTATGTTATTTTTCTATCTCCAAATAAAAAAATCACTTTTATGTACCATTTTCGTATATACCATTGAGCATAGTAACCGATCCATAATTCTATGTCATTTTCAACATGCAAAAAAGTAATATGTTTTTATGCAATCTCTCTATACAAAAAAAAAAAAAAAAAAAAAAAAAAAAAAAACAAAATTTCACTTTTATATATGCACCATTTTCGAATCTTATATACGTCTTTCTCACATGCAAGGAAGTAATATGCTTTTATGCAATCTCTCTATTCAATTTTTATTAATTTATTCACTTTTATGTATCATTTTCGCATAGACCATGGAGCAAGGTAAGTGATCCATACCTTTATGTCTTTTTCAACATGCAAGGAAGTAATATGCTCGTATGTGTGTGTGTGTGTGTTTTTTTTTTTTTTTTTTTTTTTTTTTTTTTTTTAATTTTTAAATGAGTAGTTCTTTAGAATAAATTATATATTGATGCATACTTCGCCCTCGTCCAAAATTCTCTCATCCTAGGCTTGCACCAAGAAGAATTAGAGGCCGAAGGATGCCTCAAGCGGGTATGTTAACAAAAATTAGACATTACATTGACTAATATGTTCCATACCAAATTCTGTTGTTAACAAACTTTTATAATAGAATTATTTTCAAAACTTAGGTACAATTATTTAGTTTTTTTTTTTTTTTTGAGAATGTACAATTATTTAGTTGATTACGTGTTGTGCTTTAAGTTCTCTAATTAAATTCAATATATACGGTTGTATTGACCAATAAAATAAAAATAGTATTATCTTTTTTAAAGAAAATTAAAATCAATATCTATGTGCTTAAATTTAATTCTCAAACCTAATATATTACACCTAAAAAACTATACCTAAATTTCACCATAGTGGGTAATTACACATAACTCACTTGTGGTTTTGGCGAAAATTATTGTCTACCCGCAGTTTGAAAAGTTTCACTTAACTCACCTGTATTATGTTCCGTTTGTTTTCCGTAACCCACCTCTGTTAAAATTAGGAGTAAATAGATATTTTTATTCAAATTTTATATCTCTCTACTCTCAAAACAAAAAATAGAACAAAAATGTACGAGACACAAGATGAAAAAGTGGTATTTATTTCTCTCTACATTCACACAAATTTTGATCCCGAGAAACGTTCCCAAAAAACCACAGTACATGAAGAACATGAAGAACCCACGAAAGCCATCACCACCACTACCACTGAAACACCACAGAATCATCAAAAAAAAAAAAAAAAAAAAAACCACAACACCGGCCACCACCACCAAACCACAACAACCCACAAATCACCAGCCACCACCACTACAGCATTAACACATCACAAACCCAAAAATTCCAACAAAATTTCCAACCCATAGAACCACAAAACAACCAACAAGATCCACACCCATTGCCACTGCCAAACCCATCGCTGAATCACTAGCGACCACTGCCAATCAAACACCACGACCCAAGACCAATCTTTAAAACCCAGAAACGACCAAGAAACCACGACCCAAGACCAATCTTCAAAACCCAAAAACATCGATCAAACCCAAGACCCACAACCCACACGATATAACCATCGATCAAACCAAGAAACCACGAAAACATCAATCTAAACCCAAGACCCAAGCGATATAAACCCAGAAACGACCAATCTTTACCTTTGCTGTTGCCATTGCCACTGAGATAGACTTGGCTGAGTTGGGAGAGTCGATTATGACGACGTTTGACAAAACCCAGATCCAACCCAATGTCATGCTCCTCCTCAAAACCTAGACCTAATCCAACACCGTGCTCCTCCTCAAAACCCATACCCAACCAACACAACCAATTCGTGCTCCTCCACAGTCATCACCCAAGCCACCACGACCCAAAGTTACCGACGATCTGAACTGGAGTGTGAGAGATGAGAGAGACATGGACAGAACAGAGAGAGAGGGGCAGGAATAGCGTGAGGAATAAATTAATGTATAAAGAAGAAAATAAGTTAATGGGTTAAGTAAAATTTTCCTTTTGTGTTATTTTCTGTGTGTTACAAAAATATAGTTTGTGATTTATTGGAGTTCTTGAGACAAGTTTCTAAATTCTTACAAATAGCATCTTTTGATCTTATTTTCTCTTGTTTTAGTGTCTTTTTTTTGTTTTGGGAGGAGAGAGACATAAAAGGGTGTAGAAATACATATTTACCTCAGATTTTAACAGAGGTAGGTTACAGAAAACAAACGAAACATAATTTAGGTAGGTTAAGTGACACTTTTCAAACCATGGGTTGGCAATGTGATTTTTGTTCAAACTACAGGTTGGTTATGCGTAATTACCCCTACTAATTTATTAAAGTTTATGAACATGCTTGTATAAACTCATAGATATAATATAATCTTTTTTAGTATATGTACATGTTTGTATAAAATCATATAACTATATATATATATATATATATATATATAAAGAACAAGTTTTTGGATGAACATGAGTGAAAATTTTTCCATATTAACAAAGATAATATAATAGTTAAATCAGCAAGCTCAAACAAACAAGCAGTAAATTAGACTGTAAACTAGCACTAAAAACATGACAAATTACCTAGATATAAATTACAAATTGATGGAATAAAGTGAATAAGATAGATACATATAAATACATATAGATAGATACATATAGATACATTTAAAGTGAATAAGATATGGATAACTACAGATACATTTAAAATATTTAAATATACTAAGAAAAATAATAATCTACAGAAGCAACAGAACTCTTTTATTTTTGCAGTATTTTTTTAATAATAAATTTCCCAATACCTGATCACTTTTATGTTAATAAGCATATTTTTTACTTCTTCCTTTTTGTTTTTTTAAAATGAATTTTGATGAATAGGCTTGTACCTTTGTTAACAAAGAGAAAGCAGATCGAGCCTCTCAATAGAGAGAAAGTATCTGTTGTTTCTTACTAGTGAAGAAAGAGAGACGAAACAAAGAGAAAGAAGCGAATCAACATGACTTGGAGTATCAGCAACGTGTCGACTGTAGACCTCACCAAGAAGAAGAAGGAGCTCCGTCAATAAGAGCAATGCAAATGCTTCATATTTCATACTTCACCCTCGTGCTCGTCCACAAAACTCTGATTTCCAAGAAAAAATAAAAGAAAATAGGGAAAGAGAAAGGCTTGCACCAATAAGACTTAGAAGCTGAACGAAGGATGCTGACGCTGCTAACAGGTATGCTTATTGTGTAATTCATATAACTAAATATAACAATAATACAAAGCTTTAGTCTAAATATTTTGAGATTAGTTGAAGACCCTCAACAGAGTAGTTAATATCGGTCACGTGTATTCTTTAGTTCTATTTTATTCTATCCAAAATAATGCTCTTTATTTCTTAATTGACATTTCTTTTATTTTTGGTTTGTCTCTACTTTTCTCATTCTCTTGACTTTAGATAATTATAGATAAAGAAATGAATTAATTTTTTGGGAACATGAGTCAAAATTTTATTCAGACTAACAAAAATAATACAATTAGTTCAGCAAGTACAAACAAACAAGCAATAAATTAGACCGTAAGGAAGCACTAATTGAAGAAAATGTCGTGTCTCTGTACATGATAGTTGAATAAATGTTTACGAATCTCTGTTTATTATTTATATACTTAGTACCTCTATACCTAGTGGAATTGGTTACAAATCTCTGTTTATACACCTCAAAAGGGGGATTACAGTCTCCCCCCAATTTGTTGTAGAATAGGTTACAAATCTTTGTTTATACAACTCAAAAGGGAGAAGGTATTTGATATAAAATGATATAAAATGATACCATATTAGTGGTATCAAAATCCAATAAGTACGAAACATGTTAGCAAAAAATAACTACCTTACTAACAAATGCAAGACATGCGTTAGTGGGTAATTATTTTTGTACACATGTCTCTCATTTTTTAGATTTTGATACATATGACATGGTATCATTTGATACAAAATACTTTTCCTCAAAAGGAGGATCACAATCTCCCCTCTAATTAGTGGAGTAGTGTAACGACTCAAGAAAAAGAGTAAGCTGAAGCATAGCGTTTAATGTTACTGTGCTCACGTTGAGCCACATCAACATCCATACCATTATCATTTTTCTTAATATTACTGTGCTCACGTTGAGCCATATCAACATCCACGACATTATCATTTTTCTTTTCAATTTTCCAATAATTGTTTTTTAACATTTAATTTTTCTTTAATAATTGCACTTTCTCAACTACCCTAAACCTTAATATCACTTTTACTATTGCTTTTACCTTTTCACCTCCCCACTACCCTAAACCTTAATATCACTTTTCATCTTTTTTTTTTATTTTGTCTCTTCATCTGTCCCTCCCTTACCTTTTCAACTCCCCATTACCCTCAACCTTAATATCACCATTCATCTTTCTATTCATTTTCTTTTATTTTGTCTTTTCATATTCACACCATCTTTTATAAATTTGTTATTTTCTCTTCCATTCTTTGCATAGTTTTCCATTACAAAAAAATTGTTTCTCCCTCTCCCTCCCTCTCTCTCTCTCTCACACACACACACACACACACACAATAATTTTTGGAATATTTTTTTATTTATTTTCTTGCATCTCTGCTTAAGTTGATAGATTTTTGTGTTTGTTATAACTCTACATTAAGTTGGTACGATTTACTTTTGTATTTTAAGTTTTTTTTGGTTTTCTTTGATTGTTAAATATTATACTATTGCATTATAAAAAAATTTAAAAAGATAATATATAAGAATATAATATATATTATTCTATTACATAACATGATTTGAGTAATTTGGTGTTTATTGTTATATATATATTTTACTTTTTTAATCTTTTCATTTTTTTATTCAATATTTAAACTCAGTTACATCCTCTATATAATTAAATTATTTATATATTTTTTAATTAGACATATAATATTTTATTTAAATTTAAATAAATTAAATTGTACTCACTTTTTTTAACATTTACACTTTCTCCAACCTTAAGCGTAGCGTTTAATGTTACTGTGCTCACGTTGAGCCACATCAGTATCCACATCATTATTCTTTTTCTTTTCAATTTTCTTATAATTGTTTTTTAATATTTACTTTTTTTTTAATAATTGCACTTTCTCCAACCCTCAACCTTAATATCACTTTTCATCTTTCTTTATTTTGTTTCTTTATTTTTTTCTTTCTTACCTTTTCATCTCCCCACTACTCTCAACCTTAATGTCACTATTCATCTTTTTATTCATTTTCCTTTATTTTGTCTCTTCATATTCACACCATCTTTTATAAATTTATTATTTTCTCTTTCATTTTTTGCATAGTTTTCCATCACAGAAAAGTTGTTTCTCCCTCCCTCTCTCTCTCTCTCTCTCACGCGCACGCGCACACACACAATAATTTTTGGAGTTTTTTTATTTATTTATATTTTCTTGAATCTCTGCTTAAGTTGATAAATTTTTGTGTTTGTTATAACTCTACATTGGGTTGGTACGATTTACTTGTGTTTTAAGTTTTTTTTTTGTTCTTTTTGGTTGTTAAATATTATACTATTGCGTTATAAAAAAATTAAAAAAGATAATATATAAGAATATAATATATATTATTCTATTACATAACATGATTTGGGTAATTTGGTGTTTATTGTTATGTATATATTATATTTTTACTTTTTTAATCTTTTCATCTTATTTGATTCAATATTTAAACTCAGTCACATCCTCTATATAATTAAATTATTTATATTTTTTAATTAAACATATAATATTTTATTTAAATTTAAATAAATTAAATTGTACTCACTTTTTTTAACATTTACACTTTCTCTAACCTTTTTTTTTTCTCTCTTTACATTTTCATCTCTCCACTACCCTCTCTCTTAATATCACTTTTCATCTTTCCCTTTATTTTGTTTCTTCTTATTGTTATCCTTTTAGTATAAATTTGACATTCTCTTTTCCATTATATACATAATATTTCTTTACAAAAAAATTTATTTCTCTTTTTCTCTCTCAATTTTTGGTGATATATATATATATATATATTTTGCATCTCTGCTTTAGGTTGAGAAATTTTTGTGTTTTTTAGTACTGTACTTTAGGTTGATGCGATTTAATTGTGTTTTCTCTCTCTCTCTCTCTCTCTCTCTCTCTCTTTGGTTGTTAAATTTTATCATATTGTATTGTAAAGAATTAAAGATAGTATATAAGAATATAATATTATAATATTACATAATATGATTTAAATAATTTGGTATTTATTTAGAGATAATTAATTTAGTGTTTATTGTTATATCTTTTATTTTTACTTTTTTTTCTTCTCATATTATTTTATTCAACATTTTTATTATTATTGTTGTTGTTGAATTAATATATTATATTGTATATTTTTTAAAAGTCGATATATTAACTTGAAAGAAAATGAAAAACTAACTATTAACCAATAATAATTAAGACAATAATATTATTACGCAAAACGTGCGGGTCTACGACTAGTTGTGTTAATAAACCCTAGTTCAACATAGTATATACCCGTGGGACTCATTATATACCCAAACATAACACACAATCTATCATCACAAGAGTTTTTCAAGCACATGCCACAACATTTCATTTAAGTGGAAGAAATTTTAAATCTTTAATGTAGCATAGTAGTATATACTCGGATTAGATAAGCTTATTTCAGTAAAATTTCTGTATTTTTTCCATATGTGATTAATAATAATAATTTGCTTTCATTTAAATCCTGGTAAAGTTTTTAACAGTTGGGTTTTCCTGGAGACGCGAAGGCTTATTCAATTGTTTCCAGAGCATGTGCGGAAATTATGGAATGATTGGGAGCTACGAGTGTTGGTTCTTGTTAGTCTCACCTTGCAACTATGTCTTCTTCACTTGGGCAGTCGCAGAAGATATAGTATTAAAACTTGGATAAGGGTCTTTCTCTGGCTTTCGTACCTGGGTGCTGATTCAGTGGCAACTGTTGCACTAGGTGTCATCTCCAATAATCAAGGAAATAGCAATGATTCCCAATTACAGAATGAGCTCATAGCATTCTGGGCACCGTTTCTATTGTTGCACCTTGGCGGCCAGGACACAATTACAGCTTACGCTGTACAAGACAATGAATTATGGTTAAGGCATTTGCTTGGACTAGTTGTTCAATCAGGAGTGGCACTCTACATTTTTCTCTTGTCATGGAAGGTCAGTTGGCTGTCATTTCTTACTATTCCAATGTTTCTAGCTGGGTTTATCAAGTATGCCGAAAGGACATGGGTCTTGAAATCAGCAAATTATGATCCAATCCCTATGAGGATAGAGCGACGTGAAATAATTGATCGCACAAATGCATACATGTTTTTACAGAGTCAGCTAACTGTTGTATCCCTTGATGAATCCAACGCCGGAGCGGAAATACAAAGGGATGCATTTCCGTTATTTGAAATTTTTAGATGTCTCTTTCTAAATCAGAAGGTCAACATGTCTAATCGTCTTTTTGGAGATTACTCCAATTTTCGTAATTCTCAAACTGCCTGGAAGACGATTGAGGATGAACTCGGATATGCTTATGATGTTTACTACACCAAGGCTCCTTTGTTTTTCACAGCTTGGGGTTTCCTCTTCCGTCTCTTCTCTTTTACTTCCATCCTTTTTGTGTTTGTGCTTTTCCTTATAATAGAAAGGTACAAACACCCTCAGATAGATTTGATTATTACTTATTTATTGTTGGTTGGAGCTATTCTTATGGAGATATATGCTGTCATTTTACTGAGTGCCTCCGATTGGCCTTGGCCACAGTATAAAAATAGATGGTTAATAAAACATATTAAGACACTATTTACTCCAATAAGAAATCGTTGTGCAAAATTGACGAGCAAACAAAGGTGGTCTAATTCAATGGCTCAACTCGATCTGCTTAGCTTGTGCCTCAAAGATAAGTCTCTTCAGATTGGCCATGGAACCCCAAAACTCTTTGCTAACTTGAGAAAGTGGGCCTTCAATCAAATGTTGCCAAAACTAAATGGAGAACTAGAGATGCACTTGTATAGGACCCAAAAGCAGGTCTCTGCTGATTTGAAAGACTTGGTGTTCAACACGTTTCGGGAAAAACTAAGTTCCAACAGCAATGGGTTTTCCGAAGAGTTCGACAAATACATAACAAATGGAACTGTAAATGTGGAAACTTATCAAAGCATTATCATCTGGCACATTGCCACAGATCTCTGCTTTTACACAGATAGTGGTACGAATGAGGCTAATTTAAGTCGAGAAGTGAGCAAAGACGTTTCAGATTACATGATGTATATTCTTGCGATGTGTCCTTTTGTATTGTCAACAGGAAATGCAACACTCGGTTTTGAATACACTTGCACATTGGTTAAGGATTTTTTTCAATGGAAAAAGCTCTCCAGACTGCCAAAAGCCCAAGTTTGTGCAATGTTGATCTCAGAATATGATACTTCAAGCAATGACGTAGACAAGTATTTGTTGAAAGACTCTCTGATATCTTTAGCAGTCCTACTTGCAAAAAAGCTGAATCAGAAGGATGGAAAGTGGGAGACATTGAGTAAGTTTTGGGTAGAAAACCTAGCTTATGTAGCAACTCTTTGTCAAGGAAATAATCATGCTCAACTACTCAGAAAAGGTGGGGAATTTCTTACGCACGTCTGGCTTTTGATAGAACATTTCAACCTCACAGAAAGTTTTCAGAAGTCACGAACAAGACCACAGAAGGAAGAAGCAAAGGTTAGTCCTGGGTCAAAGTTAGGTGGCAGCGCAATTGGCTCAGTGTCTGAATCTGGTTATGGACAGGGTTCTAGTAATGGATTTGCTGCAGTGTCAGGTGCGTATGCTAGCTAGTACCACCTCAAAGACCAATTAAGTGTACTTTAGTGTACTTTGGTGCCAGCATACTCCTTAGTAAATAAATTAGTGTATTAATTCATATCTTTAAGTCAAGCGAATGCTGGCTAAACTGTGGTTTGGGGCTTGAGTGTTGTATAAAACATGTTGTTCTTGATAAGCAGTTCCTGCATTGTGAGTTTTATGACATTAAAATGTAAATAAAATGATATTTTTCTAAATAACTAGGTTAAATAAAATTGGAAGTGTTACCAACTTATTATTATTATATATGTGTTGCTTAGTGTTGCAAAATCATTACTAGCCTGACAGTACGAGGGTTATTGGTTGAAGAGGTTTGTCTCTGTGGGAGGGGTAAGATTTGAGTATGGAATAGAGCCTGTAGGCCCAGTCTGAGGAGGTGGAAGGGCCCATCCACACATCAGTATTGACCCAACACGTGGATGAGAATCCGATGAGGAACGACGAAAAGGCTGACTTCCTAAGGATCCCAAAGAGCAAGTGTTCCTCGAGAATCATTGAGCAGGCCACTTGCACTAGAAGACAAGATACCGAAGAAGACAGCAGAGATGTGCAAGCAAAGAAGAAGGGAAATATCTAGATAAAGTTATCATCACCTCCGCATTTAATGCATTACACCAACTTAGCTGACCACATCAATGAAGGAATGACCCCTGAATTTTGAACACAGTTCATCATTAATCACCATGTTTAAAGACTCCATGACTATTTTAGTTCTCAGATTGTACACTCTATATGCTCTACTAGTGGTAGAGTATCCTAGAAAGTATCCTTTGCCACTCTTTGCATCAAACTTTTCTAAGTTTTCCCTATCACGTAGAATATACAGTCACTGCCAAATATCCTGAAATATTTGACAACAGGCTTCTTCCCTTCTCCACTATTCCATTCTTTTGTGGTGTCTTGGGTGATGAGAACTCTTGATGTGTGTCTTGATCATTGCAGAAAGTAGCCAGTTTTGTATTCTTAAATTCTCTCCCATGATCACTTCTAATTCTGGCTATTACAGTACCTTTCTCAACCTGCAATTTCTTGCACAAGTGTATCATCTTTTCAGGAGCCTCAGCCTTATCTCTCAAAAGCACAACCCAAGTATATCTAGTGAAATCATCCACAACAACTAGAATATACTTCTTTCTATCTAAACTCTGAACTCTCGCAGGACCCATGAGATCAATGTGCAGCAATGCCAAAGGTCTTAAAGTTTGAACTTCAGTTACAGATGGATGCTTGGATTTCACTTGTTTACTCATCTGACATGGTCCACAAATACAGTTCTCTATCTTTTCAAACTTAGGCAAACCAATAACTACATCACTCTTGGAAATCTTCTCTAATTGCTTGTGACTTACGTGTCCCAACCGTTGATGCCATTAGTCTACTTGATTGATCTTAGCACTGAAATACTTGTTGCTTATAATTGGTGTTATACCATAACAGTTATCAGCTGTCTTAACACCAATACACATGCAGTCACCTCCTCTATCAAGTATCTCACATTCATACTTGGTAAAGAGAACATTCAGTCCATTATCACAAATTTGACTAATGCTGAGTAAGTTAGCCTTTAGCCCATCAACATACCAGACATCTTCAAATACTGGCAATCCTGGAATGTCCACAGTTCCAATGCCTCTGATCACAGATTTGCTTTCATTTCCAAACGTGACTGTCCCAATCTTTCCTTCAAAAAATGTCTTGAATAGAGCTTTATTTTTTCTCATATGCCTGGAACAACCACTATCCAAACAACAAAGACAAGAATTACGTGCCTTTAAGGCGATTAAAACAGTATAACACACATAATTATCATCACATGAAATTATTCCAAGATACTCAAGGGAAGACTTAACATATGCAACAAGACATATAGACCAAAAGTAGACAAGTTGGATTTTTAGCAAAAAGAACTTCAAAGAATCCATGACAATAGGGGTCATGGATTAACTCTTAGATCAAAAAATCTAAACACAAAAGCTAACCCGCTTTGACACTACTTGTACATTTTTAGATCCCTTAAAACACAAATTGTTTAACTTAGTTATTTAGTTAAGTGATTACTTAGATAAATTATTAGATCTAGGTTAACACAAGAAAATAATATCATGTAAATAATGCAGAAAAGTAAATAACACATGATATGATAACCTAAAAAAACCAAACCGGTAAAAAATCTGGGGAGGATTTAACCTAGCTATTCTCAAGGTAAAACAGATCCACTATGAAAAAATTGAAGTTTTTACAATAAGATTTCGACCGCTAACATCCTATTGCTACCTCGAGTAGAAAACTTACTAACACGACCACGTGACAACTCCGAGTCCATGAACTACTTCTTTCTTTGATCTACAACAACCACAAGTTCTCCTACTTGTGACTTTGAGACTCCACTCAAAGGTTTCAGATTTTCTTTAAGTTTTTTATGCAGCAACTGAAGTGATCAACAAGTTCTTGACATGAATCTTGATAATCCTAAGTGTGTATGAGGGTAAACATCTCTAGATCTCACAAGAGATTCAACACATAGCACATCAAAGACTTCTAAAACGTAGTCAGAGTTTTTCTTTTTATACTAGGAGTAAAACATAAAACCCTACATGTCATATGGGCTTGGGCTGAGTTGGAAAAATCTGCAGAAAAATAATCTGCATGAGGTTCGATCGATCGAGCCTAATTTTCGATCGATCGAGCCTTGCAGATTTAGCCAATAAATCCTGCAATACACTCAATTTCAACTTTACAAATAACCACACTTTGAGCAGCCTAAATCTAGACTCTAAGTTTTGATTATGATTTGTCAACACATTACAAATTGAAGTTTTAATACATTTAGTTCCTAAAGTCTTAGAACCTAACACAATAAACCCGAGCAAAGTATGAAGAGATGTCCTTAGCATCCAACCTATTATATCTTCTCAATATTGTATAAAGAGACCCTTTCCAAACGATTAATAGTTTAGGCACATCTCGAGAAATTCTTTATGTTCCTGAGTGAACATTTGGTAATATGTAAAAACAGGAATGGAGTCCTAGTCGTATTGCAATGTAATAAATTCGGACTAGACTGGATAGTTTGATCGGTTTGAACTTGAATGATTGAATATTGAGCTTAGCTAATCCTATAAGTATAAATTCTCAACACCATACAATTTGAACTGTGTTGGTTTGTGGGTTGATTGTGTCTTCCACTTCTAAGAAAAATTCTAGTCCATCAAGCGTAGCATCCCATACTGTAAATGGGAAGGAGACACAAGCATTGGCTGCAGTTCATGCTATGCGTTTTGCCATTGAGTTGGGTCTTGAAAGTGTCGTTTTTTGCTGGGTCCGATAGAGTTTAAGTCTCAGCATTCAATTCTTCATTGGTGTGCTTTGTGAGTAAATGGTCATTTGTTAGATGGAAGCAAAGTAGCTAGCCCGGTCTTGTACAGATTTTAATTTTGAATGTTCAGCTGCTAAATTTTTTTAACTTGCATACAACAATGCAATGATTGCTTTATCTTGTACATCAGAATGTGTTTGGATGGAAGAAATTTCTCCACCCTTAATCAGCTAGTGACTGAGGATATGACCAATGTGTAATTTCAATAATATAAATAACTTTCTATCTTTGAATGAAATATAAAAAAAAAAAAAGTGTCAATTATATGTAGGACTAATTTAAGGTTAGTGTGTTGTAATGTTTTAGTAAAAAACTTATAGAATATATACTTTTATTGAGAAATAATAACAGAATGAATAATTATTACGTAATTTATGTACAGGATATCTTGTAATTAACACTTCTACAACTCCTTGTATGAAGAAGCCCTAAATTTAAACAATTACATTATTAGAAACAATTATTTATTTATTTATTTTTAAAATGGAGCCATAGTTAAGTAGATTGAGACTCACATGTCAATTAGAATTGCATTGGAAGAGGCAGAGGTAGATTTCACCCTATGAAGAAAAACGAGGTATAAATAAACCTGAAGGAATTCTATTAATTAAATGTAGAATTTCGATTTGTGATCAAGTTAAAATTTTTAATTAACTGAGGAATTATAAACGAGAGGAGGGTACTAATTAAATACTGATAGACGGCGTAAGAAAAAACCGAGTAAATATAGTTATCATGAATCTAAAATTGCATTAAGCACCTTAAAATTACTTCGTCTGTTAAGTTAATGACCAAGTGACTTGTATCATATCACAAACCCGTTGTCCATGTAATTGAGTTAGATAATTAAGTGTGATTTGAGGATGATAAACGTTAAACGTTACATGTTATATATGTGTCGATTAGATAGGGTATGCATCTAACATAATCACAGTTTTTATAATTTAACTTTTAATATACAATATATGATTGTCGAAGAGACCACTTAGCAAGGCAACTGATCCATACTTTTATGTTTTTCAACATGCAAAAGTAATACGCTATTATGCTATTTTTCTATCCCAAAAGAAAAAAAAAAAAAAAAAATCACTTTTATATACCATTTTCGTATAGACCATGTTAGCAAAGCAACCGATCCATACTTCCATGTCTTTTTCAACATGCAAAAGAGTAATACATTTTTATGCAATCTCTCTATCCAAAAAATGCACCATTTTCGAACAGACCATTGAGCAAGCTTAGGTAAGTGATCTGTACTCTTAGAGCACTTATAGCTTTTTAGTAGAGCTAAAAAGTTATATTGCTTCACTAAAACACAAAAATAACCATACAGCAGTGAAACTATATCTATATTTTTTAGCTTCATTACTACAGTGCACATCTATCTTTAGATGTGCACTGTAGCTCAAAAGGCAAAAATTTTTTTTTTTTATTTATTTATTTTCACACTATGTTTATAATAGATATATTATTTTATTGTAGTAGATATTTTATTTTATTGTGATGTTTATATTATTTTATTCTGTTGAAAGCTAAAATAGATCCACTGTTGCAGTATGTGTATAGGTAAAATAGATAAAGTAATTTTTTGTAGTAGCAAATAGCTAAATTTTTAACTCTACTACTATAAATGCTCTTTTATCTTTCTCACATGCAAGGAAGTAATAGGCTTTTATGCAATCTCTCTATCCAATTATTTATTTATTTTTTCACTTTTATGTATCGTTTTCACATAGATCATGGAGCAACGTAAGTATCCGTACTTTTATGCCTTTTTCAACATGCAACGAAGTAATATGCTTTTATGCAATTTCTCTTTCTTTCTTTTTTTTTTTTCTTTTTTTTTTTTCACTTTTATGTCTCATTTCGCATGGACCATGGATCAAATGTAAGTATCCGTACTTTAATTTCTTTTTCAACATGCAAGGAAGTAATATATGCAATCTCTCTATCCATTTTTTTTTCCCCACTTTTATGTATCATTTTCGCATAGACCATGGAGCAACATAAGTATCTGTACTTTTATGTCTTTTTTAACATGCAAGGAAGTAATATGCTCTAATGCTTGTTTTGTTTTTTAAATGAATAGTTCTTTTGAATAAATTATAAATCGAGGCATTAAGCAATCCAAATGATGCATACTTCACCCTTGTCCAAAATTCGCTCATCCTAGGCTTGCATCAAGAAGAATTAAAGGCTGAAAGATGCTGCTAGCGGGTATGTTAACAAAAATTAGACATTGGCTAATATGTTCCATACCAAATTCTGTTGTTAAAAAACTTTTATAATAGAATTATTTTCAAAACTTAAGTACAGTTATTTAGTTTATTAGGTGTTGTACTTTAAGTTTTTTAATTAAATTTAAATATATGACTGCATTGACCAATAAAATAAAAATAAAATTGACCAATAAAATAAATTTCACTATAATATTAATTTATTGAAGTTTATGTACATGCTTGTATAAATTCATAGATAAAATATAATCTTTTTCAGTATGTACATGTTTGTATAAATTCATATATATATATATATATATATATATATATGAACATAAGTGAAATTTTTTGCAGATTAACAAAGATAATATAAAAGTTAGTTCAGCAAGCTCAAACAAACAAGCAGTAAATTAGACTGTAAACTAGCACTAACAACATGACAAATTACCTAGATATAAATTACAAATTGATGGAATAAGTGAATAAGATAGATACATATAAATATAAATTGTTATAAAATCTATATTTTATTCCTTTAATTTTATTTTAATTTTAGTTAAGATAATATTGTATTTTTGTGATGAGTTTAAATTATCATGATCATGTCCTTATTTCTTAAGAGATGTAAAATTTGAATAATAAATTTAAAACTTATAAATTTTAGTTATATATTAAAAAAACATAACACACTGTAATAGAAAATAGAACTTAGAAAAACATGAATCAACTCAAAAAAAAAATATAAATAAAAAAAAGAGTGATATTTTTGTAGAGATAAAATGATAAAAAAAAAACTTGTAAAAGTTAAAAAAAATGAGACAAAACTTGAAAAAAAAAATTATTATTATTATTTTTTTATATATTACAACTCATTACAAATATATATATATTTCCTATTCCTTGGGGTTGCCACCAATGAGTTAATTCCGACCGGATCCAAACAGAAGAAACTCAAGTTTTAGATCTGAAACTAGCAGTGACTTACTGGCTTGTTGTGCTCATGTCACTGTCTCTATCATCAGAATGTTTCCGCCATGTTTCCCAGACCAGATGCCCTTTCTTCTTCTTTGTCTTCAGCCCATTTTGCGGATCTGTTCCTCCACTTTTTCTTCTTTCTTCGTTCACCCACTGCCCCTTATTTCATAGTATTTCTTATGTTTCTTTTTCAATTTGCCTCTTTAGTTTCTTCCTGTCATTTAGCTTTTTCGTTTTATGTGCTTCAACCACAACCACACACGTGAAGGTCATTCCAATTTCAAGCATTTTTTTTTTCATTTTACTTTTTGACCTTTTCATTTATGGTTTTTTTTTTTAACGACGTATCATGCCACTTTTAAAAAAGAAAACAACGGACTATTATCTAAATATATATGTCTATTATAAATATTTTATTAATGAACTTATATGTCTATTCAAGTAACTTTTTGAACATTTTAAACACATTTACACATATTTTTACACACTTTTTTATCTACACGTATATTAAAAATATCCAAACAACATTATTCAAATTTCTCTACCAAACACCTTGGACTTATAATCTTAAATATTTTTTAACAAAGATTATCAAAAAAGAAAAAAAAATGTTAACAAAGTTCATGGGCTTTGGTTAATGAACATATAAATAAATAACTACATATATTAGTTAATGTTGTACTTAAGCTAAGCTAATATGTAGGCTTATAAAATATGTGAATTTTAAATTTTATGTTGTAAACATAAATTAATAAATTTATACTTAAATAATACAAATATATATTTATGTATAGAAATATATATATATATATATAGCAGTAATCTTGAAATGGTACACCGACATTAATTAGTATCAAAATATTTCATTTTTCTAACAAAATCAAAACAGTTTTCGATATGAAATTGACTCCCTTAATTGCAACAAATTGATTTAAATATTACACCTTCTTACAGATAGTTATATATTTTTCGTTGCGTGGGCTGCAAAAGTTCATTTAAGGGTCCGTTTAAATCCACACTAAATTCAAAAAAAGAAAAGAAAAAGTACAAGTTCAGTTATTTCCAGTAACTTTTATAATTTTTGTGCAGCACACATTTTCTATAGAAGTTCATAAGTATTTTCGGGGTTGCTATTTGCAAATATCCAGACTTTGTCGTATATTGAGACCCATTTCTTGTAACCCTTAACAAATTATTTGGAGTGGGGGCCACAGTTTTAGCATAAAAGACAGTGACGATGTGTCTCAAAACCTTTCAGTTTTGTTCTTTTTCATTCCACTATCCCCAACAACAAGATATCTTTTTAAGCCGAGAAAATATCAAAGTTAAATATAACACAGTTTTTTTTTTTTGTAAAGAGAGTTTTAATATATTACGCCTCTTTTTAATAACTAGTGTTGGTTGCACGTGCAAAGCATGTGCTGCTCCAGTAGTAAAAAAATTAATAGATTTTGTGTGTAAAATCATGAATTTTGGCTCATTTAATTTGACTATATTAAAAAAGAAGTCTAAGAATACAAAAAAATATCACAATATTTTCACAATATCTTCATTTTTAGGGTTCGAATAGATTTTTTTTATTTTATTTGAGAGAAATGCTACATTCATAAAATTTTTTAGAACAAATTCTAAATGACAAGTTGTTATTGGTTTTAAACTGATAACATTGTTATTGTTATTCTCAAAACATTTATTTTCAGTTGTGGTTAGTCACAATCTCATATTTTACTATTTTATTTCTACTTGTAAGAAATTGATACTTCAATATTTGTAAAAATATTATGAAATTTGTTGTGTCAGTATAACAATATATATGTCAGCTCACATAAATATTTAAAAGAAGAAAAAAAAACACAAACCGATTACTAGGAAAAAAAAAGTTTAAGCACTATAGAAATTAATGTTAAAATGTTGTGGACTTAGCATTTTTTTATTTGATCTATAAGAAACTGAGATCTCAAAAATTGTAAATTTGTGATAATAATAAGTGTTATAACATTTTCTCAAAACATTTATTTTCAGTTGTAGTTGGTCACAGTCTCATATTTTATTTTTTTATTTCGACTTGTAAGAAATTGACACGTCAATAATTATGAAAATATTGTGAAATTTGTTGTGTCAGTATAAAAATATATATGTCAGCTTACATAAACATTTCAAAGAAAAAAAAAAAAAACACAAACCGATTAGTGGGAAAAAAAAAAATCTTTAGGCACTATAGCTACAGTGCCAATTGAATAAACCAAAAGTACTATAGCTCTAGTGCTATCCATTAATAATAGCTTACCTATGATTTGTTATGAAATTAATGTTAAAATGTTGTGGACTTAGCATTTTTTTATTTGATATATAAGAAACTGAGATCTCAACAATTGTGAAAATATTGTGATAACAATAAGTGTTGTAATATTTTCTCAAAGCATTTATTTTCAATTGTGGTTGGTCATAGTCTCATATTTTATTTTTTTATTTCGACTTGTAAGAAATTTATACCTTAATAATTGTGAAAATATTGTGAAATTTTTTGTGTCCGTATAACAATATGTATGTCAGCTTATATAAATATTTAAAAGGAAAAAAAAAACACAAACCGATTACGGGAAAAAAAAAACTTTAGGCACTATAGAAATTAATGTTAAAATGTTGTGGATTTAGCATTTTTTTTATTTGATCTGTAAGAAACTGGGATATCAATAATTGTAAAAATATTGTGATAACAATAAGTGTTGTAACATTTTTTCAAAACATTTTTTTTCAGTTGTAGTTGGCTACAGTCTCGTATTTTATTATTTTATTTCGACTTGTAAGAAATTGATATGTCAATAATTATGAAAATATTGTGAAATTTGTTGTGTCAATATAATAATATAAATGTCAACTTACATCAATATTTAAAAGAAAAAAAAACACAAACCGATTACTGAAAAAAAAAAGTGACTAACTAAACCATAATTGTGAAAATATTGTGAAATTTATTGTGTCAGTATAACAATATAAATGTCAGCTTATATCAATATTTAAAAGAAAAAAAAAAACACAAACTGATTACTGGAAAAAAAAAAGTGACTTACAAAAATGGGACTGTAGATGAACAGTGCCAAAACGCAAGATGTACAGTGCGAAAACACCATAGCGGCATTGTCAAAACATTTATTTTCAGTTGTGGTTGGCTACAATCTCATATTTTGTTATTTTATTTCGACTTGTAAGAAATTGACACGTCAATAATTGTGAAAATATTGTGAAATTTGTTGTGTCAGTATAACAATATAAATGTTAGTTTACATCAATATTTAAAAGAAAAAAAACACAAACCGATTACTGAAAAAAAAAGACTAAGTAAATTATAATTGTAAAAATATTGTGAAATTTATTGTGTCAGTATAACCGTATAAATGTCAGCTTACATCAATATTTAAAAGAAAAAAAAAACACAAACCGATTACTGAAAAAAAAAAAACGACTGACCAAAATGAAACTGTAAATGAACAGTGCAAAGGCACTGAATGCACAGTGCCAAAGCACTGCGATGGCATAACTGCTTTTATATATAAGAAATTTGTTGTGTCAGTATAACAATATAAATGTCAGCTTACATCAATATTTTTTTTTAAAAAAAACACAAACCGACTACTGGAAAAAAAAAGGGACTAACTAAACCATAATTGTGAAAATATTATGAAATTTGTTGTGTCAGTAAAACAATATAAATGTCAGCTTACATCAATATTTAAAAGAAAAAAAAAAGCATAAACTGATTACAAAAAAAAAAAAGTGACTCACGAAAATAGCACTAAAAATGAACAGTGAATAGCACTGCATGAACAGTACAAAAACATTGTTATATAAAAATTTGTTGTGTCAATATAACAATATAAATATCAGCTTACATCAATATTTAAAAAAAAAAAATACAAACCGATTACTGGAAAAAAAAATGTGACTAACGAAACTATAATTGTGAAAATATTGTGAAATTTGTTGTGTCAGTATAACAATATAAATGTAAGCTCACAACAACATTTAAAAGAAAAAAAAAACACACAAACGGAATACTGAAAAAAAAAGGGACTCATGAAACGAAGGCACTGTTGCCGCTACAGTGCTTGCAAGGATTGACACTAGCTGAAGGAATAGTAGCTGATTTAGAGGACAGCTGAACCTCCTGAGCAAGATGTTGAGAACAGAGGATTAAAGGAAGGAAGAAATAGAAGAAATAGAGAGACGGTGATAGGAAGAATAGAAGTATTCATTTACTCAATTGCCCCCTCCCTCAATCATATACGTGCCTTTTATATACATGATCTGTTGCTGGCTTCTAACTAACTTTACAACTCACTCTATTCTGCCAGCTACACATTATAACTGCTACTAACCATACCTCAGTCCTATTAACCCAACCTCACTAACTATAGTCACTTACTAGCCTCATATGACAGTAAAATATACCACACTATACAGTAATGCAGTATTGACAATGTGACAGTAATGGTCCTAACAAATTCTCCCCCCTTAAAGCACCTTGCCCACAAGGTGAGGGAACCTGTTCTGCAAGTCATACAGTACTTCCCAGGTTGCATCTTCTTTGCTTTCTCCTTGCCACTGCACTAACACCCGTGTCACCATCCTGCTTCTTAGCTTTATTGATTCCCTGTCCAAAATCAGCACAGGTTCAGGAGTGAGCACCATGTTTGTATTGACAGCAGGTAGAGTGGGTTTTGGCACCACTTGCTTGCCCAATTTAATCTTAAGGTTGGAGACATGGAACACAGGGTGGATCAATGAACCAGGAGGCAGATCTAATTTGTAGGAAACTTCCCCAATCTTCTGAAGAATCTTAAATGGCCCATAATACCTTGGAGCAAGCTTACCCAGCTTTTTGTTGTGCACTGAAGTCTGCTTGTAAGGCTGCAATCTAAGGTACACCCAGTCCCCCACAACAAAAGACCTTTCCACTCTTTTCTGATTGGCAAACCACCTCATGCGTTCCTGAGCAGCACATAAGTTTAACTTGAGCAAAGAGAGAATCTGCTGCCTATCCTTTAACAATATATCAACTGCATCAACCTTTGTAGTTCCAGCCACATAGTCCAAAACCCGTGGGGGAGGATATCCATACAAGGCTTCAAAGGGTGTCATCTTAATTGAGGTGTGGAAGTTGGTATTGAACCAGAATTCTGCTAAGGGCAGCCACTCCACCCAAGTGCTAGGCCTATCAGCTGCAAAGGCCCGTAGGTAGTGTTCCAAGCTCTTGTTCACCACCTCAGTTTGGCCATCAGACTGAGGGTGATAAGCTGAGGACATGGCTAAGGAAACACCTTGTAACTTCATCAATTCCTTCCAAAAGTGTGAAGTAAAAATTGGGTCTCTATCACTAACAATGGTTGAGGGCATCCCATGCAACTTAAACACATAATGCAAATAAAGATTAGCAACCTTTGCAGCAGTGTAAGGATGGGAAAGAGCCATGAAATGAGTATATTTGGTGAGCCTATCTACAACCACAAACACCACAGACTTCAAATGGGACTTAGGCAAACCTTCAACAAAGTCCATGCTCACATCCAACCATGGTTTCACAGGAATGGGTAAAGGCTGCAATAACCCAGCAGGGAAACAAGTTTCATGCTTAAGCTTCTGACAGGTGTCACACTCTTTTACATACTGCTTCAGATCTTGCCTCAACCCGGGCCAAATAAAATCCTTTTGAAGCCTGTGCAAGGTTTTTAGGTAGCCAGAGTGACCTCCCAAGGGACTGTCATGTACCTGCTGCAACACCACAGCCTTCAAATTCGGATTAGAGTCACCCAAATACAATCTACCTTTGTAAAAAAGCAGTCCATTACAAAATGTGAACCCTGGGGAACTATTGGTACCTGACTGTACAGCTTGCAAAATACCCTTCAGCTTTGGATCAGAATCATAGCTACTCTTGAGCTCAGACAGCCAAGAAGGGGTGGGAAATGAAATAATGCATAAAGTACCTGTGGAAGCATCACAAGCATCAGCATCACAGGAACTACTTGCAGTAAGGAGCAAGGCTTCAGATTGAGCTGAATCCGAAGAAGAAATAACATCAGCATCACATTGCCTCCTAGAAAGGGCATCAGCAACCACATTCTCTCTGCCCTGTTTATACTCCACTATAAAAGCATATCCCAATAGCTTAGAAATCCACTTTTGTTGGGCCGGTGTTCCCACCCTTTGTTCCAGCAAATACTTAAGACTGTGGTGGTCAGTCTTGATAACAAAAGGCCTCCCTAATAGGTAAGGTCTCCATTTTTTTACTGCCACCACCAAGGCCAAGAACTCCTTCTCATAAGTGGAAAGAGAGAGCTTATTTCCCTTCAAAGCTTGGCTGTGATAAGCAATAGGCTTGTGGTCTTGCATCAAGACAGCTCCAAGGCCTAACCCAGAAGCATCACATTCCACAGTGAAGGATTTGGTAAAATCAGGCAAGGCCAGAACTGGAGGGCAAGAAACAGCTTCCTTAAGCCTTTGAAAAGCATTGTCAGCCTCTAAAGTCCAAACAAAAGAGTCTTTCTTCAAAAGAGCAGTCAAAGGGGCTGCAATTTGGCCATAACCCCTTACAAACTTCCTATAATATCCAGTCAATCCAAGAAACCCTCTCAAGGCCTTCACATCTTTAGGAACTGGCCATTGCTGCATAGCAGCAGTCTTCTTAGGGTCAGTTTTAACTCCCTCACCAGAGATAAGATGTCCAAGGTACTCCACCTCATTAGTAGCAAACATGCACTTGGACTGTTTAGCATAAAGTTGGTGCTTTGCCAATGTCTCCAAAACCATCCTAAGATGACCAATGTGATCCACAAGAGACTTGCTGTATACTAGGATGTCATCAAAGAACACAAGGACAAACTTCCTCAAAAATGGTCTAAAAATAGCATTCATTAAGGATTGGAAAGTAGAGGGGGCATTGGTCAAGCCAAATGGCATAACTAAGAATTCATAATGCCCCTCATGTGTCCTAAAAGCAGTTTTGTGTATATCTTCTTCCTTCATTCTGATTTGATGGTAACCCGACCTTAAATCTAACTTTGAAAACACACAAGCACCTCCCAACTCATCCAACAACTCATCAATGACAGGAATAGGATATTTGTCTTTAATAGTATCTTGATTTAAAGCTCTATAGTCAATACACATTCTCCATGAGCCATCAGCCTTCCTAACCAAAAGAACAGGTGATGCAAATGGGCTGCAACTATGCCTAATTGAACCTACAGACAGCAACTCCTTGACTATTTTTTTCAATTTCATTTTTTTGGTAAAAAGGGTACCTGTAAGGTCTTTGGACAATGGCTTGGGCACCCTCCTTGAGCTGAATTTGATGCTCATGCCCCCTAATAGGAGGTAAGCCCACTGGTGTGGCAAATACTGCCTCAAATTCCTTCAACAATGCAGCAACCTGTGTAGGAATCTGAGTAGCACCCTCTACAGCCTGAGTGGAATCAGAAATTTGCAAAACCAAACCCCTCTTAACAGGTTCCTTCAAGAAATGAACCCCATCTTGAATGAGATTAACCTCTGCCCCTTTCAAACCATGGAGAAGTACAGACCTTTGGCCATACACGAAACACATGGTTAGTAATTTGAAGTCCCATTGGATAACTCCAAGGGTGCTCAACCACTGAGTACCTAAGATCAAGTCACACCCTCCCATAGGCAAAACATGCAGCTGAATTAAAAATTGATGTCCTTGCAACTCAATAGGAACATCTTTGCACAATCCATGAGTTCTAAGCACTTCACCATTAGCCACCTTTACCTCCAGGATTTGTGCATTATCTACATGTAAATGCAACTGAGAAAATAATGCAATATCAACAAAGTTGTGGGTGCTGCCTGAATCTATCAAAATTATCACAGACTTATGCTGGACTCTTCCCTTCACTCTCATGGTACCAGAAGTAGGAGTACCACTTAAAGCATAGAGTGTAATCCCAGCCTCCTCAACATCACTGTCTTGACAATCCAAAGATCTCCCAGATACATAACTACCAATACTATCATCTAACTCAGTAATGTGCACACTGGGGTTAGCATTAGGCATTAACTCCACACAATCAAGAAGGAATAACATGGCATTTTTACACTTATGACCAGGAATCCATTTCTCATCACAATTGTAACATAAACCCTTTTTCTTTCTTTCCTCCATTTGAGCAGGAGATATTCTCTTAATGGGTAACCTATTATTCTTAGCATCTGCCAAAGTTGGTATTTTAGGTGGTGGACCAAGAATGGAGGAAGACTTACCTGATTCCAATTGATTCTTAGAAATCTTTTTACAGCTCCAATTGTACTCTTCTTGAATCTTGGACAATCCAAAAGCCTCATTCAGTGACTGAGGATTAAGCATTCGTACAGGAAGCCTAATCTCATCCTTCAACCCACTGAGGAAGCAACTCAGTTTATGTACAGATGAAAGCCCCTTGATCCTGTTTGACAACACTTCGAATTGGGCCTTATACACAGCCACAGAAGAGTTCTGCCTTAATCTTGTTAGTGTTTCCATAGGGTCATCATATGCAGTGGTACCAAACCTCACATGCAAAGCTTGAATTAAAGAATCCCAATCATGAAACACCCCTGTCTCTTCACCTTCTTGGAACCAAATCAAGGCCTCACCTTCCATGTGAAATGAGGCTAACATTAGCTTTTCTCCAATGGGGGTGTTGTAGTATCTGAAATACTGATTAGCTTTATAGACCCAACCCGCAGGATCTTCTCCAAAGAATCTTGGAAAATCCAATTTCATGGTGCGAGATACAGGTAATATCGCAGAACTAGAGTTAGAATTCACATTCTCACCATTCCTCTGAGATTGAAATCCCTGTGAGCCTGGATCAAAAGAACTCAATTTCTGTAACACCATATTCAACTGTTGACTCATCTCATTCAGAGTTCTTGTGTGAATTTCTTGTACAGTTCGCATCTCCTGGAACTCCTTCGTATGATGATCCGTGGTGGTTCGAAGCGATGCAATCGCTTCATTGGTTGCTGCTGTAGCACGCGTCTCGGTCATGGCTGATCAGGAAAGCCGGCTCTGATACCAATTGCAAGGATTGACACTAGCTGAAGGAATAGTAGCTGATTTAGAGGACAGCTGAACCTCCTGAGCAAGATGTTGAGAACAGAGGATTAAAGGAAGGAAGAAATAGAAGAAATAGAGAGACGGTGATAGGAAGAATAGAAGTATTCATTTACTCAATTGCCCCCTCCCTCAATCATATACGTGCCTTTTATATACATGATCTGTTGCTGGCTTCTAACTAACTTTACAACTCACTCTATTCTGCCAGCTACACATTATAACTGCTACTAACCATACCTCAGTCCTATTAACCCAACCTCACTAACTATAGTCACTTACTAGCCTCATATGACAGTAAAATATACCACACTATACAGTAATGCAGTATTGACAATGTGACAGTAATGGTCCTAACAGTGCTGCACAGTGATTTACACTAGATGAACAATGTCGAAGCACTGTAGCGGCAATAAAAATTTGTTGTGTCAGTATAACAATATAAATGCCAGCTTACATCAATATTAAAAAAAAAAAACACAAACCGATTACTGGAAAAAAAAATGTGACTAACGAAAGTATAATTGTGAAAATATTGTGAAATTTATTGTGCCAGTATAACAACATAAATGTCAACTCATAACAACATTTAAAAGAAAAAAAAAACACAAACGAAATACTCTAAAAAAAAAAAAAAAGACTCACGAAATGCTGTACTGTGATTTACACTAGAGGAACAATGCCGAAGAAAAAAAAAAAAAAGGCAAACCGTCTTACGAAACCAAAAAATCACTTTAGCAACAGTAATTTTGCGTATTCGCCCTTTTATATATATAAATAACTCTTTAATATTAGATTAATACATTAATTTTTAATGTAAAAAAAAATTCAATACAAAGCCTTCTATTCAACTATAAAAAATTTTATTGACTGAATTAACTGACATCCACTCATTTATATACACTCGTATTAGAAGAGAGTGGAACGGCCGGCCAAAAGGGCGGGAGATATATATCAGTAGAATTTCTGTATTTTTTCCATATGTGATTACCCTGTGGAGGCATATGCTAATCTTGCCAATATATAATAATTTGCTTTCATTTAAATCCTGGTGAAGTTTTTAACAGTTGGGTTTTCCTGGAGACGCGAAGGCTTACGCCATTGTTTCCGGAGCATGTGCGGAAATTATGGACTGATTGGGAGCTACGACTGTTGGTTCTTGTTAGTCACTCCTTGCAACTATCTCTTCTTCACTTTGGCAGTCGCAGAAGATATAGTGTTAAAACTTGGTTAAGGGTCTTTCTCTGGCTTGCGTACCTAGGTGCTGATTCAGTGGCAACTGTTGCACTAGGTGTCATCTCCAATAATAAAAGAAACCGAAATTCTTGCGATTGCAATGATTCCCAAGTACAGAATGAGCTCATGGCATTCTGGGCACCGTTTCTGTTGTTGCACCTTGGCGGCCAGGACACAATTACAGCTTACGCAGTACAAGACAATGAATTGTGGTTAAGACATTTGCTTGGACTAGTTGTTCAATCAGGAGTGGCACTCTACATCCTTCTCGTCTTGGAAGGTCAGTTGGCTGTCATTTTTAACTATCCCAATGTTTCTTGCTGGGCTTATCAAGTATGCCGAAAGGACATGGGTCTTGAAATCAGCAAATTATCAAATCCTTCTGACAGAATTGAAAGATCCACTTGTCAGAATTCATGTCGTATCGCTTTCAAATATCAAAAAGGCTAACTTAAAGCACTCTAAATACACTGGAGAGAAACAGGTACTGGATCCATTTCTTTTGTTTGAAATTTTTCGTTGTCTCTTTCGAAATCAGAAGGTCACCAAGTTTAATCGTATTAGGGGAATTCCCTCCAATTTTGGTAATTCTCAAAGCGCCTGGAAGACGATTGAGGATGAACTCGGATATGCTTATGACGTTTACTACACCAAGGCTCCTTTGTTTTTCACAGCTTGGGGTTTCCTTTTCCGTTTCTTCTCTTTTACTTCCATCATTTTTGTGTTCGTGCTTTTCCTTATAAAAGAAAGGCACAAACACCCACGGACAGATTTGATTATTACTTATTTATTGTTGGTTGGAGCTATTCTTATAGAGATATATGCTGTCATTTTACTGTGTGCCTCCGATTGGCCCTGTACACAGGATGGATATGGACGGTTAACAATATATATAAAGACACTATTTTCTCCAATAAGAAATCGTTGTGCAAAATTGACTGGCAAACAAAAGTGGTCTAATTCAATGGGTCAACTCGATCTGCTTGGCTTGTGCCTCCGAGATAAGTCTCTTCAGGTTCGCCATGGAACCCCAAAACTCTTTGCTAACTTGAGAGAGTTGGCCTGCAATCAAATGTTGCCAAAACTAAATGGAGAACTAGAGATGCTCTTGTATAGGTCCAATAAGCCGGTCTCTGCTGAGTTGAAAGACTCTGTGTTCAACACGTTCCAGGAAAAACTAAGTTCCAACAGCAATGGGTTTTCTGAAGAGTACGACAAATACATAACAAATGGAACTGTAAGTGTGGAAACTTATCAAAGCATTATCATCTGGCACATTGCGACAGATATCTGTTTTTACACAGATAGTGGTAGGAACGAGCCTAGTTTAAGTCAGAAAGTGAGCAAGGATGTTTCGGATTACATGATGTATATTCTTGCGATGTGTCCTCTTGTATTATCAACAGGAAATACGAAACTCAGTTTAGAAATCACTTGCACATCAGTTAAGGCATTTTTTCGAGAGAGAGCGCTCACCGGAATGTGTAAAGCCCAAGCTTGTGGAAAGTTGATCGATGAATATGCTGATTTAGATTATGCTGTAGACACGTATTTGGGGGAAGACTTTCTGTTACCTTTAGCTGTTCAACTAGCAAAAAACCTATCTCGGGAGCATCAAAAGTGGGAGATATTGAGTAAGTTTTGGGCAGAAAACCTAGCTTATGTTGCAACTCTATGTCAAGGAAATAATCATGCTCAACTACTCAGAAAAGGTGGGGAATTTCTTACGCACGTCTGGCTTTTGATAGAACATTTTGACCTCAAAGAAAGTTTTCGAAAGTCACAAACAAGACCACAACAGGAACAAGCAAAGGCTAGTCCCGGGTCAGAGTCAGGTAGCAGCGCAACTGGCTCAGTGTCTGAATCTGGTAATGGATCTGCTGCAGTGTCAGGTGCGTCTGCTAGTTAGTATCACCTCAAAGAGCAATCAAGTGTACTTTAAAGGTTTACTTTGGTGCCAGCATACTCCTTAGTAAATAAATTAGTGTATTAATTCATATCTTTAAGTCAAGCCAATGCTGGCTGAACTGTGGTTTGGGGCTTGAGTGTTGTATAAAACATGTTGTTCTGAAAAATGATATTGTTCTAAACAACTAGGTTAAATATGATTGGAAGTGTCTCCAGCTTATAATATATGTGTTGCTTAGTGTTGCAAAATCATTACTAGCCTGGCAGTATGAGGGTTATTGGCTGAAGAGGTTTTTCTTCATGGTATTTTATGGCTTTCCATTAAAATTCAAGTTAAGAGTTATGATATCAAATGTGAAACGTAATATCATATGCTTCCAATTGACCAATTTGAGCAATTGCTATATGGTTTTAATTGAGTTTCTTCTACTTAGGCATGGGATCTCCTTGATCGTGAGCTCCAACTATTATTTTTATTTAATTCTTGATTTTGATATTTGATCTGGTTGGATTTATAATCGCATCTACAAACAGTTTAAAATCCCAATTTTAGACACTAATTTCACTTCAGGACAAAATATATAAAAGTACTAATCATATTCTTTTGGTAAAGTGGGATTTTGTCCTCCCTTGCCTTCTGACTCAACTCAAGTACTCTGCTTTCGATTTCCAAGTACCTTGCAAGATGCCACCATTGAGAGATTTGGATTGACGAAATTTAGAAATGGATTTCGTTTTATTAATACATGGATTTAAAATGATTACATCTAAAAATATTATTCAAATCCATAATATCACAAGTATTTTTGCTAGATCAAAATCTCCAAACCTTAAACCATTTTGTCTTGTTAATATATAATGCTTATTAATAATTTATACTAGCAGTTCTTCAAATCTAAGCTCGACCTAAAATTTCTCAACCTATGCATGAAGTTATTTAGGCACATCTCGATAAATTCTTTATGTTCCAAAGTGAATATTTGGTAATATGTAAAAAGAGGAATGGAGTGCTAGTCGTAATGCAATGTACTAAAATTTGAACTGGACTGGAGTGTTAATTAGATCAGTTTGAACTTAAATAATTGAATATTGAGCTTAGCTGGTTCTATACGTATAAATTCTTAATACCATAAAATTTGAACCTTTGGTTCTCGGGTTGATTGTGTCTTCCACTTCTAGGAACAAATTCTTGTCATCAAACTTAAACATCCCACGTGAAAGACACATGAACAAGATGGTTTGCCACAGTAAGAGCATCACTTAAAAGCATTCATATCTCAAAATTCTATCCTATCATATTTTACCATATCAAAAAGCTACTTTATCAATTATACTATACCATTTTATAATACTCTCAGCATCTCAACTTTTATTTTACAATATAACACATTAAAATAATATTTCTACATAATAAAATAATATATCCCAAAATCCAAATAAAAACGAAAACCCAAAGCCCGAAAACCCGGTGAGAGAGAGAGAGGAACTGATAAAGTAAGTGAATAAAATATTAGCAGTTTATTTTTACAATTGAGCTACAATGCAATTCTAAATGTAGAATTGCATAGTAGCATAATTGCAAATTTTTTTTGCAATAGTTGGTTTTTACAAGTCCGAATGTGTGGGGGGTTTTGGGCTTTTATGCTAAATTTTCCCTACATATGACATATGTCATTTCCAATGTGAATGCTCTAAGATTGACAGCAATGTAAGAAACTTCATTGAGTACAAAGAGCCAAGAGCGTCGAAGAGTTAAGGTCAATGTGATTGCAATTTGTTCCCTATCTTTTCCAACCAATGTCTGATATTTATCCGAGGATGACAAGGTTTACACTACTTTGCTTAGTAGGGTGACATTTTCCTTGTTATTGCTTTCTATGACTGAGGTTTCCATAGAAATGAAATCCAATAAATGCATGCCACATTGACACTAGCGGTCTAGCTGGAGCCTCCAAAATGGATGTCATACCTTTATAGGATGGAGACAATGTATGGTTAAGTAAAGTTGTAAGTTTAATTTTCATATTTTGGTGGTAAGAGAGAGATATGAGTATGTTTGGTTGGTAGGTATCTGGAAAATTAGGTGGCTAATGTTCCCAATCCTTAGTGTAAGATATTGGTTTACATAAATTAAAATCTCAACTTATTAAGGAATGAATCATCATTTATGGTCTAGCACATTAAGACATTTTTATGTTTTTCAAAATGTTTAGGGTTTGAATTGGTCTAATATTTTGGAGACTTCATTAGAGATGAGAAATATAGTGAGCAACCTTTATTTTATTTATTATTTTTTTAAAACCAATCATTACCATACAATTTTGAACCATTTTATTACGAGACGTGAGGCCATTTTAACAAAAAAGAGTGGGTCTTCTTGTAGTGATAGCCTTAGGCCAAGGCCTAACGGAATGTTTGGTTGGAGTGAAAAGTGGGTGAATGAAAAATAAAGAAGAAAAAAGTGAGAAGAAAATGGTTGAACTGGCTGTTTGGTTGGGAGAAGAGTGGGGAGAGAAAACTGGTGGGGCTTGACGTTTTTCTCCTTGGGCCCATCAAAACTCAATCTCTCCAAATTGTTAAGACTATAGGAAAGAAAATGTTCTGGACATTTTGGACGTTTGTGTGTGTGTGTGTGTGTGTGTGTGTGTGTGGGTGCTCAATATGTTTCTTTTCTCATTAGTTGTGGTTGGTTTTTGTTTGTTTTTTTTTAGAAAATATTTTTGGATTAATTTCTTGTGCTTTTTTATTAAATTTTTTCATTTTAATGAAGTTCCCATCTATACACAATTTTTTTAAGTATATAATGTGTTACTTTTTATTTTATTTAACAGGGACATGATGGAAAATTTATACAAACTCTGTTTTCAATCCTGTCATTTTTCATCTCAACTAAACAAAAAAAGTTTTCAATCTCTCCACTTTTCCACCCTTCCAACCAAACACAAATGAAGTAAACTAAAATATTTTATATCATTTCACTTTTTCATTCTCTCCCTATTTTCTATCTTACCACTTTTTCATCCTCCCAACCAAACGGAAGATTGCACTGACAATGGTTCTAACTATTGCATCTAATCTCAATTTAGAGAGGGAGCCCAAGGTGAGGAGTTGGAGTTGGTGGTTATTACACCGTGTAATTGCACCTTTAAAGTGAGAGAGAAAAGTTAAAAAGATAAAAAGTTAAAAGGTTAATTTTATTTTAATAAAAAAAAAAAATCAAAAGCTAAGATTAACAGTGAATATTTTTTACTTTCAAATCTTATCTCTAAAAAGCAATTGCATGGATTGCACCGGTGTTTTTAGCTTTTTGTTTCACCATTTTAGAAAAAAAATTAATTTTTAGTTTTTTTGTCATATATTTAACATAGAAATTATAAATTATAAAAAAAAAACAAAAAAATTATAAAAAATGATCTCTTTTAATAAATACTATACAAATAAGTTACAAAGAGACACCCAAACGGACACACAGCGAGAACAAGCTGCCACCTAGTAGGAAAAGGAGGGCTTCAAGTTAAATAAATCATTGAGCAATGCAAATGAATACTTCACCCTCGTCCACAAAACTCTTATCCAAGAAAGGTAGACTTGCACCAAGAAGACTCAGGCAGAACGAAGGATGCTGCTAACAGGTATGTTAACAAAAAATTACACATAATATAATATATTCAAGTATATGGACACACTTGTATAAATTCATAACTACATAAAAAGGACAAAATTAAACGAAGAATAAATTTATTTTTTGATGAACATGAGTGTAAGTTTTATTCAGACTAGTAAAGACAATACACTTAGTTCAGTAAGCTCAAACAAACATGCAGCCAATTAGACTGTAAGCAAGCACAAATTTAAGAACACGAAAAATTACCTAGATATTAAATACATATTGATGAAATAAACTGAATAGATATATAGAAATCATACTACTTATATTACCATTTGGGGAGCGATTTGTCTAACTATAACCCATAAGCAGGTTTCTGCTGACTTGAAAGACTTCGTGTACAACACGTCCCTGGAAAAATTAAGTTCCAGCAGCAATGGGTTTTCCGAAGAGTACGACAAATACATAGCAGATAGAAATAGAACTATCAATGTGGAATATTGTCAAAGCATTATCATCTGGCACATCGCCACTGATCTCTGCTTTGACACAGATAGTGGTGTGAATGAACCTAAAAATGATTTGCTTCGTAAAGTGAGCAAGGATGTTTCAGACTATGTGATGTATATTCTTGTGATGTGTCCTCTCTTATTATCAACAGGGGATGCCAAATTCTGTTTTAAAATAATTGGTGCAATGATTACGGAATTATTTCGAAAGAAAAAGTTCGCCGGACTGCCTAAAACCGATGTTTGTGCAATGTTGATCTCAGAATATGATGCTTTTTTTTTGGCCAAAACATGAAGCTTTAGGCGTTAGGATAAACAATGATTCATTAGAAGACTGTCTGTTACATTTTGTAGTTCTAACTGAAAAGAAACTGAGTAAAATGGAGCGAGAGTGGGAGATATTGAGTAAATATTGGGTGGAGAACCTAGCTTATGTTGCAACTCTTTGTCAAGGAAATCATCGTGCTCAACTACTCAGAAAAGGTGGGGAGTTTCTTACACACGTCTGGCTTTTGATAGAGCATTTGAACCTCAAAGAAAGTTTTCAAAAGTCACAAACAAGACCCGTTAGGAAGAAGCCACATGGCAGGATAGGGGACTCGGATTTATTTGTGTATTGAAGTTATCATCAATATGAACTGCAAATTTAAGTTGATATGTCCTTAAATCTCTCTCTCTCTCTCTCTTTCTCTCTCTCTCTCTCTCTCTCTTAATGTGTAAAATAAATTCTAATAGATTAATTGGTTCTAGGTGATTTCCATTTGTTTTTTATCTTTTTCCACCAACGATAAGAGATTTGCTTAGTATGGTGACATTTACCTTTCTTTAAGGTAGTGTTTATTATACAAAAAGTACATATAATTTAGTTTTTTTTAAAACTAAAATCATGATTTTAAGACACGATTTTTAGTTCAAAAAATAATTTGTGTGTACCATGTATGCAACAATGTGTGTACCAACAATTAGCCATTGTTTTATATGAATGATGTATACCAGCAATGAAATCCAATAAATGCATGCCATAGGCACACTAGCAGTCTAGCTAGAGCCCCAAAATGAATGACATTTTAGTTTTTTTTTTTTGGTAACCTTACCCATTTGGTTTTCATGATATGAAAAAGTGTGGACATAATATAAAATAGTGTGGATATTGTTAGATATTGAAACAATCAAATCCTAAGTTTAATTTGATTATTCAAATATTAATCGAGTCAAATTAATCTCTATACTTTAACTTTAAAGATAGAATAGATTTGGTCTTAGGTTTGCTAATTTGCTCATCGTTGTTATAAAATATAAACAGCAGCTATATTTTTGAAAATACAAGAAGGTTCAGTTAGGACTCAATTAGTGGCATAGCTTCCATGCTAACCTGGCAATTGTTGAAAATGCAAGAAGGCTTGAGGATTATTTGCAGGCCCAAGATCTTTGAGTAAGCCCATTACTGAGATTGGTATGGACTAGAGGAAATTTTTCTATCGGCCCACATGTCAACGAGGATAATTTTAGGGATTTTTTTTTTTTGACTATGGAGAATTGACTATCCTTGTAGGGAATACTGTTAAAGTGAATTACGGTTGTTTGGATGAAAATCTTTGAGAGATTTTGACAATCCCTGTGCTGAGTGTTGTAAGTACAAAAAATTGGTCTTATAATACCAGGACCTACAGTGGCGTTTGTCAAACGCCACTGTAGGCCCTTGTAAGAGTAGGACCTATAGTGACGTTTGACAAATGCCACTATAGGCACTTTTTTTTTTTTTTTTTTTTTTTTTTTTTTTTTTTTTTTTTTTTTTCGGTTGGGTATGTCCTATAGTGGCGTTTGAAAACGCCACTATAGATCCATGTATGATCAGGACCTATAGTGGCGCTAATGGCGCTTTTTTTTTTTGGGTTGGGTAGGGCCTATAGGCCATTGTAATAGTAGGACCTATAGTGGCGTTTGTCAAATGCCACTATAGGAATTTTTTTTTTTTTTTTTTCTAGTTGGGTAGGTTCAAACGCTATTATAGACCCTTGTATGATCAGGACCTATAGTGGCATTTGTTAAACGCCACTATAGGTTCTGGTCTTACAACTGCCTCTAGTGGCGTTTCGCAAATGCCACTATAACCCAGCACAAAAAAAAAAAAAAAAAAAAAAAAAAAAAAAAAAAAAAAAAAACACCGAATGGCTCAGGCTTAAACAAATACTACGGCATATTCTACAATATTTCTTAGTGGCGTTTGTTAAATGCCACTATAGGTTCTGGTCTTACAACTGCCTCTAGTGGCGTTTCGCAAATGCCACTATAACCCAGCACAAAAAAAAAAAAAAAAAACACCGAATGGCTCAGGCTTAAACAAATACTACGGCATATTCTACAATATTTCTTAAAAAAAAAAAAAATCCTAAATGGGTTTCAATGTAAACAAAATTATGGAACATGCCAAGAATATTCTTTGGCATAAGTCCACAACATTTTTATAAAAAATCATAAGTGTTTAGTTGTTTTTGGTTCAAATTTGAACTTAACACTAAAATTACTTTTTTGCTCCAACAATAACAACTGGTAACAACCTGCCACTTAAGATTTGTTGTAAAAATGTTTTAAAAATATTGTGGACATATCATTTGTCTTTATGTATATATATTTTTTTTATATATGAAAGATGCTACGTACACAATATTTTCATAACAAATCATAGGTGGTTAGTTGTTATTAGTTCAAATTTGAACCTAACACTAAGATTACTTTTTTGCTCTAATAATAACAACTAATAACAACCTGCCACTTAAAATTTGTTGTAAAAATATTGTAGATATATTATTTTTCTTTATATATATATATATATATATAAATTTAAAAAAAAAACATTAAAACCCCCCACCTACCCCCACTCTCCCATATCTTTCCCTTTTCTCCACGCCAAGCCTTAGACGTCCTTTATTTTTTTTTCTCCACTCCTCTATCTTTCTTCTTTTCTTTTTCTTTCACTCTTCTTTCACTTCCCACCTGAATTGATTCTTTTCTCTTCCTCTCCATTTTGATTTTCTTTCTTCTATTTTATTTGTGGTGGTATTAATGTTTGTGGGTTTTGGATTTGCAGATGGTGTTGTAGCTTACTAATTTTGTTCAAATTTGTAGATGGTGTTTGATGTCATTGGTTATATAGTTGCAGGTAAGCAATTTTTTTTATTTATTTATAAATTTGTGATTGTTTTGGTCTATTTATTTTTTCATAATAGTTTTGGTCTATCCCTTGTTTGCTTTCAACTTTGCTTCACGGGTCTCTGAGATTTCTGATTAATTTTTGTGAATTCTTTGGCTTTTTTTTTTTTTTTTTTTTTTTTATGTTTTATTATTGATAGGTCTATCTCAAGTGTGATAATATCTTTGTTAATAGAACCAAGAAAGTAGAATGCTAGAAATTCAAAATCAATTTGATGATTTCTTTTGCAGGTTGGTCTATGGAGGCTGAATGTGTTGGGGTGGATTCGCTATTTTTTTTTTTTTTTTTTTTAATTTTTGGATGTGAGCATGTTGTGTTCAATTTTGAATTTTTTTAGGTAGTTTTGTGTTTCATTTTGAATTCGCTGGGCGGGCTAGCTATAGTTTTTGAATTTTGCTTTATTTATGTTTTTTTTTTGTATTGTATCTTTTAATTTAATTAAAATTGTAATTTTAATTTAATTACAACTTAATTCAATTAAAAAAAATTTTGATTACCAAAAATTAATTTTTGGTAATCAAAAAAAAAATTTTTTGGGGTGTTTTTTTCACTATAGTGGCATTTGTAAGTCAATAGTGGGGTTTGACAAACGCCACTATTGTACCGTCACTATAGACTTATAGTGGCGTTTGTAAATGCCACTATAGGCCTTTTTTTTTTTTTTTTTCGAAAAAGGCTATAGTGGCGTTTGACATTGGTCTATAGTGGCGTTTACAAACGCCACTATAGGGCATACCTATAGTGGCGTTTTTGAAAAACGCCACTATAGGTCTATAATGGTGGTACAATAGTGGCGTTTATAAACGCCACTATAGTAAACGCTGCTATAGCCTAAATGGGCCTATAGTGGCGTATTTGGTACCTATAGCAAACGCTGTTATAACGTTGGACTTTTTTTTTTTTACTGGAACTTGTTCAGGGAAGCACTAATCCTTTATTTTTTGTTAAGATATGGTTTTATGGGTTAAATGTGTAATGGCCCAATTTAACATAGCCTTAGTGGCCCCACATCCCTTTGTTTTTTCAGTAACTTTTGTTTGGATGTGTGAAAATTACTCGTGACCAGTTTTGATGGACGGCCTATTGGAAAATATGTGCACCATCATTTTCATATAAAGAACAATCATATATGTAAACTACCAGTGAATTCTAATTAGCTCAATTAGTAAAGTCTTTATCAATTTTGTTTACATAACCTTTTATCGATGAATTAATAGAGAAATTAAAAAATGAATTGAAGCTTAAGCAAAGGTTTGACCCAAAATTAATTTTTTGTTCCACTTTTCTATTTTCCTATATTTAATTGTAGGGATAAGAGCCCAAAATCATGTATTGAGCTTTAAGCTTTATCCGAGGACGATGTATAGTCCGAGGAGAGATAAATAAGCACGAAGGATTCCAGGGTGGAGTTTGATAAATATGAGATGAGTGGGAGTGGTCCGAGGAGTGATCCTCGCAGAAACCTTAACTATAGAGACGTGTCTCATGAACATACAAAGGGAAGGAAGTCCCCAAAAAATATCTAAGGAAAAGCTGTTATCGCCGCATTAAATGTGCTGCATCTACTATTCTGGCTACATTTATGTGGAGAAGACCTCTGAATAGTGTAGCCTAGGCTATCATGGACGGACACTCAAGTGAGGACTCAGATGATCAACATGTGTAGGATCAAGATGATTTGGAATGAACTATATAATGTGAAGAAACCCTTCATAGGAGGGGAGAAAAAGGGAGAAAGTAACACTGTAGACACTAAGAACTAAATTTGTATCCAAATCTAGAACAATAGATATATATCAAACTGACCTCCTCGGACTTATGCCGAGGACAACTTCCTGAAGTTAAACTCTTTTATTTCATTCTTCTTGTGATCCAAGCCCATCTTATTGATTGTTTCATTTGAGCTAGCCCAGCTTTCTTTACTTACTCTCTACAAATTCATTATTTTTGGGCCTTTTGGACTGATCCGTCCACTATTGGGTCAGAGATTCTAACTTGTCCCCATACAATTGGCACCGTCTGTGGAAGCTGATTGGTTTGTGTGTCTGATTTTCAATCATGATAGTGTCGGATCCAAACCAACTGGAGTCTATGGGGTCACAACGGGAAGACCATCTTCATGATGATGGGCGTAAAGAGGGCCAGGAGGGAAGTGTGCATATCACCCATACTGGGGAAAGTCACTCTAGGGGTGGTAGCCACGTCTCTCATGAGGAGAATGCCAAGGCCATGCAAAAAGAGATTGACTACCTGAAAAAGAAGTTGCGCCGTGAGCGAAGGAGGCGAAGTCCCTTAGTCTCTGACCTTTCTTTTGATGGTGACTATAAGTGTAGGTCGAGAATGCCTCCAAGCGAAACCTTCTCATATGAGGAGGATTTTCGTCATGAGTGTAAGAATAGAGATTCATCCTCGAGGGGCATAGGAAATGATGTGATGAGCAAGACACTTAATAGAATCTCCAGGTCTCCTTTTACATGTAGAATTGAGAATGGAAAGCTTCCTCGGCGGTTTACCCAGCCCACGTTCACCATCTATAATGGCCGGACAGACCCTGTTGAACATGTCAGCCACTTTAATTAGAGAATGGTAGTACATTCTAGGAATGAGGCTCTGATGTGCTAGGAATTTCTGTCAAGCTTAGGACCTGTGGCAATGAGGTGGTTCGATGGTTTGGAAGCAGGTTCCATAGACTCTTTCAAAGAACTCACCAGGGCGTTTGGGTCTCGTTTCATCACATGCAGTCGAGTTCCTCGGCCTTTACATTCTCTGTTATCCCTGTCCATGAGGGAAGGAGAAACCTTGAAAACATATTCAGATAGGTACTGGGAAATGTTCAACGAGATCCCTAACAGGGAAACCTGTTACTAGTGTACGTCAACTCATGGATAGGATTGATAAATACAAAAGGGTTCAGGAGGACCAACAGCAAGGGAAGGGCAAAGGTAAGGTTATCCCTCAAGAGATGAGGGATTTCAAGTTGGATCGTTATAAAAACTAATGGCCTCGAAGAGATTTTAGGGGGTAATCCGGATCTCCAGCTGCCCAGGTTGTTAACACTTTGTTTCGGGAACCAGTGCATAAAGTCCTGGAAAAGATCAAGAATGAGCCATACTTCAGGTGACCGAACAAAATGAGTGGGGATCCTGCGAAGCGCAATCAGATTCTGCATTGCCAGTATCATAGAGAGCAGGGGCATACGACTGAGGATTGTAGAACCTTGTGGAGTCATTTGTAGCAGTTGATCTGGGACGGTAGATTGAAACAATTCTTGAGTCGACCTGGTGAGTAGGAAGGTCAGGCGAGCTTGGGAGTTCAAGGTAGTAATTCTTCAAGACCCCCTTTGGGCACTATCCATGTTATTCTCGTCGCACCTGGCAGAACAGGATCTTACCCATCTAGGGTGATGGTGGTAGTTCGGCCGAATGCCGAGGACTCTGGCCATGAGTTGAAGAAGGCTAAGATGAGAGTCTGTCTAGCACTAAGCTTCTCAGACGAGGACAAAGCCGGAACCATGCAGCCTCACAATGACGCCTTGGTAGCAACCCTTAGGATAGGTGGGTATGACGTGAAAAGGGTACTAGTGGACCAGGGCAGAGGGGCCAAAATTATGTATCCAGATCTGTACAAGGGGCTAAACCTCAAACCAGAAGATTTGACCAGTTATGATTCACCTCTGGTGGGCATTGATGGAAAGGTTGTTGTTCTGCAGGGACAAATCAGACTGCCAGTTCAGGCCGGCTCAAAGGTGGTGGAGGTGGATTTTATAATGGTGGATGCTTTTTCCCCATACACGGCTATTGTGGCACGACCCTGGCTCTACGCCGTTGGGGCTGTTTTGTCTACTCTCCATCTCAAGGTAAAGTACCCATCTGGAGATCGGGTTGAAGAGCTGGTTGGAAGTCAGTTTGTGACCAGGCAATGTTTGGTGGCTGCTATCACGCACTGGCCTGAGTCAGATTCCTCGGCCCTTGTATATAAAGAGTTGTAGCAGTTAAAGTCCAAGGTCTCAGTTTCTAGTAGTGAGGCTGAGAGGGTGAAGGGCGAAGATTTGGAGAAAGTTCTTATAGATGACGATTCGGAGAAATTTTTTCAGATCGGGGCTTAGCTACCTCCTTCGGAGAGGGAGGAGTTGATGAAATTTCTCAGAGAGAATGTTAATTTTTTTGCTTGGAATGCTTATGAAGCCCTTGGGGTAGATCTGAGCTTCATCTGTCATCATTTAAACGTCAATCCGTCCGTCACCCCTAAAAAGCAGCCTCCTCGGCGCTCTTCAAAAGAGTATACTAATGCCATCAAGGAAGAGGTGACGAAGCTTAAGCGGACTGGGGCTATTAAAAAGGTGTTTTACCCCGAATGGCTGGCTAATACTGTAGTTGTGAAGAAGAAGAATGGAAAGTGGTGGGTGTGTGTAGACTTCATGAATTTAAATAAGGCCTACCTAAAGGATCCTTTCCCTATGCCTCGGATCGATCAATTAGTTGATGCTACCGTGGGACATCCCCGGATGAGTTTTTTGGATGCTTTCCAAGGCTATCACCAAATACCTCTGGCCTTGGAAGATCAAGAAAAGACGGCTTTTGTCACCCTCATCGGGAACTATCATTACAAGGTGATGCCGTTTGGGTTTAAAAATGCAGGGTCAACCTACCAAAGGATGATGACGAGGATGTTTGAATCACAACTGGGAAAAAACATTGAAGTCTATATTGGCGATATGGTGGTCAAAAGTAAGAAGGAAGCCGAGTACATTAACAACCTTGGGAACATCTTCGAAATCCTGAGCAAGCACAAGCTGCGTGGTCACGAAAGTTTTTGGGCTACATGATCACGCATCGTGGGATTGAGGTTAATCCGGACCAAATTAAGGCAATCAATAATTTGCAGCCACCTCGGAATCTCAAGGAAGTCCAGAGATTGACAGGGATGACCGCTGCTTTGAATCAGTTCATATCTAGGTCGGCAGACAGGTATAGACCTTTCTTCTAGTTGTTGAATAAATGGAAAGGATTTGAGTGGACCAAGGAGTGTGCCTCGGCCTTCCAGCAATTGAAGGAATATCTTTCTCGGCCACTTGTTATGTCTAGACCCGAGGCGGATGAGGTTTTGTTTGCCTATGTGACGGTGGCCGCCCATGCAGTAAGCCTGTTGTTGATAAGGGTTGACTGTGACATATAGATGCCAGTTTATTACGTGAGCAGGTCCCTACATGGAGCCGAGGTCCGATATTTACCACTCGAGAAAGCCATTTTAGCAGTGGTACATGCCACTTCTAAGCTTCTCCATATTTCTAATCACACACAGTTGTGGTCTTGACACAACTGCCACTTAAGGACTCACTTCGAAGCCCCGACTACACGGGGAGGGTTGCCAAATGGGGAACGATGTTGGGAGCATTTGACATCAAATACATGCCTCGTACTTCTGTCAAAGGTCAAGTCCTTGCCTATCTGGTGGCTGAATTTGTTGAAATCCTAGTGGAAGAAAAAACGAGAAAGCAGGACATGGATGGAAATTCAGTTGGTGTAGCCTCGGTGCAAGAAGCTTTGTCCTGGAAGGTCTATGTTGATGGCGCCTCGAACCTCAAAGGATCCGAATTGGGGCTAGTTCTGGTGTCACCTGAGAACATCACAATGGAAAAATCTTTAAGACTCGGCTTCTCGGCCACGAATAATGAAGCTGAGTATGAAACTCTGTAGCAGGAATGACTATGGTCCAAAGGATGGGTGGAAGAACTATAAAAATTTTCTCAGATTCAAAACTGGTGGTGGGTCAAGTTCGAGGAGAGTTAGAGGCCAGGGATCCCAGAATGCAAGAATATTTAAGACAGGTTAAACATTTACAGTCTGGGTTTGAATCTTCTAATTTATTGCAAATTCTTAGAAGTAGAAATACACATGCAGACTCACTTGCAACGTTAGCAACCTCCTCGGCACAGAGTCTACCGAGAGTAATTTTCGTTGAAGATTTTATTAAGTCCTTTGGGTTGAGAAATGAAGTGTTATCCATTCATCAGATAAGGGTAGGTCCTAGCTAGATGGATCCTATCCTACAATTCCTCAAAGATGATGTTTTACATGAGAATAAATTGGAAGCAGATAAGAAATGAAGGAAGGCTCCTCGGTTCTAGCTGTCCAAGGATCAGAAATTGTATAAGAGATCTTTTTTCGGGCCATATCTATTGTGCATACATCTTGAAACAGTAAAAATTCTCTTGGAAGAATTACATGAGGGAATTTGTGGAAGCCACACAGGTAGTAGGTCTTTATCCCATAGAGCTCTCACTCAAGGATATCAGTGGCCCAATATGTAGAGAGAGGCCAAAGAGTATGTGAAGAAATGTGATCAGTACCAGAGATTTGCACCAAATATCCATCAGCCAAGAGGAGTTCTCAATCCTCTGTCCAGCCCTTGGCCTTTTGCTCAATGGGGTTTGGACATTGTGGGATCTTTCCCCAAAGTAATAGGAAACAAGAATTATTTATTGGTCGGCACAGATTATTTCACTAAATGGGTTGAAGCAGAATCACTAGCCAACATCTGGGATGTGGATGTAAAGAAATTTATTTGGAAAAACATTGTCATACGATTCGGAGTCCCTCACACCCTAGTTTCGGATAATGGACTTCAATTTGACAGCAAATCTTTCCGGAGATATTGCTGCGGGCTAGGAATAACTAATAGGTATTCTACCCTAGCCTATTCACAGGAGAATGGGCAAGCTGAAGCTGTAAACAAGGTCAATGTAAGTGGGCTCAAGAAGAGATTGGATGATTCCAAAAGAAGATGGATAGAGAAACTACCACATGTTCTGTAGACATATCGGACTACACCTCTTAGGTCTATTGGAGAAACTCCTTTCTCAATGAATTATGGAGCCGAGACTGTTATTCCATTGGAAACTGGATTTCCTATATTAAGAATGAGCTCTTTCACTCCAAGCAGCAATGACGACTTACTGGAGAAAAGTTTAGACTTAATTGAAGAACGAAGAGAAAATGTCATGGTCCAATTGGCCTACTATCAGCATAAACTTAAGCAAGGGTATGATGCCAACGTGAAATTAATGCCTTTAGCGCCTGGAGATTTGGTACTGAAAAAGGTGGTTGGTTCTGCAAAGAACCCAGTCTCGGAAAAATTAGGACCTAACTAGGAAGGACCGTATCGTATTACATCTGTGGCAGGAATATGTGCATACTATCTGGAAGATTTAGAGGATAAGATTGTACCGTATCCTTGGAATGTAAACAACCTGAGAAGGTATTATTATTAATGAGAATGTATTTTATCATATTTGTGCTCATTGCATTGCGTATGATGTTTAATTACTCTAAACTATAAGTATTAAACATAAGTATTAAACAGATCTTTAGCTACGTCTGGCCCCTCGGACCATCTGCTTTGGAAAAATTAATACTGCATGAAATTTTTCTAAGTATTAAACTGACCCTTAGCTACGTCTGGTTTCTAGGACTATCTGTTTTGGAAAAATTAATACTGCATGAAATTTTTCTAAGTATCAAACAGACCCTTGGTGATGCCTGATTCCTCGGACCACATACCTTGGAAAAATTGATATCTTCCTATTATTTTTCTAAGTGTTAAACAGATTCTTAGCTACGTCTGGCCCCTCGGACCATCTGCTTTGGAAAAATTAATACTACATGAAATTTTTCTAAGTATCAAATAGACCCTTAGTCATGCCTGGTTCCTCGGACCACATACCTTGGGAAAATTGATATCTTTCTATAATTTTTCTAAGTATTAAACAGATCTTTAGCTACGACTGGCCCCTCGAACCATCTACTTTGAAAAAATTAATATTGCATAAAATTTTTCTAAGTATTAAACAGATCCTTAGCTACGTCTGGCCCCTCGGATCATCTGCTTTGGAAAAATTGACTGCATGAAATTTTTCTAAGTGTTAAACAAACCCTTGGCCATGCTTAGTCCCTCGGACCGCATCTCTTGGGTGAGCTAATATTTTATTTCATTAGAACCTAAGTCATACTTGGTTGCTCGGGTTACATATCCTATGATACTTAATGCCACGTTTTTTATTAGTTTCTCATTAAGCATTAGGTCATATAATGAATTATGCCTAACTCCTCGGGTAATTGGTTTTGAATGTATGGTAAACCCCTCCCCCCCCCCCTTAGCTACAGAAACTTGATAAAAAAAAATTACTTAGATTGTTAGTGGCATGTTATTGCTGGTTCTCTTTTGAGTCACAATAGCAATTATCTGAAACTATTTGAAATAATAAAACTCAAAGCACAACAAATAAAAGTGCAAGAGACAGAAAGGAAGGTAATTTCATTAATTGAAATAAAAGCTACATTTCTTTTTTGCAAAGGCGTACAACCATTACAAGGCCAAAAGCAGAAAACGAAACAACAACAGGAACTATTAAAAAAAAAAATCCTAAGTACTAAGCCTTGGCTTTGGGAGCAGGAAGGTCTTCTTTTTGAGTCACAATAGCAATTACCTGAAACTATTTGAAATAATAAAACTCAAAGAACAACAAATAAAAGTGCAAGAGACAGAAAGGAAAGTAATTTCATTAATTGAAATAAAAGCTACATTTATTTTTTGCAAAGGCGTACAACCATTACAAGGCCAAAAGCAGAAAACGAAACAACAACAGGAACTATTAAAAAAAAAAAATCCTAAGTACTAAGCCTTGGCTTTGGGAGTAGGAGGGTCTTCTTTCTTGCTCGGCTCGGTAGTGGGAATTTCCTTGGCCTTGGAATCATCTTCTTTTGTTTTGGCCTCTGTTTCCTTTGCCTCTGTTGCAGCATCCTGGACCTTAGAGTCAGCACCCTTGGCCTCAGCTTCCTTGGCTTTAGTAGCATCAAGGGGTTTTGAGGGAGTGGCATCTGGCATACGCTCCTAGATTGCCTTAGGGCCAAGTCCAGAGGAACTTCTGCAGCGTTGAGGGCTTTATTCCACGTCACTTTGCAGAACTCCCTACAAGCCTTGGCTAGCTCCTCATTAAGCCTAGCCTTCATTTCTTCAATGCCGAGTTGGTAATACACTCGCTTCTCTACCTCGGATGCTTCCTTGGCTAATTGAGCTGCCTCCTTGGCCCGCTGCAGCTGTGCCTTTAGATCTAGCACAAATTGCTTCGAAGTGGCCAGCTCTATCTCCGTTTGGTATAGCAATTTGCGCTAATCCTTTGCTTGAGCCTCAACATTCTTTAATCTTGCGGGGGAACTCTTCCTCTCCCGTTCTTCAATGGTTAGTTTGGAGAGCAGCTCCTTATTCTCTACCTTCAATGCACCCAGGGCCTTCTCGGCTTCGAGGCAGAGGTTAATCTCATTCTTGCATCACTTGGAGCCGCCTTTACCCACTTCTCGGCCACAAAGACCTCCTGGGTGACTTGCATGAGAGAAACATTACTACCATATATATATATATATATATATATAAATTAGTAACACTTAAACGGGTAAAAAGTGTACAGTTACGAACTTACCATGGCAAGATTTCTTTTTAAGGACAAAAAGAGATCTTGTTGCTTTAGCTTCCTCACAGCCTCTATGTCCTTGGGCAGGAGGAGTGGCTGTTCTAGAGCCTCAGCTATATGTGCGCCTTGACCCCTTCGGTATTCGCGGACGGAGGCATCCCAAGAAATGGCAGCCCCATCTACCTCAAGCCGAGTAGACCAAGCATGCAAAGGAAGGTGCACCTCGGCCCTATTCAGCTCCTTTCTACTATCTACAGAGGAGGACCTTTTGTCTTGAGACTCCCTGGACACCTTCTGCTGCTTGGTCCCTTTTTGAGGACCCACCTCCCCTTCCTCAAAGTCTAGGACCGGCCTTTTCCTCTTTAGGTCCGGGATAACCTTCAATTCGAGGTCAGTAGGGGGAGGAGGGGGAGGAGGAGGAGGAAGGAGTGAAAGAGGGACCTTAGACTTGGGGACTTCTTTTGAAGTTGCCCCTTTATTCCTTGAAGCCAAAAGTTCCCTCAGCCCCTTTTCCTTTCTGATTCATCGCCATTTCACCTTCTTCTTCTTCAAAACTGCTGTCTAAGCAGGTGATCACTAGAATCAGGGCGTGGACACCCGAGTGTTTATTGGTCTCGTCCTCGGCGCCCGGGGTGTGAGTGAATACTTGCTCTAGATTCCCTTCTTCTTCGAAATGGAATTTGTCTATCTCTTCTTCCAGTGACAGATGTGAAGAGGCAACTCCTTCTTCTGCTGCTCTTGCTGCAATGAGGGGAATGTGTTGTGGTAGTATGGTGGGCGGCGGAATGATCGAACTGGTTGGTAGTGCAACTGGAGGAAGATCATTGGGGGCGAGGAAATCCAGCCTCGATATGTCAATTCTGTTTATTCGAGGGTCACCGGCTCTAATGTTGTGGTCGATATCTTGAAATGTCTTGGAAATGGGCTCAAAGTATAGAATCTGATGGACGGCTCGTAGCTGTCTGACCTCGTTTACAAAAATCTCCGATCTGAGCAGGTAATTGAGAGCCTGAACGTTGGTGAGGCTGAGCCGAGTAGCTATTTGGTTTTTTTCTGCAATACAGCCGAGAAAAAAATGCAGTTAGAGAGCTAAAATCCAACATCAGAAGAAAGCAAAAATGAAAGGGAAAAAATAACATGGTTCGGGTTAAAGAATCTAAAACTCTTGCTAGGGAGCCTAATTCTAAAGTATCCTACCTAGTTCCCCCTCTCGGACAGGGCATTGAACGCCGTCATGCTACGCTCCTAAAGCTATCAAGTAGTCGTCTTTCATGCCCTTATTAGATTTGGGAAGGCATGAAATGAGCCTAACGATGGGCGATCTGGACTTGAGATAATACCCCTCGTCAGCTTGTGAGTGGCACTTGTACATGTGGACCACATCATGCTAGGTAAGCCCCAGACCTAGATGCTCATTTAGAGCATCGACACTACCTAAAATTCTAAAGACGTTGGGTGCACACTGATGAGGACACAACCTATGGTTGAAAAGGTAATCTCGAGTTATCCTACCCATTGGAAACGTCATTCCTCCTTCTATGAAAGCTATCACAGGAATGACAACTTCCCCTTCTTCCCTATCAAAATCTATTCGGTCGGGTTCACAGTATCACAGAGCTACTCCCTGCGGGACATGTATTGATCCTTAAAATCCTCTATTTTGGCAGGGGAGTCCACTAGATGTTTAAATCTACCCATATGGACGATTTAAAGGAAAGCAATTCAAATTGGCAAACAAAAAATCAAGAACTAAAAGGCCGAGGAGATTAGCTGAAGAGAAATAGAGAAATCTAAGGAGTTAGAAACTTACAGAAACTAATATGTATGTATAACTCTGAGATCCTTAAGGATATTTTCAAGGATCTCTTAAGCAAGAAGTGCTGGAGACTTAGTAATATGAAAAGTTTTTTGATTTTTGGGTGCTTGAACTCTCTGAAGGACTTGAAGAATTAGGAAATGAAAGAAATAATTTCTCTGGATGCTTTATATAGAGGGCGAGAATGAGTGGGAGTTATCCCGCTCAAAACTCAAAAAATGATGCCCATAGTTGGATCAACGCCTCACCGTTTGGATGTGGGGAACATGACGCTTCCTGGAACAATTAATGACGCCTCGCGAACTCTGAAGCGTCAGTAGCGTGCATGAGGCGTGCAAAATGGTAATTTGACCCATGTGAACAAGGAAAATAAATGAGCATATCTCTTTAAAATCAAAACCCCGCTTTTTCTCCTCGGATAAGAGGGAAAAACCGGAGTTTTGAGGGGCTATTGTAGGGATACAGGCCCAAAATCATGTATTGGGCCTTAAGCTTTATTCGGGGACGATGTATAGTCCGAGGAGAGATAAATAAGCACGAAGGATCCCAGGATGGAGTTCAATAAATATGAGATGAGTGGGAGTGGTCCGAGGAGTGGTCCGAGGAGTGATCCTCGCAAAAACCTTAATTATAGAGATGTGTCTCATGAACATACAAAGGAAAGGAAGTCCCTAAAAAATATCTAAGTTAAAGTTGTTACTGCCGCATTAAATGTACTGCATCTATTCTTCTGGCCGTATTTATGTAGAGAAGACCTCTGAATAGTGTAGCTTGGGCTACCACGACTCACAGAAGGTCAACGAGGGTGTCTGATGGGACGGGCACTCAAGTGAGGACTCAGATGATCAACAAGTGTAGGATCAAGATGATCTAGAATGAACTATATAATGTAAAGAAACCATTCATAGGAAGGGAGAAAAAGAGAGAAAGAAACACTGTAGACACTAAGAACTAAATTTGTATCCAAATCTAGAACAATATATATATTTATATATATATATATATATATATCAAACTGAGTTCCTCGGACTTATGTCGAGGACAACTTCTTAAAGTTAAACTCTTTTATTTCATTCTTTTTGTGATCCAAGCCCATCTTATTGATCGTTTAATCTGAGCTAGCCCAGCTTTCTTTACCTATTCTCTACAAATTCATTATTTTTGGGCCTTTTGGATTGATTCGTCCACTATTGGGCCAAAGATTCAAACTTGTCCCCTTACATTAATAAAATTGAGGATTAGTAGCCTCATAATCGTTATATAGTTGGAGGATAGTTCATATTCTCTAAATCTATTTTTCTACAATCTATTTGATTGTTAAATTGGTATCGATCATGCTATATGAAAATTAGAAAATCTAGATACAAGGAATGTATTCATTTTAAAGTGGAAGTTGAATTCAATCTTGAATTTATTCAATTTTTTAGTTGTTTTCAAGGCAAAATATTTTGTGTAGCTCCAACTGAAAAATTGTAATATGTGATATTTATTACGCTCTTCTTTTGAAAGTTCTCAAGTCAATTTAATGAATTTTCAGTGATAAATTGCAAAATCTACCCCAGAACACTACAAATTACTCTATAGTGACAATTACGCAAGCAACAAATGATGCGCTATCTGAAGTTCCTTCTAAATCATCAAAATCATCAGGCATCTGCTAATTTCTTTTTCTTGATTTTATTTCACGCAGAAACAATTTTTTTTTTTTTGGTTTTGATGTGATTGATTTTTGATTACTCTAATTTTCTAGGAAGGTAATATCTGCCCTTTTTTCAATTAGCCAAATTATTGTTGTAGCAAACAGTGACGAGTTTAATGAGAAAGCAAAGGCACTTGTTGTTCAGCAAAGAGGACGTTTCGAAGTTACATTTGAAATTGTTGACTTAGAGAAGGTGATCTTGTTAGTCATAGTTCTGATTTACCTTTCTTATGAAGGCTAATTTTCCCTTTTTCTTTCAGGTGGCCTCGAGTCCCATATTGCAAAAGAGTCACAATATGCAGGTGAGGTTGGGTTAATTGTTCCAAAGTACATTTAGGTTTCTCCTCTCTCTCTCTCTCTCTCTCTCTCTCTCTCTCTCTCTCTCTTATCATTTCAAACTCTCTTTCACTTTATTACTCTCATCTCAGTATTCTTAGTTCTTACTTTATTTCTCATCGATTCCTTTTTGTTTTATCATTTTGTAAGTAGAAGGAAATTGTAAAACATTCTCTATTTATGTGGTTTATTTTTAATGTCAATATATTCAAATTATTTTTTATATATTTTATGTTTTTTAATGGCCGTCTAGAAAAAATTATTAGATTGGCCGATTGGGAGAGAGATGGTTCAATGAAAATAAAAACATAATGAAGTTGAAAATAACGTATTAAGGGCATTTTGGTCATTATAAATAATTTGTACAATATTGTTTTAATTGTTTCTTGAGATGGAGTTGCATTTCATTTCTAAGGCAATGTTGTGTTTCTTGAATAATTTTTAAATAGTCTTAAAGCAATGCTCGGGCTCTCAAAAAGGGGGTGAGCCCCACCCATTCGTGAGAGCTTGGAGTACTGCTTTGAACTACCTAAGCTTTTACCATTTTTGTTTCCTACTCTCCCCCAAAGGCTGCAATTCCTTACTTTAATTAATGCTGCCTACTCGGCTAGTTCTCATAAAAGTTGCAAAATTTTAGTCATATGGAAGCAGACTTTGTGCTCCCTCTCGGACTACCCTATAATTTCCCAGATGAATACGCCCTTTAATAACGATAGTATAGAACCAACCAACAGCGTTTGGGACATTGTTTTAGTAAATTTAACACATTATGCTCAGTGGTGGAGCCAAGAGTTTTTCCTAAGGGAGTCAAGCTAAGCATGAAAAAAATTTCATACCTAAAAAAAAAAAAATTGTTTCACAAATTAACATTAATTCTAAAGTATTATCTTATGCTTTTTTGGCGTTATACCAAAATAATTTATAATTGATTCTTTATAATTTAGTAATCCAATAGTTGAAGGATGAGGATTTGAACTCTAAATGTGTGTTGAAAACACCAATAATTATATGTTATAAAATATACTAGCTGCTAACCACTCAATATGTTATGTATGTATATAATAAACATAATAAAATATATCAATATATTACAAATATCAACAATGTGTCAATGTCATGTATAACAGTTTGAGAATAAAGCAGTCAATAAACAACTAAACATAAAATCCTAAACTAACCATAGAAACTCAAAAGGGCCAAAACAAACCAACTGAGAGAAATACCACTGGGCATTGTCATGAGTCCAGCCATGGCTCAGCCAGAGTTGAGGTGACAAAATAGTGGCTTGTGGAGGCAAAGTGTTGAAATGTTGTGGCATGGAGACAATGGCAACGGCGTAAGGGATTTTTTTTTATTAGAATTTTTTTTTATTAGATTTTTTTTTTTTTTTTTTTTTTTTTTTTTTTTTTTTTTTTGTATTTGGACAAAGGAAATCTGTTAAGCAAATGGATTTGGATGGTAAGAAAGGTTTAAGGCAAGATGTGCCTACTAGATGGAATTCAACTTTTTTAATGCTTCAAAGTGCTCTCTCTTATCGACGTGCTTTTCAACGCCTAGATTTAATTGATTACAATTTTAAGCACTATCCTACTGGTGGTGAGTGGGAAAAGGCAGAAAAAATTAAAAAGTTTTTGGCTGTTTTTTATGATGCGACATTGGTCTTTTCTGGCACAAAATATCCCACAGCTAACTTATATTTTCCACAAGTATTCATTGTTTATTTTACCTTGAAGAAAGAAAGTGATAATGAGGATGAGTATATGAGAAAAATGGCAGATCAAATGCTTGTGAAATTTGAGAAGTATTGGATAGAATTTAGTGTTGTGTTGGCCATAGCAGTGGTCGTGGACCCTAAGTATAAGCTGCCTTTTATTGATTGGTGCTATCAGAAGCTTTATGGGCATGCTAGTTCACTCAAATATTTGAAGGTTCGTGAAAAATTATTTGCTTTGTTTGGGGAATATGTGAGTAATGTTTCTGCACCTTCAATATCTTCTGAAATGGCTGGTCAAGCTACTCAAGAAACTGAAGAACAATATGCTAATGAGGGATCTTTGTTTATGATGCAAGTATGTTTTTTTTTTCCTTATTTTTTTATTTATATTATGTTATTTATATTCTGCCTAAATTAATATCTATTATATTGTTTTTATATGTAGGAATCTGATTCTTTTCATAGTATGGATATGGGTAGGTAGGCACAAAAAACTCAATTGGAGCTCTATTTGGATGAACCAAGAGTTGATAGGAATGCAAAATTAGTCATTCTTGCTTTTTGGAAAGGAAATGAATTTTGGTATCCAGAACTTGCTGCTATGGCTCGTGATGTTTTGAGCATTCCTGTTTCTACCGTTGCTTCAGAATCCACTTTTAGTGTTGGGGGATGAGTTATTGATCAATTCAGGAGTGCACTTAAACTTGATGTTGTGGAGGCATTGGTTTGTAGCAGAGATTGGTTATATGCAAATATAGGTAATGTATTTTTACTTACATGTTGGCTGAATGAGTTATAAGTTTTATGATGATTTTTTAAAAAGAAAATAATATATATGTCAGATTTCCCATATTATGTCAACTTTAAATGGCAGAAACGTTGCTCTATGGACAGAATATAATAGTTTATAGATGTTATTTGGCAGACTTGGTAGACAGTAGACAATATCTATGATGTGTTATCCTATCTATGATGTGTTATCCAATCTTTGTTGTCCAACTTAGCTGTCAATATCTATGTAGGATCATGAAATTTCTTCTCCTTTTCTCTTTATGACATTGTGGTAGAAACTAAAACTTTACATGTGAAATTAGTGTTTTATAGCTATTAATTTATAAAATACGAACTCTGAATTTTATGGAGCTTTTCTAAAAGTTTCAAATTTCAGTATTTCCTTATAAAGCTCTTTTTAGATTTAAAAACTCATAGATTAAGTTCTGCTTAATGCAGAGTTGATATGTGTTATTTTTTAAAACTTAAATTTGTCTAGGTACAACTGTATTTTTATCCACATTTATCCAAGTTCATTACTACTAATTACTACTATGTGAATTACTATTATTTACTTAATTGATTCAATTGCTTGATTACCCACAGTTTCTAAATTTCTTATTTATAATGCTTTGATAAATTTTTAATGTTTTATTAAATTTTTTGATGTAGAACTTGCACAATCACAGTTGAAAGAGCTCACTGAAGATATAATGATCATGAATATCAATAAGGATGAGCACATGGAAGACACCTCTTCAATGGGACCCTTAATCTCTTCTAATCCAGTTTTTTAATCAGTGATGTCTTTTACTAAGACTTTTTGATGTGGCACTTGGATGGTTGGACTTGGATTTTTTTGCCATCATGGAAATATTGATCTGCCATGTAATTATTTTGGTTTGTCTCTTTGTTTTTGAGATGGCACTTGGATGCCATGTAATAATCTTGGCTTTTTATTATGAAACATTGACATATTGAATTTGGATTTGATTGTATGGAGGTTGGAATCTTTTGGACTAGTAATTTTATTTTGAAGGAATGAAAGAATTATTTGCTATTGTTATTATTTGAATTTTTATTATTTGATTTATGGTTGAATTATAAATTTAGATACATGGGAGTTGATAGCAAGTTATTCGGGTTAAGTTTAATTAAACAGGTTGTTTGGGTCATAATCAAATAGGTTATTAACGGTTATTTGTGTCGATCTTAACTTGACCTACTAATTAAACGGGTTAAACGTGTTGTGTCGGGTTACTCGTTTAATAAATAGGTCGTGTTAGGGTTGAGGAATTCTGACCCGTTTACTAAACAGGTCGGGTTTGGGTTGACCCATATAACATAATATTCACACTTCAACCCGACACAAACCCGACATGTGAACATGAATTGCCACCCCTAACTGAAACTCTCTTTTGATTGAAGTCACTTATATAAATCCCTTCACAAAGTAGTAAGTAATAATAATAAATACGCCATTACTCTTATGGAATATAGTTTGAGAAAGAATTTGTCACTTGGTTTTACTAACTAAAAACCAAATTATTTACAAATGCACTCAGTAGATCTTGAATTTACAACTTCACTCTCCACTTAGCACTTGTAATGGGAAGAGGAGTCAATCGAGCTAAAGCTTGTTGGCATATATTTCATGTCATTAAAATAAAGAAAAGAAAAACAATCAATTCATTATTAATAACAATCAAATTAAGATCAATCTAAATACAAAAAATTTAAACATAAAATTTGAATCCTTAAAATAAATTATTATGAAAGTGTTAAGAATATAATAATGTACTTGCAAAGTCCTATGCTCAATTTTCACTACCTTGAATGTTCTTAAAAAAATTATACAAAATTGAGAATTCAATTTTTATTTATTTATTTATTTATTATTTTAAGTAGTTAAAATTTGGACTTGTAACAAAAACACAAAACTATGGAAAAAAAAAAGAGAGAGAGATGGAAGTGTGTATATATATATATATATATATATATATATATATATATATATGTGGGACCCGCTAATTCAAAAATTCAATTACCATGAGAAAGGCGTGAAAATCTATATAATTTAACTATAGTTAAATACCATAATTAAATTTTTCATAAGTTGGCACAATAACAATTGAATAGTTTTAAACCTCTCCCTCTAGACAAGAATGCGCCCATTGATGATAAAAACATCCATGAGCCACTAATACATTTCTTTAAGGTTGTAGTCACTTATATTAATCCCTTCACAAGGGGGGAATATATAAATATATACATACACACCATTAATTACTCTCACTCTCAGTGATGGCTCCAAGATTTTTTTTTTTTCTAGGAGCCTTGGAAACATAAATTATACAAAATAATAAAAGAGAACTTGAACATATTGACATCACTAAAAAAAATAGGCAAATACATAAAGTGTTACAATTGCTTTGTACGAGGTTTCATATTTTGAAATCGCTGCATGATAACTTTATTATCAATCTTACTAGTTACATCTCTTTCAAATTTGTTAAGATTTAAATGTTTATTTTTTTTTTCTAAGGTTTAAGATCAACAAATTTTCACTTTTGTTGTTGGGCTTACTACTTTTTTTTCCCCAAATTTTATATCCAATTGGTTTGTTGACGGACTTTTTTATTTAAAGGCTAAAATATTATTAAGAGGATCATATTTAAGCTTCTTTCAATTGAGTTTTTTTTTTTTTTTTTTTTTTTTGGGGGGGGGGGGGGGGAACTAGGGTGAAGGTGTTCAAATTTTTAATTTATGGGTACAAAAAAAAAACATTTATATATAAATTTTTTTTTACCAGCTTAGGGGTTCATTTGAAAACCCTAATGTAATTAGCACTGCCCTTGGTCACTCTTATGGAATATGTAGATTTGTCTAGATCAGCTTATCTTTCTTCATTTAAATATAATTGAAACGATGTAAAAAGTAAGACCCATTGCCATTAGTTCGATTTTTTTCTTCTCTTTTAGTTTTTATTTTCTACCTTAGTGTGCGTTTTTTTTTGGCTTTTAGGAGCCCAATGAGCACTTTTTGCTACCGAAAATCCAAATTGTGTGTTTGGTGTTGTTTTGGAAACGCGCTTTAATAAAAAGCCCATTGTTCCAAAATGCTATGGAAGTCCAAATTGTGTGGGCAGCAAGGAGCTCCAATTGCAAAAAGGCACTGAAGCGTGTTTCATGTTACTGTTGGAAGCTGCGCAAATTTCCCAAATTGCCCACTAGTCTCTTCTGTGAAAATTGATAAACTGAAGAGGTGAATGAAACAAATGATGAAGAAGATCTGAAGATGAAGAGGGAGAAACAAGAACTTGAGAGCTCTAGCAGCATGGCAAAGGAAAAGATTTAAAAAAAGAAAGAAAGGAAGATGAAGAGAAAAGACCACGATGAGAGGAAACTGAAAAAAGAGAATGTGATTTTGTGAGATTAAAAAGGAAAATAAAAAATAAAAAGATGGGATGGTCAGATATTATGTGGTGTGGGGTTAAAGAGTGAAAAAGGAAGCTTCCTTGAAGCTTCCTAGTTTGCAAACGTCTCTACAATATGGTTTATTTACAAAAGAACCATAATTGAATTTTTTTTTTTTTTAAACAAAGCTGATAATTTTTTTTTGGAATTTTATTTAAATTCTATATTATATTCATTAATTCAGAGCTAGCACTTGACAATTTCTTCAATGTATGGTTCATTAAGCACCTGCCACAAGATATCATTTTAGCAGAAGAAAGTTTAAATCTATAAATTAGCATAATTATATATGCTTGTATTAGAAAAAATTATTTCAATAATTTTTTTTTTAAATCTTTTCCATATTTGATTACCTTGATGAGGTTTATGCTAATCTTGCTAATATATAATAACTTGTTTTTGTTTAAATCCTGGTTAAGTTTTTAACAGTTGGGTTTTCTTGGAGAAGCAAAGGCTTATTCAAGTATTTCCAGAGCCAGCGCAAAGATTATAGAATTTTTGGGATCTAAGAGTGTTGGTTCTTGTCAGTCTCACCTTGCAACTATCTCTTCTTCACTTGGGCAGTCACAGAAGATATAGTGTTAAAATTTGGCTTAGGATTGTTCTCTGGTTTTCGTACCTAAGTGCTGAATCAGTGGCAACTGTTGCATTAGGTGCCATCTCCAATAATCTATGAAATTCTTGTGATGGCAATGATTCCCAATTACAAAATGAGCTTACAGCATTCTGGGCACCATTTTTGTTGTTGCACCTTGGTGGCCACTGGCCAGGACACAATTACAGCTTATGGAGTACAAGACAATGAATTGTGGTTAAGGCACTTGCTTGGACTAGTTGTTCAAACAATGGTGGCACTCTACATGTTTCTTTTGTCTTGGAAGGCCAACTGGATGTCTTTCTAACTATTCCAATGCTTCTTGCTGGGTTTATCAAGTATACTGAAAGGATGTTGGTCATGCGATCAGCAAATTGTGGTCTCAACACTCTGACTACACCTTCTTGCGAATCCATAGAAGAACAAGCACTTGGTATTTTAAGATGTTTAGATATCTCTTTCTAAATAAGAAGATTAGTAATTTTAACCGTAATTTGACTGATGACCAAGTCCTCACTACTTTTGATTCTCAAACCACCTGGAAGGTGATTAGGCCGAACTTGGATATACATATGATGTTTACTTCACCAAGGCTCCTTTGTTTTTCACAGCTTGGGGTTTCATCTTCCTCTTCTTTACTTTTACTTCCATCCTTTTGGTGTTTGTGCTTTTCCTTTTAAATGAAAAGCACAATCACCCACAAATAGATTTGATTATCACTTGCTTATTATTGGTTGGAGCTATTCTTATGGAGATATATGCTGTTAATTTACTGTGTGCCTCCGATTGGCGTTGGTCTGCAACTGATGTAGTCACGTATTTCTTTCGCACACTAATTTCTCCCATAACAGCTGTTGTGCCAAACTGACTAGCAAACAGAGGTGGTCTAATTCAATGGCTCAACTCAATCTGCTTAGTTTGTGGGTACAAGATAATTCTGAACGGGCTGGCCATAAAACCCCAGAACTCTTTGCCAATTTGAGAGAGTGGCTTTTCAATCAAATGTTGCCAAAACTAAATGGTGGACTAGAGGTGACCCATAAGCAGGTTTTTGCTGACTTGAAAGACTTGGTGTACATCACGTTGCTGGAAAAATTAAGTTCCAGCAGCAACGGGTTTTCCGAAGAGTACGACATATACATAGCAGATAGAAATAGAACTATCAATGTGGAATATTATCAAAGCATTATCATCTGGCACATCGCCACTGATCTCTGCTTTGACACAGATAGTGGTGCCCATGAACCTAAAAATGATTTGCTTCTTGAAGTGAGCAAGGATGTTTCAGACTATGTGATGCATATTCTTGTGATGTGTCCTTTCTTATTATCAACAGGGGATGCAAAATTCAGTTTTAAAATAACTGGTGCAATGGTTACGGAATTTTTTCAGAAAAAAAAAAAGTTTGCCAGACTGCCTAAAGCCGATGCTTGTGCAATGTTGATCTCAGAATATGATGCTTTCTTTTGGCGAAAATATGAAGCTTTAGACGTAAGGATAAACAATGATTCATTGCAAGACTGTCTGTTACATTTTGCAGTTCTAATTGAAAAGAAACTGAGTAAAATGGAGCGAAAGTGGGAGATATTGAGCAAATATTGGGTGGAGAACCTAGCTTATGTTGCGACTCTTTGTCAAGGAAATCATCATGCTCAACTCCTCAGAAAAGGTGGAGAGTTTCTTACGCACGTCTGGCTTTTGATAGAGCATTTGAACCTCAAAGAAAGTTTTCAGAAGTCACAAACAAGACCACATTAGGAAGAAGCACACATGGCAGGTAGGGGACTCGGATTTATTTGTGTATTGAAGTTATCATTAATATGAACTGCAAATTTAGGTTGATATGTCCTTAAATCTCTCTCTCTCTCTCTCTCTCTCTCTCTCTCTCTCTCCTAATGTGTAAAATAAATTCCAATAGATTAATTGGTTCTAGGTGATTTCCATTTGCTTCTTATCTTTTTCCACCAATGATATGAAACTTGCTTAGAATGGTGACATTTACCTTGCTTTAGGGCAGTGTTTATTACACAGAAAGTACACACAATTTAGTTTTTTAACTAAAGTCGCGGTTTTAAGACACGATTTTTAGTTCAAAAAATAATTTGTGTGTATCATGCGTAAATGTGTTTACCAACAATTAGCCATTTTCTTATATGAATGATGTGTCCCAACAATAAAATTCAGTAAATTCATGCCACAGGCACACTAGGGTCTAGCTAGAGCCCAAAATGAATGACATTTTATTTTTAGCTCACCCATTAGGTTTTCATGATATGAAAAAGTGTGGACATAATATAAATTTGGTCTTGGGTTTGCTACTTTGCTCATCGTTGTTATAAAATATAAACAGCAGCTATGTTTTTGAAAATACAAGTAGGCTCAGTTAAAGACTCAATTAGTGGCATAGCTTCTATGCTAACCTGGCAATTGTTGAAAATACAAGAAGGGTTGAGGATTATTTGCAGGCCCAAGATCTCTGAGTAAGCCCATTACTGAGATTGGTATGGAGTAGAGGAAATTTTTCTATCGGCCCACATATGTCAACGGGGATAATTTTAGGGAATTTTGTTTTTTGTTTTGTTTTGTTTTTTTTTTTTGTTTTTTTTGTTTTTGTTTTTTTTTTTGTCCTGTTTATTGTTTTTAGTTTTGAGTCTTTTGACTATGGACAACTGACTATACTTGTGGGGAATACTGTTAAAGTGAATACGGTTGTTTGGATGGAAATCATAGAGAGATTTTGACAATTCCTGTGCAAGTATTGTAAAGTTGGACCGTGGTTTTTTTATTACTGGGACTTGTTCAGGGAAGCACTAATTCTTTATATTTGTTAAAGATATGGTTTTATGGGTTAAATGTATAATGGCCCAACTTGACATGGCCTTAGTGGCCCCATACCCTTTTTTTTTTTCAGCAACTTTTGTTTGGATGTGTGAAAATTACCCATGAGCAGTTTTGATGGACCGCCCTTTGGAAAATAAGCACCTCCCTGTGTTTGTTTAGGCAAAAATGTTTTCTAGAAAATGAGTCATTTTTTAAAAAGTATTTTCTATAAAACTATTTCATTTTCATATTTTTGGTAATTACCTTAAATGAGTTGAAAAAAAATCTTTTAACTTTCCTTATTTAATTTGTTGTGAGATAGAGTTGTTTTCTAAAAAAAAAAAAATTAATAAAAAAAAATTTCTAAAAATAAGCCATACTTTTTCTGTTGACCAAAGATAGTTTTCCTTTGACTTATTTTTTTTATACTACTAAACACTGGAAAACGCGGAAAACTGTCTTTATAAAAGGTTTTCCATCAAAACAAACAGAGCGTATAGAATAATAATAATGCATGTAAATTACCAGTGAGTTCCAGTTAGCTCAATTGGTAAAGTCTTTATCAATTTTGTTTACATAACTTTTTATCGATGAATTAATAGAGAAATTAAAAAATGAATTAAAGCTTTAGCAAGGGTTTGACCCAAAAGTAATTTTTTGTTCAACTTTTTTCGTTTTCTTATTTTTAATCAAATTGAGGATTAGTAGCCTCATAATCCTTATACAATTGGAGGATAGTTCATATTTTTTAAATTTATTTTTCTACAATCTATTTGATTGTTAAATTGGTATCAATCATGTTTTATGAAAATTTGAAAATCTAGATATAAGGAATGTATTCATTTAAAAGTGGGAGTTTGAATTCAATCTTGAATGTATTCAATTTTTTAGTTGTTTTCAAGGCAAAAACTTTTGTGTAGCTCCAACTAAAAAATTGTAATATGTGATATTTATTATGCTCTTCTTCTGAAATTTCTCATTTCAATTTAATGAATTTGCAAAAATAAATTGCAAAATCTATCCAAAACACTACAAATTGCTTTGCAGCGACAGTTACGCAAGCTTTTTCCATGTTCGTTTCCTACTCTCCCCCAAAAGCTGCAATTCCTTACTTTAATTAATGCAGCCTACTCAGCTAGTACTCATAAAAGTTACAAAATTTTAGTCATATGAAAGCAACCTTTGTGGTTGCTCTTGGACTACTCTGTAATTTCCTGGATGAATGCCAGCAGTATAGAATCAACCAAAAACTCAATTGGTAAAATCGCTGATAGTTGAATAAGAGATTTAAGAATTAATCTCCGTCTACACTAAAAACTGATTTGTGTCTTGGTCTGATGATAAAGAGCTATCATCAGAAGCGGACGCTATAGGTTGAAACTCTGTCAAAAAAAAAAAAAAAAAAACAATAACGTTTGGGACATTGTTTCAATAAATCCAACACATTATGCTTAGTGGTGGATCCAAAAATTTTTCCTAAGGGGGGCCAAGCTAAGCATGAAAAAAAATTTCATATCTAAAAAAAAAAATTGTTTCATAAATTATCATTAATTCTAAAGTATTATCTTATGCTTTTTTGTCATTATACCAAAATAATTTATACTTGACTCTTTATAATTTGGTAATTTGATAGCTGAAGGATGATGATTTGAACTCTGAATGTATGTATTGAAAACACCAATAATTATATGTTGCTGTATAAAATATGCTAGTGGCTAATCACTCATCATGTTATGTATATAATAAACATAATAAAATATATCAATATATTACAAATATCAACGGCGTGTCAATATCATGTACAATAGTTTGAGAATAAAGCAGTCAATAAACAACTAAACAGAAAATCCTAAACTAACCACAGAAACTCAAAAGGGCCAAAACAACCTACAGAGAGAAATACCACTGGGCACAGTCGTGAGTCCAGCCATGGCTCAGCCAGAGTTGAGGTGACAAAATAGTGACTTGTGGAGGCAAAGTGTCGAAACGTTATAGCATGGAGACATGGCTTAGAAATATTTTTTCTTTTTCGTATTTGGACTCCTAGATGAATTCTAATTTGGAAGAGATTCTTTTTCCTTATATTGTTGATTTGAGTTTTTTGTATGGAGCTTTTTATGGAGTCAAATTTGGGAAATTGTCATAGATGTTTAGTCCTTGGATTTGGATTCAAAAGAGCAGATGCCCAAGAATAGGCCACATTTTTGTATTTCATTGGGTTGTTTTAGTTGATTTTATTTTATTTTATGGATATTAATTTTCTAATCTCAAAATCCTAGGGGCCCGGTAAGTTAATTTTCATAAACTTTTTCATTTTTGCCCATTTTATCAATATTATAAATGGAAAATTTGAAAAGTTCGGGGGGACCATAGACGAATAGAGTGAGAAAAAATACGAGGTAACATCACTCAGAGTGATAGCAATGTGTAGACCCCAAAGAAGGTGCAAGTATTCAGTTGTTTAAGAGAAAGAGAGACGAAAGAGAGAAGAACTTCGAGTGACAGCAACGTTCGTACGTGTAGACCCCACCAAGTAGAAAGAACTCAGGAAGGAGCTCCTTCTATAAGAGCAATGCAGATGATTCACACTTAACCCGTCCACAAAACTCTCGATTCCAGCAAAAACTTTTCTCCTAAAAAGAAAGAAAGGAATAAAGAAAGGCTTGCACCAAGAAGACTCGAGGCTGAACGAAGGATGCTGACGATGCTAACAGGTATGTTAACAAAAAGTCATATATACACACACACACACACACTTCAACAACAACAATGCTTAGTCCATGCAAATTTATTGGGGTGGACTATAAATTCTCAACTTATTAATTAGGGTCGATTACATAACTTTTCGTAGCTATATCTATTATATGTGAAGTAATGTTTTCTGTTACTTCTTTAATTAATACCTCTATTTACTACTTTTATTAAGGCTATTTTTGTTCTTTCCCTACATTTTTCAGTTCCTTAACTATGAAGAACAAAAATAAATGAAGAATATGTGCTTACTCAGACTAACTAAGATAACACAATTAGTTCAGAAAGCTCAAACAAACAAGCAGTAAATTAGACAGTAAGCAAGCACTAGCAACATGAAAGATTACCTAGATATTATATTACAAATTGATGGAATAAAGTGAATAGATGGACAGAAGTAACAGTATATTACTATTTTGGGAGTGATTCGTCTGCCACAAGATATATATCTTAGAAACTTTTTTTAACCCGGGTGTTCAAGGTATTTCAAGCTCCCTCCCTTGACCCCAAAAAAAAAAAAAAAAAAAACATACATACATACACACACAAGAGAAAGAGATTCTAATACTGAGGCATATTACAAACTCTACAAGATTTCTATTTAAGCCAAATAATTTAAGTTTAAATATTTAATGTATAATAGTTATTTATATGTACTCATATTAAGAAAACATATTTCAGTAAAATTTTGACTAGAGTACATTTTTGGTCTTTAAAATTTGGGGTATAGTTGTTATTTTGGCATTTTACATTTTAAAATTTTCATTTTGACCCATCATATTTGATTTTATTTTTATACATAGTTATGTTGTTCATTAACTGACATGTAAGTTGTATCTGCTAACTACCACCCAATAAGACACATTACTAATTTAATTCAATTTCTATTAATAATCTGATCATTGGATGCTAGATAAGTGTTGTCTATTATGTGGTGTTTGGTACGGAGGAATCCACATTACTCCTGACATCAAGATTTCTAGGAATGTGATTTCTAGGAATGTGGTTCCTAAAAATCACATTCTTAGAATGTAACTATTCCTATGTTTGGTTTCATTGGGAGATTCTTAGGAATATGAGATGATAATGTTTGGTATATTCCCAAGAATCTTAAATGAATTATTTATTTTTCTCATTCTATCCTTAGATTTGAATGTAAACTACCAAGTCCTTTAAAAAAACTTTCTCTAAATAAATAATGAAAAAAAATATAAACTATTAATTAATTCTTTAAAAAAATATTTTCCTTTAAATAAATTAATAATTTGTTGAACAACATAAATATAACAGTAAAAGTGAATACTTGGCAATAATGGAGGGTCTCCTTCAAACTTTTTTTTTTTTTTTTTCCACATGTAAAATCTAAATAGAACTTTGTTAAAAAATATATTAACAGAGTTGTCTATCCTATTTAAGTTGTTTTGGCGGGAAAAGATAAAAACAAGATAAAAGATATTGATAATTTGTTTTATATTTTATCTTAATTACTTAAATAATAAAAAAAAAAGGTTAAAATTGTCAATTTATAAAAAATACAATTTCTTTTAAGTTTTGGAATCTGGATACCCACCTGTTTTAAAGGGAATTCACATTCCTACTAAGAGGGGATTGAGAGGGGTTTAAGAGAGAAATTCAGATTCTCCTGGCATCTGATTCTCTTGCGTAATTTGCAACCAAACATGTGAATCTTTAACCATTCCTAAGAATCCTAAAATATTACCCCATACCAAACACCAAATTAAGGCATGTAACCCGTATAAGTCAAATTATGTTAGTAATCTACTTGTTAAGTGTCTAAATAAGTACTGTCTATTAAGAGCATTACCGTTGGGAATGACATAAAAGTTGTATTTTACCATTTAAAAATATGTTTTGTCTATTATATTGACTCATTTTACCATGTATCCTACGTCTCAGTTTTTACTTTTACATACAACTGATTAAAATAATATTAAATAAAAAATATGTTTATTATCTCTTTCCTCTGCTGCCAACCAAGACCACCACTATTCCCCAAGCAAACCACATAAACCACCATATTCAACCAGTAAACCCAAAAACAATCCATACCAAACACTAGCACCTCCATCAACAATACCCACAAAACCCACCATCACCTCCATCAACCATACCCACAAAACCCACCACCACCTTCATGACTTCATCAACAATACCAACAAAACTCACCACCACCACCACCTCCATCAACCATAACCACCACCTCCATCAACAATACCCATAAAACCCACCACTACCTTCATCAAAAAAACCCACCATGTGAGGTTATCAAAAAAAAAAACCCACCATGTGAGTGAGAAAAATTAGAGAAGAGACAAAAGAGAGAGAGAGGGAAGAGAGTCAGAGATTGAATAGAGAGAGGAGGAAGACAAAGAGAAAAAGTAAGAGAGAGAGAGAGAAGATAATATTATTTATTTATACATATTTGCTACAATAAGTTTTGAAAATCCATATTTACTGTAGCTAGGATGTAAAAAAAAAAAAAAAAAAAAAGTTTACATATCCGAATGGGGGGGGATTTTAAGGCTTTAGTTGGTAAAATAGTAACCGGAGGGTTTTTACACCTCTTAATATTAATGCTTTAAAGCATGTTACCCAAATAATTCCTGATGTTACTATTTTATTACAAAAATATACCGCATAATACTTTAAAATGAAAATTTTGAAATATAAATGATTTAAATAAAAATAACCTCACACTTAAGGACTAAAAGTGTTCTTTAGTCTAAAATTTTAGTATCTTTTCCATATTTGATTAGCTTGTGAGGCATATGCAAATCTTGCCAACACATAATTAATAATTTGTTTTCGTTTAAATCTCGTTGAAGTTTTTAATAGTTGGGTTTTACCGAAGACGCGAAGGCTTGTTCAAGTATTTCCAGAACCTGTGCAGAAAGTATGGAATAATTGGGAGCTACGAGTGTTGGTTCTTGTTAGTCTCACCTTGCAACTATTTCTTCTTCACTTGGGCAGTCGCAGAAGATATAGTGTTAAAACTCGGTTCAAGATCATTCTCTGGTTTTTTTACCTAAGTGCTGATTCAGTGGCAACTGTTGCACTGGGTGTCATATCCAATAATCAAGGAAATTCTTGTAATTGCAAAGGTTCCCAATTACAAAATGAGCTCACAGCATTCTGGGCACCGTTTCTGTTGTTGCACCTTGGCGGCCAAGACACAATTACAGCTTACGCAGTACAGGACAATGAATTGTGGTCAAGGAACTTGCTTGGACTAGTTGTTCAATCAGTAATGGCTCTCTACATCTTTCTCTTGTCTTGGAAGGTCAATTGGCTGTCGTTTCTTACCATTCTAATGCTTCTTGCCGGGTTTATCAAGTATGCCGAAAGGATATGGGTCATGAGATTAGCAAATTGTGGTCCTAGCACTCCGAGCGCACGCAAACCAGTTGCTGAACCAACCATAGAAGAAGAAGCACTTGGGCTGTTTAAATATTTTATAGTTCTCTTTCGAAATCAGAAAGTCATTCATGCTCGAGCATTGTCTGGCCATTTTGACAGCACTTTTCATGGCTGGAAGGTGATTGAGGTTGAACTTGGATATGCTTATGATGCATACTACACAAAGGCTCCTCTGTTTTTTACAGCTTGGGGTTTCATCTTCCGTTTCCTCTCTTTTACTTCAATCTTTTCTGTGTCTGTGCTTTTCCATTTAAAAGAAAGGCAGAATCACTCACGGATAGATGTGATTATTACTTACTTGTTATTGGCCGGAGCTATTTTTATAGAGGTATATGCTGCCATTTTACTTAGTGCCTCTGATTGGCCTTGGCCAGAATATGAAGGGTTAATGGAACTCCTTCAGACAAAATTTGCCCCCATAAGAAAACATTGTGCTAAACTGACCACTAGTAACCAAAGGTGGTCTAATTCAGTTGGTCAACTCAATTTGCTTAGCTTTGCCCTCAAAGATAAGTCTGATCAGGTTGGCCGTGGAACTCCAAAACTCTTTGCTAACTTGAGAGAGTGGGTCTTCAATCAAATATTGTCAAAAGTAGATGGAGAACTAGAGATGCTCTTGTATAGTAACCATAAGCAGGTCTCTCCTCAGTTGAAAGACTTGGTGTATAACATGTTCCTCGAAAAATTAAGTTCCAACACCAATAAGTTTTCTCTAGAGTACGGCAATTACTTCCCAATGGGAATTGGAAATGTAGAAATTTACGAAAGGATTATGATCTGGCACATTGCCACAGATCTCTGCTTTTACACAGATAGTGGTTCGAACGAACCCATAAATAATTTACGTCGGGAAGTGAGCAAGGATGTTTCAGATTATATGATGTATATTATTGTGATGTATCCTTTCGTATTATCAACAGGAAATGCAATAGTCAGTTTTGAGAACACTTGCGCAAAGGTTGAGGAAAAATTTCAAGCGAAAAAGCTCCTGAGACCGCGTACAGCCAATGCTTGTGCAATGTTGATCTCAGAATTTGAAAATCCCCCAACAAAAAATTTATTATTGGCAGACTCTCCGTTACCTTTAGCATTTCAAGTTGCAAGAACACTGAATCAAATGGATGAAAAGTGGGAGATACTAAGTAAGTTTTGGGTGGAGAACCTAGCTTATGTTGCCACTCTATGTCAAGGAAATAATCATGCTCAACTACTCAGTAAAGGTGGGGAGTTTCTAACACACGTCTGGTTTTTGTTAGAGCATTTTGACCTCACAGACAGTTTTAAAAAGTCATGAACAAGACCACGAGAGGAAAAAGACATGGCAGGAGTATATCAATATTAAATTCTACGTCTCAGCTTTTAGATATGTATATAGATTACAAGAAGTTTTAACTGTGATTAGACTGAATCAAATGGATGAAAAGTGGGAGATACTAAGTAAGTTTTGGGTGGAGAACCTAGCTTATGTTGCCACTCTATGTCAAGGAAATAATCATGCTCAACTACTCAGTAAAGGTGGGGAGTTTCTAACACACGTCTGGTTTTTGTTAGAGCATTTTGACCTCACAGACAGTTTTAAAAAGTCATGAACAAGACCACCAGAGGAAAAAGACATGGCAGGAGTATATCAATATTAAATTCTATGTCTCAGCTTTTAGATATGTATATAGATTACAAGAAGTTTTAACTGTGATTAGACTAGTAATTTTGAAGTATTTCATATATATCGCTAAAACTATTTTTTATACGTTTTTAAATGGTATTAGAGCCAACCTTGTAACCTTGACTGGGCTTTATAAACAATTATAGGGAGCTTCAATTGTAATTAGACTTATCCTTTTAGGGTATAGTGCATATATAACTAGTGCTTTAGAACAAGATCAGAATAGATTTTGTTGACTTAGTTAAGAATGTAATCAGTGACTATGACCATGTATTTTTTAACTGGGTTCATGGGGAGGCTAATCAGGTTGCTCATGTGCTAGTTAATTGGTCCCTTAACCAGTCATTGTTTGGTTTTTTTGATCTAGAATATGGCCCTCCAAGTTTTGTTAATGTTATCTTGGCTGAGGCATCTCAGGCTTTTGTTTCTGATGTGGTTCAATAAGACCTTTATTTAGCAAAAAAAGAATAGATTTTTCATATTTTACTACCAAATACCAAATCTTGGGTCAAATGAGGTCTAAATTTTCTAACCAAAAAATATTATTTTGGGTCAAGTGAGGCCTGAATTTTTTAACCCAAAAAAATTATTTTGTGCAAGTAATCAAGAAAAGTAAAGGTCTTATTTAATATTGCAACAACATTACACCTGTCCGGTTCGAAGGATCTTTTTTCCCCCTGATATAATATTAAGTATTGAATTATGCTTTTGGAGAGAAACTAGTATTGATATTGGACAACCCTTATAAGTTTAGATAACTTTTGCTAAAAGTTACTCACTAATTATTTTATAGTAATAACCAAGGGACATAATTTAAATAAACTTGGTTTGGGGAAATGTTGTACCGTATAGCATTTTGTCTCTATTTATTTTTTGATGGAACTCTATTTATTTTATTGGCTTTAAATTAAAAAGCTCATCATATTTGCAAAAATCCATTTAATTTTACAAGTTTCCTACCATAAGATTTTGAATAGTGGACCCAAGGGGATTGAAATTGACCAATTAGATCAAATGGAACGAAAGTAGATCTAATTGGACCGAATAGAAACATCTTTTAATCATGTAGAGTCTCCTAGGTTCCTTTCCTTTTATCAGTGTTATTCCTTCCTTTTACTTTTTACATTGGGTGATTGAAAGTGTCAAAAAAGCAAAATGCACTGCAAATTGGCAATAGTGTAATCTATTAATAGAGGTATGTCTTTTACTTCAAAAAGGAAAAGGCAATCGCAATCTATAAAGAATCTATTTACAAAGCTGTTATATTAAAAGCTACAACATTTTATTATGACATGTAATCTTCACATCAGGACCTAGAAACCCCACCTCACATGTGAAAATGTTCTTTAGAAAAATTATAATGGATATGTGCGTGCAATTTTAAATTTTTACTTTTCATGATGAATTCATTACTTCAACTAATTTTTATGACATACTCTATTTATTTATCCTCTTAGTCATTTTCTCTTCCATTTTATGCATAATTTGTTCCCCTCACAAAAGGTAATCTCTCTCTCTCTCTCTCTCTCTCTCTCTCTCTCTCTCTCTCTCAATTTTATAGTGGATTTTTTTTTCTTGCATCTCTACTTTAGGTTGATAGATTTTTGTATTTTTTACAACTCTATTTTAGGTTGATTCGATTTAGTTTTTTTTTTTTTTTTTTTGATTGCTAAATGTTATGTAGAAAATTATGACGTTCTACTATGTGGCACAATTATACCGTATAATAAAAATCAACAATATGGAATTGATTAAAATGCTTTTATCAATATATAAATTACAATATTCCTACGTTGTTCTTTAGAAAAATTATAATGGACATGTGCGCGCAATTTTAAATTTTCACTTTTCATGATGAATTCATTACTTCAATTAATTTTTATGACGTGCTCTATTTCTCTATACTATTGAGATTTAAAGATAAATTATTTATCTCCTTAATTTTATATTACTTTAATTCAATAAAAGCCTATTCATGTTATTTCTTTAACATATTTTGAACATTTAATATAATCTTTCACATGGTAGTTTAAAGCATTATCCATGTATCGTGTGGGCCCTTTGCTACTATATTATAAAAGTTGGATCCCTAAAACTGGTGGATGCATAAAATGGTGACATGTCCTTTTATCAAAGCCTATGACAAGAACATGAGTGAAAACATCTAATAATACCACTGGTCATATGCTTTTTGTAGGAGCTAAATCCAAAGCCAATCATCTTCCAATTAAGAGAGATAGCGGACGTCTAACGATTTATACATTATCTCCTCGATTTTATAGGGATAGTGGCAACTAAACAAGTATGAACTAATTAGGTTCAATGAGGAGAGGAATGGGGAGATGGAGAGTTTCATGCATTAAAGAGATTACATGGGAAGCTAAAAATAGTGGAGAGAGAGAGAGAGAGCGAGAGAGAGAGAGAGAGAGAGAGCGAGAGAGAGAGAGTCATGGGTGTTATGAAAGCTATAGTGGAAATTGTGAAATTGTTAAAATACTTAAAGAAAAAGAAGGAAAATAAAAAAAAAATTTTTATTAATGAAAATAATGATGTAAGCGGACTACTTATCAACTACCAACCCAAGTTGGGTGGAGAGTAAAAGTGTAACGGCCCAATAAAATTAATTTATAGAAATGGCTTATCAAGGTCAACATTTTCAAGCCTTAATGGTTTCGTTTAAATTAATAGGAATATGGAAGGTTACCAGTAAGAAAGAAGAAGAATCTTGTCGTAACTATTTCTCGGGTTAGTTCGAGAATCACCAATTCATATAATATTCAAGTCTCGGTTACAAAGTTTATGGTTACACGATATGTGTTTTTCTCTAATTTCTCCCTCCTCCCATTCCGTAGGAGTCCCTTTTCCTTATATAGCTGCTTGAAGTGCATCCCAACCCTTCACTTGTACAATCTTTATTTGGATGCTTTTCCCATCAGGGCTTTGTTGGAGATGGTAGAATGTGCTGCAAGCTGTGAGAGTACTATTTAGGGGTTATTTTGCTATTAGTGTGGCCAGCTAAGTTGGTGCAGTGCATTGAATACGGAGGTGATGGCTACTTTGCTGGGAAACTTCCCATCTTCTTTACTTGCATGTCTCTACTTCTTTCCCTAGTCTTCAGTCTTTTGGTCCAGGTGGCTTGTCCAAAGTTTTTTTTTTTTTTTTTTTTTTTTTTTTTTTTTTTTTTTGTGGGTGCTTAATATGTTTTTGGACGTTTCCTCCTCCTTTTTTTTCTTCTTTTGTTGGTGCTCAATATGTTTCTTTTCTTATCAGTTGGGTTGGTTTTTGTTTTTATTTCTCAATATGTTAGTTTTAGAAAGTTTTCAAAAGTCACAAACAAAACCACATAAGGAAGAACGCATGGTAGGATAGGGGACTCGGATTTATTTGTGTATTAAAGTTATCATCAATATGAACTACAAATTTAAGTTTTTTTTTTTTTTTTTTTTTGAGGGGGTACAAATTTAAGTTAATATGTCCTTAAATCTCTCTCTCTCTCTCTCAATGTGTAAAATAAATTCCAATAGATTAATTGGTTCTAGGTGATTTCTATTTATTTCTTATCTTTTTTTCACTGACGATATGAGATTTGCTTAGTATGGTCAATGGTGATATTTACCTTGCTTTAGGGCAGTGTTTATTACATAGAAAGTACATACAATTTAGTTTTTTAACTATAATCATGACTTTAAGACACAATTTTTAGTTCAAAAAATAATTTGTGTGTACCGTGTGTGCAACAATGTGTGTACGAACAATTAACCATTGATTTATATGAATGAGGTGTCCTAGCAATGGAATCCAATGAATGCATGTCACAGGCACACTAGCACTCTATTTAGAGCCCCAAAATGAATGACATTTTGTTTTTAGCTTACCCATTTGGTTTTCATGATATGAAAAGGTGTGGGATAATAAAAAACAATGTGGATATTGTTAGATATGAAACAATCAAATCATAAGTTTAATCTGATTATTCAAATATTAATTGAGTCAAATTAATCTCTAAACTTTAGCTTTTAAAATAGAATAAACTTGGTCTTGGTTTTGTTACTTTGCTCATCGTTATAAAATATAAACAGCAGTTATATCTGGTGGCTAACGGAATTCAAATCAGATTTAAAAAAAAATGATATATTAGCAACTTGTTAGTTGTCACCGTAAAAACACTTCATTCCCTCTGCCGTGGACTATGTGGTTATGAGGCAGCAGAATCAGCGGCCTCTGAATTGCCCAGACCCTTGCCTGCCAAGCACAACGAAGTCGTGGATTACATTGCAAATCATCGGCGCATATTACATTGCATAGGACTATATGACAAGAGAAATATTACGTCCACAACATTTTTTACAACATTTTCACAATAAATCCTAATTGGCAAGTTGTTATTTGCTGTTACTAATAGATAATAAAGTAATTTCAGTGTTGGATTTAAATTTAAAACCTGTAACAATCTGCCAACTAGGATTTGTTGTGAAAATGTTATGAAAAATATTGTGGACATAGCAGTTCTCGTATGATAAACTAATTTAATAATTAATGAGAGTTAACCACTTATTGTAGAGATAAGATAACGATTTGTTGCAATTACTACTACTACTTATGATATAAGTTTTCTAATATGATATATATTACAGGGGCAAATCTAAAAGGGGTTGAAGAATAAACAAGAATGTATTTGTTGGTTCTCAAAAAAATTATTATGCGAGTTTTAGTTAGTTCAATTAGTAAAATCTATTATTGTCAAATAAAAGATTTGAGGTTGAATTCTGCCTATACTATTGACCGATTAATATTTTAATTTGAAAATAAAAAACAATTATCATAAAGTAGATGTATAGATTGAATTTGTTTTTATAAACAATTTCAAGGTAAAATATGGGTTGATAATTGATTATAGGTTTTTCTTAAATTTTTTGGATCGATGATTTATGGACTATGATTGTTTTGGGCTGATGGCTCAATTCAAATTAAGCTAAGATAGGGGAATTCTGGCCTTTTACCCTTATTTTTAAAAAAATTTACCAATATACCCCTGTTTTGAAACTATATAGGCAAATGCCCCTGTTTCGATACTCGATTACCTTAAAATCGAGTTTTCAATGAAATACTCGATCCGTACAAAATCGAGTTATACCCGATCAAACTTAAAAAAAAAAAATTTGCATGGAACTCGAGTTCCATAAAAAACGCCGATATAGGACAAAAAAACGTCACTATAGCAAAACAAAAACGTAGCTATAGGTTATGCCCAAGTTCCAGGCAATTATTTTTTTTGTTTGATCAGCTATAACGACATTCAGGAACACCTATAGCGGTGTTCTGTAACACCTATAGCGGCGTTTTTTATGGAACTCAAGTTTCATGCAATTTTTTTTTTTTTTTTTTTTTTTTTTTTTTTTTTTTTTTTTTTAAGTTTGATTGGGCATAACTCGATTTTGTACCAATCGAGTATTTCATTGAACTCAATTTTAAGGTAATCGAGTATCGATACAGGGGCATTTGCTTATATAGTTTGAAAACAGGGACATATTGCCAAATATTTTTTAAAATAGGTGTAAAAGGCCAGAATTCCCAAGATATATATACCAAGAAAAAGATATGCAACTCAGGGGCTACGGCCCCTTTGGGCCTTACTGTGGCTTCGGCCCTTTTATGTAACTATATAAGTACGTATTTAGTTATTTGCTAATGATTTTCATTAAGTTTCTTCTACTTCTACAAATGTAGAAGTATAATCATTTATGTGAAATCCATCTCTAAATTTCATCAATAAAATCAATTTTGACAGTGGGGTGACAGTGTGGATTGGGGAGAAATCAATTTTGACAACCATAATGATAAAATATTAAAATTCAAAAGTAATTGAATTGATTTACTCTTTTCTAACGTTGAATTGAGAAGTTTGATCGATTTTGCTTTATATGTTGTTTCTTTTTCTGATTCTTTATCAAACAAGAATGTGGACCAGACATCTAACTCCTCCTCTATCTCTTTCATTCTGTCATCAGTACACACTTCACTGGACCACTACAACCACTTTATTAATTTTTCTGGCGGATTCACTAGAGAACTCCATTATCTCAATTTGTTTTTGAAGGTAAAACTCTAAATATTTTGATAGGTTTTCATGTTGTTTGTTAGATTTCCTAATAATTAATCTAAGCAGCTTGAGTAATATACATGTGATTATGCATAGGAGTTTTGATTTGGTCGACTTATGTGATGAATGATTAAGGGTTTCTAACATTAAATAGTTACTAAATCCTTGTTTTTTTTTTTTTTTCATTGCTATTGGGTTTATTTTGAGCTAGTTGAGGGTTTAGATAGTTTTTGTCTTGGTTGATATTGCGATATTTTTCTTTCATGGATCTATCTTGAAAATGTTGTGTTAATCTAGTGGAAGCAACTTATAAAATGTCAAGATTTTAATATTAAGGAGGATGTCAAAAGTAGGACTGTCCAAGTGACCCGTGGACCCGCTCAACCCGGCCAACCCGCCCGAGTCCGACCCGCCGCCACCAGATCCGACGACTCTGGCGGTCGGACTCGGGTTCCGTTCACTCTAACCCGACCCCAGCGAGTCGGGTGTCGGTTTTTCATTTGAAAACCCGTGAAACCTGACCCGAACCGATGCCTTCAACGTTTCCGGCGAAGTATTAAGCATTCCCGACCAAATCCGGCGGGATTCTTCTAGATCCAGTGAGATCTCGCCGTTATCCGACGAAATCTAGGCCAGATCTCGACGGATCCGGCCAGATTGCGGCCAAAACCCGTCGGATCCGGCCAGATCCCGTCGGATTCGGCCAGATTTCGGCCAGAACCCGTCGGATCCGGCCAGATTTCGGCCAGATCTCGCCGGATCCGGCCAGATTTCGGCCCCGGTGATGAAACCCGAGACCGACCCGAAACCGACGAGACCCGAACCGGAAAATCCGACCAGATCAGTGGGTCGGTTTCGGGCCATATAATTGTCCACCCGACTATTTCGGGTCGGGCCCGGGTTGGGCACAAATCCGACCCGGCCCGACCCGTGGACACCCCTAGTCAAAAGTCAAAAAAAAAAAAAAAAAGGCGTTGAATGGCTTCCAATCAAATTTGGAATTTGATTTTGCGCAATAAAGATTAAAGAGGTCATTGGGTCACTTGTACACCAGATAGATTTCTTTTAAGGTTTGAAATCTTTAGACATGAGTAAAAATAATTTTAAGAATGTGGGAAAAAATTATTGTAGGTGGAAATCTTGGCATTTGAAGGTTTTCTAAAACTACTTGAAAATATGTTTAGAAAATTTGAATATATTTAACCTCTGAGCTCCTTATATTTTACCATTGTGCCATGATGTTGGTGATTACCAAGTCAGATGCTACAACCTTTATGATAGCTAATAAGTTCCGTCTTTGTAATGACTTGTCATGTGGCCTTGGGTTGAATTTTTTGGTTTTGAAATAATGTTGTTATTGTTCACAATATATAATATGTAATTTCATGGTGATTATTTTGAGTAGCCTTGTGTTGCATTATATTAATTATTATTGTCATGTTATCAGTGAAAATGACTTTGTAGAATTCAATTGGAAATTCCCAAAGTATATCATAGTTTGTAAAATAATCATCATTATAAAATTTGCATTTCACCTACCCCTATTATTTATGCCACTTATTGTGCTCTATCTCATTCTATTTTTTTACTAAACTTTGTGTCGAAGTTTCGGTGGTGTGTGTTGTTGTTTTGGTGGTGGGTATAAATTTCAATGATTGTAGGTTGTTGTTGGTGGTTGCAGGTGATGGGTATTTGGCTATGATTTGTTCTGTGGGTTGGGATTTGGTTGGATTTGGATTTGGGATTTCAATTTGGTGTTTCAATGGTGGGTTTGGGGGTTTGGTATGGTGCTTTAATGGTGTGGTGGTGGTGGTGGTGTTATTTGGTTGGTTTGGTGTTTTTGGGTGGTTGGTTCGATGATGCTGGTGTGAGTTTGGTTGTTGACGAGAGAAAGGGATGAATAGATTAGAGAGAAATCAATAAATTTTTATACTATTTGTTGTGTAGTTTATATTATTTTATTAGATTGTATGTAAAAATAAGAACTGAGATGTAAGTTGAGTTGGAAATTAGGTTGATAAAATAACTAAAGTGGTGTTTAAAAATACAAAATAGGTTTTTTTTTTTTTTTTTTTTTTGGCATCCCGAAATGCTGGTGCTCTAAGTGAATATTTGGTAATATGTAAAAACAGGAATGGAGTGCTAGTCGTAGTGCAATGTACTAAAATTCGAGCTAGATTGGAAAGTCCGATCGGTTTGAACTTGATAACTGAATATTGAGCATAGCTGGTTCTATACAAATAAATTCTTAATTCCGTAAAATTTGAACCTTTGGTTCTCGGGTTGATTGTCTTTCACTTCTAGGAACAATTCTTGTCCATCAAGCTTAAAACAGCCCATGTGAAAGACATATGAATAAGATGCTTTGCCCATGGTAAATCCAAAACTTGCCAGTCAAGAGTGACAAATGGGAGTCACCATCACTTAAGAGTAATAGGAATTGAGATTGGATGCAATAGCAAAATACTATTAGAACATTCCCATCAAGAATTCCAAAAATTTTAGCATTTAACACTTCAAAAACCTACTTTATCTATTATACCACCCCACTTTAAGATACATCAAACATCAAATCTTCTATATTTTTTACCATTTCATTTAAATAAAATAATCTACTCATTAAAATATCAAAACAACTACACACAAAACTATAGCAACCACCTCTTCCACCACTCCTACCACCGTTCCACTTGCCATAACCACCATTGCAGCAACCACTACCTACCCTAGCCACCACCACCACAAGTCACAGCACCACCTTGACAACCACAACCACCTGCAGGAAGAACAGAAAAAGAAAAAACCCAAAGTATAATCATAACCATCCACCAAAATCACAACCAACCACCACAAAACAACCAGCCACTACAAAAATAAAATCTTAGCCAAGCACTCACCGGTGGCTGATCTAACCCACTGCAGGAAGGAAAAAAAAAAAAAAAAAAACCATCTAGCAAAAACAACCAGCCATCAAAACAAAATTGTAATCCAATGATCCAACCCACACACTCACCGATCTCACCATCGTGCCTCCAAATCATACCCACAAATCACCACCACCATGACCCACCATCATGTTGGGGAAAAATCCTAATCCCCTTTATGTCAATGTGTGAATTAAAATTAATGACTACCAAGCAATAGCAACATTATGGAAACAAAAAAAATTCCAGCAAGCACAACATAAACACAATCACACAAGAATAACAAATTTTACATGGAAAACCCTCCAGTGTAGAGGGAAAAACCACGGGGCAACTCCGAAAATATCCACTATGAAATAAAGATTACAAATATCAAGTTTATGCTAAACTTGAGTCCACAATAAATTGGATATACAACAAATAAATCTCAAGGAGTAAATACAATCTCACCATAAAGTCAGTGACAAAATCTTCCTTTGAATACTCCAACTCTCCATGGTTGTAGCACTCAAAAACTCCATGAGAACTCCACCAATTTATCTTCCTTGTGTGTAACTTGAGCAAAGAAAAATGTCTCATTTTTCTTTTTCACTCTCTCACTCTCTATCTCTTAATTCAGACTACACCTCCTGAAGCTCTCACTTGTGTTTTTCTCACAATGGCCGAGTGGCTCTCTTGCTTTAGCTCTTCACTCAACTGGGTTTTTCTCTCTGTCACACAGCATGGCCGAATGGCCTCTGTTTTCTTTCTTTTCTTCTTTGTAGTTTTAGCGTGTCCTACACGCCTAAGTCACTGCCCAAGGAATGGCATGTTGACTTTGGAAGCTTGAGGAAGCAAGCTCATTTAATGAGCTTTAACCCAAGCATGTGTTCTAGACCCACACGGTGCTTTGCACCCAACAATCTCCCCCTCCAGCCTACTATGGAGGAGATCTTCAACCCAAGTCTTCAATCAGAGTTCATGCCGGCCAACCCGACACAAAGCTTTAGCTTTTCTCTAGACACAACCTTGGTTAACATGTCAGCTAGATTTTCATCTGTGTGAATCTTCTCTAATTCAAATGACCATTGTTCAACAACTAGTCTCAACCAATGGTATCTCACCTCAATGTGCTTCGAGCGTGAATGATACATAGAATTCTTGCTCAAGTCTATAGCACTCTGACTATCACAATTAACTACATACCCATCTTGCTTCAAACCCAATTCTTGGAGAAACCGTTTCAACCAAAGCATCTCTTTACCTGCTTCATTAGCTGCAATGTACTCAGCTTCAGTTGTAGATAATGCAACACATTTTTGCAATCTTGACTGCTATGATACAGCTCCCCTTGCAAAATTAAATAAATACCCCGATGTAGGCTTCCTACCAACAAGGTCCCCTGCCTAATTTGCATCTACATAAACCTCCAAAATTGGTTTAGAATCACCAAAAGTCAAGCAAAATTAGAGCTACCTCTCAAATACCTGAAAATCCACTTCACTGCTTCACAGTGATCTTTACCAGGATTAACCATGAACCTGCTAACAACACCAATTGCATGAGGAATATCTGGTCATGTGCAAAACATAGCATACATCAAACTCCCAACTGCTGAGGAATAAATAGTTAATGCTATGTCTTTTTTCTCTTTCTTGGATGAAGAACAAGATTTCTTTCTTAGCTTGAAATGAGCACCAAGAGGTGTACTGACTGGCTTGGCATGTTTCATATTGAACTTTTTAAGAACCCACTCAATATACTTCTTTTGTGATAACCATAGCTTCTTAGCTTTCCTGTCCCGTAGAATCTGCATACCCAAAATTTGTCTTGCTGGACCCAAGTCTTTCATATCAAATGACTTGAACAAGTCCTTCTTCAAATTTCCAATCACACTTGCATCTTGTCCTACTATCAACATATTGTCTACATATAGCAAAAGAATAACAAATTTACCATTGGGAAATTTTCTGACATACACACAACGATCTGCATCTGTCCTTGTATACCCATGACCCACCATAAATGAGTCAAACCTCTTGTACCACTGTCTTGGAGCTTGCTTCAAGCCATACAAACTCTTCTTTAACTTGCAAACCATGTGTTCTTTCCCTTTCACTTTGAATCCCTCTGGCTGATCCATGTAGATTTCTTCTTTCAAATCACCATGAAGAAAAGCAATCTTCACATCAAGTTGCTTAAGCTCAAGATCCAAGCTAGCTACTAATCCCAAAACTACCCAAATGGAACTCATCTTGACTACTGGAAAGAATATCTCATCAAAGTCAATCCCTTGTTTCTGACTGAAACCCTTGACCACCAATCGAGCTTTATACTTCACTAACTTGTCACCATCTTTCTTTAGCTTGAACACCCATTTGTTTTTCAATACCTTCTTGCCTTTAGGAAGTTCTACCAAGTCATAAGTCTTATTATTGTTCAAAGAATTCATCTCTTTACGCATAGCTTTCAACTAGCTTTGCTTATCCTTATGAGATTGTACTTCCTGAAAACTTTCTGGCTCCCCCTCTTCAGTAATCATAGTATACTCAGAAGTGGGGTATTTAGTCGATGGACGATGCTTTCTAGTAGACCTTCTTACCTGAGGTTCTACCATCTCTAGTGGAGGAGGTTGCTCCCCCTACTTAACACCATTTGTATCTATCACATCATCACCATCAACACCTGCTGGCTCATCGGCATCAAATTCAGTTGGTTCATCACCATAATTCTGATATTGTGCCTCTTCCCTATTTGTGGCATTATCTAAGGAAGAAGAGGTAGGTGTAAGATCAGGAACACCTCCAATTGTAGCTTTAGGCTTCTCAGTTTTTTCAAAGTCTGCCAAGTATTCATTCTCATGAAAAACTACATCTCGACTTCTGATCATTTTCTTTTCCTTAGGATCCCACAACTTGTAGCCAAATTCTGCATCTCCATATCCAACAAATATACACGAAGTGAATTAGCTATCAAGCTTCGATCTTCGTTCTTTAGGCACATGTACAAATGCCTTGCACACAAATACCTTAAAGTGAGAGTAAGAAACATCTTTTCCAGTCCGTACTCTTTCTGGAATATCAAAACCAAAAGGAACTGGTGGAGATCTATTAATTAGGTAGCATGCAGTCATAACAACTTTACCCCAGAATGACTATGGCAGATTAGTCATTCTCAACATACATTTAATCTTCTCAACAATAGTGCAGTTCATCCTTTCTGCCACACCATTTTGCTATGGGGTACTAGGAACTATCTTCTCATGTCTAATGCCTTTCTCAGAGTAGTAACTCTTGAATTCATTAGATGTGTATTCACCTCCATTATCACTACGAAGACACTTCAAAGGCTTTTCTTTCTCTCTTTCCATCATGGCATGGAATTTCTTGAAGTGCTTAAATACCTAGTCTTTTGTTTTCAAAACGTAAACCCACACTTTTTGTGAAGCATCATCAATAAATGTAACAAAATATTTATTGCCATCTAAAGTCTCAACATCAATGGGACCACATACATCAGAATAAACAAGATCTAAGACATTGGGTTTTCTAGTAGAAGGTATATTAAATGAAACTCTATGTTGTTTACCAAATAAACAAAAGTCACAAGGATTTAGCGACATACCTTTGGAAAATGGAATGAGAGACTTCTTTGCCAAAATCTGCAAGCAACCCTTTTTCACTCATGTGAGCCAGCCGCCTATGCCACAAAATAGGTGAAGAATCCTCCTGAGCCACACTAAATCCTTGCATAACTTTACTTGTGTCTTGTAAGGTGTACAACAAATTTTCCCTCTAGCAAACACCAATGATCCTTTGCTAAGTCTCCATTCTCCATCACAAAAATAATTGCCATAACCTTCTTTATCAAGAACATGAGTGGAAATCAAATTTAGACGAATATCCGAAACATGTCTCACATCCTTCAAAATCATGGTGTATCCAGTGTTAGCCCTAACACATATATCACCAATTCCCACAGTGTCTGCATAACTATCATTACCCATCTTCACTCTCCCAAAGTTTTCCGCTTTGTATGAATTGAATAACTCCTTTCTAGGAGTGACATGGCAGGAAGCAGCTGAATCAATCACCCATTCAACATAAGGATCTGAAACTGTACAACAATCATCTTGTCCTATGGCTAGGACCTCATCTTCCAACACTATAACAACTGCAGTGTTTTCATCATCCATCTTTTTCTGATTTCTATCCTCCTTTCGTTTGTTCTTCTAGGCCTTGCAATTCCTTTTTATGTGACCTTCTTTATCACAGTAAAAGAACTTGAAGTTCCCTTTTGACTCTAACTGACTTCTAGATTTACCTCGCCCTTTAGAACTTCTACTCTTACTTCTCATCCTGTTCTCTGTGACAAGAGCTTGTGCAATATCCTTACCCATATCCTTTCTTCAAGTTTCTTCATTAAGCAAACTGTCTTTAACCATGGCAAGTTGTAACACACCATTCGGAGCAAAATTATTAAGTGACATTACCAAAGTCTCCCAGCTGTCAGGTAAGGAACTCAGAAGTAATAAAGCTTGCAACTCATCATCTATTACTAGCTTCATTGTAACCATTTGATTAACCAAGTCTTGGAACTCACTAAGGTGCTCGGCAATGGACTTACCCTTTTTAAGCTTCAAATTCACAAGATTTCTAGCAATAAAAAGCTTTATTTTGAGCTGTCTTTCTTTTATAAAGACTCCTTAATTTTTCCCAAAGAACCTCTGCATTTGTATCCTGAGACACATGGTAAAAAAAACTAATATCGATGCATTGTCTAATACACCCGATTGTTTTTCTATTTAATTTCTCTCAGTCTCTATTTGGCATATCACTAGGCTTGGCACTATCACCCTCAATAGGGTCATGCAAATCCTTGCAATAAAGGACATCCTCCATCATCGGCTTCCATATCGAATAATTCGACACCGAGAGTTTAATCATAGTATTCATAGCCATATTCTCCATTTAATCCAACACAAGATAGTTAAACCCAAGCAACCAAAAAACTCTGATACCACTTGTTGGGGAAAAATCCTAATCCCTTCTATGTCTATGTGTGAATTAAAATTAATGACTACCAAGCAATAGCAATATTATGGAAACAAAAAAAATTCCAACAAGTACCACATAAACACAATCACACAAGAATACCAAATCTTACATGAAAAACCCTCCAGTGTAGCGGAAAAAACCACGGGCAACTCCGAAAAATATTCACTATGAAATAAAGATTACAACTATCAAGTTTATGCTAAACTTGAGTCCACAATAAATTGGATATACAACAAATAAATTTCAAGGAATAAATACAATCTCACCACAAAGCTAGTAGCAAAATCTTCCTTTGAATACTCCAACTCTCCATTGTTGTAGCACTCAAAAATTTCATGAGAACTCCATCAATTTATCTTCCTTGTGTGTAACTTGAACAAAGAAAAATGTCTCATTTTTCTTTTTCACTCTCTCACACTCTCACTCTCTGTCTATTAATTCAGACTGCACCTCCTGAAGCTCTCACTTGTGTTTTTCTCACAATGGCCGTATGGCTCTCTTGCTTCAGCTCTTCACTCAACTGTGTTTTTCTCTCTGTCACACAGTATTGCCGAATGGCCTCCGTTTTCTTTCTTTTCTTCTTTGCAATTTCAGGGTGTCCTACACGCCCAAGCCACTGCCCAAGGAATGGCATGCTGACTTTGGAAGCTTGAGGAAGCAAGCTCATTTAATGAGCTTTGACCCAAGCATGTGGGCTGGACCCACACACTGCTTTGCACCCAACACATCCAAACCCATTGAAAAAAATTGGAAGGGAAGTAGCTTCATTGGTTCAAATCCAAGTCGTGAGAAAGCTTCAAGTGGGGAGCCACAAGGAGATCGATTTCAGAGAGCAAAAAAAAAAAAAAAAATGAACGGCAGGTCTGAACAGAGAAGAAGGAAATAATAAAAAAAAAAGGGGAGAAAGAAGATATGTTTTTTAAAGAGAAGAAGAGAGAGAAACCTTTAAAATAATATATTTTTTTATAAGATATAGCTACAGTGCACTCTCAAAATGAGAGTGCACCGTAGCAAGATGGCAAGTCTTTTAGCATATGCAAGTTTTGATAGAGTGAGTTTTTTGGGGTTTTAGATGCTAAAATGTAAGTTTTAGCATTTCTGCAATCCTTGATAAGGATGCTCTTATGCTATGCAATTAACCATGTGATGTGAGAAAGATTAAAAAAAAATGTAAAAATGTAATAGTAAAAAATTGAGAATTAAAAAAAAATTATTTAAGAGTTTTAATTAAAAGACTTTGCAACTTTAATCTCAACAATACATTTTCTATTAGCAATAAGCCTACCTATTACACCGGATAACAACAATGTAACGAACCCTACTAAGTTCAATGTGATTGCAATTTGTTCTTATATTTTCTAACCCATTGAGTCTAGCCCACTTGCTTGCCACTCTTGTCAAAGCTCATTTAGAGCATTCACATTTGGAAATTCTATCATATCCTATTTTACCATCCCAAAAAGCTACTTTATCAATTATACAATATCATTTTATAATACATCTAGCATCTCAACTTTTATTTTCCTATTTTACTCATTAAAATAATATATATTATCCACTAAAATATATAACAAAAAATAATAGTCTCCTCTCTCTAATTTTCTCTCTCTTCCTTCCTCCCTCGTCTCTCTCTCTCCACCTCGAACAAACCCAAACCCCAACCATAGCAAGAACAACCACATGAAAATGGCCACCTTGCCACCACCACCACAACCAAACTCACCACCAACAAAAACCACAAGAAACAACCACCAAGAGGAAAAGAAACACAAAAAATTGCCAAAAACCACCGACAACCACAATCATAAGACACAGACACAATAGCACCGATCCAGACACACAACACCGATCCAAATCCAGAAACCCACCAATCTCCATCAAGAAAACCCACCAATCTTCACCGAAAAACCCACTAATCTCCACAATCCAAACCCATCAGCCACAACCGATCCAAACCCACGCCACCACCTGACCCATGATACACCGATCAGAGCGAACCACATCCACATGGAAGCAAACCTATCGAAGCCACATCGAACCCATCGGAGCAAACAGTACGTAACACCATCGGAGCAAACCACACCCACATCGGAGCAAACCCATCGGAGCAAAACATTGAAGCCACATCGAAGCAAAACATAGAGATGCGGCTCGGGCTTGGCGTTGCTAGGCGATAATGGCCAACGGTGGCCTGAAAGAGAGTAAAGGGATAGGGAGAAATCTGAAAGAGAGAGAGAGACGTAGTAGACAGAGTTGAGAGAGTGGGAGAGTCAGGAGACAAATGAGAGAGAAAAGGAATAAAAAATATATATATTTTTTGCAATTGAGCTACAGTGCAATTCTACATGTAGAATTGCACTGTAGCACAATTGCAAGTTTTTTTTTGCAATTGTGTACATTGCAATTCCGATGCTGAGTTCCTTTGGGCCTAAAATGCTAAATTTTCCTTACATTTGGCATTTCACAGGCCCAATGCGAATGCTCTTATGAGCTCTTGTTTTCTCAAGCCACACAAAATCAGCTTTTGCCGCTTTTGGTTAAATGCAAAGCTGAGTAAAGCGTGTTGGACACGCTGAGGAGAAAAGAAGAAAAAGAAAAGAAAAGGCCATTAGGCCAAGAGAGAGCTGAACCAAACAGAGAGAGCTTTAGTGAGTTCAATTACAAAAACTGAAGAGAGAAACACAGAGAAAGCTAGAAAGCATGAGAGGTGCAGTCCAAAATTGAAAGAGATACACAGTGAGAGTGTGAGAGAGTGAAAAAGAAAAAGGAGACATTTTTCTTTGCTCAAGTTACACACAAGAAAGATAAATCGGTGGAGTTCTCTTAAAGTTGAAGTGTTCAAAGGAAAGATTTTGCTACTAGTTTTGTGGTGAGATTGTATTTACTGCTTGAGATTTATTTGTAGTATATCCAATTTATTGTAGACAAAAGTTTAGCATAAACTAGTTGTAATCTCTATTTTCATACTAGTAAATATTTTCGGAGCTACCCTGTTGTTTTTGGTTTCCACGTAAGATTTGGTGTTTTTGTGTGTATGTGTTTTTATTGGTGCTTGATGAAAATTTTGTTTCCATAATATTGCTATTACATGGTAGTCCTTTATTTTAATTCGCATAGAAACGTTGAGGGGATTTAGGATTTTTCCCCGACACCAACGTCTAAGATTTATCCCAGGATTACAAGGTTTACACTACTTTGATTAGTAGGGTGACATTTGCTAGCTTGCTATTGCCGTCTACAATTAAGGTTTCCACAGCAATGAAATCCAATAGATGCGTGACACTAGCAGTCTAGCTGGAGACTCCAAAATGAATGTCATACTTTTACAGGACGGATGCTTTCTCTTGGATATAAGACGATATATGGTTAAGTATTCTCATTTTATATTTTGGAGGTAAGAGAGATATGGTGTGTTTCGTGTGTAGATATACGTGGAAAATAGGTGGCTAATGTTTACAATCTATTGTGTAGGAGTAGGATATTGTTTTATAGATATTAAAATCTCAAGTTATTAGGGAATGAATCATCATTGAAGGTATAGCACATTAGGATATTTTTATTTTTTCAAAAAGTTTAGGGTTTCAAGGTCTAATGTTGTTAGAGATGATAAATACAGTGCGCAACCTTTTAAAAAAAAAAAAAAAATTTTAAACACCAATCATTATCATACAATTTTGAACCATTTTTATAACAGGCCTGAGGCCTATTTAAGAAAAAAAGTATGGTATTTTTGTAGTGGCAGCCTTAGGTTCGAGGCCTAGGATTGCCCTGGCAATAGCTCTAGCTATTGCATCCGATCTCGATTTAGAGGAGCCTAAGGTGAGAAGTTGGAGTTGGTGGCTATACACAATGTAATTACACCTTTAGATTTTTTTCTAATTCAAAAGCAGAGATTTAAAGTGAAAAATTTTAACTTTCAATCTCAGCTCTTAAAAGGTGGATTGCACCGGTGAGTGTTTGTCAAAAAATTTCTAACTTTTAGCTTTTTGTTTCACTATTTTTTGAAAATAAATTAACTTCTAGTTTTTTTTATCACATATTTAATATAAAAATTACCAAAAATGATATCTTTTAATTAAGACTATACAAAAAAGTTACCAAAAGGAGGGCTTCTTCCATCAAAAAAGAAAAAGAAAAAAGGAGGGCTTCAAGACTACAAGTTAACTAAATCATTGAGCAATGCATATGATTCAAACTTCACCCTCATCCACAAAACTCTTATCCAAGAAAGGTAGACTTGCACCAAGAAGACTCAGAGGCTGAAGGAAGGATGCTGCTAACGGGTATGTTAACAAACAATTTCACATATTATACTATATTCAAGTATATGGACATGCTTGTATAAATTCATAACTATATATAACGAAAACAATTAAATGAAGAATAAATTTATTTTTTGATGAACATGAGTGAAAATTTTATTCAGACTAGCAAAGACAATACACTTAGTTCAGTAAGCTCAAACAAACATGCAGCCAATTAGACAGTAAGCAAGCGCAAATCTAAGAACACGAAAATTTATCTAGATACTAAATACATATTGATGAAATAAACTGCATAGATAGGTAAAAATAATACCAGTTATATTACCATTTTGTGTTCTTAGAACACTTAAAACTATTCTTCGAAGTATTTATGGTTCTTCAAGCACCTGCCACAAGATATAATTTAAGCGGAAGAAAGTTTAAATCTATAACGCAGCATAATTATATATGCTCGTATTAGAAAAACTTTTTTGATTCAGTTGTTAGCTTCTCAAGGTCATTTAGGTTCAGTTCAGTTTCAAAAATTTGATTGTACTTCTTGTCATTTTGGCAAACAAACAAAATTGCCCTTTAATAATAGTGACTCATTTTCTTCTGCACCTTTTGATCTTATACATTCTGATATTTGGGGTCCTGCACCGGTTTCCACTGAGGGGGGGTCTAGATATTTTGTCATATTTGTGGATGATTTCTCTCGTTATACTTGGATTTATCTGCTTCACCATAGGTCTGAACTTGTGTCTATTTACCAAACATTTCATAAAATGGTTGAAACACAGTTCAATCGCACTATCAAAGTTTTTCGGTCAGATAATGCTCAAGAATATAATGATAAATCTTTCCTATCCTTTTTAGACAGTCACGGTACCCTTCCTCAACGGTCTTGTCCTTACACCTCTCAACAAAATGGTCGTGCAGAACGAAAACACCGTCACATTCTTGATGTTGTCCGTACCCTTCTCATTTCTGCCTCTCTTCCCGAGCGCTTTTGGGGTGAGGCAGCTCTCACTGCTGTGTACACCATTAATCGTATTCCTTCACCAACCACACACAACAAATCACCATTCGAGCTTCTCTATGGTCAAACTCCTGATTACTCATCTCTTCGAGTTTTTGGTTGTGCTTGCTTTGTTTCTCTTCCTCCTCATGAACGAACAAAGCTCCAGCCTCGTGCTCGTCTCTGTTGTTTCCTTGGTTATGGTGTATCTCAAAAGGGGTTTCGCTGTTATGATCCCATTTCTCGTCGCCTTCGTGTCTCCCGTCATGTTGAGTTTTGGGAACATCGTCCTTTCACGAGTCTTCAGCAGTTTCCTGCATCCTCTTCCTCAGAGTCACCCATTTTTACTGATCTTTTCCTCCCTCTCTATCCTGAACTTGTGGAGGATTCTTCGACATCGGCTGCCTCTCCAGACGACTCATCTCCGGTTCTGTCCCCGGCTTCTGATCCGCCTGACTTGGATCCTGTGGCACCACCCTCTTCTGAGTCTCCTGTTGGTCCTGAACTGCGTCGATCCACTAGGGTAAGCATTTCTCCCCATTATCTCACTGATTATCACTGCTCTTTTGCCCTTGCTACTCTCTATGAACCTCACACCTATCGTGAGGCCCATACTGACCCTCTTTGGCAGCAAGCTATGAACGAAGAACTAGATGCCCTTCATAAAAATCATACTTGGGATTTGGTTGATTTGCCTCCTGGTCAGTCTGTAGTAGATTGTAGGTGGGTTTACAAGATCAAGACCAAGGCTGATGGATCTGTTGAACGATATAAGGCTCGCCTTGTTGCCAAGGGCTTTACTCAGGAGTATGGCATTGACTATGAGGAAACATTTGCTCCTGTTGCTCGCCTTACATCTGTCAAATGTCTCATTGCAGTGGCTGCTGTTCGTCGTTGGCCTCTTTATCAAATGGATGTGAAGAATGCTTTCCTCAATGGAGACCTCCAAGAAGAAGTGTACATGCAACCACCCCCTGGCTATCCACACTCAGGTAGTCAAGTTTGTCGCCTTCGCCGTGCTCTTTATGGCCTCAAGCAAGCTCCTCGAGCTTGGTTTGAAAAGTTTAGCTCCGTTGTTGCTCAGCAGGGTTTCACTTCGAGTCCTCATGACACTGCCCTCTTTGTCCGAAGATCCTCTGCTGGTATCACTCTTATTCTTCTTTATGTTGATGATATGATTATTACTGGAGATGATTCTGCAGGTATCCGCTCTCTTCAGCACTTCCTTAGTCAGCATTTTGAGATGAAAGATCTGGGCACTCTCAGCTACTTTCTTGGGCTTGAGGTTACCTCATCCTCTGATGGATACTATCTTTCCCAAGCAAAATATGCTTCTAATCTTCTCTCTAAAGCTGGTATCACCGACAACAAGACTGTTTCCACTCCCTTGGAATACAATGCCAAGCTCACACCCTTGGATGGTGAACCTTTATCTGATGCTACTCGCTATCGACAGTTGGTTGGTAGTCTGATCTACCTCACTGTTACTCGTCCAGATATTTCACATGCCGTGGGTATGGTTAGTAAGTTCATGGATGCCCCTCGTTCTGTCCACTATGCTGCTGTTCTTCAGATTCTCCGATATGTTAAAGGCACACTTTATCATGGTCTCCACTACTCCTCTCGGTCTTCTCTCGAACTTCATGCTTATTCAGATGCGGACTGGGCAAGTGATCCGACTGATCGATGCTCTATCACAGGTTTCTGTTTCCTGCTGGGTACTTCTCTTGTCTCGTGGCGTAGCAAGAAGCAGGATGTGGTTTCCCGTTCCAGTACTGAGGCTGAGTATCGTGCTCTTGTCGACACCACTTGCGAACTTGTCTGGCTTCGCTGGCTCTTGGCTGACATGGATGCTCCACAGCCCACTGCCACTCCTCTCTATTGTGACAATCGTAGTGCTATCTACATTGCTCACAATGATGTCTTTCATGAACGCACCAAGCACATTGAGATCGACTGCCACATCACTCGCCAGCATCTTAAGAAAGGCAATCTCAAGTTGTTCTCCATCTCCTCTGCTGACCAGCCTGCTGATATCTTCACCAAGACTCACCCGCCTGGTCGTCTTCGAGATCTTATATCCAAACTCCAGTTGGCTTCCTCCTTGCCACCTCGAGTTTGAGGGGGGGTGTTAGTGTATAGCTTAGGCTAGATTAGCCCATTGGGCTTAGCCCAGTATATTGTACTTGTACTTTACTCTTATTGCTTGTACTACACACATACCTAGCCTATATAATGCTCTTTATTGTACATTGTTATATATATCAATATACAGACTTTCAGTCTTTCTCTCACACTTTATACGTTTAACATTAAATATTGTCCATTTTTTATTACCTTGATGATGTATATGCTACTCTTGCTAATATATAATAATTAGTTTTCATTTAAATCCTGGTTAAGTTTTTAACAGTTGGGCTTTCCTAGAGACGCGAAGGCTTGTACTAGTGTTTCCAGAGCCTGTGCGGAAATTATGGAATAATTGGGAGCTACGAGTGTTGGTTCTTGTCAGTCTCACATTGCAACTATCTCTTCTTCACTTGGGCAGTCGCAGAAGATATAGTATTAAAACTTGGATAAGGGCCTTTCTCTGGTTTTCGTACCTAGTTGCTGATTCGGTGGCAACTCTTGCACTAGGTGTCATCTCCAATAATCAAGGATGTTCCTGTGATTGCAATGATTCCCTTTTACACAATGACCTCACAGCATTTTGGGCACCGTTTCTATTGTTGCACCTTGGCGGCCAGGACACAATTACAGCTTACGCAGTACAAGACAATGAATTATGGCTAAGGCATTTTGCTTGGACTACTTGTTCAATTGGCAGTGGCACTCTATATCTTTCTCTTTTCTTGGAAGGCCAATTGGCTATCTTTTCTCAGTATTCCAATGCTTCTTATTGGGTTTATCAAGTATGCTGAAAGGACATGGGCTATGCGATCAACAAATTATGCTCCGTGCCCTTCAAGGCCAGAGCGACATGATTCACATGAAAATCATGATGAACCTGTAGAAACTTACCTTGCATTCCATTATATGAAACGTTTTCTAGTTTTTGGTGATGATATTAACCATATTAGAGAACGGATACAAGATGATGCATTTCAGCTGTTTAAAGATTTTTGGTGTCTCTTTCTAAATCAGAGGGTCATCATGTTTTATCGTATGCTTTTTGACAATGACTCCATTTTTGTTGATTCTCAAACCACCTGGAAGGTGATTGAGGTTGAGCTTGGATATGCATATGATTTTTACTACACCAAGGCTCCTTTGTTTTTCACGGCTTGGGGTTTCATCTTCCGTTTCTTCTCTTTTACTTCCATCCTTCTAGTGTTTGTGCTTTTCTTTTTAAAAGAAAGGCACAAGCACCCACAAATGGATTTGATTATTACTTACCTATTATTGGTTGGAGCTATTCTTATAGAGATATATGGAGTCATTTTATTGAGTGCCTCCGATTGGCCTTGGCCTGATCATGACGGGTTAGTGAAACACCTTCAGACACTATTTACTCCCAATAAGAAACCGTTTTGCAAAACTGACTAGCAAACAAAGGTGGTCTAATTCAATAGCTCAACTTAATTTGCTTAACTTGTGCCTCAAAGATAAGTCTGATCAGATTGGCCAAGGAACCCCAAAACTTTTTGCCAACTTGAGAGAATGGGTCTTCAATCAAATATTGCCAAAACTAAATGGAGAACTAAAGTTACTTTTGTATAGGACCCATAAGCAGGTCTCTGCAGACTTGAAAGACATGGTGTACAACACGTTCCGGCAAAAATATAGTTCAAACAGCGAAGGGTTTTCGGAAGACTATGATAACTACATCTCTTATGGAAGTGTAAACGTGGAAATTACCAAAGGATTATCATCTGGCACATTGCCACAGATCTCTGCTTTTACACAGATAGTGATGCGTATGAATCTACAAATAACTTACTGGAAGTGAGCAAGGATATATCAGATTATATGATGTATATTCTTGTGATGTGTCCTTTTGTATTATCAACAGGAAATGCCATACTCAGTTTTGAAAACGCTAGCTCATCCATTGAGGGTTTTTTTCTAGAGAAAAAGCTCTTTAGGTTGCCTAAAGCCAATTCTTGTGCAAGGTTGATCTCAGAATATGTAGCTTCTAGCAATGAGGTAGACATGTATTTGTTGAAAGACTCTGTTATCTTTAGCAGTTTTACTTGCAAACAAATTAAGTCAAATGGATGGAAAGTGGGAGATAATGAGTAAGTTTTGGGTGGAGAACCTAGCTTATGTTGCAACTCTTTGTCAAGGAAATAATCATGCTCAACTACTTAGAAAAGGTGGGGAGTTTCTTACTCACGTCTGGCTTTTGATAGAGCATTTTCACCTCACTAGGAGTTTTCAAAAGTCACGAACAAGACCACAAGAGGAATAACAACCGGCAGGTGTTAGAATTTAAGCTCAGTGGGCTTAGACCCAGAGTACTGTTTGTACTATATTCCTATTACTTGTACAACACTCATATACTTCCAATATAAAATGCAATTTCTTGTACATTATTTGATACAATTTTGTTTTAAAAGAAGCTGCCATCAATTATTGAAATTTTATGGTGTGTTGGTCAAGTATGTTTAATTTATTTTGTTAGGGTTCATATATAAATGTGTTGGCAAATCTTTGTGCAAGACATAAAATTTGGGCTATATCAATAGAATTGTGTAAGGGTTAAGCCTGTGTTAAACTACTCAATGACGACATAATTTTGATTTACTCAAAGATGAATAGTTGATCCTTTACATATATCTTTTTGCACCATTATGTATTTTTGAGTGAAATGTATTTCATTGGAAATCAAACAACTAGGGCTTCAAATGGGGCATCACTTCAACTTTAATTTGGATTTTTATAAAATGAAAAATATTTGTTTGAAATTGGCACAATTGTGCTGACTTTGAGAACCTCGCTCAAGATATCAAACAATTTTACTCAATCGAAATTTGCCACAAGTTGCATTCCTAATTTTGCAACAATAAAAAAAGAGTTTTTTTTTTTTCAAATTTACCCTACTCTATGCACCAATGTGAAACCAATTATTGCACAAATCTTAGAGGCAAGAAAGACGGCTATACCAAAACTAAACAAATCTATTTCTGTTCCTATCTGCCTAAACCTAAACTGAGAAATGTCATCTTTGTGCCCATAGTAAAAACAAGAAAAACCATTGTATGTTCTTACACACCTTGTGCTCTAAACTGGTTGTTGAAATCAGAGGGATATTTGCAATAAGTTCACTGCAACAAATCTTCAAGAAGATTACTTGGAGTGCTAGAGGTTCTAGTACATGTAGGAGGTAAGTTGGGCATTCACAAATGTTACAATAATACATGTAGGAGGTAAGTTGGGCATTCACAAATGTTACAATAAAAAGTTCAGTTATATAAAGGTTTTGTAAGTAGATTATTGTAATTGTTTTCCCTTTGTAAATTTTATATTTATGGGACTAAGTCCTTGAAGTAGTTTTCCATTGAAAATGTTCTTTGATTTTTCACTTCGTTAGCAAATTTGTGTGTGTTTTTTTTCTTATTCTTTATTATTATTGCTTTAAATTTGGTGTTTGCATTTTTTATTTGTGTGAACTACTTGATTACTGACGTGAATGAGCATTCAATTGGTAAAGTCTGTCTTTTTTGGGATATGCTATCAAACTATGATTAGACTAGTACAAGAAGCCCCAAACTATTAGACTAGTACTTTTAGGGTATTTCACATATGTGGCTAACACTTTTTTTAGATTGTTTTAAAGATAATTAAAGCCAAACTAGTAACCTTGTGTGGGCTTGAAGACATTGCTCCCACAATGTAGGCCTTGATGAGAATGTTATAGCTATAAATTAGGAGTGTCTTGAATCCCACAACGAATATACATTGAATCGATCTAGACTTTACAAACAACTAATCGTAGACTCATGCTACACACGAGAACCTACTTGTTTGTGTAGTACAATAAAATAGTTATTTATAAATCTTAAATTGATTATGAAACTATACCATTGCTTGAATTTCTCCTGTTTGCTTCAATTTTTGTTACTATTTGAAAAAGAAGTTATTGCTTGAACATACAATATCTTGCAAAAAATCTACCAATTGGTTTCAGATATTTAAATTTCAGAGAGAGAGAGAGAGAGATATATATATATATATATATATATGATTACACAGAAGAGAAAAATTTTTGTTACTATTTGAAAAAGAAGTTATTGCTTGAACATACAATATCTTGCAAAAAATCTACCAATTGGTTTCAGATATTTAAATTTCAGAGAGAGAGAGAGAGAGATATATATATATATATATATATGATTACACAGAAGAGAAAAATTTTTGTTACTATTTGAAAAAGAAGTTATTGCTTGAACATACAATATCTTGCAAAAAATCTACCAATTGGTTTAAGATATTTAAATTTCAGAGAGAGAGAGAGATATATATATATATATATATATATGATTACACAGAAGAGAAAAATAAAAGAAAGATGAGCTACCTTTAAAAGAATAATTCATAGCTATAGTTACTGAAATCTGCAAGACAGTTTCAATTATTACAAAAAATGAACCTAAAAATTTGGCAGTTTAAACTTCCAAAGGCCAAAAAATAAAAGAGTGAGAAGAATTAGTCCATAGAAATTACAATATATATATATATATATATATATAACTACACAATAGAGAAATATAAGAGAAAGATGAGTTACTCTCAAAAGAATAATTCATGGCTAAAGCTATTGAAATTTGCTGAAAACATATTGTTAGGACATATGTGAATCATGTTAGGAACATATGTCAATATAGAATTGGCTAATCCTTTGACAAAATGCACTTTACTTGTAATTGGGTAGATCTAGGATGTGTTTAATACTTCAAGGAATAAGGTTTCAAGTTCAAGTGTTAAAGCCATGCAAATTTGTCCAAGAAACAGGTGAAGAAGTGCTGGATTTTAAGCTCAACAGCTAGCTCGACAGATAGAATCTATCGAATTTAAAAGGCAGCTCTAGCCCAATGCTCGACAGCTGCTCAATAGATAAGCTATCTATCGAGATATATGAAAATCAGATTTTCAGTGCTGATTTCATTCCAATCTCTGGATACATGTTTAGGTTTTCTTTTCTCACAACCCTAAATATATATAAGAATTATTTTAAGGGCCGTTAAAGGTTGTGCAAGTGTGAGGCAAAGTTTTGTTCATGCAAATTGTGATCAGAGAAAAAATTTGCCCTAGTTCATCTTTCTCTTAAAGAAGTTGTTGCATTTGTACGTCGTTGGGTTTTGTAACCAAGGAGTTTCGTGATCTTCATCGTGTGATGAACTGAAGAACTTTGCAGCCAACATCTTTCTCAAGTTGTTGAGTAAGCTGTACTGGGACCTGCGCATCAATTGGTTAGTCACGTATCGGGAGCCATACATTGAAAATGAGAGATTGTCACTACACAATAAGTCTAATTGTATATTGGGATAAGGGTTCAACTGTAAGTTGGTATAAGGTACTAGGATTCCTTTACTTGTAACCACTTGTTTTGATAATAGTGGATTTTCGGGTGTGGTGACCTTAAATTCACCTGATGAGGTTTTGCCTTAGTGGTTTTCCCCATTTGTAAATAAATCACCCGTGTCAAATTTAATTTCCCCCACATTTAGTTGTTTGGTGATTTGTTTGTTTTACCACGCGTTTTGCATGTTAATTGAATTAATTAATTAACTTGGCTAAATCAATTGGTTAATTTATCACAAGGTGTCAATACATTCTTGGCATATCAAATGATATCAGAGCAGGAATACTCTGATTAGGTTTTAATCTTTGATGTGTGAACCATTGACCCCTATTTGTCATGGACAGAAGACAGTCTCTTATTATACCTCCTTTATTTGATGGCACTAACTATACTTACTGGAAAGTACGCATGAGAGCTTTCTTGCAATCACTAGATGAAAAGGTGTGACATGCTATGGAGATAGGTTGGACTAAGCCAAAGGAAGCCTCGACTGATTGGGATCATGTTAAGATCAAGGCGGCTAACTTCAACAACAGGGTGTTAAAGGCTTTATTCGGTGCGGTCACGAATGAGGAGCTTAAGAAGATTTCCTCTACCGAAACTGCTAAGGTAGCATGGACCATTCTCCAGACAATCTATGAGGGAACCAAGGTTATCAAGGACTCAAAGCTTCAGAGGCTCACTACAAGTTTCAAAGAGATCAAGATGGAGGAGGATGAGTCATTCGATGAGTTCTATGCCAAGCTCAAGGATATAGGGAACTTAACATTTAATCTTAGGGAAACCATTCCCGAATCCAAGATTGTTAGAAAGGTGCTCAGATCTCTTTTGGAGAGATTCCATGCCAAGATCACTACCATTGAGGAATCAAAGGATATTGACAAATTCATTTGACAGAGCTGGTTGGCAATCTGCAAACCTATGAGTTGAGTTGTCTAGAATCGGGAAATCGAGCAAGAGCAAAAGCAAGAGCTTGGCACTGAAGGCCAAAAGCAGTGACACTGATGAGTCTTCTGATGATGAAGATTCTAAAATGAAATCCTACATTATACGACAGTTCAAAAAGTTTACAAAGAATGCCAATGCTAAAGGATTCGACAAAGACCGCAATCGCAAACAGTCTAGCTTGTCTCAGTTCAAGAGCCAAGACAAAGGGAAGAATGATGCTAGGGATGACGGTTATTACACTATTCCTTCAGGACCAAAGTGCTTTGGGTGTCAAGGTTTCGGTCACATGAAATAAGAGTGCCCTACATATCTCAAGACCATCGGGAAGAATAAGGCCCTTGTTGCTACTTTGAGTGACACCGAGCCTGAGGATGAATTGGACAGTGAGGATGATGGGATCTTAAATGCCTTCACTGCCACTGTCAATCCTACTAAGGGGATTATTGAAGATGTGGATAAAGAAGAGGACTTGGTGGAATCTAAGTTTGAAAAGATGGATGAGCAAGATGACATCCATACAACCTATGCAAAGTTATACAAATTCTCTGAAAAGCATGAGAAGTTGTATAGATTGGCCACCAAAAAGCTCAGTGATGTGGAGCTTGAAGGAGAAGAAATCTCCATAAAGTTTGATGAAACTAATCAAACCATTGGAGCACTGAGATTTGAGAATAATTTCTTAGCTGAGAAGACCAAAAAGCTTGAAGCGGAGCTGTTTCAAGTTAGAGCTTAACTGAAGAGGACTTCAAGTGCAAAACTTAATGAGATGCTTAGTTTACAAAAATCTGCTTCTGATCGAACTGGTTTAGGGTATGATTTCTCTTCTCCTAATATTGCTTCCTCTAGCACAACTATTTTTGTTTCTCCTACTAATAATGTTGAATCTGAGAACACTGATGTCAAAACTGTTTTAACTAGCGAGAACATGGACAAGGGTAAATCTATCTTAAGAGCACCTCTTAAACTTACTAAGAAAGAGACTAAAAACCCTAGGACTAAGAAGGGCAATATTCAAAAGCCAAAGTAGAAGAAGCAACATCTCTGACATTATTGTGGAGCGACTGGACATACTCGACTTAATTGCTAAGTGGTTAGCCACTCAACAGAGTAACAGTATGATCTATCAGGAAACCAGAATCAGTTTCCATCCTCTTTTGCTCCTCTTGAAGATCTACTCAAAGCCCTCATATTCCTTTCGAATTTGAACGGTTTCAATTCTTCCCCCTCACCGCCGGATCAAGGGTTTGTCAAACGGAAAGGTTCTTCCAAAGTGTGGAAGGAAAAAGGCTCAAAGTGATTTAGTCACTTTTCTCTCTCTCCCTCTTTTTTTTTTTTGCTTGCATTACTTTTGTGTGTTTGCTTTCTTGTTTTGAGTCAGTTTAGTTTTTATACTATACTTTGGTTAACATGTTTTTGTTTGTTTGTTTTCAGTTTTGCTTTATTTTGTTTTTCATAAAATAAAAAAAAATTAAAAAATCAGAAAATACAAAAACAGTGTGTGTTTGTGTACATTAGTACTTGTGTACCTTGGATAGCCATTGAAACAAAGTTTTCTAAACTTTGTTTCTTTTGTAGTTTAGATGCGCATCTCTATGCACAACTAAGCAAGTGAGTTTTGTGGCTCGTGTTAGTGATGAGTAAGATTAAGTAATTTCTTGTACTTAACACTCGTATCACTCTTTTTGACGGGAAGGACTAGAAAATTCTAAGAGAAAGGCATAAATAACCATCTCACCACTGTTGCCCGCTAATCATGAAATGACATCTGTATACTTCAGTATAGCAGAAGTGCAATGTCAAATGCTTAACATAATTGGGTATTTCTTCTCTCTCTCATACGCCCATGCATGGTTTGCTTAAAAGAAAAAGGGAAAATTGCACTTTACCCACCTATGGTTTGGCCCGTTTTAATAGTGTCCACCCATGGTTTAAAAGTGATCACTTAACCTACTTGAGGTGGCCTCCGTTAGACCCCCGTTACCCACCTCTGCCATTTCCGTTAGAAAATTCCCTTTACTATATAAGCCAAAATTAGAACCCAAATAGAACCCTAAAAAAAGAACGAGCTCTCTCCCTTTCTCTACCTTAGAATCCCCAAAAATCCCCAAACCCATAATCCCTTTCTCTCTTTACTTTGATTGCCAAAGTGAAATCCGAACACTTGCAAGCAAGGAGGAGGTGTGCTAGAGCTTGGGTTTTCCTCTATATCAAGATCCCTAAAAATCCCTAAACCCATTTCTTTCTGTACTACGATTGCCAAAGTGAAATCTGAACCTGTCTTCTTCAAGTTATTACTCGGGTTCCAATCACCATTCATGTTCTGCTGACCGTTGTCGGCTACGGACTGCTTTGACCTTGAACAATTTTGGGAGAAGGTTTTATGGGTGCAGCTATTATGATGTGGTGAGTAACAGTTGGTTTTCAGATTTTTTTTATTTTCTGGTTTTGTTGGTTTTCTGGTTTTGTTGGCTTTATGAGTAACCCTAATTTGATTTTTTTTGTAGGATGATGAACCTACTTGTAAATACTTTAGGTGGTTGGATGGCAAAACATGTAAGCGTGGGTCTGAAGTTGCACCCATTGTCTTTGCAAGATTTAGTATGTACAAGAATCAAGCAAGAGTTGTAGAGGAAAAGGAAAAGGAGGCTAGTGATAGGGAAATAGCAGTTATTGAGAGGGAAAAAGTAGCCAAGCGAAGGAAAGAAAAAGCTAGGGTGAGAGAGAGGATAGCTAAAGAGAAGTTACAGAAGTACAAATTTGCACTTGTTGTGTCATGGGGGTTTTTTGATTTTTTTTTTTTTTTTTTTTTTTTTTTTTGTGTTTTGTGGTAGGATGGGAGAATTGGAATAAAGTCATTGAGTATGCCTTGAAGGCAAGTTGTTGTAGTTATTGTATAATTTTGGGTACTGCCACTTTTGACAAGTGTATTCCATGTATTTGGCACTATGTAATGTTGTTGTTTATTTGAATAGAGTATGCAATATGTTTTTTATGTGATGTGTTCTTGTTTATGTAATTTGTTTTTGTTTATGTAATGTTGCCTTGTTTATGTAATGTGTAATGTTGCCTTGTAATGTGTTCTTTATGTAATGTGATCTTGTAATTTGAATAGAGCATGTTGCCTTATTTATGTAATGTGTAATGCTGCCTTGTAATGTGTTCTTTATGTAATGTGTTCTTGTAATTTGAATAGGGTATGCAATCTGTTCTTCTTTATATAAGGGGAAATTGCACATGCACCCCACAAGATTCTGTTTACATCAAATGAAGAAGTATAAAGAAGTATGTTTTAAAGCAAGAAAACCATTCCATACATATATAATAAGCATTGTTCAAAACAAGTGAACTCCACCTAATATTAATGGCTAAACACTACCAAAGTACTTTAATAATAGGTGGTTCTGCCCCCACTAAGACAATAACAAAATAACTTTACAGTAGAAAGTTATGCACAATAACAAAAAAAGTAAAGTAAAGTTTCTGTTTGCGCATTCTCCAATCTTCATTTCCCAAAGACCTTGCCTTTGCCTTTGCACAGGCCCCTGCCTGTTGAGAACATTGCACCAGATGTCTCAGCTTTTAATCCACCTTCTCTCCCATATGAGAACAGATGACTGCTCCCAACTACCCTTGGTGGTACTAACCCCCTTGGAGGCTGCAAAATAAATAGCAACTTTATATTAAGATCTAATCCACTGTTTTATGTAAGTATAAAGGGTGGTGTTTTTGTTTGTGTATATACCTGAGATAGAGGTTTCCTTGTGTCCCATATTTCCTTAAAAGTATGAGAGATGGGCTGGTTGCATGAGAATCATTGAGCTGTGGGTACTTTACTTGGTGGTGGTCTGTTTGAAGTTGAAGCAGATGTTTCAGTTGGCTGTGTGTAGGATTTGCCTGTTGGCTGCCTTTATGGCTACTTCTGCAGCTGGTTGACTTGCGTGATGGGTGGTTGGCTTTCTTGTTGAATGGCTAGCTACCCCACTTGTTGCTTGACTGGTTGTCTACTTGGCTACATTATTTACCGATCTAGGTGGATGCCTTGCTTGAATGGTGGTTGCTTGGTTGGCCTTCTTGTTTGCTAATCTTATTGACTGCCTTGCTTGCTAATTGGTTGCTTGGTTGGTTGCCTGGGTGGTTGGCTGCCTTGCAAACCTTCTTGGTGGTTGCTTAGGTGGCTGACATGCTAGCTTGGTGGCTAGCTGAAAAAATCAAGGTGGCTACCTTGCAAACCTCCTTGGTGGTTGCCTAGGTGGCTGGCTGGTTTGCAAATCAATGTGGTTGCCTTGTAAACCTCCTTGGTGGTTGCCTAGATGGTTGACTTGCTGGCTGAGGTACTGAAGTTTCACCCTGACTTGGTTGGTCAGTGCTTGTTCTTTGTCCCTCTTATCCCTACAAAAAAATTGCTTTGCATCAGTAATAGATTTGTAATATAATTGTCATAGTGAACACATTCTTGCTTTACTTACAAATTTTTTTTGCCTTTCAAGTCTCTGTCTCCTTTGCTATAGTGTCTCACCAGTTATTATAGCCTTACACCCTCTTGAATTATGCCCTTCTTTATGGCAAAACCCACAATTTATAGGTCTATTTGACCTAGGAAATTGTATGGGCCGTTTGGCTCATCTGCATCTTTCTTCCTTTTCATTGGTGGTCTGCCTGGAGGCTTGTATACAATTAGAGCAAAAGGGACAGGTTGGTTGGTTTCAACCCATTCATCTTGGCCAGGCAGTGGGGTAATCATCTCCTTATATGTAGCCACATAGGCATCCTTCTATAGCATGCATGCACATAATCCTCAGGCCTCTCCAGGTTCTTATAGATTGCTGCAACACCATGTTTACATAGGATTCCTGTCAAATCCCAAACTCTACAAGTACAACACTTTCTTGTAAGGTTAACCACATGACTCTCATACTCATTATCAACCTCATATATATAGCAACTTGATAGAACAGCAGAAAATGACTTAGAATCAACTTTCAACTTATGTTTGGACATATATCACTAGTGAATTTTTTAATCTCAGTCCTTTTACTGTACATTCTAGTCATCAATCTAACCCTAATCCATTCTAGCATGGCAATGATAGGCTTATCCCTAGCTTCTAGTATCATAGAATTAAATGATTCACTAAGATTGTTCACATAACAATCAGAGATGGCCCTTGGAGTGAAATGTGACTTGGTCCATTGGGTTGGTCGGATGTCTGCTAGATACTCCCATGCTTCTTTGTCCAATTCCTTCATATCTTGCATTCTCTTCTCAAACTCCCTAAAAGTTGTTGCTGCATCACACCTCCAAAATGCAACCTTTAATTCTAAACCCTTAAAGTTTAACTTAAAGTTGCTGTAAATATGCTTCACACAAAATCTATGTTCAACTGTTGAGAACAACATCTCCATGGCAAGTATCAATCTTTGGTTATCATAAATACAATAAAAAAAAACATCCAAAGAAGAAAAATGAACACTATCTGCCTAAGATAAAAAAACAAAACTTTCAAAAAGCAAAAATGTCATGACTAAGAATAAATAGAAATCTCAAAAAGCAAGTGAGTTGTATTACCTTCTGCCTATCTAAAATGAACACCAAATTCAGCTTATCTGGCCTCCCAATATCATCTGCAAATGTTTGTAAAAAACCACACCCAAGAATCCTTGTTTTCTTGCTTAACTACACCTAATTCAACAAGGAAAATATTGTCATTCCCATCTCTTGCAGTTGTTGATAATATATGTCCACCAAACTTGTCCTTCAAGTGGCAACCATCTAATCCTACAAGTGGCCTGCACCCCCCCCAAGAATCCAACTTTCTATGCATTGTATCTTGCATGTATCCTCTTGAACTTAGGTTATGTGTTAGGCTCAGTAATCTCAGTTTGCAGAATCACCTTACTCCCCACATTAGTTACTCTTATCATCTCAGCATAGCCCCTAAGCTTCCCATATTGCAACCTCTCATCACCTAGTATGAACTCTCTAGCTTACCTCTTAGCTCTGTATACTTGATTTATGCTCAAGTCCACAGACACATCTTGCATAACTCGATGCTTCACACCAAAAATTGCCCAATTAGGGTTTTTGTTGAAATCATCCAAGTACTTCCTAGCCACATATGTAGAAGTGACCTGGCTATGCTTGAACGTCCTCCCACATATACGAGTTGGAACCATGGTCTTTATCTAGAAGGATAACTCCCTTGAAATCGGTGATGCATATACTCTCCAACCACATTCATACTTGCAGTGGATAGAAACTTTGGTCTTTTCATTAAGTTTGAACTTAATGTCCAGTCTTTTTCACTACATATTCCCTTAAGGCAGCCCTAAACAACTTCCCATTTGGGAACTTCATACCCTTGCATAACTGAGGGTTACTCATGCCAATCTTCTCATTAAACTCTGGACATCTCACCCTTTCATCCTCATCCTCATCCTCAGAACTGTTAATGCTCCTAGTGTCATCATCATTAAGAGCTTTTTCAGCCTAATCATTATCATTAGCAGCTTGATCACTGGCAGTAGCTTTTAGTCTCTTCCTATTATCTGTAACTGGCTCTTTTAAATGCTCTCTCTCATTTACATTTTCAGTATCTCTTTGATGCTCTCTTCTATTGGGCACCTCATTGTTTTGAGCACCAAATATGTCATCAAGATAATCTGGTCTTTCATACCCTTCATTTAGCCAATCAGGTTCATCCACATGAACATTTTCACTACCAACAGTTTGTCCATGAGTAGCATTGTCATCCACATGCACTTCTCCACAACTAACAGGTTGCCCACCCCCAGCATTGTCATCCACAACTCCACTAACACTACCATCCCTTAAACCCTCAACAAGTTCTTCACTAACATCATTTTGGTCAACCATAGATGATCTAATAGAGGCAATATTGGTCACCTCCTCACAATCAGTGTCATCATCTTCATCATTCATTTCCCATGGTTGGTCTACTACAATTGGTTGATCTGGTTCAACTATAGATTCTTTAATAGCAATTGGTGCAACTTCAGGTTCTACATAAAGTGTGATTTTATTCGTTGGCCATTCAGCATGTAGTTCACACATGTAGGTCACATCATCATCTGAAGTAATTAACCTTAACCCTTGCTCTAAGTCAGCACCAGGTAAATAATAAATCCTACTGTTAATAGGTCCCCCAGCATCAACACAAATGTCTTGTACCTTAAAATGGCTTAGTAGATCTGGATCAACATTGCCCATTACAGATACCTCACCACCTACATACTCTAAACCAGGGTTCCACTCAAAATTCCCACTATGGTAAATAATAAAATCAAAACAAATTTCAGCAGCCATCTGCAGGAGTTAAAATACATGCACAAACAACAGTAATTAAATACATAACCAACACATGCACAGAGAGTACCAATCATTGACAAAAACAAAATAATTTCATACAACATAAAATACCATTTAACGTGGGGTTAGGGGAGACAAGAAACACAACCAACTAAACAATTTTTCTCCATGGGATCATAGACAACCTAAAGATGCATCTACCCAAAATATTCCAAGGGACCATAGTCATCAATGTCAACTATAAAAGCAAGAAATTATTTAACAGAAAACCACTAATTTTATGACAGAAACCCTTTAAACATAATCATTTTCATCAATTGTTACACATTGAAAAAGAAAAAATACAACATTGGAAAACCCTAGAAAGTCATTTCATGCCTGATATAGAGGAAAACCCAAGCTTCAATACACCTCCTTGCTTGCAAGTGTTCAGATTTCACTTTGGCAATCTAAGTGAAGAAAGAAAGGGAGAGCTTGTTCTTCCTTTTAGGGTTCTATTTGGGTTTTAATTTTGGCTTATATAGTAAAGAAGATTTTCTAACGGAAATGGCAAAGGTGGGTAACGGGGGTCTAACAGAGGCCACCTCAGGTGGGTTAAGTGATAGCTTTTAAACTATGGGTGGGCACTGTTAAAACAGGCTAAACCACAGGTGGGTAAAGTGCAATTTCTCCAAAGACAAATATGCAAAGAAAAATATAAAAGCTAAAAGAATCAATATGCTTTATATATGATTACAAGCGTGTCTTCTAGGAGATGTGGGGGTTATAGGATGTACCTCGAAGGTGATAGTCCCCATTAAGGAGTTATGATTGTGTGTGAGTTAAAGTGATTTTCTCATATCTCAAATTGTCATAACTTGAGACACTTATGTAATCTTGCGATGTTTTTAACACACAACACGCAACTCTTTGCTACTCTTGATACATGTGCAGGTACAATGTGATTTGGCTATCATAAGAAATTCATGTGTTAATGTATGCTCACTAAACTATCTTAACTTGTTTTTGAAATATAAAATCGGTTAGACTTGTTTAGTGTGTGTGTGTGTGTGTGTGTGTGTGTGTGTGTGTGTTTTGGATCTAAATGCTTGACATTTTTCTTGTTGAGAGATGTTTTTGAGAGTTTAAAATGTTTTTTGAATCCTTGGTTGAGTAGCATGTTTGATTGCATTCATGTCTATGTTTTCACCTTCTTGAAAAACTGTTTTTAAGCAATCTCGACAGTCTCTCGATACCTCTCGACAGCTAGGCTATCTATCGAGCCTCTTGAGCTTCTTTTCTCGATAGCTGTTATTGCAATTTCGATCCATCGAAGGTTTTGAGATTTCTGTTTGATAGATTCTCGATAGATGCTCGATCCATCGAGAAAGTTTCTATATGCTCGATAGATGCCTGATAGCTCCTCGATCCATCGAGGTCACTTTGCTATGGACACCTCTCAATAGCTTCTTGATAACTCAGTCTGGCAAATTTTAATTCTCGATAGCTCTGGACACCTCTCGATCCATCAAGCTGCGAATGTTTCTATATATAGGGTCCGCGCGACATTTCTCTCATTTCTCCTCGATCTTTCTCAACAGAACTTGTCTCCTCACCTTCCCAAACTCATTTTTCTCTCTCTAAACCTCAAACCCAGAAGCTTTTCAGCCTAAAGATCATTTGCTTCATCTGGTATGATCTCATTTCACTCATTCTATCATGCATTTCATATTTTCTAACCTAACTTTCGGGGATTTTGAAAATATTTGGGGTTTTTCAAAATTGATGAGTTTTTCACAAAATTTTTGGGTTGGCTTTTTTTTTTTTTTTTTTTTAATGAGTTCAAATCATCATGCATTGCATCACATTTTCATTTTAACAATGATTCATGCATTTTAGATGTGTGCTTAATATGTTGAAATGTTGTGTGCTGTTAGGTTTGGATTGGGCTGAGCCCATGATGTTTTTAATGTTGCATGTCACATGTTCATGCATACGTACCTTCATTTATCTCTACTTTGATATTGAAATGTGTTGGTACTTTTCTGTGTGTTTCTTTATCTCCCTCTCTCTCTTTCTTTTGTTAATGGCTCTATGGCACCTAAACAAAAATCCACTCCGTCCCGGAACCCCCTTCATTCTGGGGCATCTACTTCTTCTTCCCCTGCTGATTCTACTCCATCACACGTCTGCTTCCGTGATGATAAAGCCCAAAAGGACTTTTCGGAGAACTTTTCTCAACGAGGCATTTATTCAAAACGCCAAGTCATCCTATCTGACCTTTCCAATACTAACCTTCCCACTATCATCTACAGTAGGGGTTGGGAGGCACTTTATGGCATCTCGGTCACTTGCCCTTTTGTGATCATACAAAAGTTTTACTCCAACATGCACGGATTTGATTACTCTGTACCTCATTTCTTCATTCACGTTCGGGGTATGCACATTGTAATCACTCCGAATCTTATATCCGATGTATTATACGTACTGAAGGTTGTGCATCATAACTACCCTGGCTGTGATCGTCTTAAGACTGTGTCTAAAGACGAACTCATGTCTCTATTTTGTGAGACACCTTCTTGGGGTGGTCATCAGAACACCCCTTGCTCGACGTTTGCTAAAGGTCTGAGATTCTTTAACATGGTGATGACATTCGTTCTCCATCCATTGTCTCACTATAGCTCTATCACAGAGTCTCGTGCTCGATTTTTGTTATCCCTCATTGAGGATCTTTCTATAGACTTCCCTTCTCACTTCATTTGATCCCTTATAGATGTTTATAGGGGTACGGCGACCTGTGATAAGCTCATTTTTCCTTCAACTATCACGCGAATCATTCTCCATTTTTCTATCTCCTATCTTGTGTCTGATCACTTCCTTGTCATGGGTGCCATCGACGCTGCTATCGTTAGACGGAGTGAGGCCCAGCTTCGACCGAAGCAGCCACGGATTGAGGCAACTGCTCCTCCAGCTTCTTCAGCTTCTTCCACATCCGTTCCTTCTTCTTCTGCAGGTGGTGTGACCCTCGAGGTGGTCATGGCACAGCTTTAGCACATTGATGCTCACTTTGACACACTTCGTGATGAGTTGTGTCAGGTGAACACCCGTGTCGGTTGTATTGCTAGACGACAAGCTTGCCTTGGTGGCTTCGTAGAGTCTCCCTCTCCTTCTCTAGAGGCTTCTATGGACAAGGACGACGATGGTGACTTTGATGGTGATGCTGATGAGGATGAGGATGTTCCAGTGATGATGAGATGACTGCTTGAGTTACTTACCCTTTGTCATTTGTGACAAAAAAGGGGAGTAGTTTTGGGTTTTGGGATGAGAGTAGTCATGTATTTAGGGGGAGAATTAGCATAAGACATTTTTGTGATAGGGGGAGTGTTTATATTTTGAGGGATGTAGTGACGTTATCATGTATTTTCTTTTCTTTCTTTTACTTTTACTTTTACCTCGTGTACACTGGTCTTGTGACCATTTGACATACAGTGTACTTATATTTTGATATATATATATATATATATATATATAATGATGTATGCTCATTCACCTATCTCTTCATGTGTTATTTTTTTTTTTTTTTCTTTATGCACATGCTTCTTATTACTTGTATACAATCTTTTATTTCTGTTTCACACTAAGATGCCTTGATGAGTTTTGTTTAAAGTGTTTCAGAAATACAGGTTGTCAAAGTCTTTCTTGCCATGAACTCTCTTCTTGCAAAATTTTTCAAGAGTTTGTGTTAGGATAGATTTTATTGTATTCAACAAGTGAGTATGTGTTGAGTGATTTACAACTTCTCTCATGTGTTCATTTGTTTGTTGTGGTTTTGTCACGGATTGCCAAAGGGGGAGATTGTTAGGACATATGTGAATCATGTTAGGAACATATGTCAATATAGAATTGGCTAATCCTTTGACAAAACGCACTTTACTTGTAACTAGGTAGATCTAGGATGTGTTTAATACTTCAAGGAACAAGGTTTCAAGTCTAAGTGTTAAAGCCATGCAAATCTGTCCAAAAAACAAGTGAAGAAGTGCTGGATTTTAAAACTTGACAGATAGAATCTATCGAAGTTTAAAAGGCAGTTCTAGCCCAATGCTCGACAGTTGCTCGATAGATAAGCTATTTATCGAGAATTATGAAAATCAGATTTTCAGTTCTGATTTTATTCCAATCCGTGGATACATGTTTAGGTTTTCTTTTCTCACAACCTTAAACATATATAAGGATTATTTTAAGGGTCGTCAAAGGTTGCGTAGGTGTGAGGCAAAGTTTTGGTCATGCAAATTGTGACTAGAGACAAAATTTGCCTTTGTTCATCTTTCTCTTAAAGAAGTTGTTGTGTTTGTACGCCGTTGGGTTTTGTAATCAAGGAGCTTCGTGATCTTCATTGTGTGATTAACTAAAGAACTTTGCAGCCAACATCTTTCTCAAGTTGGTGAGTAAGCTGTGTATTGGGATCCGCGCATCGATTGGTTAGTCACGTACTGGGAGTCGTGCATTGAAAATGAGAGATTTTCACTACAGAATAAGTCCAATTGTGTATTGGGATAATGATTCAACTATAGGTTGGTATAAGGTATTGTGATTCCTTTACTTATGACCGCTTGTTTTAATAATAGTGGATTCTCGAAAGTGGTGACCTTAAATTCACTTGGTGGAGTTTTGCCTCGGTAGTTTTTCTTATTCGTAAACAAATCACCCGTGTCAAATTTAATTTCCGCTGCATTTAGTTATTTGGTGATTTGTTTGTGTTACCACGCGTTTTGCATGTTAATTGAATTAATTAATTAATTTGGCTAAATCAGTTGGTTAATTTATTACAAGAGGTCAATACATTCTTGACCTATCACATATGTCCAAAAAAAATTAAAAAATATATGTTAAAACATATGTGAATACAAAATAGCGAAATAGAAGAGAAAATTTGGTCACTGAGAGATATAAGAGAAAGATACCTCCAAAAGAATAATCCATAGTTATTGTCATTGAAATCTGGCAAACATATTCAAATAGTGCAAAAAATTAATCCAAAAATTCAAATGTTAAAAACTTCCAAAAATTGAAGAATAGATTTAGAGCTAAGAAATTATTGAAACATAAAAAAAAAAAAAAGATTACATAATAGAAAAATATAACAGAACAATGGGTAACCCTAAAAAACTATAGCAATAGTGGAGTTTCTATTAGTGTGGCTCACACATGGGTGGCTTGGTAATAGCGATAGAGAAGATGTTGCAACCGTTTTTGGATTGTAAGTGTAGGGTTTTTGAATTTTTGGGTTTCATGTTTGTTGTTGAGTTTCATGTTAATTCAAAGACTTTTGGTTTGCTTAGCTTCATTTAGGAGTTCATAAGGGAATGAAATGGAATAGAATGGAATGATCATAAGAGAATGGAATGATATGTATTTAAGTAAGGGAAATGAATGAAAAAAAATGGAATGAGATGGAATTAAGTAACCTTGAGTGGATGTTTTAAAATAAAGGAATGAAAAGGAATGAAAATGAATGAAATATAAGTAATCTTATTTGGAAGTAACATAGAGGGAATTGAATGAATTCATTTTATGACAATATTACTATTATACCCCTATTTTAAAATAAAGTGTTGAATATATAGGGGTATTTTGAGAGTATTAGTAAAAAATTCATTAAATCTAATTTAATTCCCTCCAATTTCCTCCCAATTTCGAGATGAATGAAAATTTAAGGTTTTAAGGGAATAGAAAGGAATGAGTGTTCCCTTCTACTCATTCCATTCCCTCCCACTGAAACTCCTAAACAAGGGGATGAACTTTTCATTCTCTCCATTAAAACTACCAAATAAGGGAATGAAAGAATATTCTAAAATTATTCTTTCTATTCCATTCCATTTCCTCCTCCTAAACGAGGGCTTAGGGTTTTTTGAGTTTCACATTTTTGTGATATGGTTGTAGGATTTTAAAAAAAATAATTAACTTTGTTTTTGGGATAAAAAAAAGTTTTTTATTATTATTATTTATTTATAAAATGTTTGTTGTTGAGTTTCACGTTGGTTTGCTTAGGGTTTTTGAGTTTCAAGTGTTATATGAAAATGTAGGTTTCCTAGTACAAACCATAGTAGGTAACATAAGGTATACAGACTCTCTCTCACAAAGACTAATGTGAACGGAATAGAATCGAAGAGGACTGAATAAGACCAATGTGAATCAAATAGAACCAAATCGACCCAATAGGACCGAAGTGGTCTAAATAGGACCTAATACGACCATAGTGGACAGTATAAGACCGAACTAACCGAATAGGACCTAAGTAGATAGAATGGACTGAATAAGACTGAATTGGACCGAATAGAACCAAAGTAGATAGAATGGACTGAATAAGACATAAAAGGACCGAATAAGACCTATATGGACCGAATATGATCAAAGATTGAATAGGACCAATGTGAACCGAGTTTGATTAAAGTGGACATAATAGGACCTAATGGACCGAAGTAGACAAAATGGATTAAATAGAACCAAATAGGAGCAATTTGGATCAAAAAAGACCATAAAGGTGTGAATAGAACTATAGACCAAATAAGACTGAAATGGACTGAATAGAGCCAAGTTGACTAAATAGGACTGAAATGGACCAAATTGTTGGACCAAAGTTATAATAATAGTTTTATAATAAAGATGTTATTTATTTATTTTATATCCTCTTTCAAAAAAATTGTTATAAAAAAAAATCCTCTTTCAAAAATAAAAAATTATATGCTCTTTCAAATTCAAAATAAAGAAGAATTGATATGGGGGAAAAAAAAACCGTGAGATATATTAGGGAGTAAATGGAAACGTAAATTAAAAAAAAAAAAAAGAAAAAGAAAAAGAAAAAAGAGCAAAATTGAGCTAATAGAGAAGCCGAAGTTAATCCCTCGGGGCTCGGGCCCGTTCGTTATTTATTTATTATTTGTATTTTGTTGCTTTTTTCAGCTTCTGTTTAAGTAAAAATCTTTATTCAGAAAAAAAAAAAAAACAAAAAAACAAAAAAACAAAAAAAATCCTCACCGCTTAAAAATAAACAAAACAAATTCATTTCACATTTTCGTCAGTAGACAGTGCAAATTCAAACATTTCAAGAAGAGACAGAGTTTGAAGAAGAGACTAGAAACTAGTAGTAGCGAGTAAGTGTGAGAATTCTTATAACTGTTTCATCGTTTTTTTGTTTTTCCTTAGTTTATGTTTTGGGTGTGTTATCGACAAAATAAATCTGTATCTATGAACTCCTTTTGTTGCTTCTCTTGTCCGATGTTTTCACTTCTGCAAACTGCGTTTCCTATGTTGAGAATGTTTTGGGATTCTTGAATCTGTTTTCAGGTTGTTGATTACATGGGTGACTCAAAACTTGAATGACTGGGGGTTTTGTTATTTACTGTTAGCTCTTAGAATTCACATTTCACAATGAAATTTGCTCTTATAAGCACTAATTCCACACACCCATTTGCTCCATTTTGTGCCTGTGCCTACACATCCTCTAACTCTAAGCCAAAGTATCAGAACCAATATCAAAATCCAAATCCAATTACAACATTTTGCAAACCCTTTACCTTGCCCACCATACTCTCCTTAAAATCATCTCATTATAAACCATCCAGATTAGTTGCGCTTTGTGCTTCACGTGCTGCTAAACCATCCAATGCCGAATTGGAGAATAGTAGGTTGGATGAGGAGGTGTTGATTGAAGAAACCAATGCTGAAGATGAAAATTCACAAAGCCAGTGGAATGTGGAAGTGGGGAACCCCATTGTTCCAGCCAATGTTGTCAAATTGAGCTTGAGTGACCAAGCCTTCTTGCTATTGGCGTTCATTGCCTGCACGGTATGAAGTTTCTAGTTTTTTAGTGTTAATTGTGTTGTGAGGCTTGCAGCTTTCAATAGCTTTAATGGGGGTTTCTTTGTTTGTTTTAAGACATGTTTGGTTGCCCCATTAGAATATAATAATGGATCATTTTGATTCTCCATCGTATTGGAAGTGAAAATTAATTGCTATTCGGAACAAGATGAAGCATGAATAACAAGATTTTAACTTTTTCAACAAATTACAGGTTTTATAAGGAAATGAGAATGACATCCAAAGTTTTGCAAAATTTACAGTTCCCCTTCCTAACGTTTTTATAAATATAAAGATATACAAATGATTTTTGTTTTTGATAAGTACAAATGAAATTCTTATTTCACCCTTTAGTTATCTTATTTTTGTTGAGTAACTTGCTTTGGTTGAGTGATAAAGTTCCTAATTTTCCTTTGGCTTATTATCCTTATTTTCCCCTTCTCATCTGATTCTTCAAAAAAAAAAGAGAGGAATGTTTAAATTGGTAACTAAAAGGTCAAAATATGCATTTCATGGTATTTGTTATGTTTACGACAAATCTCAAGGTGGGGTTATCATTTTTGCATAACTTTGGGGATCGCTATCATTTCCTTATATCTTCAGGGAGGTTGGGGTTACTTTCTTAAATTATTTTATGTATATTGTAGCAATGGTCGTAACTCTAATGACTTGTCCAATTAACAACAATGAGTTTTGAAAACCCATAACCATAATGTTATATCTATTCTTGAGGAACAAAATTTAGTTCTTCATACTAATCAAATTTTTTTAGGTAATCTCATTGCCCCTAGAGGGAAAAAAATGAAAACAGCAATAATGTTATTGGGAGTTTACAAGGGAGTGGAAAACATTTTCAGCTAATGACTTACCTTTTGAAAGTTTGAAGTAGTTCAATGAAAGTTGGACATTATCATGAGCAGTAAAATGATTATTGTTAAAATCTTGAAAGCTATGTTACTTCCATTCTAATTTGCAGGTAGTTATGTATCTTAGAATTAATTGATATATATATATATATATATATTTTTTTTTTTTTTTTGTAATCTTTGGAATATGTGTATATGACAAAACTTGGTTATGATTTGAGTATGCTTTGATTTAAACTTGTAGTAGACACTAAGCGTTCTGTTTTTTGGGACATACTTGCTAGCTTAAATTTTTTTGAATTGATTATGGCTTATGTTAATTTTCTCTATTAATAATCATGAATAATTTTCAATATGTGCAGACTTCTGTGGCATTTACTAGTCTTGTTATTGCTGCTGTCCCAACACTATATGTAAGTTGTCTTATGTCTGACATTATGTTCTAGTTAAGAATCTCTTTATATTGCATGTCCCAGCATTATGTGCGAGACTTATAATAGGTTTCACTTTTGTCTATTTGACTACCGATTCTTTTGTATTTAGATTGTTAGACTGGATAAATAAGAGTTTACTGGTTAAGTATTTGTTCTAATGATTTCTATAAGTTTTATGGCTCTTTAGTGACTTAGAAATTCGACAGTTACCATGTTCTACCCAGTTTATGCTGCCATCTTCATCCATCCTCTTTTTGACCTTGTTGCAATATTGGGCCTGGAGTAGCTGATCAAGTGTTTTGCCTTTGGTCCTTGTTAGGCCTGAAATAGGCAACAAGATGCTTTGCTTCCTTTATGATCAATTGCTTTCTTTCTCATGCTCTTTTTAGATAATTGCTACAGTTCGATCCACCCCCCACTACACAGTAACCACCTAATCTCCTTCTTCCAACAGATTTAGTAGCCAGTAACAACTCTACCTTTCCTTGTTTCGTGACTAACTGTTTATAAACACATGATATACAGAAACATGCTCTATATCAGTCTGATATGGAAGATGAATAGTGTCAAATCTGGTTTATGTAAGATAACATTAGGTGTTAATTTGTGTAGGTATGCATATTCTTCTAATTTTGATTGCCTAAATCAAAAAATGATATACTCGGCAAGGCTTGCTTACACCCTGCCTTCTAATAGTTAAGGGTTTTTTCCTCTTTGTGTTTGTGCATGAGTGTTTAAATAATGATTAATGCATCATTTGGAATTTGAAATTTTATCTGTTTTCACATTTTACACTTTTTTCTTGGTAGTTTTTGTTTACACTCTAAATTATGAGTATGAAAATTGAGATTTTAACATTCGTGTCATGTCTCCTAGAGAAAAAAACTTCAGTGTCATTTTTATTGCATGAGGCATTAATTTAGGTGCTTCTGGCCTCTCTCTCTCTCTCTCTCTCTCTCTCTAAGTAATAATGATTTATAAAAGAAGGTGTTTTACATTTATGTCACAGAAAATTTCTATCATCAGCAAATCAAAGATGAGAAATTAACAAGCTATTAGGAAATTTATTTCTTGCTCGAAATCCTGATGCTTATGCATCCTCCATAGCTCTCACCAACGTTCTGCTTGATACCTCCTCCATAACTTTCTTCTTTCTAATAATTAGATGTCACCACGCTGTTTTATAATTCGGTTAAGATGTCTATCTATATATCTGCGTGTCTTAGTGTGTGCTTTTCAACGCTCATTTTTTTAGGATCCCACTCAAGCTGTGTCTTGCAATGAATTTTTGGCCTTTTACTCATCTTCCTTTTATAGTCTTGTCTTTTCGATTGATTCTTGTAAACTTAACTCCCCACTGCCCCACTGCTCCCCTCCTCCCCCTCCCCCCCCTCCCTCTTTTCCTTTGGGGAAAAAAAACTCTGTTTTACCTCTTAGTTGAGATGTATCTGGTGGTTGTTAGATGGTTTGAGAAATGCTTGTGGTGCTCGAATTTTAAGAAGGTTGGCTTTGCCACTGTAGATTATCTCCAGAAATATATTGTCTCACAGCTGTGGTGGGGATTGTAATGGAAAAACTCTCCCTTGGTGCTGCATCTTGGGGCAAGCTCTTAGAAATTGGTAAATCAATTAGTCAAATGACGTCCTTGGGTGATAAGAATGTTGCTTAATTTACTTTATGCTCACTGTTGGCTGGCCAACATTAATGTGAAGCTCTGGTGGTGCATAGTAATGAAGAAGCTCTCCGTACATGTTGTATTTGGGGCTATGCTGTGAAAACTGGCTTTTCTGTTGCTAGATAGGTGGACTTGCTGATGGTTTTGTTGTATTGTTTCCATTAAATTTAATTTGATGCTCTCTTTATAATATTTTCCTCAAACATGTCCAAATTTTTTCTTTTTAAATGATCTGATTATTTATATTGATTAGTCTATGAATCTATAAATTTTAGGGGCAACACCAAGATCTTTAGGTTCTAACGTTAAAGTCCAGAGTTGTAAAGATACGATTTTGATTATTGATTTTCAGATATACTACTGCCTGAAAACAATGTCAGGAATTTTTTTGTGGGTAGTATCAAAATTTTGGAGATACTGCTGCTATCTGTGTTGGGCTTATGCCCTCATTTGATTATCTGGTCTGACGTAATAATGTGAGTTTTCTTTTATGTCCCAGATTTAGGAATTCTAGATGGTCTTAAATTTTTATGTGGCCAATACTTCATATTCCTAAAATTTGCATACTTGATCAGAAAATTAATAATGTTTATCAGACTTCAATTTGCAATCTGTTTCTTGCACATTTGATCATTTGAGACTTGCAATTGTGATTGACATTTGAAAGTGTCTTTGTTCTTGTATCATAATCTGTTGATGGTGTTCTAATAACTCTGAAGCTAATTTTTTTTAGCATAAGAATTGTGCAAAGCATCTCCCTTTCACGTTTTGAAGAGGATTTCAAGTTATTTAGATTATGATTTGGAAATTATAAGGTTTGTCAGATTGACAAGCTTTATTTATGCCTTTCTATCTGCTTCATTCTGATGTGTGGGATTGTCTCTTGCTCTCTCCCCCCCCCCCCCCCCCTCCCCCACCCTTTCTCTCTCCCATCTCTCTTATTTTTAGTAGATTCTGATTGTAGATATCTAAATCTTCTGAAGTTTGATGACAAAGTTTTTTTTCCCCTTTAAACATTTGGTTCTTATGTATCTTCTTTTCCTTTATATCCTTAAGGCAATGGGGAGAGCTGCAACATCTCTTTCAAAGCTAGCAGATACAGCTCGTGAGGAGCTCCCTAGTACTATGGCTGCCATTAGGCTATCTGGCATGGAAATCAGCGACCTTACACTGGAACTGAGTGATTTAAGGTCATTATAAGCTCCCTACTTTTGATTATCCTTTTAATTTTTATTTCTTCCTTTATTTCAATTTTTGGTTGTTTTGTGGAATGCTACTGATAAATTACCACAATTCTTTTTGCTCTGTCGCACATGTTTATCATAAGCTATACATGGACTTCCTTCTATAATCTGAAAGGACCTTCCTTAAATTGTTACTTGGGTCCCATAAATTGTTAACGGGAACCCTTCTGTTACCTTGACCTTCTTCGGGGTTATATGGTATCTATGTATAGTCCAGAGAAAAAACCAGGAGTCCTGTAGCCCCATCTTGCTTGGTAAAACTCTTCTTTGCTTCTTAATTGAATAGTTTATTATGGAAATGATTCTTGTACTCTATGTTTGTATTATTCTCACTTCTGCTGTTTCGTCGATTATGCTTTGATATTAATATATGTTTATTCCATTTGGTGCTCAGCCAAGAGATAGCTGATGGGGTCAGCAAATCTACCCAAGCTGTGCAAGCAGCAGAAGCTGGAATTCGACAAATTGGTGCAGTTGCTCGCCAGCAAACTATCTGTATGTTGGAGCTGCAACTTTTCGTCCTCTACCTCAAACAATCACCCCCCCCCCCCCCCCCCCCCCAAAAAAAATCTCTCTCTTGAACCCCAAATCTCCTTTTCAATTTTGTTTCTGGTTATTAATATTGTTCCCCTTTCCTATATTGAGGGCTGTTATGTTTGTATGATACAGCAATGATTCAAGAGAGAGCGAGCCTGCCCATCATCTCTTTGCAACCTGTCGTTGCTGGAGCTGCAAAGAAGACTTCTCATGCTGTCGGCCAAGCAACAAAGACCTTCATGAATATGATCTCTCGGGGGGAGTTCAACTCAGAGAATGAAGACGACAGTGGAATTGATAGAGTGGAGATTTAAAGGTTTGCTGCTTCCCAATTAAGCGTGGCCTTGTGTACATATTGCAGTGAACATAGACATTAGCTTCAAATGAGTGTGATTATGCAAATGCCCAAAAAATTTTGGGCTAATTTTAGTTATTTGTCTCATATTATTTATTTTTCTTTAAAACCCCAGTAAATAAATGAAACTAATAATAATCCATTTAGGTAATGCCTTATATTTTCTTAGCGGTTCCTCAAAAAAAAAAAAAAAAAAAAAAGCCTTATTTTATATCATAGTTTTGGAAAATGCTAAAGCCCCAAACTAATTTACAAATTGCTGATGTAAAATAGTTTGCAATATCAATAATTTGTGACTATAACATTACTCTATAGTTTTTATACATTCCAAGATAAACATCAAGCTTGACCCTAGTAACAAACAGCTTTCAATGTTTTTCCATCTGCAAACATGTATTATACATATTCTAGCTCAAGTGAACAACTTTCAATGCAATTATTACTGCTATCCTATATCTGATGTCATCACAGAAATGAAGGTACCAATGCCTCAATTCCAAAAGCTTGTAACAAATCCAAGTCCGATGCTAGCATAGAAGCATAACCTTTCAGGATGATCCTAGTTAGATTAATGGATGAATTCAAGATACTTTACGCAGAGTGGCTTGTTATCTCGTCAAGGATTCTACCTGTAAGGTTATTTCCAGAGAGGTCTATGGCTTTAGATTGCTGCCACAGTCGAGATCTCTTTGTAATAAATAATAATATTGTTGTATGCTTGTGTAATAGACTATAGTTCTAAGCAAAACTACTATTATCATAGACCAAAGTACTCAGATTGCCAGACAGTTGGGAATTAGTCCAGAAAACTTGTTATGTGCAAGATCTAGGGAGTGCAGAATTGGTAGAATGCATTATTGTTTAGGAATATATCCACTGTAATGTTGGACTTTAGGTTTAAAATCCAAATTTGTGACCTGCTTTCTCACATCAATGAGGGTAGGCTTCTTGAAAATCTATTCCCTTTGAGATCAATGCAACTCTAAATTTGTGCAATTCAGCAAGGAAAAAGGAATTTTAATTTGTTATTGCTCAACATTGATACACCGATGGAACTCAGAAATAATTGAATTTGGAATACCTACTTGTTATCTAAAGGATTGGTAATTGAAATGTTTGATACTTTGATAGTAAATGGAATATAGGGAAAAGTTAGTACTAAAGCCATTGTAACTCTGATTTCATAATTCAAAAACACAATAATTTTATTCTCACTTTCAATCACTCTTAACTCATTTTATCATCAGACTAAAACACCAATAAAAAACTGATTGGTATTTTAGTCTGATGATAAAAAATTATTATCAAGAGCTGATTCTATATATTGAAACTCTCTCTCTCTAAAAAAAAAAAAAAAAAAAAAACTCCAAAGAGTTGATAAAAGACCAAAAGAAGTCAAATTTAGCCAAACCTGAAGGTAGGTTTGACTTATTTTATATAAATTACATTTTTTTTTTTGTTAAACTCACACGCTATTATTAAAACTGTATGCTTTAAAATATTAGAAAAAAAAAATTACCTTAAAATATTAGAAAAAAAAAAAAAACCTTAAAATAAGACCAACTCCAGTGAACTTGGCTGTGATTTCGATAAACATTCACTAAAGTTTTGTTTTGTTTTTTTTTTTTTTTGGTTAAAAATGAAACTATGTTAAGAATTTTAATAATTTAATAGCTGTTTGATAAAGAACCCAAACCAAAGTGTCTTTCCAAACTCCAAAAAGCGGTGACTGTGTCAACAGCCCTACCAAAAATGAAGGCCATAGTGATAACCAGTCCTGGAGGCCCAGAAGTGCTGAAAATACAAGAAGTTGATGAACCCCAAGTCAAAGACGATGAGGTTCTCATCAAGGTCGAGGCCACAGCGCTGAACCGTGCTGATACGTTTCAGAGGAAAGGTGTGTATCCACCACCCAAGGGTGCCAGTGAGTACCTTGGTCTTGAGTGTTCTGGGACCATCGAAGCTGTTGGTAAAGCCGTTTCCAAATGGAAAATCGGCGATCAGGTAAGGTTTTTGTGAAGGTTTGTTCATTTCTTTCTTGGGTTTTGTTTGTCAGATGGGTTTTTTTTGTTTTTCGTTTTTGGGTGCTCTGTTTGGTAGACGAGAAAATGAGAAGGAAAAATGGAATATTGGGTGTGTTTAAAGGTCGAAAATTTAAGGGAAGTATTTGAATTCTGCTTGGTTGAGGTTTAGTGGGTTTTTCTCTTTCTTAGAATAATGTTTTGAAAGGTTTCATGTAATGAAGAATCTGAGACACAGCCCATAAATTAGTTTTGTTTGGTTAATAGTTATTTACTTATTTATGATAATTGAATATAATTCTCCTTGGAATTTGGAAAGATAATATGATTGCACTATTTTGATCAACGTAGACTTGTTTGAATTTAAATGGGAAACATAATGTATTGCACTTAATTTTTTTGTTGATAAATTGCACCTAAGTTTTGTTCATATGATAAATTATTGATGGTCCAAAAAACTTAAGTTATGAGATGATGAATGTAATCATTTAACTAATATTGCAACACTCCTATCATGTGCGGGTTGAATGCTTTATATTTTAAATGGAAGGTTGAGGGAAGACGTTCTCAAACTACTTGTTATGATGCCATGATAAATTACTGATTGTGCTGAAAGCTTAAGTTATTAGAAAAGAGAGGGGCGACGTCCACAATATTTTTACAATATTTTTACAACAAATCACGAGTGATTAGTTGTTATTAGTTCAAGTCTGAACCTAACACTAAGATTACTTTTTTGCCTTAACAATAATAACTAGTAACAACCTGCCACTTAGGATTTGTTGTAAAAATGTTGTGAAAATGTTGTGGGCATATCATTTCTCATATTGAGAGGGGCTACGTCCACAATATTTTCACAACAAATCACAAGTGGTTAGTTGTTATTAGTTCAAGTTTGAACCTAACATTAAGATTACTTTTTTGCCCCAATAATAACAACTAGTAATAACCTACCACTTAGGATTTATTGTAAAAATGTTGTGAGCATATCATTTCTCCTTAGAAAATGATAAATTTAATCATTTAACTAATATTCTAACAATATATATCATGCACATGTTCCTTGGACTTTTCTGGTTCATTTTGTATTTTACAGTACTTTAATTGTGGTGTAGAAAGTTATGTATGTCTTTATAGCTTAAAATTGAGAAGAGAAAACAGCCAGAGAAATTAGATTATTTTATCAGATACAGTAATGTAGTTATAAGTTAAGGGAAGTATTTGAATTCAGCTTGGTTGAGGTCTAGTGGGTTTTTCTTTTTTCTTAGAATAATGTTTTGGTAGGTTTCATGTAATGGAGAATCTGAGACAAAACCCATAAATTAGTTTTGTTTGGTTAATGGTTATTTATGATAATTGAATATAATTCTCCTTGGAATTTGGAAAGATAATGTGATTGTGCTATTATGATCAATGTAGACTTGTTTGAATTTAAATGGGGAACATAATGTATTGCACTTAAGAAATTGTACTTAAGTTTTGTTCATATGATAAGTTATTAATGGTGCAAAAAGCTTAAGCTCTGAGATGAAGAACTTGATCATTTAATTAATATTGCAACACTCCTCTCATGTGCAGGTCGAACTTAATCATTTAACTAATATATATCATGCACATGTTCCTTGAACTTTTCTGGTTCATTTTGTATTTTACAGTGCTTTAATTGTGGTGAAGAAAGTCATGACCAAGGATTTAAGGCTTTGTGTGTCTTTATAGCTTAAAATTGAGAAGAGAAAACAGATAGGGATATTAAATTATTTTATCGGATACAGTAATGTAATTATAAGTTAATGGGTTTAGTGATGCAACACCAAAACTCTTTGGTAGGCCAGCTACTTGTTAAGCCTTATAATACTATTCTTCCATCAAAATGATGCAATGCTTTTTTGCTAATATAAATCAGAGTATATGAGAGTTGAGCCACTGTAGAGTGGTTCTTTGATAGTGCTTAGAGGTAGAGTTGGCCTTTTAACATGATTGAATAGCAGTAGTACACTGTATCAAATTAACTAGTCATAATATATAGGTATGTGCTCTTCTTAGTGGAGGAGGGTATGCCGAGAAGGTTGCTGTTCCAGCTGGACAAGTTCTTCCTGTGCCACCTGGTGTTTCTCTCAAGGATTCTGCTAGCTTACCAGAGGTGGCATGCACTGTTTGGTCAACTACTTTTATGATGAGTCGGCTATCTGCTGGGGAAACATTTTTGGTAATTTCTAAGCCAACTTTCTCCAATTTCACTTTATGATTATGTAGTGTAATTTATGGTCCCAATTCATAAATTGTTTAAAAGCACTGGAACATCTTGTGCAGCTTTTTTTTTTTTTGGTTAAATATTATAATACACAATTTTCTTTTAAATTTTTTCATTCCCACATGAAATCTGAAATGTCTATGGTAACAGCATGTGTGATTGATAGTATTAACCACTGTGTATGATACATGCTCTAAACAATAATTTCTATCTTTTTTGACTTTATCAAGATGGTGCCTCCAATGCGTAACTGATTAACATTAAATTTTCAGGTTCATGGGGGTTCAAGTGGTATTGGTACATTTGCAATTCAGATGGCGAAATACCAAGGGGCAAGAGTGTTTGTTACTGCAGGTCCAGTGTCACTTTTCTTCTGATGCATAAGCTTAGTGTCCATGTATTCATATATTTTTAGATTGTTAATGGCAGGGAGTGATGAAAAATTAGCTGTTTGTAAGGATCTTGGGGCTGATGTGTGCATCAATTACAAGACAGAGGACTTTGTTAAAAGGGTAAAGGAAGAAACAGGTGGAAAAGGTATTTTCGTTAATGTTAAAACCTCTTTCCTCGGCTGAAAAGATATTTTCCTTAAAAGCGATTGTTCTCTCTTTGAACAAAGCAGAAGGGCAAAACCCACACACTTCCATCTGTTTTCTTTCTCTTGAGTGCTTACATGGGGGGAATTCGTAATTTTTTCATTGAATCTAAGTCTTTTCAATTAGTTGTAGAGGAAGGGGGTTGTTATTTTTTGCTACGAATTTTTGAGAGGGGCAAATTCTTTATGAGATCAGTCTTCATGGGTAAGAATGCAGCACAATGGTTGATGTCTAATATTGAACACATTGTTGTTGGGGCAAGACCCAAGCAGTTCTTTACTCTCAGAGAGGGTGACACTGCTTTCACTCTCCAAAGGAGTTCCAACTCTTTCGGTCAGTTCCTTCTTTTGACTGAACTCAAGGTTGGCGGGTCTAGGAGGTCGATTATCATCCCTGCAGGGAAAGAGAAATACGGCTGGAGGGCTTTTGGCCTTGAGCTTAGGAAGATATTGTTTCCTTCCCATTACGCAGTGGGTGGAGTTGGTCTTCCAAGATTTATTCCTCAGGTGCTTAGGCATAACTTGGAGGCTTCAAACTCCAAAAGTTTTGCTGAAGTAGTGATTAGAGTGGAGAATAGAAAGCAGCTAGGTTTCACAGTCAAGGGGAAGCTGACACAGTTAGGGGAGGAGAAGTTGGGGGCGTACCCAAGACTTACAGGTGCCAAGGTGGTGGATTTTCCGGTGGGCAAGCCTGAAAAGATGGAGCTGGGAGGAGGGGAGAGAGGAGGGAGCAGAGCATTAATGAGGAGGTAGAGTTAGGTGAGCATAATCTTGCAGATTTTGGGTCACGTTTCCCATGCTCCATTTTGAATTCAAAAGCAGCTGAAAAGGGGAAGAAGAGTGCTGTAAGGAGACCATGCTGGATAGGGAGGGGTCTTGTCGTAGAGGTTGACGTGAAAGGAAGGAGGCGGGTTTCCAGGGATAGAAAGAAAGGGAGAGTTAAGAAGCTCAGCTGGGTTCCACGGGCTACGGACTGGGACTGCATTAAAGGTGGACCAAAGGACTCTTTATGGGCTACACAGGGAATTAATCAGGCTAAAGATAAGCCTGTTGTGGCCCAAGGCACAAGCCCATTGCTGACCGATACACTTATGGGCCCTTTTAATTCAGTTTTTTCTGGCCCAAGCTTATATGAAGTGGGCGAGTGTTCCACGTCTGGCGCTGGTGTTTTATCCCAAGACCCGGCGACTGCGGCGAGCCTCTGGGCTTTTCCCCAGCCCTTCGTCTTTGAGCCAGTGGAACCGGGCCGATGCGCAAGGCCTCTGATGGAGGCCGATGGTCCCTTTCCCGGTGGTCTCAGCTCCGATGAGCCCACGACGGTACCGGGTAAGTTAGATTTGGTGAGTAGCTCGAGGTTAGCGACAGAGAAGTTCCTTTCTGATCTCTTCTTTAGCTTTTCGAGGGCTGGGCTTTTGGATGTGGGTGTCAACGATGGGGTTAATGGTGGTTGGGCTAGTGGTGATCATTCCAACTTAGCGGTGATACCCACAAAGGCAGTTTGTGATGTCTCTGGGGCAAGTGATTTGGTGGATGTAGAAATGGATTTCTCAGACACGGGTTTAGGAGGGGAGGATATCTTTTCTGTCCCTTTGTTGACCATCACTCCTTCTGGGTTGGCGTTGTCTGCTGACTGTGGTTTTGAGGCAGTAGGTTGCGTGAATACGGTGGATATCTCTAAGTGGGTGAAGTACAGACTTCTGGTTTTAGTAAACTGGTGGGGCTTCCATTGTGCCGTCATGAGAAGTTATGCATTGCTTTGCTACGACGGATCGAGAAGGAAACGGAGGCTGCCAAAGTGTTGAACAAGAATATTACAGCTTCTAGAAAAGCTGTTATCTGTAAGGAAAAAGGGAAGAGAGAGCTGAAGAATTTGAATTCTTCGGTTAATTATGAAGGTAGGTAGAGTGTTGGTTGCTGATCTTAGTTAACAGTTGGGAAGTTCTTGTCTCAATGAATTTAAAAATTCTCTCTTGGAATGTAAGGGGTTTGAATGATTTTCGGAAACGGCTGGTAGTGAAAAATTTTCTGCGTCAGTGGAAGTGTGATGTAGTGTGCCTTCAAGAAACCAAGCTTACGGGTTTGGATAGACAGATGGTTTGCAGTCTGTGGAGTTGTCCTTATGTGGATTGGGTGGCTCTAGATGCTGTCTAGACGGCCGGTGGGGTTCTGATGATGTGGGATAGGAGGGTTTTAGATCGGTTGGAGATTTTGGTGGGTTCCTTCTCTGTGTCAGTTCAGTGGCAAGGGGTGGAGGATGGCTTTATTTGGGCGTGTTCAGGGGTTTATGGCCCAAATGATAATCATGCGAGAGGGCAAATGTGGGACGAGTTGGTTGGCGTTCAGCAATACTGGACTGCTCCATGGTGCTGCATTGGGGATTTTAATGTTGTCCGCTTTCCTAGTGAACGGTCGGGTTCTTCCCGTCTTACTCCCGCTATGGAACAGTTCTTGGAGTTCATTGAAGACCTTAATTTGATTGATCTGCCTTTGGAGGGAGGGCGCTTTACTTGGTCTAGTGGGTCTGATCAGCCTTCGATGTCTAGGATAGACAGAGTTTTGGTGTCTCATGAGTGGGACGAGCACTATCCGGATGTGATCTAGCGGATTCTTCCTCGCCCAGTCTTAGATCATTTCCCAATTCTAGTGGAGGTTGGGGGAATGGCGAGGGGGAAAAGTCCTTTTAGGTTTGAGAATATGTGGTTAAAGACGGACGAGTTTACAGATAGAGTTTACTCGTGGTGGAATCGACATTCTTTCTCTGGTACTCCTAGTTACGTGTTTGCCAAAAAATTGAAGGCTTTGAAAGAAGATATCATTCAGTGGAACCGTAGTGAGTTTGGTCATGTCGGGCGCAAAAAGACTCAATTGTTGGAGGCCTTGAAACTCTTAGAGGTCAAGGAAGGGGAGTTTGGCCTCTCTGATGCAGAGACATGTGAGAGAGCTTTGGTGAGATCTGAAGTTGAGCATCTTAGCTCTTTGGAAGAAATCTCTTGGAGACAGAAATCGAGGATGTTATATATTAAGGAAGGTTTGATCAGTTAGATGGGTTGGAGAGGGGCTGGCTGGAAAGGAGGTTTGAAAAGGAGGAGATTCTTGCAGCTATTAAATAGTTGGGAGGAGATAAAGCCCCAGGTCCAGATGATTTCTCTATGGCTTTTTTTCAACAGTGTTGGAGAATTGTGGAAAGGGATGTTTTAGCTGTCTTTGAGGAGTTTTTCCAACACAGTAAGTTTGAGAAATCTTTGAATGCTACTTTCATAGCTCTTATTCCCAAGAAAAATGATGCTTCCAATATTCGAGACTTTAGGCCTATTAGCCTGGTGGGGAGTTTGTACAAGATCTTGTCTAAGGTTCTGGCAAATCGATTGAAAGTGGTTTTAGATCAATTGATTTCTGAGTCCCAGAACAGTCTTGTAGGTGGCAGACAGATTCTTGACTCTGTTCTTATTGCCAATGAGTGTGTGGATAGCCGAGTGAAGAGTAAGGTTCCGGGGGTTATTTGTAAGCTAGACACTGAGAAAGCTTATGATCATGTGAACTGGGAGGCTCTTCTAGATCTATTGAAGAGAATGGGCTTTGGGGAGAAGTGGCGTAGTTGGATTCACACCTGTATCTCAACTGTTCAGTTCTCTATTTTGGTTAATGGGGCTCCAGCTGACTTTTTTAGGAGCATGAGGGGTTTGAGACAAGGGGATCCGCTATCTCCTATGTTGTTTTTGGTGATGATGGAGGTTCTTAGCAGGATGTTGAAAAGAGTTGAAGGTGCAGGCTTGATCAGTGGTTTTAAGGCTGAGGGTAGTCGGGGTGAAGGGGAAAGAGTCTCTCATCTTTTGTTTGCGGATGATACTATTTTGTTTTGTGATGCGGATGTGGAGCATATCCTTCACGTTCGGATGTTACTTCTATGTTTTCAAGCTATGACAGGTTTGAAGGTTAATGTCTTGAAGAGTGAGATGGTTCCAATAGGGGAGGTTAATAATGTGCATGGTTTGGCAGAGATATTGGGGTGTAGGATTGGGACTTTACCCATGACCTATCTTGGTATGCCGTTGGGGGCTTCCCATAAGTCCCCTACTATTTGGTACCCTATCTTGGAGAAAATCAAGCGGAAGTTGGCTGGGTGGAAGAAGCTTTATTTGTCAAAAGGCGGAAGACTGACGTTGCTTAAGAGTACATTATCTAGTCTTCCTACTTACTATTTGTCTCTTTTTACCATCCCTTCGCATGTGGCTAATAAGATTGAGAAGTTGCAAAGGGATTTCCTGTGGGAGGATTTGAATACTCATTTGGTGGGGTGGGATAAGGTGTGCGCTCTTATGGTGAATGGAGGTTTGGGTGTTAGGAAAATAACTACTTTTAACAAAGCCTTATTAGGAAAGTGGTTATGGCGGTTTGGGGTTGAGGAGACTCGTCTTTGGAGAAGGGTTGTAGCTTTGAAGTTCGGGGAAGAGTGGGGGGGTTGGTCCTCCAAGCTGGCTAGGGGTGTTCATGGGCATGGTTTATGGAGAAGTATCCGGAAAGGTTGGGAGGTTTTAGTATTAATATTCGGTTTGAGATATGGGTGGGGGATAGAGTGAAGTTTTGGACTGATCGATGGTGTGGGGATTTACCCCTTCAGTTGTCCTTCCCGGTAGTGTATGGGATGGCCTCTAATAGAGAGGCTTCCGTGGCCTTGTCGCTTGATCAGTTGGGGACTGAGGCTCAGAGAAGTTGGAATGTTCGCTTACAGAGGGAACCAAATGATTGGGAGTTGGGTGTTGTGGATGAATTTCTCCGGTTCTTAGGTTCTAATTTACCTCACATTGAGAACGGAGATCGTATAAGATGGACGTTGACGAAAAATGGGGATTTTGACATTCGCTCGTTCTATAATAAGCTTAGAGGTCCCTTGCCTATTATCTTTCCTTGGAAAGGTGTTTGGAAGGTCAAGGCTCCTCGGCGCGTTTCTTTCTTTGTATGGATTGCAGCTTGGGATAAGATTCTTACAGGTGACAATTTGCGGGAAAGAGGCCTTAATCTTGTGGATTGGTGCATTATGTGTAGATGCAATGGGGAGACAGTGGATCATTTGTTACTCCATTGTGAGAAAGCTTATCAGTTGTGGAGCTTGGTCTTTAGATCGTTTGGGATTTCATGGGTCTTGCCAAAATCGGTTGCGGATACTCTTTTTGGTTGGAGGAATTGGCTTGGAAAGCACTCTTCTAGCATTTGGAACTTAGCTCCATTGTGCTTAATGTGGTGTATTTGGAGGGAGCGAAATTGGAGAACTTTCGAGAACATGGACAAATCCGAGGACCAGCTGCTTTCTTTTTGTAGTGGTTCTCTTTTTGATTGGTCTAGGGTTTGGGGACTCACCTCTAGTGAATCTCTCCCTTTGTTCCTCTCTTCTCTCCTTTGTATTTAGCTTTGTTTTGTTTTTGTCTGTTTGTTCCTTTCTCTGTACTCTTTTTTCTGCCTTATGTGTCTTTTCATGAGGTAGCTTATGGTATATACTTTTTCTTACTTATCAAAAAAAAAAAAAAAAAACCTCTTTCCTCAATGTTTATAGAGATTAATGTTTTTATTATTATTCTCTTTGCAATGGGGTTAATAACTAACTAAATGTTCAATGGCAGGAGTTGATGTTATTCTGGATCATATTGGAGCATCCTACTTAAAGAAAAACCTTGAGAGCTTAAATTTTGATGGGAGGCTTTTTATTATTGGAACTATGGGTGGCTCTGTTACAGAGATCGATCTCCGTACTCTTCTTTCGAGGCGCCTCACAGTGCAATGTATGACACTTGATATCGGGTCTTAGTATGATATCTTTGGAGTTGGATAAATTTGTTATCTCTCATTCTATTTTGTTTTAAGTTATATAATATGTACAACTGCTGAATCATTCAACCATTTCAGATGTCATGTTTTACTTCTTATATATGAATATATATCTGTCATGAGCATGATTTATGACAGATATATTGATATATGGGAAGTAAAACATGACATCTGAATTGAGAATGTACGATCTGTGTAAACCGAGCTGTATAATATAGATACCGGGTAAACTTACTGACCAACAATGCTATAGTAAATTTTTTGAAGGATGGACCATCACTAGAATGTGAATGTTGCTGGGTACTAAGAAAATTATGCCATCAAGGGGGAAACTATATTTACCATAAATTTCTTTTTAAGTTGGAGTTTGGAAAACCATCTCTAGATCGCATTCTAAGTTCTGGAAATTGTTGTTGGCTGTTCCTAACAAGTATGTCCAGTATGAGTGTTTTTTTTTTTTAGGTTGAGAAGAAGCGTGGAGGGGATCAGAAAACGTGTCCAAAACATGAAGTATTTCATTCTAATTTCTGGAAATAGTTGTTTGGTAGTTCCTATTAAGGATTTCCTGTATGAGTATACTTCTTTTTGGGTTGAGGAAAAGGAGATTTTGTGGGTGGGGGGTGGGGGAGGATGAAAAATCTATCCAAAACATGAAGGAATTCAGGTTCCCTAATGTTTTCACAATAAATGTTTCTTTAATTTAGTCTCTGAAGACTTTTCTTAATTTTTTGTACATCTTTTTGTTAGGATTCTTTCTGCATTCATAATTACTCAAATTCTCTCACCATCTTTTTTATCCTGACTTGTATCTGTTTTACATTTCATCCTGCATATCTACTATGGATAGTTCCAAGTTTGATGGTAAAAATAATTATGTATAGATAAATGTCCTATTGAGAAGTGTTTTTTCCCTCCCTGATTATAAACACTTTCTTGGTATATACTTTTTTTTTTCCTGCATATAATTATAGTATTTTTCTTTTTTATTGTATGTAGCGGCTGGCTTGCGATACAGGAGTACAGAAAACAAAGCAGTGATTGTTAGTGAGGTTGAGAAGAATGTTTGGCCTGCAGTTGTGGCAGGCAGGGTGAAGCCAGTGATATACAAGTATTTCCCATTATCGGAAGCAGCAGAGGCTCACCAGCTCCTGGAATCTAGCGTTCATATTGGAAAGATACTGCTCGTTCCTTGATTTAGTGGATGTTCTTGTGGCTCAAATGGTTGATATGGTTATAAGACCTTGTGCATATATATGCTGTGGCAATGCGTTTATATGTGTCTTTGTCTTCGTAATTCGGGAGCAAAGCCACTTAACTGCAATGGATTTTGGACGTTCCACGTTACCTACCTATGTTGAATAAATTGAATTTGTGCTTTCTAATAGTAGCAAATGGCATGGTTGAATCTAGCTCATATTTTAAAGTTCGATAAAGTATTTAAGGTTATGTTTGGTTTGGGTGGAAAAAGAGGAGAGAAAATAGTTGGGTGTTAGTTTTTTCTTCTATTTGGCTGCACTGAATAGGGTTGGGTTTCAATGAGCTCAATTGGTAAAGTCCAATCAGGTCCCCAAATACGAATTTGCCCAATTGATGAGAGAATGGAAATGTAAATAAGCTAGCCAAATGAAATATCAATTTTGCTCATACATGCTCAATGCCTCTTTAGTCTTTACTGCCCAGAAAATTATCAACTCCTCCAATTTGCAACCATGCTTTGTTAGACAGAAAAATTCTGCACACAGGGAATGTGATCTAACCATCTTTCATAAAAGACACTGGGAAGAAGATGGTACATGTAGACAATGGCCCTTCAAATGGAAAGAAAGAAAGCAAAAATGGGAAGTAATAGAGGGAATTACAATGAGCTACTAGCCCTCACCTCCATTGCCAAACCCATCACCATCATCAAGAAGCTTTACAATTGCACCATCAAGCTGTTACACGGTGTGTACGTACACACATTGCATGCAAAGAACTGAAAATTTACAATCACTATTTTCAGTTGTTTGCACCTGTGCGTGTACATACATACACAATGTGTGCAACATTCAGTAACGTAGGGACTGTCTTTTACATTTCTTAATGCACAATGGTTTACACAATGTCAAGATTTTTGCACGCGTCAGCCGATATCCTGTTGTGTGTTCAAAACACAATGTTATGGGACGGGAGTGTGCAACTAGAGGGTGTCAGTTGATATCCTGTCGTGTTTATTTTATGGGACGGGAGTGTGTGCTACAAGAGTGTGTCAGCTAATTTCCTGTCATGTTTTCAAAACACGATTTTGAGTGTGTAACAAAGATTTTTGCATATTACAAAATTTCCACACTTTCCATTGAGTGTGAGTGTGTTAGGTAAAGTGCACTAATCAGTGCTCGTTACCTTTAGCCAAACGATTGTGTCCAAGACTCCAAACTCGAAAGCTGTGTGTAAAGTGTGAAGTCAACGCCCAAAAAATGAAGGCAATAGTGATATCCAGTCCCGGGGGGCCAGAAGTGCTGCAACTACAAGAAGTGGATGAGCCAGAACTCAAAGACGACGAGGTTCTCATCAAGGTCGAGGCCTCGGGGCTCAACCAGGCCGATACAGTTCAGAGGAGTGGCGCGTACCCACCACCCAAGGGTGCCAGTCATTACCTTGGTGTTGAATGTTCTGGGACCATCCAGGCCCTTGGTAAATCCGTTTCCCGCTGGAAAATCGGTGATCAGGTCTGTTATTTTCATTTCCCATGTTCATTTTATGAGTTTTTACTCTCTTGGAAGGAGAAGGAAAAATGGAATATTGGGTTTGTTAGGCTGTGTTTGAATGGTAATATTTGGACTTGAAATCTATTGATTTAAAATGAATCCTTTGATTTTAAAATTTCTTGTTTGGGGCGTTTTAAACAAAGAATGATTTGAAATTTATCATTTCAAATTGTATTGTTTGGATATCTAAATTTAGATTTAGATTTAAATTTAGATTTAAAATCAATAAAATATATTTTTTAATTATTATTTTTCTTAATACTTCTGCATTTTAATTTTAGTAATATTTTTAATAAATAAATGAGGCAATATTTATAATTCAATTGACAAGATAATAACTAAATATCTTTAGTCATAAACAGCTAAAAAAAATATCTTGCCAATTATTGACAATTAAAATTTTTACATTAACTAAAGAGAAAACCCAAATGCATGGATTTTTTCATAAAATTCAAAATCTCAAACTAAAGTTCATAACAACTAAATAGTTATATATCAAGAGAGACAGATTAAATATTCAAAATATGTATATTTTCTTCCCATTTCTATTAAGTTTTTCAAATAATACAAAATTTAAAATAAGAAAATTGCAATACATAAATATAAATATAAAGTCTCAAATCTCATTGCCTCTTCCTCGTATACTTCCATCTCCTCTCTTTTACGTTTTCAGTGAATGGATATATCTTTTTCATTGTTGGTCATTTTTGTCTCTGTTTATTTTTCAAAATACAAACAATAAGAATCTATAACTGATAAAAAGCTGCCTAATGCCTCAGAACTGATCTAGGCTACAAGATTGAAGCTAACTATGAAAGCTAGACTAAAATCCGACCAAGCAAAGATACATCACCAAATGCAGCAAAGAAAGTGAACTACATTAACTCAAGACAAACATAGAGTAAGCACACATTGTCAAAAAAAGACACTCAGTGAAGCCAAATTGTTTAACTACAAAAGGGGAGCTCAAACAAGACCTCCATTCCTCAGAGATTTTTTTTAAAATTTTTTTTTATTTTTTTAATGTCAATTCACTCCACAGTCCACACCGGCCTGCCTAAAGTACCACCGTCTTCATCATCCATCACCTTGACAGCAATAAACTTAATGTTGCCCATTGGCATACAATGAAAGAGATTCATACCCAGACACTCTTAGGACACCCACTGAGCAAACGCCTCATAGTCTTCCATTAAACTATTAGTGAAAGGTATGAAAGAAAGAAAACCAAATCATATGTTAATAAACCTTTACCACTGGACCACTTACCCACTGATAAACCAATACCTAAAGAGTCTAAATAGAGTACAATAGAGGACAGGGGACCATTGGTGCTTCCTCATGCAAGTTTAGCCATAACTTAATCCCAACTCTTTTGGAGTCCTAGCAGCATTAGTTAGTGGATATCCTGAGAACAAACTTCATACTCTCAAAAATTCAAACTTGTTGACCTCAATCAAATCATATGAGATTGGCCTTTCTCATTGGACCACTCACCTTAGTGGTGGTGCCAAAACCAATTTTTCACTGTGCCCCAATGGACAACACGCTAATTCTCTTCATCTATATCAAAACACCCATCAAATTTCAGTAGCATGGTTATGTCTTTGAGCATTAACTAATCCAATTTCAGTTTGTCAACTAGGTTTATTGCTTGCCAAATTCACCAAAACTATATATATACCTTTGCTTATTACTTCACAACTCATAAATAGTTCATAGAAGCATTTCATCAAACACATAATTTGCATTACAAACCCACAAATTAAAATAGAAATAGATAATAAAGACAAAGCCAAAACAAATCATTGAAAATACCATGAAACAAGATGCACAAACAAATCAAACAAAACCCATAAATAATCAAATTGAACCCAAACAAACCCACAAAAAATAAAATAAAACCCACTGGAAAAACCCACAGCCTTTGTGGATTTAGATTTAGTAGAAAGAGAGAATTAGAGAGGTTAAAGAGGAATGAGTTGAGAGAAACAAACCTAAAGTTGCTGAGGGAGAGAGAGAGAGAGGGAAGTTGCTGAGAGAGAGAGAGAGAGAGAGAGAGAGAGAGAGAGGAAAGAATAGCTTGTGAGTTGTGGCTAGGAAGAGAGACACGGACTCACGGAGAGCCCAGAGAGAAATAGTGCGTGAGAGTAAGAGTGAGAGTGAGAGATTTTCAAATGCCACCACGTAGGAAGATATTTCAAATCCATGGATTTTAGCCAATCAAATTCTGGTTGGATTTGGAATCAAATTCAAATTCATTTCTTTTAACTTACCCAAACAAAGGATTTGGATTTGAATTTGGATTTTGGGCCCCCTTAAATCCAAATCCAAATTCAAATCCATGTGATCTAAACAGACCATTAATGTTAGTTGGTCAAAGTTTAGCTCCAAACATTTTGATTTATTTTTTTCAATCCATTATGTGCCGATTATAAAATTATATATGAGTATTATTTAAGTAAGTTATATAATTTATTAAAAGTTTATGTGACTAAAACTATATATGTATAGTCTCTTTAGTTACAATATAATTGGTTGATATAAGATGACTCTAAAATGGTTAATCCTTCCCTTTGTTTTCCAAGACACATTTTTCTAGAAAACATTTTCTAGAAAAGTTGTCCCGTGTTTAGTTGTGACCTTGAAAATGAGTTGGAAAACACTTATATGGGTGGAGAATTTATTTGTGATGGTTTGTTGAGTATGTGATGGTCCCGAAAACGTTTTACGTCTGCCATATTGTGGTCATTTTCTGTTGACCATGAAAAATGTTTTTCCACGACTTACATTTTCTGATCTGACTTCGAAACCTGTCGCAGCTTTACCTTAAAATTAAAAAGTTGTAAGAAGTCAAAAATCTCAGGTGTTACATCCCACTTCTTCAGGGACGGAACCAGGATTCATACCTGAGGGGGAGGAGGCCAAAGCTTAAAACCAAAATTTTTTTTTTTTTATGAAAATAAAAACTAACATCTATTTTGTATTCAACAAAATACTACATACAAAATAAATATTTCTTAAACATTTCATATTATAAAACACATCAACAAAGTATAACATACAAATTAAGTGTTTCTTATTTTATGCGCGATTTTTGTTTAGTCCATATTTATTTTTTTTTATTTTGTTTTTGTAGTGAAAGGGGCATGAATTTTATTTATTTATTTATTTTGTTGTAGGTCAATATCTAAATATTTTAGACGAGGAGAGACAAATATATATATATATATATATTTATATTTAAGGGAAAATCTTAATTTTTTTATACTAGTTTTTTTTTTTTAGGGCGGGTGGGGGGACATGGCCCCCTCCTGCCCTAGTGTAGGTCCGTCCCTGCACTTCTTCGTAGGTCAGCCACTTGTTAATGCAATGCTTCTTTGATTCTATAAATCAGAGTATAGGAGAGTTGAGCACTGTAGTATGGTTCTTTAAGGGTGCTTTCAAATAGAGTAAGCACTTTAACATAATTGCATAGTATTAGTACACTATCAAATTAACTAGTCGTGGTATATATATAAGTATGTGCTCTTCTTAGTGGAGGAGGGTATGCCGAGAAGGTTGCTGTTCCGGATGGACAAGTTCTTCCTATCCCACCTGGTGTTTCTGTCAAGGATGCTGGTAGCTTACCTGAGGTTGCATGCACTATTTGGTCAACTGTTTTTATGATGAGTCAGCTATCTGCAGGGGAAACATTTTTGGTAATTTCTGAGCCTTTATGATTATTTAATGTAATTTATGGTCCAATTTACAAATGGTTTGATCATTTATGTACAATACAACCTTAAAATGATAATTTCTATCTTTTTTGTTTGTTGCAACATGGTGTCTCCAATGCAAAACTGATGAATATTAAAATTCAGGTTCATGGGGGCTCAAGCGGTATTGGTACATTTGCAATTCAGATAGCTAAATACTATGGAGCAAGAGTGTTTGTTACTGCAGGTCCAGTATCACTTTTCTTCTAATGCATAAGTTCGGTTTCCAAGTATTCATACATTTTTAGATTGTGATTGGCAGGGAGCGATAAAAAATTAGCTGTTTGCAAGGATCTTGGGGCTGATGTGTGCATAAATTACAAGACAGAGGACTTTGTTAAAAGGGTGAAGGAAGAAACAGGTGGAAAAGGTATTTCCTTTAATATTAAAACCTCACTTTTCCTTAATGTTTATAGAGATTAATGTTTTTCACTATTCTTTTTGCATAGATTATTAGGTGATAAAAAAAAAAAAAAGAACAATTAACTAAATGTTCAATGGCAGGAATTGATGTTATTCTTGATCATATTGGAGCATCCTACTTGAAGCAAAACATTGAGAGCTTAAATTTTGATGGGAGGCTTTTTATTATTGGAACTATGGGTGGCTCTGTTACAGAGGTCGATCTCCGTGCTCTGCTTTCGAAGCGCCTCACAGTGCAATGTATGACACTTGATATCAGGTCTTAGTACCTTAGCTTAGGAGTAGGATGAATTTGCTATCTCTCATTCATTTTTGTTTGAAGTTATATGATATGTACAATTGCTGAATCACTCAACCATTTCAGATGTCATGTTTTACTTCCCGAATATCTATATATTTCTGTCATGATCATTCAACCATGATGATGACAGAAATATATTCATTTATAGGAAGTAAAACATGGCATTTGAAATGTAGCTCTGTGTTGGAATGTATGATCTGTGTAAACCGAACTACATAATATAGATACTGGGTAAACTTACTGACCAACAATGCTATAGTAAATTATTTGAAGGATGCACCGTCACTAGAACTTGAACATTGCTGGGTACCAAGAAAATTATGCCATCAAGGGGTTACCATATTTACCAGAAATTACTTTCTAAGGAGGAGATTAGAAAACCATCTCTAGATCACATTCTAAGTTATGTAAATTGTTGTTGGCTGTTCTTAACAGGTATGCCCAGTATGACTGTTTTTCTCTTTAGGTTGAGAAAAAGTGCGGAGGGGAGATCAGAAAATTTGTCCAAAACATGAAGTGTTTCATTCTGAGTTTTGGAAATCGTAGCTTGGAAGTTCCTATTAAGGATTTCCTGTATGAGTATTTTTAATTTTGGGTTGACGAAAAGGAGAAGAGAGGGAGGGGGGTAGGGGGTGGGGGGGAGGGAGGATGAAAAAATCTATCAAAAACATGAAGGAATTCAGGTTCCCTAATGCTTTCACAATAAATGAACCTCTTTAATTTAGGCTCTGTAGAATTTTCTTGATTTTTGTCCATTTTGTTAGTGTTAGAAATACTGAATTAATTTCGGCCCACAACACTATACACGTTAACAGTTAGGATTCTTTTTGCATTCACAATTATGCAATTTTATTCTCTCATCATCTTTCATTATCCTCTAATTATTCATCATGTTTCTGTTTTACGTTTCATGTTGCATTACTGCTATGTATAGCTCCACATTTGATGGCAAAAGTCTTTTTGTGTGAATAAACGTCGTATTTGGGAAGTGATTTTTTTTTCCTGAGTAAATACTTTCTCGATGCTTTTTTCAAGCATATAATACTCTTTCAAGCATATAATACTCACTCCCCCCCCCCCCCCCCTCTCTCTCTCTCTCTTAATATTGTACGTAGCGGCTGGCTTGCGATACAGGAGTCCAGAAAACAAAGCAGTGATTGTTAGTGAGGTTGAGAAGAATGTTTGGCCTGCTATAGTTGCAGGCAGGGTGAAACCAGTGATATATAAGTATTTCCCATTATCTGATGCAGCAGAGGCTCACCAGCTCATGGAAAACAGTGGTCACATCGGAAAGATACTGCTTGTTCCTCAATTCAGTGGATGATCTTGGCTTAGATGGATGATAATATGGTTTTAAGACCCTGTGCGTATATTTTGTGGCAATGCTTTTGTGTGCTATAGTCTTGTAACTTAGGAACAAAGCAAGCTTAACGGTAATGGACTTTGGATGTTCAGCTTTACCTACCTACTTTGAATATATATAAAAAAATCCTGTGGAATTGAGTTGTACTTTCTAATATTAGCAATAACATGATTGAATGTAGTTCCTATTTTAAAGTTCAATAAGGACTTTAGGATGTGTTTGATTTTGGTGAAAAGAGAGAAGAGAATATCGTTGGCTATCGGTTTTTCCTCTATTTGGTTGGACTGAAAAGGGGTCCAATACAAATCTGCCTAATGAATGAGAGAAATGGAAAGGAAAATAAGCTAGCCAAATGAAATATCAAATTTTTCCTACCCGTTAACAATGTCTCTTTAGTCTTTACTGGCCGGAAAATTATCAAACTCCTCCATTTCGCATCCAAGCTTTGGATAGACGGCAAAAAAAAAAAAAAAAAAAAAAAAAAAAAAAAAAATTGCACACAGGAATGTGATCTAACCATCTTTCAGAAAAGAAAGAGGGAAGATGGTAGACTTAGACAATGACACTACAAGTGGAAGGAAAGACAGAAAGCAAAAATGGGATGCAACAGAGAGAAATATAATGAGCTGTTAGCCCTCACCTCCATTGCAAAACCCATCACCGGCAAGAAGCTTTACAATTGCACCTTCAAATGGATAGATTCCCACCATCCAAAATGATGCCACTAATGCCATGTAGGGATTTTCTATACTCTATATACGTGGCTTGCCACATAGGAGTCTTTTTACTTGCCCTAGTGTTAAACATCAATAAACACAATCCTTCAAATTATTGATTTAATTTGCAGCTAAGTGGTTCTCCAATAAGTTCAAAGAAAAAGGAGGATGCAAGACACTATATGAAATAGAAATTGTAAATATATCTTGCTTATAAGTTCAAATAAAAGGGAGTACAAAATATAGAAGTAAAAGACCTTGAAAAATTGGAGATTGACTGGCTTAGGAAGCTTATTTTGGTTATGACACCTAGACTAATCAGAGCATATCGAGAAAACTGTCCGAAGCACCAGAGTGTCTTGTGAGTTGTGATCTTGGGGTCTGTTTGCTTTGATTTCTCCTCTAAAGCAGTAATTGAAACATTCATGCACTGCAAAGAACTTCAATTGCTAAGCTTTTTAGCACTTGAGAGAGCATGGGTCACTGAATTTGGTAGTGGAGATTGGGATTGCACACCCCTCCTGGGCAATGCAAGCCTGCAAATCCTCAATATATATGTGAAAATCAATACTAAGCAAATAATTCAAAAGACAAGCTTAGGCTGAAGTGAGATAGGCTGCTTGTACACTCTATATCAGACTCTAGTCAGGTTCCAAATCCTTCTTATATCCATATGTATATGCTTATATAAAAATAGAAGTGTAACATTTAATGTTGCTATACTCCAATTGTGCCACATTATCTACCACAACATCGGTAGCATTATCATTTTTTTCTTATTTGTTTTACTCCTTTTTATATTATTTTTTTTACAATATGAAATAAATAAATAGATGAAATTCACACATTCATCTTGAGCTTGGGTGGTTTTAACTATTCATATTCCTTTGCCTTTATAAATTAATCTAATTTAATTTAGAAGTTTATAACTAAAAATTGAAATGAATGAAGAAAAAAAAACTTTGCCATTAAATATTCATCTACTTTGATGTAGATGTTTATAACAAAGACATTGAAATCAATGAAGAATAAAAAGTAAAAGATATTTTCTATACGTACATATTCATCTTAGGTGGTTTTAATTTTACATATGACTTTGCCTTTACATATTCATCTACGTTAATTCGATGTTTATAACTGAGTACTGAAATCAATGAAAATATTGTTTATAAAAAGGTATTTACAAATCCTGCTTAGTATTTGATGGTGGAGCTGATACAACTGTTGGAACATTTTAATATTAATTAATTAAAATTGATTTATATTCAACAAAAATGTAAAGATGTGAAAATTAATATGGAAGTTGAGGAATTAGTGAAAATGTTTAATCCCACATTGAAAAGGAGAGAGACTGTTTTATTCTTTTTAATTGTGGTGATTAATAGGCTAATATGAATTGATTTAGATATTAGGTTAAAAACGTGCGCAAAGAGGAGGTGAAGGGAGGAGGTGAGGTTGTACCCTCGTTGTTCTATCCTTAATCAATTATTATGTGTTCTTTGATGCAAGTATTTTTTTTTTTTTTTTTGGTTATTTTCTTTATAACGTTGAATGCTTTTAATGAATGGCGTTTATTGTTGACCTAAGTAGGGAGAAAATTAGATTATAATGTGTCTTATTTCATGTTTTTGTCAGGTTTTAATTTATTTTGTATAACAAGATGTTGAGGAACAATTTGTGTAGTTAAGGAAAATGGTCTACACAAATTAATTTTGTGCAATTTCCTAACCGTGTTTAAATATTTTTTTTGAAAAATTAGTAGCAAATTGTATGCCTTTGTCATATGATATTCCTAGATGTCTAAGTGATTTTTTTAAGTATTTTATTTTGGTCATCATCTTCCTTAATTCATTATTGTCTTCTTTGAGATTTTTAAGAAAATAAATTTATTTTTTGTGTTAAAATTTTATTCATTTTTATGACAATATTTTTTTAAAAAAATTCCTTACCCTTTTTTCCCTTTGGAATTGAACTTTAGATTTTTGTTTTTTTGTTTAAATGAATAAGAGTCACAATTATTATGTATAAAATTACAACTAATACTCTTGGGATTTGCCTATTTTTATTGCATTACTTCAAATTCAAAACCCTGCTAAAAATTTTGAATTAAATCACGCATTCTCAATGAGAAAAACAACAAGGATTTTAAAGCATACTAAAGTTTTTTTGCTTCCCAATTCTTTCTTCTTGTCTCTATTTCCAACTTCAATCTTAATGTCACATGAGAGGAGTGGTAGTAAATCTTTTTACATTTTGGTTTTGACTTGTAATTTTGTTGAGTTTTATCAATTTTTGAGATATATTTTCAGTGTTTTGGATTGTAGGAAGAAAAAAATTGGGTCTGAGAATTATTATTATTTTTTTAGTGAAGGTTTTGAGAAAGTTAGTATAGTACTATAAGAATAATTTCTAATTTCCAATTTTCAATTTCCAACATTCTTTTTAATGATGCACAAAATGTTATAAATAACTATCATTAAGAAATGAATATATTCCCTAACTTACCTTTTGAATTCTTAAGAAAGATTATATTATTTTTCATTTTGGTATAGTAGAAATAATTTTACTATATTGAGTAACAATGGCATTCTAAGAATTTTTTCTAGGATGGTAATTAAGAAACTTAAATCATACAAAATATAATAAAAAGAGAATCTGAATATATTGACATCACACACACACACACACACATATAGTTTTACCATTTCTTTCTATTGTAATGAAAATTCAACTCTAACTTTAATTTTTGTAGTTGTAATATTTTTGTTGTGCTCATAGCATTATTCTATTAAAAAGAAATTTTCTTAATACTTTAATCAATCAATATATATATATATATATATATATATATAAACAGAGACCTTATGTAGAGGTGCATGAGGTTCTCCCATGTAACGCTCTAACTTTGCATTTAGCCTTGATAACTAACTTCTTGCTACTATTCTTTAAAATGTTATAAACTTCATTAAAGGCAGAAGCCCATTAAGATGAAAAATTAGAGCAAATTACAGCCCAAGCTAACTCTATTAATAACAACAACAACAACAACAACAACAACAACAACAACAACAACAACAATAATAATAATAATAATAATAACACTAAACAGTTGATTGTCCCCACGTACAGATTAGAGTAAACACTAAAAAGTTGATTGTATTCCCACGTTTTGCTCCTTTCAAAATTATAATTTGCAATCTCAATGTAGTTAACGGTTTAATCAATAAATTCTGAAGATTAAAAGCTTTCAGCATTTTAGTCTCTTGGACTTTAGCCACTTTTTCATATTCTTTTTGATAATTATACAACTTATTCGACTCTTCCACTACAAATTTACTTATATTTATGAAAAGTGAACCTACTAATTTAATCAAAGAGTTTCTACTAATTTAATCAAGCTAACTCTACTAATTTAATCAAAGAGTTTCTCCCATTATAAAATCATGTTATAGCTGACAAAGAAAAGTGAACCTCTAATTTTACTCTCCCACTTTGCCTTTTCTTTCTCACTCAATGCCAATATGCTTTGAAGCTTATATCTTCCTCTGATAGCTGTGCTTCTGATCCAAACTTAGATCTACATTTCATTCTTTCTTGGCTAAACTCAAAGTGTTCTTTGCCTTTTATTGTTTTCTCTCCTTTTTTGTTATTTAAATAGTTCTGTTGTTTACTTCATTATCAAATGGGTATTTTGTACGCAAAGTGTGTGTTAAAATTCTTGAGCGTTTTGCTCTTTTTTATAAATTAAAAAAAAAAAAAGATTTTTGATAACATACCTACTATTTCATTTTACCAACCCCTAATATAAATGAATAAACGGATGAAATTACCCTAAACCTTTAACTTTTATGATTTTACTTTACTATTATATAAATCTCCACATGGAACACAGTCTCAGGTTAATTAAGCTTTACTCCACTTTATTGCACTTGAACCATTTGTACAATAGAGTGAGCTTAGAAACCTTTTGTTGTGTGTGGTAATGGAAGAAGTGAAAGTAGCTAGAATGCGTGGATTTTTTAAAGCTCTTAGATTTATTTTTTTTTTTTGTTCTTATTGTATCGATGTTAAGGACTTAATAATGTCAAACTTATTTTGTTTAGGTACTATTGTTTTAGTTGTGTGGGCAAAATTTGATGGGTTTTGATGCTTGTGTTTGCAGTTCATAAGTAAAGGGATTTCGCTACACTGGAAGTGAATGGCAATGCTAGGGTCTTGGACAAAGATGATGAGCTACATGTCTACGATATCAATATTTCTGATTTCCTTTTATTGGTTTCAGTTTTGCTCAATATTTTTTTTTGTTAATTTAAAATTTTTTCTTTTCAGTTATTATGCAAAGATTAGACATTTTTTTTTCATAATAATTATGTTAGTGATATGTCTTCTTTTGTTTTTGTACAGATAAATCATCTATGGTCGTGCTTAATGCTTTCAAACATTGGAATCTAATCACAAGTAGCATATGCAATTAGTACTTTCCAAAACCCAATACATTCTTCTTTTCTTTTTTGTTTAGTGACATTTAGTGCTGCTCCTATTTAACTTAAAGTGAATAGGTACTTCATTTTTTGTTTTATTGAAGTCATTTGCAATTTGTAGAGCCGAGGATAAATGTTATGTTAATGGAAAATTGTATTGATGTAGTATGTAACTACAATTTGTTTCGCTCAAATGACAATTAGTCTTGCCCCTATTTAACTTCAATTAATTTTTTTTTTTTTGGAAGTCAAGGATAAATGCTATATCAAGCAATTCTAATTGAAAATTTAACCGCAATTTTTTTTTTTTGGAGTTGATAAAAATGTGTTACTTCATGTTATTACTTTAACATGTGTTCAACAAGCTACTTAATTTTCTAATATAGCAGCTTACAATATTATCCGTGCATCGCATAGGTAACTTAATTACTAGTTTTTATAATATTCATAGCATTACTCTATTAACAATTTAACTAACTTCAAAAAAAAAAAAATGTTGTTGAATTTTTGTTGTGTCCACAACATTATTTTTATTGTTACTCAACTTATTGATCTTTGTAACTGTGTTTAAATTTATTAGTCTTTGTAATTATCCAATTGCCTTTACTCTTTTCTCTATTAACTTTCCATAAGATTTTAAGATTTTCGGAGTGGCAGCCATATGACTTTATCTTTTAAACTCTCTCTCTCTCTCTCTCTCTCTCTCATTGCCAAAATTTTTGTCTAACATTTTAGTGGTAAGTTTGTTGTTGGACTTTTTTCCCCTTGAGATTTTAGATCATAAACTATTAATTTTTTGTTGTTTGCTTCCCCCCCCCCCCCCCCCCCAACATATTAGACAAATAAAATTTGTTTATGGGATTTTTCTTTTTGCTTACAAGGGTCAATGATATTGTTAAGGAATGTCAAGTTTTAATTTAGTTTGGCTTAATTCCTTAAATCTATCACCTAAAAAGGATTTGAGAAATGCTACATCTATAATATTTTTACAACAAATCTTATGTGATAAATTGTTTATTAGTTCTAATTTGAACTCACTATTAAAATTGATTTTTTTTTTCTACTATAACAGTCAATAACAACTTGCCACATTGGATATATTGTAAAAGTGTTATGAAAATGTTATTAATAATTTTTTTTTTTAATTTAGGGTGTTTATTTTTAATTTATGATGGACAAAAGAAAAATATTTCAAAAATAATATATATAAATATAAATTTTTTATTATGGTCAAGGTGCACCCTCACCATAATGTGGAGTCGCCCCTACTGAGCAACCTTACTATTAATAACAATACACATAAACATAAACAAAATAAAACAAATATTAACAATAATATTGAAACTTATGATGAAAGTAATTATGATGGTGGTACTTCTTGATTCATAAACTTAAGCCTTCATTGTTTTTTTTTTTTTTTAATCAATAATTATAGGTTGGCGAATATGCATTAGAATATGGATACTTAATTATTCTATCTTCATGCATTTTTATCTTTTATAATTAGGATTTGAAATATGGTAAACCCAATCAATGTGCTTGGTAGTGGCAAAATGAATTGACTAATTAATATCAATTTTGATTACATTTGTATTTGAGAAATAAGACACCATGTACAAAGTAAAAATTAAATTAAAAAGACAATTTCAAGCAATTGATGTTCGAGACAGTTTTCTGAATTTAATGGATATTAGAAAACATAATTTTGTAGGGACTCTCTTTTGTAAATCAGGGAAGAGTTGGAAAAGAATTGCTATTTTCATAACAACAAATTAATTTTCTAGATATTAAGTCTTATGATGGAATATTCAACAGGAATGTGATACATTGTAGTGATAGCTTTAAGAATGACACGTGAGAAAAGGTAAAATATATTTTGACATGTAACTACCATGTAATTTTTGTTCCTTTATGTACATAATCTGAAAATCATACAAAAACCAATGTTCAAGCCTAAAAGTTGTTAGACTCTTTTTTATGTCTTCAATAGCTACTTCGTCATGTCATTTTGAACTGCAATTAGTAATCATGTCTTTTTAGTAATAAATAAATAATGGAGAATAAAAATAACTTTTTGTGATAAAAATATCATGGAGTTGGCCCCCATAACAAAAGTCAATAGTTATAGAGGGGATAAAAGTACAAAACTACAAATCCTGAAAGAAGTTTATTATAAAAGGTGCTGATAACATTATGAATCTGTCTCATAATTGTAAGCCTAACTCCATCCAACTTAGGAAAGACCCTTTATCACAAATCACAAGGGTGCTCACATATGAAATAATGTGATACTATAAACAATTACAATGAAATAATGTGATATTCCCATGGGCTTTTCTATAGATAATCATAATAGGCTTGTAGGATGAATAATCACCATGGGTCTTGTTAAACATAATTTGATAGTTTTTGTTAAACATAATTTGATAGCTTTTGTTAAACATAATTTTTTAAATTATGTTTAACAGGTTCTTGAATATAATTACTAAAGAGATGAGTTTTTTGAGATATAAGATAAATAGTCACCATGAGATTTTTCAAGATAAATTCCATAGATTTTCAATAAGTTATGAAGTAAATAAGTATCATGGGTTTAAACAATGGGTTTTGATTATGAGATTTGAATTCCATTAATAAAATAGTTGTCATGAACTTGAATCATGAGCATTTGAAATATTTCCATGCATAAGTAGTCTTGGGCTTTAAGAAGAATGAGATGTATTGGGCTCATAGGGCTGATTTTGGGTTTAACTAAATAATGATAATGAAATTGGATAAGATATGCATAATACTATTAAAAATAGTTCAATTTTTTGGAACAACAGATTATCTTCAATAAATTTTAGAGAATAAATTATACATTATATTATATTACAAAATAATTATATATTATTACATATCGCGTGGATCTGCGACTAGTTCTATTAAAAGTGAAATTGGTGATTGTTACTCGTTGTCTCATTGTCTCATTACGTATGAACAAGTGACAGAGTCTTTACCTGCTGAACAACTAATGTCACGTTTACATGGCAAATCCATGAAGTGAATGTACCACAGTTTCCCCTAGGAGTTCCAAAGCTAGCAAAGTTGATCATGTTGATGTGCCATCCTTGTTCACAATTTAGTCGAACTTCAAGGATTTGAGACTTGAACTCTAGGTTTGATTTTCAAGAATCAGCAGGCAGAGGATCAGGCTATGATACATATGCACATATCTCTTGGCCAGTTCTTGTTAACAAAGAAATCTTTGAAAGGTCACCACCAAGGTCTACATGAAGAACCAAAAGGTTCTCTCCATGATGAAACAAGTACATGGGATATGATACCTGAACATTACTCTCTCTTCACAATTTGTTATGAATTTACCGGAGAAAATGGGTTTTTACCCCTTTTGCCCAAAACAAGTAGCACAATGCCCATATTTTGAAACTTTTTAGCAAAATGCCCCTATTTTGAAACTCGATTTTTAGAAAATTGAGTTTCAATGAAAAACTTGATTTGGCGAAATTGATTTACTTGAAAAAAAAATTACATGGAACTCAAGTTCCATGTAGTTTTTTTTTTTTATTTTTTTTATTTTTTTTTTATTTTTAAGTTTAATTGCCTATAACTCGATTTTCTAAAAATCAAGTTTTTCATTGAAACTCAATTTTTATAAAATCGAGTTTAAAACAGGAACATTTTCCTAAATAGTTTCAAAAAAATGACATTTTGCTACATGTTTTGCGCGAAAGGGATATATCTCCATTTTGGCCTGAATTTACCTATAACATTCACAAAAGTCTCTAGTACTGATGGTGATATATTAAAGTAAAGTAATATATTTTGAATTATTTAAAATGCCAGAATGTTATAATGTTGGTTTTGAAGAGACAAATCAATATGTTAACAAAAGCAAGTATATGCAAAAGTTGAGGAATAAACACATCGTGTCATGTTCATTGAATGGTTCAACTTTTTTTTTTTTTTTTTTTTTTGCTGAATGAATGGTTCAACTTACTATTCTCATAAAGAATTACTTATAAATTTCATCAATTGGTAGATATAAGATATATCTATTGCATTCCTTTTTTATTTTTCTATTCTTTTTTCTCATAAGTGTAATAACTTCATTCTGATAAATGAATTAGTGCCCTCAAATGGATAGAATAAACTTGATGCACTATCCAGCATGAAGTGCACTAATCTAATCACTAGGTGCAGATAAACTTGATGCACTATCCAGCATGAAAGTGCACTAGTCTAATCACTAGATGCGAATACGGCCCCAAATTTTAATTACAACTTGATTAATTCTAAGCCAATCACAATTAATGCGGAATTTACGTAATTAATCGATTAATCACCGAACCATTAACAATTGCATGGATGAACATAAAAGTGCAATGCAATAAAGTAAATGGCAGTAGGGAGAAGAATGTCAAACCCAAGATAACACCCGATGTATTGTCAAAGGGGAAAACCGAAAAACTTGGTGTAAAAACCTCTCTGTAGCTCTCAAAGTTGGAAATGATCCACTAGGCACTAGTAAATAAGTTGGAGTACAAGGATAATGAAAGAGTCTCTCCAAGTTTAATCTACCCAAAGTATTTGAGCTCTCCAAGCTCCAACTACCAACGGACTACTTGAAATCTTGTCTTTACTAGCTTTTTAGATCCCGAAATACTGCCCAATTGCACCACCACCAGCTGAATATGTGGTTTTGCACACAGGAATGTGATCTAATAATCTTTTATAAAAGAAAGAGGGAAGATGGTAAATGTAGACAATGACTCTACAAGTGGAAGGAAAGAAAGGAAGCAAAAATAGGATGTAAAAGAGAGAAATACAATAAGCTGCTAGCCCTCACCTCCATTTCAAACCCCATCACCGGCTAGAAACTTTACAATTGCACCTACAAATGGATAGATTCCCACCGTCCAAAATGATGCCACTAATGCCACGTAGGGATTTTCTATATTATATGTGTGGCTTGCCACATAGGAGTCTTTTACAGTACTTGCCCTAGTGTTAAACATCAATAAACACAATCCTTCAAATTATTGGTTTAATTTGTAGCTAAGCCGTTCTCCAATCATCAATATCAACACACACGCGCGCGCACGCGCGCGCGCACACACACACACACACACACACACACACACACACACACACACACATACATATATATAAAGAGCAAAAACCTCAAGTTGGAGAGCATGAGATCCTGTCAAGTGGCGCTTTGTACAAGTAGTATTTCACTTAGCCTTTTACCCACGCCATATCCTTATCCATAACCCGTTTAAGCTATAAATAGAGAAGCTTAAGAGATTTAGTTCCACCCATTTTCCAACTTCCTGAACTTTTCCACTTTTAATTTCATTAATTTCAAAAATGGAAGTTTTTTTTCATTTAATGTTAGTTTTTCATGTTATAACACCCGTTATTTAATATATTCCAATTTCACAAAATATTGAGGGGCCAAAAGAAAAGTAGAGAGAGAGAGAGAGAGAGAGAGAGAGAGAGAGAGAGTTTTTATATGTGTTATTTGATATATATATATATATATATATATATGAGAGTCTTTATATGTGTTATTTGTTTATATATATATATATATATATATTTTAGAAGTGCGTAATCTTTGTAAGTGATTGAGGTACTTAGATGTATGTAAAATAAAACTTAAGATATGAAGTAGTATAATTTTATATTTCTTTGTTCAATTGTTGTTATATTTTTAATCTTTTGAATTGTATATTTAGTTTTGCAAATCAAAAATTATAAACCTTAAATCTTAAATGTTAAGCTTTCAAAAGTTCACGTGTTTTCTTAAAAAAAAAGTACTCCTAAAAAAGAAAAATAAATAATAAAAAATTTTATATTGAAAAGTCAAATGTAAGAACCAAATATACATGTACACTTGATAAAGAAAAATCAATAGGCACGTAGTGGCATTTTTAGGGTCTAACAAGAGTATTATAAAATAACTAATAATGAACCAGAGTATCTTGTGGCACATCAGCTAGTAAGTTCAAAGAAAAAGGAGGATGCAGGACACTATGAAAATCAAGATTGTAAATATATCTTGCTTACAAATTCAAATACAAGGGAGTACAAGATTTAGAAGTAAAAAAGCTTGAAAATTTGGAGACTGACTGGCTTAGGAAGCTTATTTTGGCGTTGACATCTAGACTAATCAGAGCATGCCAAGAAAACTGTCTAAAGCACCAGAGTGTCTTGGAGTCTTGTGATCACGGATCTGTTTGCTTTGACTTCTCCTCTAAAGCAGTAATTGACACATTCAAACACTGCAAAGAGCTTCAATAGCTAAGCTTTTTAGCACTGGAGGGCAAGGATCACCAAATTTGGTAGTGGAGATTGAGATTGAACACCTCTCCTGGCCAATGCAAGCCTGCAAATCCTCAAATATGTGAGAATCAATACTAAGCAAATAATTCAGAAGACAAACTTAGGCTAAAGTGAGACAGGCTGCTCGTACGCTCTATATCTAACCCTTGTAGCTGCAGGTTTCATATCTAAATATATATATATATATATATATATCTATATCTATATGTTATATATAAAATTGGAAGCATAGCATTTAATGTTGCTATACTCCAATTGCATCATCTCATTTGCCACAACATCGATCACATCATCATTCTTTTTCTAATTTGTTATTTACTCATTCATGTTGGACTGTTTCAACTATACATATAACTTTGGTTTGACATATTCATCTAATTTAATTTAAATGTTTATAACTAAACATTGAAATGAATGAAGAATAAAAAAACTTTTTCCTTTAAATATTCATATACACTGATTTATATGTTTATAACTAAACATTGAAATCAACAAAGAATCAAAAACAAAAAATATTGTCTATTCATATTCATCTCGGTGGTGATTTTAACTTTGCATATGACTTTTCCTTTACAAATTCATCTACTTTATTTTACATGTTTATAACTGAACAATAAAATCAATTAACATATTTTGTTTATTATAAAGAGGTATTCACAAATTCTATTTAATCTTCAATGATGAAAACGACACAGCTTAACAAACACCCTGTAGGAGGAGTCCAAATCAAGAGTGTCATAGATGTACAAGAGGTTGTACCCTCATTGTCCTATCCTTAATTAATTCATATATGTTCTTTTATGCAAGTATTTGTTTTGTTATTTTATTTACAATGGTGAATGCTTTTAATGAATAGTGTTTGTTGTTGGCCTGAGTTAAGGGAAAATCAGATTATAATATGTCATATTTTGTGGTATTGTCAAGTTGTAGTTTATTTGTATAACAACAAGATGGTGAGGAGCAATTTGTGGTCTCCATAAATTAATTTCGTGCAATTTCCTCGCTGTTTTTATATATACTTTATTTGACAAATTAGCAGCAAATTGTTATATCTGTCATATGATATTCCTACACATCTGATGTTGTGAAATTTTAAAGTACTCGCAAGTGTAGCTAATTATAAATTTAGCAACTCATGGTAATTGAAATAAAACACAAAAATAAAATAGTAAATATTAAACTAGACAAATAAAATAGAGAAAGAAATAGTCACAATACTGTCATGGAGAAAAGTTACAGAGGAAGCCACATGCGGCACTGTCTCTTGCTCCAATCTTCTATTTTGCATCCCAGCCCTAGCACTAGCCTCCTCTAAATTTTGCCTTAAAGAGCCTTCAAATAGGTCTAGGAATCCTATTACAAGTTGAATTTCCGTTTGGAGAAAAACCCAAATTTTTAGGCCTTGCTTAACCGATGATTTTGGCCCATTTAACGTCAGAATTTAGACTTTTGGTAAACTACAAAGTTGTCTCCCTTTAAGTTAACTTTCTAATCCAACTTGAATCATCTCGATTGGACGTCTGAGACGAAAGTTATACCAAAAATACTAATTAATGTGCAGGCTGGAATCATAATCCAAATCAGACTTAGATTTGGTGCAAATTTCCTTTGATTCCTTACTCCAATTGGACTTAAATTTAATTGGGTTGACCTTCTTTAACTTCATCATAGCCCTTGTAAAAGTAAAGTCCATTAGCTTTCTTCTTTACACAAATCCAATTATTTAATTTCATTTTCTTACAAAAGACAAATTCACGCAATAAAATTTGTTAGGTTCTAAGAATTAGGAACTAATGTATTAGAACTTCAATTTGTAATGTTGACAAATCATGATCAAAACAATCTTTAGTCTTGTTTTAGACTTGCTCAAAGTATGTGCTTATTATGTAAAGTTGGAATTAAGTTACTACAGAATTCACTATGCAGATCTGTCAGGCTCGATCGATCGAGAATTAGACTTGATCGATCGAAAATTGTGCAGATCGTTTTTTTGCAGAATTTTTCAACTCAGCCTAAGCCCGTTTGACGTGTAGGGTTTTATGTTTTGCCCTAAGTATATAAGGGAAAACCCTAACCACGTTTTTAGAGTTCTGAATGTTGTGTTTGTAAATCTAATTATTAGATCTAGAGGTGTTTACCTTCACATACACTTAGGGTTTCTAAACTTGAGATTAATGTCAAGAGCTTGGTAATCATCCAGTTGCAGAATCAAAAGCTTCAAGATATACAAGCTGGTGTGCTTGTGCTTTGTTGAGAATTCAAGGAAAGAAGTAGTCTGTGGTCTCGGAGCTGTCACGTGGTCGTGGTAGTAAGTTTCCTACACGAGGTAGCAATAGGATGTTAGTGGTCTAAGTCACTATTGTGTAAATTTCAAATTTTTCATAGTGAATTCGGTTTTATCTTGAGGATAGCTAGGTTAAATCCTCCCCAGGTTTTTACCGGTTTGATTTCCTAGGTTATCATATCGTGTGTTCTTTATTTTCCGCACTTTTGCATGATATTATTGTTGTTGTGTTAACCTAGAATTGTTTAAATTACTTAAGTTAATCACTTGGCTAATTATCTAGGTTAATCTGTGAGTTTAAGGTGTCTAAACTTCTAACAAAATTCGATTAAGCACAAAATTGATTATTTATCATTATTCTAAAACCAAATATAAAATGCATGAATTAACTCAAAATAAGTATGATAATACTTTCTAACAATGATATAAATATGCAAAATTAAGCTATTACCAATGCACATCATCTGAGTAATTATTTTAAGCATTTACAAATATTTTATTTTTATCTTCATCTTCCTCAATTCATTTTTTTTTTAAGATTGTTAATAAAAAAAAAAATCAAATTTTTGGTTTAAAAAAATTATTTACTTATTCATCCATTATTCACAAGTTGATTAGAATATGGCAATATTTTTCTTCTACCTTTTTTTTCTCTTTAGAATTGTACTCTAGGATATTTTTTTAAAGGTTAAAGAGTTAAAATTATCATGTATAAGGTTGCAACCAACATTTTTGCTTGAAATCAGCCACCTATTTCTATTGTGGGACTTCAAAGCCTTGTTAAAATTTTGAATTTTATCACTTATTCTTGCATTTTTTGTATGAAACATAAATTATATTTCCTAATTTTGTTTTATCTCTTGTTTATAGATGATATATTCTCAATAAGAAAGAAAAAAAAAATGATCCCAAAACATACTAAATTTCTTTTTTTTGTTTTTTTTACCCAATTCTATTTTCTCATTTCTTATTCTAACTTCGGTCTTAATGTCATATAAGAGGAGTTGAAGTAAATCACTTTGCACTTTGGTTTTGAGCTGTAGTTTTGTTGAGTGTTATCAATTTTTGAGATACGTTTTTGGTGTTTTGGATTGTAGGAAGAAAAAAAAAAATTGGGTTTGAGAAAGTTATTTTAGTATTAAAAGAATAATTCTCAATTCTAACATGCTTTTCAATAATGCACAAAATGTTATAAATCATTTTTTTTCAAGAAATGAATATATTCCCAAACTTATCTTTTGAATTATTGAGAAAGATTGTATTATTTTTCTTTTTTGTACATCATAAATTATTTTACATAATATTTTTCAAACAGGTCTGTCAGTTCGTTTAGACCCCTTAAACCCAACAGATTAACCTAATGAATTAGCCAAGTGATTAACTTAGGTAATTTAATTAAATCTAGGTTAACACAAAATAAACAAAAACAACAAAGCAGCGGAAAAATAAATAACACAAAGATATGATGACCCAGGAAACCACACCGGTAAAAACCTGGGGAGGATTTAACCTAGCTATCCTCAAGGTAAACTGAATCCACTATGAAAGAATCGAAGTTTACACAATAAGACTTAGACCACTAATATCCTATTGCTACCCAAGTGTAGGAAACTTACTACCACGACCCCATGATAGCTCCGAGATCCACGGACTCCTTCTTTCTTGAATTCTCCAGCAAATCCACAAGCGCACCTGCTTGTATATCTTTGTGCTCTATTGATTCTACAACTGTATTGATCTACACAACTCTTGACATAAATCTCAAGTTTGTAAACCCTAAGTGTATGTGAAGGTAAACACCTCTAGATCTCACAATGAGATTCACAAACACAGCAAAACAGAACTCTAAAAACGTGGCTAGGGTTTTCCCTTTTATACTTAGGGCAAAACATAAAATCCTATACATTAAATGGACTAGGGCTGAGTTGGAATTTTCTGCAGAAAAACGATCTGCCCGATTTTCGATCGATCAAGCCTAATTTTCGATTGATCGAGTCTGACAAAAAGTTAATAGTAATTCTGCATAAAAACTCGATTCCAACTTTACATTAAATCCCATACTTTGAGCAAGTCTAACATACAACTAAACATTGTTTTGATCATGGTTTGCCAACATACAAATTGAAGTTCTAAATACATTAGATCCTAATCCTTAGAACCTAACAAACTCCCCCTTTGGCAATCTGTGACAAAACACAGACTTAACAAAAAGCTCAAAGTTTACACATTGAAATAGCCCATTACAATAAAAAGCCACTTAACAATTCAACCTAGACTACTATCTAACAGTTGCAAAGTAGACAGCAGCTTGACTGAAAACAACCTGTATATTCCTGTAACACTTAACAAACACATAAACGCATGTGTGGAAAAAAAAAACAGGAAATATATAAATAAAAACTTCTTGATTTCACATGACACAAAATAAAGACATATATCATGAATAACATCATCAATATAAATCAATAAGCAGAGTAGCATAGTGAAATAAGAAACATATACATAAAAATGTATCTCAACAAAATATCTCCTAAACAAGAGCTAAAAATGAGAATACACAGTAAAGCACCTAGATACAATCTAATAACTCCACAAGCTCCGCAGTATCACTACTAAGTAAACAAAAACTCCCCCTAAAATGTAAATCTCCACATCAAAATCTTCTAGATACAAATGAACTATGCACTCTCCCTTTTTGTGACGAATTGCCAAAGGGCACTCACTCATCATCAAAAGGAGGCGGAGGAGAATGACGAGAGCTCGCCAAATCCACTCCTAACGCACGTAGCTCATCAAGAATGTCCACCAAAAGCTGACCATGAGCCGCCTGAACGGTCACGACAGTATCAAGCGTCCGACGAAGGTCAGAAACCTCATCAAACGGTGGAGGAACATCAGTAGCAGCAGCAGCAACAGCAGGGTCAGAAGACGTCCCAGCTGCATGAGTATCTGTAGAAGAAGAAGGGGGTGGAGTGACACCATAAGGCTCTACCCTAGGACGCTTAGAGCTAGCTCGAAGTTGAGCAGCCCTTTGCCTCAAAAAGGTAGCACCAATAGGAGCAATGACATGTACAGGCTCAGAAGCAGGATACTCACCAAAACCAAGAAAAAGGAGAATCTTATGAATAAAAACGGGAAAAAACAAAGCATGAGCCGTAGAACTAGACTGATGAACCTCATTCAAAGAACGAAGGAACAAATGAGGAAAACTGATAGGCACATCAGTGACAAGAGCATACAAAAACACACATCGCTCAAGGGGGATGGTGTGGACATGCGAAATAGGCCACAAAGAATGACACGCTATTCTAAAGAAAAGATAGTGTAGCTCAGACAGCTCAGCAGAAGTGATCCGAGGATCAGAACCCCACTGGATAGAAGACCCAGTGATGTATGACAGGACGTCATCAAGGGGTGGAGACTCCTCGTAAGGAAAAACGGGATGGTAAACTATGGGCACCCCAAGAGCATCAGACACCACCGAAGGAGTAATGCGATACTCCACACCACGTAACCACACCTTCACCAAGGTGTCGTTATCGTAGACATGAATAGAAAGGTTCGAATAGAACTCTCGAATCAAAGAAGCAGGAGGAGGATGCTCAAAATCAAGAAGAGGTAACCAACCTCGACGCTCAAAGTTCCGTCGCACCTTAGGATCCAACTCATCTAATAAAACCCTACGCTCAGCCCAGATATGATGCCTAAGGTTCAGAGTCTCATATGTGACTTGGTTTGACTCACTAGGGAACCGCTCAGTGTCAAAAGAAGGAGAAGGATCAGAAGTCATATGGGCTCTAGTTTTCCTAGGCATAGTGCTAAGAAAAAGAGATAAACACAGAAAAAAAAAGAGCAAAAACAAATACCAAGGGCAGACTGCAAGTTAGCACATCATAAAATATAGAAAATATCAATTCTATATGATGCATGAACATGAACATAAAATGATGCATGTACTAATGCAGTGACAAGTTCAATTGTGATCCAAATTAACAAAAATTGGCTTGAGCAAGCAATATTTATCAAAAATACCCAATTTGAAAAAAACCAAGTTTTCAAAACACAACAAATTGATAAATTGATCAACACAATAGTGAATTAACACAATATAATGATCAAATTGATCAATCTAACAAGCCAATTTCATCAATTTCAATCAAATTGAACAAAACCCCCAATTTTCTCAATTTCAAGCCCTAGAATTTCAAATTTTCCTCAAAACACCAAATAAACCAAATTAAACCATATGGAGTGTTTGAATACATTGTCCCCACAAAAACCCATGAAAGATTTAAAAGAAAAGGAGCCAAAATCAATCCTAAAAAGACAAAAATCCTAAATGCCGAAAATACCCAAAAATGCATGAAAATAATGCATGAAACTTGAAAATAAATGCAAAGGGAGGGGCAAAAAGGACTTACCAGACTTGAGAGAGAGAGATGTAGCAAAAGAATTGGAAGAAAACGACAAAATCTCCAAGAAAAGTGCTTGACCGGTTGGTAGGGAGACAAAAACTTTTGAAAAAAGTTTTGAGAGGTAAAAAATCACGTGGAAAAAGACCTTTTTAAAACTAGTCATCCCGATTTTCGATCGATCGAAAATTATATTCGATTGGTCGAAAACACCTTCGATTGATCCAAAATAAGCTTGGACCGATCGAGCCAACCAGAGAGTTTTCTGAGCATTTTAAAACATTTTCGATCGGTCGAAAATCAATTTCGATCGATCAAAGTTCTGGAAAAATCACAGTTTTGAAAAACCAAACATTTTAGATCAAAAACTCCTCAAAGCAGTAGATTTTATAAATAAAATGCATGAGTATGAGATGAGATGTTTTCCAAAAACACATGTATACAACCCAGATTTCTCAAAGCAAAAAATTTCTTTCAATATACCCCTAAAAACAACAAACAAGCAAACATGTTCTGCATCAATTTCCAGAAATTCTCAAACTTGGTTGGTCAGACCAAAAACACACAAGAACATGTACACAGTTTAGCAAAGAATAACTTGTGTAGTGTGTGCAACTAGCATAAGCTTGAGAAACACGTGAGGTGATATGCACATAGAGATTAATCACAAATTCTACAAAATTCATCACATGAATTTGAAAGAGACTATCCCTTAAAGAGTTACATCATATAACTCCCACATCTTCTAGAATAAAAGCTTGCAACCATGTAAGTTTCTTGATTTGCCTCATTATTCAAATTAATTGATTAGAAACTTAATAAAAGCCAGGATAATGTACACACCAATTTTATTTGAATTTGTGAGATTATTATAGCCCAATAATGTACACACCAATTTTAATAGAGGCTACACCTTATATTCTTTTTGTGCATGTGCTACACTTTCTCGAGCACAAAATCTTACGATATGCACTAAAGTGTTCATGATTGGCTAGTAAACAGTGATGAGATGGTTATTTATGCCTTTCTCAATAAGTTCAAGTCCGACAATCAAAGACATACGACTTCAAAATCAAGATCATGTGATCAACAAATATAGCATTTTCCCACACAACATGCACAACAAACTTTAGCTAGTAAAGTGCAATAGAAATAAGTGCATCAAAGCTAAATAAGGTACATAAACATGTTATGCAATATTTGAATGACCAACCTTGTCTTCAAATTCAAGAAAAAATAGCAAAAGCACAATTTGTAAAATTTTTTTATTTATTTTATTTAATTCAAAAAAAACAAACATCCTAGAATGAAATGCATGAATGTAATGCAATGCAAATCCTAGAAACAGAGGTCACAAAAGATAGAGCAATGAAGCACAAGGATCATGTCAGACAGACTCAATTAGATCGAGCCTTTTGCATCCAAGACTTCTTAGATGCAACTCTTGCATTGGAGTTATGATTCACTTTAGAATTCTGAGCAACTCCAGGATTGGAATGAAGGTTTAACGCCTTTACCAATTCACCAATAAGTACCATAGGATCATGTGCTTGGGGCACAGATACTTTAGTTTTATTTGCTCGCTTCACAGCTTGCAACTTAAAACAATTTGGACGTATGTGTCCAGGTTTTCCACAAAAATGACAAACCCATGCAGGCTTATCATGCAACTTGCCCTTAGTAGAAGTAGAAGCTCTAGAATGAGAAGCATGAGGATCAACCCTAATCTTTCTAGGTGGAGTAACATCTATAGATTTGACAGGTTTACTCACCAAGGGTTTGACAATCTCACTCTTAGGAGGTTCAGAAGAAGGAACAAATTTAGTGGAAGACGGTTCAGGCACAGAGATGCTATCCACAAAACCTAAACCAGTTTTATCAGAAGGAGACTTTTGAATACTTAGCATGTGATCAAGTTTGGAGCTTGCAGACATATTAGTTTGTTCTCTAGCAACAGATAAATCAAGTTCCAAACATTTAACTTTTTCAAGTAAAAGCATGTTCTCAGTTTTCACATTATTCAAAAGCTCATTTGCATCAAACAATTTCACAAGTAAATTTTTCTTTTCAAGTTCAAGAGATGCAATTTTCTTCAAGCCTAACTCAACATTCATGGCATCCTTTGCAGCAACTTTGCAAAGTTTATTGTAGGCTTCCTGTAAATCTGCATCCTCAGAGAGTTCCCCATCAGAAGGGTTCTCTTCAACAGACATGCTTTCATTAACTACCGTAGTAGCAGTGAAAGCAATGAAGTTTCCATCCTCATCACTGGCGGATTCATTGTCGGAAACTTCATCACCATTAAGGGTTACAGCCATAGCTTTACCCTTAGACCTTAAGTATGTAGGACATTCAGATTTTAAATGACCATACCCTTGACAACCATAACATTGTTGTTGTCAGTTCGTTTAGACCCCTGTAAACTAGATTGTTTAACCTAATTAATTAACCAAGTGAATACTTAGGTTTATTATTCAGATCTAGGTTAAAACAATAACAATCATATCAAGTAAAGCAGCGGAAAAATAAAGAACACAAAGATATGATGACCCAGGAAAACCAAACCGGTAAAAAACCTGGGGAGGATTTAACCTAGCTATCCTCAAGGTCAAATAGCAAATCCACTAGAAAGAATTGAAGTTTACACAATAGCGACTTGCACCACTAACATCCTATTGCTACCCAAGTGTAGGAAACTTACTACCACGACCCCATGATAGCTCCGAGATCCACGGACTCCTTCTTTCTTTAATCTTTGCAAAACACAAACACCACCGTTTGTGACTTTGAGACTCCACTCAAAGGTTTAGCAACACAAACTCTCCTGTTTGTGACTCCAAGACCACCCTTGAAGGTTTAGATCATCAGCTCCTTTGATGACTAGAGAAGGCAGCAACTTCAGCAATACCGGATCTTGAGATTCTTCAAGGAACAACACCGATAGAAGTTATAAGAGAGGTTTTAGGAACAAAACCCTAAATACAAAAGAGGCACACTCTTTTCTCTCTAAAAAGCCTTATGAAAAACGTGCTTAGGGTTTCCTTTATATAGTGGGAGAAGTAGATCTGAAACCCTAATCCTTAATGGGCTTGAACTGCTGTTTGGGCCAACTTAAAATTCTGCAGATACGATTCTCGATCGATCGAGCCTGTTTTTCGATCGATCGAACCAGGCAGATTCTGAAATCTTCTTTCTGTAGCTTGTATGTTCTTGTGTGCTCACGATTTGCCAATTGTTCTAAGCTTTTTAGAACCTAACAGTTGTCTCAAAGAATTATTAGAAGGATGTCCCACTTTCTCTTTAGGTTTTTCAGTGTTATTGACTTTAATGGGATCATTCTTCCTAAAGTTTCTAGGTTCAACAGTGTTCTTGCCTCTTGCCCTTCTATTATTATTCCTAAGAAAGTTTCTAAAGTTCTTGGCAAGATAGGCAATCTCTGTAGCAGAGAGTTCATCATCAAATTCACCATCCTCAACATCATCAACAGACTTAAGAGCTATTGATTTGGATTTGCTAGTCTTAGGGAGGTCTAACTCATAGGACTGAAGAGATCCTACAAGTTCTTCAACAGGGATGGAGTCCACATCCTTGCTCTTAGTAATGGCAGTCACTTTAGGTCTAAAATCCTCAGTCAAAGATCTAAGAATCTTCCAAACAATTTTAGGTTGATCATAGATTTCACCCAAATTATAAGCAGAATTAACAATATCATTCAATTTAGCATAGAATTCATCAAAAGATTCATCATCATTCATTCTAATGCTTTCAAATCTAGTAGTTAATTGCTGCAACTTGTTTATCTTAACTGCCTTTGTGCCTTCATGCATAGTCTGGAGGATATTCCAAGCAGTATGAGCAACCTCAACATTAGAGATTCTCTTAAATTCCTCCATGGAAACAGAATTAAAAATGGCATTCATAGCTTTGCTATTAAATGCGGCTGTCTCCTTTTGAGAAGTTTGCCACTCACTCACAGGAGTAGTGGGCTTCTCCCATCCGTACTCAATGGAATTCCAAACTCTCTCATCAATGGATTTCAGGAATGCTTTCATCCTTACTTTCCAATAAGCATAGTTGTTTCCATCAAAGTGAGGTGGAACAACAAGAGAGTGTCCGTGTTCCATGACAACAGGGGTCAAGGATCAGCTAAAAGATCAAAGGATCAAAAAACAAAAGCTACCTGCTCTGATACCACTTGTCAGTTTGTTTAGACCCCTTAAACCCAACAGATTAATCTAGTGAATTAGCCAAGTGATTAACTTAGGTAATTTAATTAAATCTAGGTTAACACAAAATAAACAAAAACAACAAAGCAGCGGAAAAATAAATAACACAAAGATATGATGACCCAGGAAACCACACCGGTAAAAACCTAGGGAGGATTTAACCTAGCTATCCTCAAGGTAAACTGAATCCACTATGAAAGAATCGAAGTTTACACAATAAGACTTAGACCACTAACATCCTATTGCTACCCAAGTGTAGGAAACTTACTACCACGACCCCATGATAGCTCCGAGATCCACGGACTCCTTCTTTCTTGAATTCTCCAGCAAATCCACAAGCGCACCTGCTTGTATATCTTTGTGCTCTATTGATTCTACAACTGTATTGATCTACACAACTCTTGACATAAATCTCAAGTTTGTAAACCCTAAGTGTATGTGAAGGTAAACACCTCTAGATCTCACAATGAGATTCACAAACACAGCAAAACAGAACTCTAAAAACGTGGCTAGGGTTTTCCCTTTTATACTTAGGGCAAAACATAAAACCCTATACATTAAATGGACTAGGGCTGAGTTGGAATTTTCTGCAGAAAAACGATCTGCCCGATTATCGATCGATCGAGCCTAATTTTCGATCGATCGAGTCTGACAGAAAGTTAATAGTAATTCTGCATAAAAACTCGATTCCAACTTTACATTAAATCCCATACTTTGAGCAAGTTTAACACACAACTAAACATTGTTTTGATCATGGTTTGCCAACATACAAATTGAAGTTCTAAATACATTAGATCCTAATCCTTAGAACCTAACAAGGTCCATGACTAGTTACAATTAATAACAATACAGATAAACATAAACGAAATAAACATCAACATCAACATAATATTAAAACTTATAATGATGTTAATCTTGGTGGTGATATTTCTTGATTCTTAACCTTAAGCCTTCATTATTTATTTTTTACCAATAATTATAGGTTGGCAAAGGTGCATCAGAATATGGATACTTAATTATTCTTTCATTATGCATTTGCAGCTTTAATCATTAGGACTTGATTTGATAAACCCAATGAATGTGCTTGGTAGTTGCAAATTGAATGGACTAGTTGATATCAATGTTGGTTGCATTTGTATTTGAGAAATAAGACTCCATGTACAAATTAAAATGAAATTAAAAAGTAGATTTCAAGCATTGATGTCCAAGACAATTTTTTGAACTTAATGGTTGTTGGAAAACATGATTTTTAAGAGACTCTCTTTTGTAAATCAAAGAAATTAATTGAATTTTAAAAAGATAAGGTAAAATTGCAATCCCAATTTTTATAATGGAGAATAAAAAATAATTTTTATTAATAAAATATCTTTTAATATCATAGAGTGACTCTATGACAAAAGCGATAAATTTGTCAGTCTATAAAGCCTGAAACAGGTTTGCAATGAATGTAGGTATAATGTAATTCATGACAAAGATAGAAGGCGAAGATTGAAATAATTGCAACAATTTCTTTTTTGATTCCCCTTTCACAGCTTCTTTGATATGAAGATTGCCAAGAAAAGGGTAATGACTTCGGGGAGCCATCCTATTAGGAATATTAACAAGGCCAATGCATCTCCATAGATGGCCCCCTCAAATACCTCTACCCATGAATTATTATTATTATTATTTTTTTTTTGAAGGAATTAAATGGAACTCTTTTCTTCTACTTACACTTAGCCAAAATCTAGCCAACCATTAAATATTCTTCGTTGAGATGAAAATTTCTATTTTATTACTATTTTTATTTGCTAAACTTTAAATAATATATAACTAATGAGTGTTTTTAGGGGGCATAGTGCTACTAATAACAATACATGTAAACATAAACAAACTAACAATAAAAATCAACAAAAGATGAAAACTAATGATCACCCTGAACTTCCAATTTTGGCTAACGTATCTTGGACAGTTGAACGAAAAAAGATTAAAACTATTGATGATAATGATACTCATAATGTTATTTCAAATAAAAATGAACTAAGAAGATTAAATTTGACATAAAAACAACCAGAGAAATGCATAAAGAATGGAATTGGATAGACATAAAATGCATGATTACATTTACAGGATATTTTAGAGTTTTTTTTCTTTCCAATTCCATTAAAAACGAAATTAGTGATGGTTACTCATTATCTCGTTATATATGAACAAGCAATAGTTTCTTTACCTGCTGAACAATTGATGTCACGTTTACATGGCAAATCCCTGGACTGAATGTACCACAGTTTCCTCTAGGAGTTCCAAAGCTAGCAAAGTTGATCATGCTGATGTGCCATCCTTGTTCACAGTTTAGTCGAACTTCATGAGCGATTTGAGAGTTGAGCACTTGGTTTGGTTTCCAAGAATCAGCAGGCGAAGGATCAGCCTCTGCTGATACGTGTGCACATATCTCTTGGCCAGTTTTTGTTAGCAAAGAAATCTTTGAAGGGTCACCACCAAGCTCTTCACGAAGAACTAGAAGGTTCTCTCCAGGATGAACCCAAGTACGTGGTATATGGTACCTGAACATTACTCTCTCTTCACGATTAGTTATCAAGTTACCTATGGCATACACAAAAGACTCTAGGACTGATGGTGATATATTAAGTAAAAAAATATATTTTAAATTATATCACTTGCCAGTGTTATAATATTGGTTTTGAAGAAACAAATCAATATATTAACAAAAGCAAGTAGTATTTGCAAAAGCTGAGGAATAAACACATCCTGTCTTGTTGATTGAATGATTCAACTTACTATTCGCATAAAGAATTACTCATTATAACATCCATCAATTGGTAGATATATCCGTTTCATTCTTCTTCTTTTTCTTTTTTCTTTTTTTCTATTCTTTTGCCCATATGTGTGATAAATTCATTCTGATAAATGAATCAGTACCCTCAAATGGAGAAAATAACTTCTCTAACTTGATGCACCATCCAGCATGAAAGTGCACTGATGTAATTACTAGGTGCAAGTACGACCTCAAATTTTAATTACGGATAAATTAATTTTAAGCTAATCACAATTAATGCATAATTTATGTAATTAACCAATTAATCAACTGAACCATCAAACAATTGCATGGATGGACATAAAGGTGCAATGCAATAAAGTAAAGGGCAGTAGGGAAAATAATATCAAACCCAAGATAAAAACTGATGTATTATTGAAGAAGAAAACCGAAAGAACTTGGTGTAAAAACCTCTATGTGACCTTCCAAGCTGGAATTGATCCACTAGCTAGTAAATAAGTAAGAGTTCAAGAATAATCAAAGAAACCCTCTAAGCCTAATCTACCCAAAATACTTGAGTTCTCCCAAACTCCAACTATTAACGAACTACTCGGAATTTTGTCTTCCCTAGCTTTCATAATCCAGCAATACCACCTGATTGTACCACCAAACTTTACCGGCTGAATATGTGATTTTGCACACAAGAAGTGTGATCTAACAATCTTTCATAAAAGAAAGAGGGAAGATGGTAAACGTAGACAATGACCCCACAAGTGGAAGGAAAGAAAGGAAGCAAAAATGGGATGTAATAGAGAGATACAATGAGCTGCTAGCCCTCACCTCCATTGCAAAACCCGTCACCGGCAAGAAACTTTACAATTGCACCTTCAAATGGATAGATTACCACCCAAAATGATGCCACTAATGCCATGTAGGAATTTTCTATACTTTATATGTGGCTTGCTACATAGGAGTCTTATACAGTACTTGCCCCTAGTGTTAAACATGAATAAACACAGAACACAATCCTTCAAATTATTGGTTTAATTTGCAGCTAAGTAGTTCTCCAATATGTTCAAAGAAAAAGGAGTATGGAGGACACTATGAAATCAAGATTGTAATATACCTTGCTTACAAGTTCAAATACAAGGGAGTACAAGATTTAGAAGTAAAAGGGTTTGAAAATTTGGAGATTGGACTGACTTAGGAAGCATATTTTGACCATGAACAACTAGACTAATTAGAACATTCCAAGAAAACTGTCTGAAGCACCAGAGTGTTTTGTGATCACAGTTCTGTTTGTTTTGACTTCTCCTTTGAAGTAGTAATTGAAACGTTCAAGCACTGCAAAGAGCTTCAATTGCTAAGCTTTTTAGCACTTGAGGGCAAGGGTCACTAAATTTGATAGTGGAGATTGGAATTGCACACCTCTCCTGTCCAATGCAAGCCTGCTAATCCTCAAATATTTGAGAATCAATACTAAGCAAATAATTTGGAAGACAAATTTACGCTGAAGTGAGATAGACTGCTCATACACTCTATATCCGCATCCATATCTATATATTTATATGTTATATAAAAAAAAAATAGAAGCCTAGTATTTAATGTTGCTATACTCCAATTGCACCATCTTGTCTGCCACCTCATTGGTTGTTTCATTATTCTTTTTCTTATTTGTTTTTTACTCCTATTTTTTTGTTTTCACAACATTAAATATATGAGTAGATAGAGTTAATTAGAACATTTATCTTGGACGATTTTAACTATACATATAACTTTGTATTTATATATTTATCTAATTTAATTTAGATGTTAACTAAAAATTGAAATGAATGAAGAATAAAAAAAAAAATTTTGCCCTTAAATATTCATCTACTTTGATTTAGATGTTTCTAACTAAACATTGATATTAATGAAGAATCTAAAACAAAAAATATATATTGTTTTTTTTTGGGGGAAAAAAATATTGTTTGTACATTCATTTTAAACGATTTTAATTTTACATAAAACTTTGTCTTTACAGTTTACATATTCTTCAACTTTAAGTTATATGTTTATAACCAAAAAGTAAAATCAATGAACATGTTGTCTATAAAAGGTATTTACAAATTTTGCTTAATCTTTAATCCTCATTGTCCAATCCTTCATAAATTCATATATGTTCTTTGATGCAAGTATTTGTTTTGTTATTTTATTTACAATTTTGAATGCTTTTAAAATGGTGTTTATTGTTGACCTAAGTTGGGAGAAAATTATATTATAATATGTTTTATTTCATGTTGCTGTCAGATTTTAGTTTATTTGTATAACAATAAGATGGTGAGGAAAAATTTGCACAGTTGAAGAAAATGGTCTATAAAAATTAATTTTATTTTGTGTTGTTTCCCCTCTATTTTAAATATTCTGTTTGAAAAATTAGCATCAAATTGTTATGTTTTTGTCATATGATATTCCTAGATATCTAAGTGATTGTTTTAAGTATTTACAAATATTTTGTTTAGTCTTCATCTTCCTCAATTCATTATTATTTCTCTGAGATTTTTAAGAAAATAAATTCATTTTTGTGTTAAAAAATTATTCATTTTTATGACTTTAATTTTTTTTCCAAATATTTTCCTTTACCTTTTTTCCACCTTTAGAATTGTACTCTAGGTTTTTATATTAAAAAGAAAAAGAAAAAAAAAGGAGTTATAATTATCAAGTATATGCCTATAAGGTAACATCCAACACTTCTGCTTGGGATCAACCACCTATTTTTATCGTGTGACTTCAAAGCCTTGTTAAAAAATTTGAATTAAATTATGCAATCTTGCAATTCTTGTGTGCAACATAAATTATATTAAATAATTTTGTTTTATCTATTGCTAATAAATGATATATTCTCAATGAGAAAAAGAACAAGGATCCCAAAACATACTAAATTTTTTTTTTACCTCAATTCTTTCTTCTCATCTCATATTCCAACTTCAGTCTTAATGTCAATAAGAGGAGTTGATGTAAATCTTTTTTCACTTTGGTTTTGAACAGTAGCTTTGATGAGTTTTATTTATTTTTGAGATATGTTTTTAGTTTTTTGAATTGTATTAAGAAAAAATTGGGTTTGAGAAGGTTAATTTAGTACTAATAGAATAATTTCCAATTTTCAACACACTTTTTAATGATGCACAAAATCTTATAAATAACTGTTATTAAGAAATGAATATATTCCCTAACCTACCTTTTGAATTCTTGAGAAAAATGAATATTAAAACTAATAATGATGGTAATTATGATGGTGGTACTTCTTGATTGTTTTTTTTTTTTTTTTTTTTGGAGATAGTTTTAACCTATGACGTCCGCTCTTGATAATAACTCTTTATTATCAGACCAAGACACCAATCGGTTTTTGGTGTAGGCGAGAGTTGAACCCCAGATCTCTTATTTAACCGTCAGAGATTTTACCAGTTGAGCTAACCGGAACCCACGTGGTACTTCTTGATTTTTAACCTTAAGCATTCTTTTTTTTTTTTTTTTTAACCAATAACTATAGGTTGTCAAAGGTGCATCAGAATTTGGATACTCTATAATTCTTTCATTATGCATTTTCGACTTTAATAATTTGGACTTGAAATGGTGAACTTAACCAATGTGCTTGGCAAGGGCAAATTGAATGAATTGGTTGATGTCAATTTTGGTTACATTTGTATATGAAAAATAAGATACCTCATACAAATATAAATGAAATTAAAAAAGAGATTTCATGCATTGATGTGCAAGATAGTTTTTAGAATTTAATGGCTATTGGAAAACATGATTTTTAAGGGACTTTATTTTTGTAAATTCAGGAATTATTTGAATTTTTAAAAAATAAATTAAAAATTGCAACACCATTTTTTATAATTGAGAATTAAAAAAAAAAACTTCTATTAATAAAAATATGTTTTAATACCAAGGAGTTAGCCTCTATGACAAGAGGCAATTGTCATAAAGGGGATAAAAGTAGGAAATTCTAAAGTTTGAAATGTTCAGCATGTATACTTCAAAACACAGTATACTTCTACCAACTTAGTAAGATAGAACTCACACAAATTAATCATGAAGGCCATGGAGAGGGTAACGACTCCAAAGAGCCATCTTATTATGAATATTAACGAGGCCAATGCATCTCCATAAATGGCCCTTGATTTTTTTTTTTTTTTTTTTTGGTAAGGAATCAAATTGAGCTATTTTCTTCTATTTAAACTTAGACGAACTCTATCCAACCATTAAATACTTTTCGTTGAGATGAGAATTTCTATTTTATTAATTTTTTTATTTGCTAAAGTTTCAATGATATATATCACTAATGAGTGCTTTTTAGGGGTCATAGTGCTACCAATAACAATACACATAAACATAAACAAAATAACAATGAAAAAAAAAAAAATATATATATATATATATATATATATATATATAAACACTAATGAATATCACCCTAAACTTCCAATTCTTGGCTGATGTATTTTTTATTGTTGAATGAAATCCTTGTTTTTGGGCTTAAAAAAAAAAGATTAAATCTATTGACGATAATGATACCCATAATAATATTTCAAATAAAATGAACTATGAAGATTAAATGTGGCATAAACATATCCAGAGAAATGCATAAAGAATGAAATTGGATAGACATAAAATGCATGATTGTAGTTATGGGATATTTTAGAGTTTTTTTTTTTTTTTTTCCCCAATTCCATTAAAAATGAAATTAATGATGGTTTCTCATTGTCTCGTTATGTATGAACAAGCAGCAGTTTTTTTACCTGCTGAACAATTGATGTCACGTTTACATGGCAAATCCCTGGACTGAATGTACCACAGTTTCCCCTTGGAGTTCCAAAGCTGGCAAAGTTGATCATGTTGATGTGCAATCCTTGTTCACACTTTAGTCGAACTTCAGGGATTTGAGAGTTGAACACTTGGTTTGGTTCTCTCCAGTTCATGTGCACATATCTCCTGGCCAGTTCTTGTTAGCAAAGAAGTCTTTGAAGGGTCACCACCAAGCTCTTCACAAAGAACTAGAAGGTTCTCTCCAGGATGAACCCAAGTACGTGGTATATGTTACCTGAACATTACTCTCTCTTCAAGACCTGAACATTACTCTCTCTTCAAGATTAGTTATGAAGTTACCAATGGCATACACAAAAGACTCTAGGACTGATGGTGATATATTAAAGTAAAATAATATATTTTAATTATATCACTTGCCAGTGTTATAATTTTGGTTTTGAAGAAACAAATCAATATATTAACAAAAGCAAGCATTTGCAAAGCTGAGGAATAAACACACCCCTGTCTTGTTGATTGAATGATTCAACTTACTATTCTCATAATGAATTACTCATTATAAATTTGATCAATTGGTAGATATGTCCATTTCATTCCTTTTTTATTTTTCTATTCTTTTGCTCATATGTGTGATAACTTCATTCTGATAAATGAATCAGTGCCCTCAAATGGATAGAATAACGTCTCTAACTTGATGCACTATCCAGCATATATGACAATTTTCATCAACTATCAAGAATATAAGAAACCTCATGAAAATGGGAAAATAATACATTGGGCATCTGTCTTGTCTGCTGCATTAGGAAGGTAAATAAAACATGCAATGTGTTGCACCCTTAAAGAGTTTGAGCAGGTTGACCACAGTCCTTTAGGCATTTATATGGGTCATAAGTTCCTCTATAATCACAATTGTCGGTGCAGCCAGTTGATGGGAAGACATACGCGGTCCAATATCGTCCTATGCTCTGACCATTAACCCAAGCTTGACCCTTCCCCATGCTAGCAAGGTTTAAGGCTAAGGGACCCTTCCCTTCAGGTGCAAGGAAGATAACCTGAGGATGGAAAAAAATATAAATAGGCAGAGAAAAAGAACATCAAAACAGTCATCAGTATCTTTGTAAGTAGAATGAATGAGCAAAAGAACCTAAAAAAAAAAAAAATTCATCATGTAATATCATGTGCTGCCAAATTCCAACCATAAATATCTGTTTACAATCAGTAACTTTTTATGTGCTAAAGTCTGCGGAGACCTACGTGATGACAGCTAGCACATATATGTTGAGTTGCCATTTGCTAAGACAAATGTTTCTGTAATTTGTGGTTGCTTCATTTGAAAGGTCTCAGCAGACTTTAGCACAGAATAAGTTCGCAACTCAAAATTGAATGCTACAAAGAATATTGAGATGTTGACTTGATGCCATGTGCACTCCATTGCAACCTAAAAATATGTTTGGATACTGATTTATTATTTAGTACCATGATTTATCACCACATCCACCTACCTTGTACCATATCAAACTATGATTAACTGGTAGAGCAGTCCCGAGTCCACAGAGAACTATTTGCAAGACTAATTTTATCTAGTCCAAGGTATTCTCCTTCAAGTCCCACCTGAAAATAAGGAAACATGTGGAGTTATATCATATTTTGAGCATCAAGTAGAGATTCTCTAAATGGTGAATATATGTGAACCAATATTTCCTCCTTTTTTTTTTTTTTTTTTTTTTTTTTTTTTTTTTTTTTTAACTTATTCATTGTATGTTTTTCTTTTCAACAAAATGAGATGTGCATAGCATGTGAGGAAACCGTGACCCTGGCTAATAATCTGTGTTTGTATAAGATTGTATTCAAGACCTGTTGAACAACAATGATAAAGCAAAAATCTACCCAAGAGGAGAAATTGGTCTCACAGTCCCACCTAGCATTTAACCAGGCAACATTATTTTTGCAAGTTTCACCCATCATAACCTCCTTTTAACTGGTTAATATGATTAGCATCAAATTTAATATTCTTACATCATATTCTCATCAGAATGATCTGGCGTGTTTCCAATATACTAGTGACATCCCACCTTTAGTCAATCTACCAAGCACAGTGAGATCAGGAATGACACTCAAAATAACTTACTTCCATTTGTCAATTGCTGTACAAGTTTATATGTATCCAATGGCAAGCTTATTTTATCAACATATATAATCTGACCTGATAGGACCATTCTCCATAAGACAGATCATTTTTGCCATCCATTAAGTCACTAAGAATGACAGAATAAATTCCTGCTTCCGCAACATCAAGCCACGGCCCATAGTTCTGCAGAATAACAGAGATAGAAGATCTTTAGAATCCCGACATGAAGAAAGTAAGATCCACAATAGAAAATTAGCTAGTTTATAATTGCTCCACGAATAATGTAGTTTAAGCAAGTAGACCATCCCACCCTGAACTATCGTCTTGCTAGAAGTATTTTCAGAATTAGCCATAATATGTATCATATTAGTGTCATTGTAGTGTAAAAATGGGTAGTCTGCTGAAACTTGTAAGGCTTCCATTTGTGTTTAAGTAGCATGTAACAAACACTAACATATGGTTTTCCTATTTATGTTCAAGCAGCTCTAGCAGAATATAAATACATAATTCCCTTATTCAAAGATATATTAAGTCATCAATTAGCCAAAAAGGAGAGAAGAAACAATAGCTTAAGCCTATAAAGAAATGTTTTCAATATGATGCACTCAACAGTCTCATCATATTTCAGTAATATGTTCTTGTTGCATTTCAGGCATTTCTCAATTTTTGCATCATATGCACATTGAAATTCAGCCTGTTTCTGACTGATTATACCAGTTTTCAATGGAAAACAACCAAATGTTATACTGAGAGCAGACTGTTAGCCTCTCTTTATATTATTTTTCGGACTACCTATTGATATATCTTGCTCTTGGGTGATAAACACTACACATGAAGATGTAGCATTATGAACAACCATGTCGAAACTAATTTTAATTCGTAATCTGCATGTATAACTTCTTATAGCCATCAAGTAGTAGTTCTCAATTTGGGGAGAATTCAAATGCAGGAAAAATATATCAGAGTCCACGATCATTTTATTGAGAATGGAGGTCCACTAATGGATAGGCTAGAAATTCCAGCAGACTGAATCCTATATGTTCAGAAGCTCATTTCACAGAAACAAAACATAAAAAGCATCCACACAACATAAAAATATTTAAAGTGGTTAAGCCAACTCAATTTACAACCACAAACAACGTCAACCAAAATCCACTACAATTTGGATATAATCACTAACATACTCTCACAAATACTAATAACCTTACGAAATGAACACTCTCACAGTCCAAAGCCCCAATACACCCAATGGTGCTCTCTCACTCAAAAAATAAACAAATTATCAACTCACATACACGGGTGTCTTTCAATCCCCAAAGAACTACCAAACTGCCCTTTTAAAAAACCTCACTCCGTACTTTCTAAAAGTCTTCTCCTTTCTGTAGATGGGAGGACCTCTTAGGCCAATACCACCAAACCCTTTACAGGACTATTTATATGTGAGACTCCAACTTCTCTTCAGTGGTGGACAAGAAATACAAAATTACTTCATTGAGAAGGAACAAACTTACCTTCCCCACACCAAGAATACTTAATAGATAACCAAGTCTAAATAGGATTTTGAGTCATTTTGTAGCACTATCTTTGTGTAAAAACTAAAACTAAACACAACACACAGAAAAGATGATGCTTATGTGCAAGATATTGGTCAAGGTGATATTATGAAATGAGGAAAATTATATACCTGTAGACCAATCATCATACTCAGAACATCCAGAGTATTGTTTCCATGGTGAAAAGTAATTTTCTTTGTGAGGTTGAAGCTTTCATCCTCATGATTACCATATCCCAATCCTGCATTATTTTCCATATACAATGTTATCAATCATTATATTCACACACACACACACACAGTAAAACAGTTTCCAAATCTGCAGTCCAACTGGAAACATTGTAAGTAAATAGTAGATATACATAATTGTGAACCTTGAAGCCTTTTGTTTACAAAAACAAGAGCTGCATGTCCCAAACTCTATATGTGCAATAAATAATCTTTCTCTTTACCCGGCATAATGTCCTCTTCCACATTGATACTGCCAGAAGAGTGAAGCACGTCCATAATAAAAATGTAACAAGAATTGAAATGTCAATAAAAATAACAGAAAGACAAGAATGCCAAAGATTTGAGTTAGATAAGCCTGATGAGCAAAACACTTTATTGAACTTATATATTCTTTACAACAACTAAATTAAATTAAATTAAAAAAAAAAAAAAAAAAAAACACACACACACACACACACAGATACGGGAAACACATTATCAATTATAGATCTAGTTTCTTATTTGAAATCATTTTTATCTTTTATCCTACCAAATGAATCATGAATATTCAGAAAACAGTAAGAAGAAATTCTTGAATGAACGTAACAATCTACAATCTACAAAATATAAACGTAAAAAAATTCTCGAATGACCTTATAAAAATTCAGAGCATAGAATTACGGCAAATTTGTGCTTGATAATAATAATCAAAGCAATATCAAACTCATCGTCAAAATTTGGTAGGTTGGAAATTCTTGCCCTCTTCTGGAAAGTGAAACCTTTCATTAAGATTTTATCTCCACACATACCGGCATTGCATAACTAATAAGAATGATTAAAACTGAAAAATTACCTTGTTGTGTACCATAAATAATCACTAGCGTCTTTTGTTGTATCTATATGCTCCAATAAACCGGACTCCACAAATGAATTGTTACTCCGGATACCCACTTTTTCTTTATACCAACTCCATGCGGATGGTGCCCGTAAAAGCTCATTAACACTGGACGCATGGGCAGATGATATAACTTGAAGATTTCTTTGTGCAACAACCTAGAATCATAGCCATTGTTGTAAAAAACAAACTTAATAGATATGACATATTCAAACGGTTTAAAACATAAATTCTGAGAAACATCTGACAGAGATGTGAGAGAGAAGGAAGACTGAGGTAAAAAAAATTCTTCAAGTGATTTAGATAGAGTCAATTATATGTATCTCCAATCTGGTAAGACAAACTATTTTAAGCCATGTCTTCTACTTGGGTCATTGGAATTTGAGAGTGTACATCAGTTGTAGGTTCAATAAATCCTATAACATATTTTCTGTGCTAAAATAAATGCAAATTTGATTGACCAAAGGTCTAAAGAAAGAACGCTATATTAGATTAAAAAATGCACCTTTGCTGTGTTAAAAATGACATTCTTACAATCTGGAAGGATGCTCACTGACCAAGCAGGAAGGAAGTATGAATTCCCATTAAATGTGACATTTGCATCTAAACTGCTGTCATAATTTGCAAGGAAGGCCGCACAGTCATTGGAAGTTTTGGAGTAGATATGTGCCTAATGAAAGAAGCAACTATGGTGTCAATTAATTAGTTGGAAGCAAGAGAATATAATAGTGATAATAATTAGGGCCAAAATGCATAACTGCAAGTGATAATCCAATTGCTCTCTGCATGAGTTCCAAAAGGAATGGCACCCAGATAAAAAATAATGGCATCTAATAAGAGAAAACTGAAGAACCATTTGTCCTGAGAACACAGGCAAGCACTTAAAACCAGATTATGCAGAAACTTGAGAATGTCATATAATGTGAACTATAACTCAATTACATCAGCAAGCTTGGCCCACATTGGATCATATTTCATGAATAGAATAAGATCATCATATCCTTTTGTGACTGAATGAAGGTCAATAGGTAGTCAGCTAGACACCAATAGAAAGGCTAAACACTGTGCATATAAGAATCTATCAGCCCATAGGTAGTCAGATGACTTCAATCTTATTTTCTTGAGACAGCATCATATACATATAATTTAATGTTCTCCATTGTATCAAAAGGTGATCAAATAAATGCAATACCAGCATCAATGGAGTAAAAGTGAACTTTAGGGACCAGGAGAACAGAAACATCAAGCTTGCATTACGACAAGAAGAATGCAGAGATTTGCAGATGTTCTTCATTTTTCTTCTTTAGAAAGTTTGAATATTGTTTAAATTGATTAAAAGGTACCCCTAGTCTTATACAACGTCTTTCTTCTATTGTTCAATGTCACTCATACTAGGATTTTTCATATCAGTTTAGACCACACATCCTCTCACTCTAAACCAAAGTATCAGAGCCAGAATCAGAATCCAAATCCAATTATAACATTTTGCAAACCCTTTACTTTGTCCACCATACTCTCCTTAAAATCATCTCATTATAAGCCATCCAGATTAGTTGTGCTTTGCGCATCCCGTGCTGCTAAACCATCCAATGCTGAATTGGAGAATAGTAGGTTGGATGAGGAGGTGTTGAGTGAAGAAACCATTGTTGAAGATGAAAATTCACAAAGCCAGTGGAATGTGGAAGTGGGGAACCCCATTGTTCCAGCCAATGTTGTCAAATTGAGCTTGAGTGACCAAGCCTTCTTGCTATTGGCGTTCATTGCCTGCACGGTACTAAGTTTCCAGTTTTTTAGTGTTAATTGTGTTGTGAGGCTTGCAGCTTTCAATAGCTTTAATGGGGGTTTCTTTGTTTGTCTTGAGACATGTTTGGTTGCCCCATTTATATATTACTAAAAGCTGAAGCGTAGCATTTATTGTTGCTACGCTCCTGTTGAGCCACATCATCATCCATGTCATCTTTTTTTTTTTTTTTTTTTTTTCCTTTTTTGTTAATTTATTACCTTTTTTAAAAGAATGCAAAATACATGATGGCTTTACATATTCTCATGACATTACACATTCTAAATAGTTTTAATTCTTTTGCTTTGCTACGTATATCCATGACTTTACAATATATCATGACTTTACATATTCTCCAGACTTTTTTGCATTAAATTATGCTCTCCTCCTATTACTCAAACCTTTTTTTTTTTTTTTAATTCCCAACTATCCATTGAATGTTTTCCAATTTTTCAACTTCCTCAATTTATTTATTTATTTTTTTGGATAGAATATGTAGAATCCTTTTCATAATAACTGAGTGCAACCCACTTATCTTCCCTATTTACTCCATTAAGCCCAACCAGCTAACTATTCCAATTCTCAATTAACCATCCTCTTTGGTCTCTCTCTCCATCAAACAAAGGGATAACATCACCCCACTTTTCCACCACCTTATAAAATCCATTTTAACCTCAATTCAACACTACTTCAATTCTTTGATCCTCCCAACTCCTATTCTCTCTTTATTGATTTATTTTCTTTATGTGTTGCAGTTGCCCCCTCTCCACTTCTTCAGAAGCTGCCGAAACACCATCGGACTTGGTAATGCTACGATCTTTTTTGCTCTTCTTCAATCGACCAGGTAACCAATTTGTCTCTCCTAATTTTTGTCTCGTGCTCTCAGTTCCTCCTTTCTCCATCTAATTTAATTTATCGAAAAAACCAGAGAACTAGACAATGCAAAAGCAAAAGAGACATATTGAAAAAGAGATCAATCTTTAGACCTGATTTTTTGTCAATTATTTTTCTCCTTTTTGTCAGTAAAAACGTTTTAATTGTCACCCGTTCATTTTTTTATCCCATGTGGAATGTCAATAAATTTTTTTTTTTTTTTTTTTTTGTTATTGTTGCATGACATATAGTTGATGAAATTTCTCAGACGTGTGGAAGCAGGTAATCAATGGGGAGAATACTTTTGAACACTATTTCTAAACTTGGGCACCCTATTCTCTTTTGAGCTTCAAATGTTTTTGTGGCATGTAATGGTTGGAAGAAGTTTCTTAAGTTTATGTCCATAAATGCCATCTATATATTGCATGAATTATAGCTCCTTACGGTGAGGGTTTTGATTTTAATATTTTGTTTCTATTGATCACATTTGCATATGAGGTCTCTTTTTGTAAGGTTTGGCTTACCTCCAGTATTTTTTTAACTAGAGGTCTCCTTTTGTTTTAAATACACAATAGCAAGTAATTGCAAGAATAAGATTGAAGAGGAAAAAGACCTACTTTGTTAGTAATAGAAATAAGATGTTTGATGTGGGTATGTGGGTTTGCAACATTCGATAGTTGTAAAACTACATTTTTACATTTTTGTATAATTTTATAGACATGACTTGAAAAGCTAAAAAACTATAAAAGTTTCAAATTATAAAAATAAAAAATGACCAAACAAACAAAATGACCAAACTATAAAAGAATTTTTTTTTTGTTGATGAATTTCAAGATTTTATTGAAGGCAAAAAAAAAAAAAAAAAAAAAAAAAAAAAAAAAAAAAAAAAAAAAAAACAGGGGGACAATTGCCAACATCAAAAGAACCAAAAAATCTGATTTGTAGCAACCAATGTTCCTTTCAAATTAATTTATAAATGTTTTGTTGTTAAAAACAATCAAGCTCAATTAGTTATTGAAGCTTATGAATTTTTGTTGGCACTTATTATTATTCCAATTATCCTTATATCTAGCCCCTTATATTAATTTTTAGGAGTTCAAGACTTCAAGTGATAGCCTACCAGTAATGACATCCTTTGTAGTATCTCATTAGTTACTTAAATATTTCATATATGCAATGCTTATTTCATTTAACATTTTTGAATTAATATTTTGTATTTTATTTTCTCATTTTAGTCTCTTTGCAAGTTTTGAAATTGCATAACATCTATTACAACATTTAGCACCAGCTAAAGCACTGCACCACATAAGCTTCTCAATAGTGTTGGTTTTCATGATTAAGTAATTGGTATTTGTAATGCAAGCCTAAGTGGAGAATAAACTTTGAGATTCCATAACTATATACAACACATGGAACAAGAGGTTGAATTTATCTGTACAAATTTTTGAACAGTAATGAATTAAATAGTTTTGCATAACTAATCTACAATCGTTGTAGTTTGTATATGCCAAACTATAAAAGATTTTTTTTTTTGGTTGATGAATTGCAAGATTTTATTGTAGGAAAAAAGCAAAAAAAAAAAAAAAAAAAAAAAAAAAAAAAAACACAACAGGGGGACAATTGCCAACATCAAAAGAACGAAAAAAAATCTAATTTGAAGCAACCAATTTTCCTTTTAAACTAATTTATAAACGTTTTGTTGTTAGAAACAATCAAACTCAATCAGTTATTGAAGCTTACGAATTTTTGTCGGCACTTATTATTATTCCAATTATCCTTATATCTAGCCCCTTAGATTAATTTTTAGGGGTTCAAGACATCAAGTGATAGCCTACCAGTAATGACATCCTTTGTGGTATCCCATTAGTTACTTAAATATTTCATATATGCAATGCTTATTTCATTTAACATTTTTGAATTAATATTTTGTTTTTCATTTTCCCATTTTAGTCTCTTTGCAAGTTTTGAAATTGCATAACTTCTATTACAACATTTAGCACCAGCTAAAGCACTGCACCACATAAGCTTCTCAATAGTGTTGGTTTCTATGATTAAGTCATTGGTATATGTAATACAAGCCTAAGTGGAGAATAAACTTTTAGATTCCATAACTATATACAACACATGGAACAAGAGGTTGAATTTATCTGTACAAATTTTTGAACAGTAATATATTAAATAGCTTTGCATAACTAATCTACAATCGTTGTAGTTTGTATATGCCAAACTATAAAAGTAATTTTTTTTGTTGATGAATTGCAAGATTTTATTGTAGGAAAAAAGTAATAAAAAAAAAAAAACACAACTGGGGGACAATTGCCAACATCAAAAGAACAAAAAAAAAATCTAATTTGAAGCAACCAATGTTCCTTTTAAACTAATTTATAAACGTTTTGTTGTTAGAAACAATCAAGCTCAACCAGTTATTGAAGCTTACGAATTTTTGTTGGCACTTATTATTATTCCAATTATCCTTATATCTAGCCCCTTAGATTAATTTTTAGGGGTTCAAGACATCAAGTGATAGCCTACCAGTAATGACATCCTTTTTGGTATCCCATTATTTACGTAAATATATGCAATGCTTATTTCATTTAACATTTTTGAATTAATATTTTGTTATTCATTTTCCCATTTTAGTCTCTTTGCAAGTTTTGAAATTGCATAACTTCTATTACAACATTTAGCACCAGCTAAAGCACTGCACCACATAAGCTTCTCAATAGTGTTGGTTTCTATGATTAAGTCATTGGTATATGTAATACAAGCCTAAGTGGAGAATAAACTTTGAGATTCCATAACTATATACAACACATGGAACAAGAGGTTGAATTTATCTGTACAAATTTTTGAACAATAATGTATTAAACAATTTTGCATTACAATCGTTGTAGTTTGTATATGCCAAACTATAAAAGTAAAATTTTTTTTTTTTTGATGAATTGCAATATTTTATTGAAGGAAAAAATCAAAAAAAAAAAAAAAAAAAAAAAACAACAGGGGGACAATTGCCAACATCAAAAGAACCAAAAAATTTGATTTGAAGCAACCAATGTTCCTTTTAAACTAATTTATAAATGTTTTGTTGTTGGAAACAATCAAGCTCAATTAGTTATTGAAGCTTATGAATTTTTTTTGGCCCTTACTATTATTCCAATTATCCTTATCTCTAACCCCTTAGATTAATTTTGGGGGGTTCGAGACTTCAAGTGATAGCCTACCAGTAATGAGATCCTTTGTGGCATCTCATTATTTACTTAATATTTCATATATGCAATGCTTATTTTATTTAAAAATTTTGAATTAATATTTTGTTTTTCATTTCCCATTTTAGTCTCTTTTCAAGTTTTGAAATTGCATAACTTCTATTACAACATCTAGCACCAACTAAAGCATTGCACCACATAGGCTTCTCAATAGTGTTGGTTTCAGTGATTAAGTCATTGATATTTGTAATGCAAGCCTAAGTGGAGAATAAACTTTGAGATTCCATAACTATGTACAACACATGAAACAAGAGGTTGAATTTATATGTACAAAGTTTTGAACAATAATGTATTAAACAATTTTGCATAACTACTCTACAATCGTTATAGTTGTCATCTTCATTCTAAAAAGTAAGAAACCAGGAAAATTAAAGAGAAAACTCACGTGGTTGACAATGATTAAATATTCCTTGATTATTTCCTCTTGGTTGAATATGTACACTCTCTAAAAAAAATACCTTGATCTCAATGTTGAGGGCAGTTTATTAGAATTCTTTGTCATATGTTACATTTTAAAGATCTCATCAACTCTATAGATGGTAATTTTAGTTTATGAGACAACATCAACAAAACGGTGGTTTTATATGATTATATTTAGATGACTTTACAATGCCAAGATAGATGGGTTGGTCTTATTTTACCATATAATGCAAGTAATCATGTAATTTATGAATTTAAAGGACTATATTGTGGGATTTTTTCATATGTTGTAATTTAAAACACAATTTCAAATAACACATTGACTTTCTAAAAATATACATTCTATATTATATTAATTCAATAATATTCCAATAAAAAGTAATTATATCAAATTTTCTCGCGCATTGCGCGGGTTTGCGACTAGTTAGAATATAATAATGGATCATTTTGATTCTCCATCGTATTGGAAGTGAAAATTAATTGCTATTCGGAACAAGATGAAGCATTGAATAACAAGATTTTAACTTTTTCAACAAATTACAGGTTTTATAAGGAAATGAGAATGACATCCAAAGTTTTGCAAAATTTACACTTCCCCTTCCTAACGTTTTTATAAATATAAAGATATACAAATGACTTTTTTTTTTTTGATAAGTACAAATGAAATTCTTATTTCACCCTTTAGTTATCCTATTTTTGTTGAGTAACTTGCTTTGGTTGAGTGATAAAGTTCCTAATTTTCCTTTGGCTTATAGATCAAATCCTTATTTTCCCCTTCTCATCTGATTCTTCAAAAAAAAAAAAAAAAAAGGAGGAATGTTTAAATTGGTAACTAAAAGGTCAAAATATGCATTTCATGGTATTTGTTATGTTTACCACAAATCTCAAGGTGGGGTTATCATTTTTGCATAATTTTGGGGATCGCTATCATTTCCTAATATCTTCAGGGAGGTTGGGGTTACTTTCTTAAATTTTTTTATGTATATTGTAGCAATGGTTTTAACTCTAATGACTTGTCCAATTAACAACAATGATTTTTGAAAACCCATAACCATAATGTTATATCTATTCTTGAGGAACAAAATTTAGTTCTTCATACTAATCAAATTTTTTTAGGTAATCTCATTGTCCCTAGAGGGAAAAAAATGAAAACAGCAATGATGTTATTGGGAGTTTACAAGGGAGTGGAAAACATTTTCAGCTAATGACTTACCTTTTGAAAGTTTGAAGTAGTTCAATGAAAGTTGGACATTATCATGAGCAGTAAAATGATTATTGTTAAAATCTTGAAAACTATGTTACTTCCATTCTAATTTGCAGGTAGTTATGTATCTTAGAATTAATTGATATATATATATATATATATGTATTTGTAATCTTTGGAATATGTGTATATGACAAAACTTGGTAATGATTTGAGTATGCTTTGATTTAAACTTGTAGTAGACACTAAGCGTTCTGTTTTTTGGGACATACTTGCTAGCTTAAATTTTTTTGAATTGACTATGGCTTATGTTAATTTTCTCTTATTAATAATCATGAATAATTTTCAATATGTGCAGACTTCTGTGGCATTTACGAATCTTGTTATTGCTGCTGTCCCAACACTATATGTAAGTTGTCTTATGTCTGACATTATGGTCTAGTTAAGAATCGCTTTATATTGCATGTCCCAGCATTATGTGCGAGACTTATAATAGGTTTCACTTTTGTCTATTTGACTACCGATTCTTTTGTATTTAGATTGTTAGACTGGATAAATAAGAGTTTACTGGTTAAGTATTTGTTCTAATGATTTCTATTAGTTTTATGGCTCTTTAGTGACTTAGAAATTCGACAGTTACTATGTTCTACCCAGTTTATGCTGCCATGTTCATCCATCCTCTTTTTGACCTTGTTGCAATATTGGGCCCGGAGCAGCTGATCAAGTGTTTTGCCTTTGGTCCTTGTTAGGCCTGAAATAGGCAACAAGATGCTTTGCTTCCTTTATGATCAGTTGCTTTCTTTCTCATGCTCTTTTTAGATAATTGCTACAGTTCGATCCACCCCCCACTACACAGTAACCACCTAATCTCCTTCTTGCCAACAGATTTAGTAGCCAGTAACAACTCTACCTTTCCTTGTTTCGTGACTAACTGTTTATAAACACATGATATACAGAAACATGCTCTATATCAGTCTGATATGGAAGATGAATAGTGTCAAATCTGGTTTATGTAAGATAACATTAGGTGTTAATTTGTGTAGGTATGCATATTCTTCTAATTTTGATTGCCTAAATCAAAAAATGATATACTCGGCAAGGCTTGCTTACACCCTGCCTTCTAATAGTTAAGGGTTTTTTCCTCTTTGTGTTTGTGCATGAGTGTTTAAATAATGATTAATTCATCGTTCGGAATTTGAAATTTTATTTGTTTTCACATTTCACACTTTTTTCTTGGTAGGTTTTGTTTACACTCTAAATTATGAGTATGAAAATTGAGATTTTAACATTCGTGTCATGTCTCCTAGAGAAGAAAACTTCAGTGTCATTTTTTATTGTATGAGGCATTAATTTAGGTGCTTCTGGCCTCTCTCTCTCTCTCTCTCTCTCTCTCTCTCTCTCAGTAATAATGATTTATAAAAGAAGGTGTTTTACATTTATGTCACAGAAAATTTGCTATCATCAGCAAATCAAAGATGAGAAATTAACAAGCTATTAGGAAATTTATTTCTTGCTCGAAATCCTGATGCTTATGCATCCTCCATAGCTCTCACCAACGTTCTGCTCGATACCTCCTCCATAACTTTCTTCTTTCTAATAATTAGATCTCACCACGCTGTTTTATAATTCGGTTAAGATGTCTATCTATATATCTGTGTGTCTTAGTGTGTGCTTTTCAACGCTCATTTTTTTAGGATCCCACTCAAGCTGTGTCTTGCAATGAATTTTTGGCCTTTTACTCATTTCCTTTTATAGTCTTGTCTTTTCGATTGATTCTTGTAAACTTACCTCCCCCCACCCCCCCTCCCTCTTTTCCTTTGGGGAAAAAAAACTCTGTTTTACCTCTTAGTTGAGATGTATCTGGTGGTTGTTAGATGGTTTGAGAAATGCTTGTGGTGCTCGAATTGTAAGAAGGTTGGCTTTGCCACTGTAGATCATCTCCAGAAATATATAGTCTCACAGCTGTGGTGGGGATTGTAATGGAAAAACTCTCCCTTGGTGCTGCATTTTGGGGCAAGCTTTAAGAAATTGGTAAATCAATTAGTCAAATGACGTCCTTGGGTGATAAGAATGTTGCTTAATTTACTTTATGCTCACTGTTGGCTGGCCAACATTAATGTAAAGCTTTGGTGGTGCATAGTAATGAAGAAGCTCTCCGTACATGTTGCTTTTGGGGCTATGCTGTGAAAACTGGCTTTTCTGTTGCTAGATAGGTGGACTTGCTGAGGGTTTTGTTGTATTGTTTCCATTAAATTAATTTGATGCTCTCTTTATAATATTTTCCTCAAACATGTCCAAATTTTTTCTGTTTAAATGATCTGATTATTTATATTGATTAGTCTATGAATCTATAAATTTTAGGGGCAACACCAAGATCTTTAGGTTCTAACGTTAAAGTCCAGAGTTGTAAAGATACAATTTTGATTATTGATTTTCAGATATACTACTGCCTGAAAACAATGTCAGGAAATTTTTTGAGGGTAGTATCAAAATTTTGGAGATACTGCTGATATCTGTGTTGGGCTTATGCCCTCATTTGATTATCTGGTCTGACGTAATAATGTGAGTTTTCTTTTATGTCCCAGATATAGGAATTCTAGATGGTCTTAAATTTTTAGGCCAATACTTCATATTCCTAAAATTTGCATGCTTGATCAGAAAATTAATAATGTTTATCAGACCTCAATTTGCAATCTGTTTCTTGCACATTTGATCATTTGAGACTTGCAATTGTGATTGACATTTGAAAGTGTCTTTATTCTTGTATCATAATCTGTTGATGGTGTTCTAATAACTCTGAAGCTAATTTTTTTTAGTATAAGAATTGTGCAAAGCTTCTCCCTTTCACGTTTTGAAGAGGTTTTCAAGTTATTTAGATTATGATTTGGAAATTATAAGGTTTGTCAGATTGAAAAGCTTTATTTATGCCTTCACATCTGCTTCATTCTGATGTGTGGGATTGTCTCTTGCTCTCTCTCTCTCTCTCTCTCTCTCTCTCTCTCTCTCCCCCCCCCCCCCCTCCCCCCCGCGCCACCCTTTCTCTCTCCCATCTCTCTTATTTTTAGTAGATTCTGATTGTAGATATCTAAATCTTCTGAAGTTTGATGACAAAGTTTTTTTTCCCCTTTAAACATTTGGTTCTTATGCATCCGCTTTTCCTTTATATCCTTAAGGCAATGGGGAGAGCTGCAACATCTCTTTCAAAGCTAGCAGATACAGCTCGTGAGGAGCTCCCTAGTACTATGGCTGCCATTAGGCTATCTGGCATGGAAATCAGTGACCTTACACTGGAACTAAGTGATTTAAGGTCAATATAAGCTCCCTACTTTTGATTATCCTTTTAATTTTTATTTCTTCCTTTATTTCAATTTTTGGTTGTTTTGTGGAATGCTACTGGTAAATTACCGTAATTCTTTTTGCTCTGTTGCACATGTTTATCATAAGCTATACATGGACTTCCTTCTGTAATCTGAAAGGACCTTCCTTAAATTGTTACTTGGGTCTCATAAATTGTAAACGGGAACCCTTCTGTTACCTTGACCTTCTTCAGGGTTATATGGTATCTATGTATAGTCCAGAGAAAAAACCAGGAGTCCTGTAGCCCCATCTTGCTGGGTAAAACTCTTCTTTGCTTCTTAATTGAATAGTTTATTATGGAAATGATTCTTGTACTCTATGTTTGTATTATTCTCACTTCTGCTGTTTCATCGATGATGCTTTGATATTAATATATGTTTATTCCATTTGGTGCTCAGCCAAGAGATAGCTGATGGGGTCAGCAAATCTACTCAAGCTGTGCAAGCAGCAGAAGCTGGAATTCGACAAATTGGTGCAGTTGCTCGCCAGCAAACTATCTGTATGTTGGAGCTGCAACTTTTCTTCCTCTACCTCAAACAAACACCCCCCCCCCCCCCAAATTCTCTCTCTTGAACCCCAAATCTTCTTTTCAATTTTGTTTCTGGTTATTGATATTGTTCCCCTTCCTATATTGAGGACTGTTATGTTTGTATGATACAGCAATGATTCAAGAGAGAGCGAGCCTGCCCATCATCTCTTTGCAACCTGTCGTTGCTGGAGCTGCAAAGAAGACTTCTCATGCTGTTGGCCAAGCGACAAAGACCTTCATGAATATGATCTCTCGGGGGGAGTTCAACTCAGAGAATGAAGACGACAGTGGAATTGATAGAGTGGAGATTTAAAGGTTTGCTGCTTCCCAATTAAGCGTGGCCTTGTGTACATATTGCAGTGAACATAGACATTAGCTTCAAATGAGTGTGATTATGCAAATGCCCAAAAAATTTTGGGCTAATTTTAGTTATTTGTCTCATATTATTTATTTTTCTTTAAAATCCCAGTAAATAAATGAAACTAATAATAATTCATTTAAGTAATGCCTTATATTTTCTTAGCGGTTCCTCAAAAAAAAAAAAAAAAATAATAATAATAATAATAATAATAATAAATAAATAAATAAATAATGCCTTATTTTATATCATAGTTTTGGAAAATGCTAAAGCCCTAAACTATTTTACAAATTGCTAATGTAAAATAGTTTGCGACATCAATAATTTGTGACTAGAATATTACTCCATAGTTTTTATACATTCCAAGATAAAGCATAAAGCTTGACCCTAGTAACAAACATCTTTCAATGTTTTTCCATCTGCAAACTTGTATTATACATATTCTAGCTCAAGTGAACAACTTTCAATGCAATTATTACTGCTATCCTATATCTGATGTCATCACAGAAATGAAGGGTACCAATGCCTCAATTCCAAAAGCTTGTAACAAATCCAAGTCCAATGCTAGCATAGAAGCATGACCTTTCAGGATGATCCTAGTTAGATTAATGGATGAATTCAAGATACTTTACGCAGAGTGGCTTGTTATCTCGTCAAGGATTCTACCTGTAAGGTTATTTCCAGAGAGGTCTATGGCTTTAGATTGCTGCCACAGTCGAGATCTCTTTGTAATAAATAATAATATTGTTGTATGCTTGTGTAATAGACTATAGTTCTAAGCAAAACTACTATTATCATAGACCAAAGTACTCAGATTGCCAGACAGTTGGGAATTAGTCCAGAAAACTTGTTATGTGCAAGATCTAGGGAGTGAAGAATTGGTAGAATGCATTATTGTTTAGGAATATATCCACTGTAATGTTGAACTTTAGGCTTAAAATCCAAATTTGTGACCTGCTTTCTCACATCCATGAGGGTAGGCTTCTTGAAAATCTATTCCCTTTGAGATCAATGCAACTCTAAATTTGTGCAATTCAGCAAGGAAAAAGGAATTTTAATTTGTTATTGCTCAACATTGATACACCGATGGAACTCAGAAATAATTGAATTTGGAATACCTACTTGTTATCTAAAGGATTGGTAATTGAAATGTTTGATACTTCAATAGTAAATGGAATATAGGGAAAAGTTAGTATTAAAGCCATTGTAACTCTGTTTTCATAATCTAGAAACACAATAATTCTATTCTCACTTTCAATCACTCTTAACTCATTTTATCATCAGACCAAAACACCAATAAAAAACTGATTGGTATTTTAGTCTGATGATAAAAAACTATTATCAAGAGCTGAATCTATATATTGAAACTCTCTCTCTCAAAAAAAAAAAAAAAAAAAAAAAAAACTCCAAAGAGTTGATAAAAGACCAAAAGAAGTCAAATTTAGCCAAACCTGAAGGTGGGTTTGACTTGTTTTATATAAATTACTTTTTTTTTTTTTTGTTAAACTTACACGCTATTATTAAAACTGTATGCTTTAAAATATTAGGAAAACAAAAAAACAAAAAAAAAATTACCTTAAAATATTAGAAAAAAAAAACCTTAAAATAAGACCAACTCCAGTGAACTTGGCTGTGATTTCGATAAACAAGTTTTGTTTTGTTTTGTTTTGTTTTTTTTTTTTTTTTTGGTTAAAAATGAAACTATGTTATGAATTTTAATAATTTAATAGCTGTTTGATAAAGAACCCAAACCAAAGTGTCTTTCCAAACTCCAAAAAGCGGTGACTGTGTCAACAGCCCTACCAAAAATGAAGGCCATAGTGATAACCAGTCCTGGAGGCCCAGAAGTGCTGAAAATACAAGAAGTTGATGAACCCCAAGTCAAAGACGATGAGGTTCTCATCAAGGTCGAGGCCACAGCGCTGAACCGTGCTGATACGTTTCAGAGGAAAGGTGTGTATCCACCACCCAAGGGTGCCAGTGAGTACCTTGGTCTTGAGTGTTCTGGGACCATCGAAGCTGTTGGTAAAGCCGTTTCCAAATGGAAAATCGGCGATCAGGTAAGGTTTTTGTGAAGGTTTGTTCATTTCTTTCTTGGGTTTTGTTTGTCAGATGGGTTTTTTTGTTTTTTGTTTTTGGGTGCTCTGTTTGGTTGACGAGAAAATGAGAAGGAAAAATGGAATATTGGGTGTGTTTAAAGGTCGAAAATTTAAGGGAAGTATTTGAATTCTGCTTGGTTGAGGTTTAGTGGGTCCTTCTCTTTCTTAGAATAATGTTTTGAAAGGTTTCATGTAATGAAGAATCTGAGACACAGCCCATAAATAGTTTTGTTTGGTTAATAGTTATTTACTTATTTATGATAATTGAATATAATTCTCCTTGGAATTTGGAAAGATAATATGATTGCACTATTTTGATCAACGTAGACTTGTTTGAATTTAAATGGGAAACATAATGTATTGCACTTAATTTTTTTGTTGATAAATTGCACCTAAGTTTTGTTCATATGATAAATTATTGATGGTCCAAAAAACTTAAGTTATGAGATGATGAATGTAATCATTTAACTACTATTGCAACACTCCTGTCATGTGCGGGCTGAATGCTTTATATTTTAAATGGAAGGTTGAGGGGAGACGTTCTCAAACTACTTGTTATGATGCCATGATAAATTACTGATTGTGCTGAAAGCTTAAGTTATTAGAAAAGAGAAGGGCTACGTCCACAATATTTTTACACAAGTGATTAGTTGTTATTAGTTTAAGTCTGAACCTAACACTAAGATTACTTTTTTGCCCTAATAATAACAACTAGTAACAACTTGCCACTTAGAATTTGTTGTAAAAATATTGTGAAAATTTTGTGGGTATATCATTTCTCATATTGAAAGGGGCTACGTCCACAATATTTTCACAACAAATCACAAGTAGTTAGTTGTTATTGGTTTAAGTTTGAATCTGACATTAAGATTTCTTTTTTGCCCCAACAATAACAATTAGTAACAACCTACCACTTAAGATTTGTTGTAAAAATGTTGTGAACATATCATTTCTCCTTAGAAAATGATAAATTTAATCATTTAACTAATATTCTAACAATATATATCATGCACATGTTCCTTGGACTTTTCTGGTTCATTTTGTATTTTACGGTACTTTAATTGTGGTGTAGAAAGTTATGTATGTCTTTATAGCTTAAAATTGAGAAGAGAAAACAGACAGAGAAATTAGATTATTTTATCAGATACAGTAATGTAGTTATAAGTTAAGGGAAGTATTTGAATTCAGCTTGGTTGAGGTCTAGTGGGTTTTTCTTTTTCTGTTTTTCTTTTTTCTTAGAATAATGTTTTGGAAGGTTTCATGTAATGAAGAATCTAAGACAAAACCCATAAATTAGTTTTGTTTGGTTAATGGTTATTTATGATAATTGAATATAATTCTCCTTGGAATTTGGAAAGATAATGTGATTGTGCTATTATGATCAATGTAGACTTGTTTGAATTTAAATGGGGAACATAATGTATTGCACTTAAGAAATTGTACTTAAGTTTTGTTCATATGAGAAGTTATTAATGGTCCAAAAAGCTTAAGCTCTGAGATGAAGAACTTGATCATTTAATTAATATTGCAATACTCCTCTCATGTGCAGGTCGAACTTAATCACTTAACTAATATATATCATACACATGTTCCTTGGACTTTTCTGGTTCATTTTGTATTTTACAGTGCTTTAATAGTGGTGAAGAAAGTCATGACCAAGGATTTAAGGCTTTGTGTGTCTTTATAGCTTAAAATTGAGAAGAGAAAACAGATAGGGATATTAAATTATCTTATCGGATACAGTAATGTAATTATAAGTTAATGGGTTTAGTGACGCAACACCAAAACTCTTTGGTAGGCCAGCTACTTGTTAAGCCTTATAATACTATTCTTCCATCAAAATGATGCAATGCTTTTTTGCTAATATAAATCAGAGTGTATAAGAGTTGAGCCACTGTAGAGTGGTTCTTTGATGGTGCTTACAGGTAGAGTTGGCCTTTTAACATGATTGAATAGCAGTAGTACACTGTATCAAATTAACTAGTCATAATATATAGGTATGTGCTCTTCTTAGTGGAGGAGGGTATGCCGAGAAGGTTGCTGTTCCAGCTGGTCAAGTTCTTCCTGTGCCACCTGGTGTTTCTCTCAAGGATTCTGCTAGCTTACCAGAGGTGGCATGCACTGTTTGGTCAACTACTTTTATGATGAGTCAGCTATCTGCTGGGGAAACATTTTTGGTAATTTCTAAGCCAACTTTCTCCAATTTCACTTTATGATTATGTAGCGTAATTTATGGTCCCAATTCATAAATTGTTTAAAAGCACTGGGACCATCTTGTGCAGCTTTTTTTTTTTTTGGTTAAATATTATAATACACAATTTTCTTTTAAATTTTTTCATTCCCACATGAAATCTGAAATGTCTATGGTAACAACAAATGTGATTGATAGTATTAACCACTGTGTATGATACATGCTCTAAACAATAATTTCTATCTTTTTTGACTTTATCAAGATGGTGCCTCCAATGCGTAACAGATTAACATTAAATTTTCAGGTTCATGGGGGTTCAAGTGGTATTGGTACATTTGCAATTCAGATGGCGAAATACCAAGGGGCAAGAGTGTTTGTTACTGCAGGTCCAGTGTCACTTTTCTTCTGATGCATAAGCTTAGTGTCCATGTATTCATATATTTTTAGATTGTTAATGGCAGGGAGTGATGAAAAATTAGCTGTTTGTAAGGATCTTGGGGCTGATGTGTGCATCAATTACAAGACAGAGGACTTTGTTAAAGGGTAAAGGAAGAAACAGGTGGAAAAGGTATTTTCGTTAATGTTAAAACCTCTTTCCTCAATGTTTATAGAGATTAATGTTTTTATTATTATTCTTTTTGCAATGAGGTGAATAACTAACTAAATGTTCAATGGCAGGAGTTGATGTTATTCTGGATCATATTGGAGCATCCTACTTAAAGAAAAACCTTGAGAGCTTAAATTTTGATGGGAGGCTTTTTATTATTGGAACTATGGGTGGCTCTGTTACAGAGATCGATCTCCGTGCTCTTCTTTCGAGGCGCCTCACAGTGCAATGTATGACACTTGATATCGGGTCTTAGTATGATAGCTTTGGTGTTGGACAAATTTGTTATTTACTCATTCTTTTTTGTTTTAAGTCATATAATATGTACAACTGCTGAATCATTCAACCATTTCAGATGTCATGTTTTACTTCTTATATATGAATATATATCTGTCATGAGCATGATTTTTGACAGAAATATATTGATATATGGGAAGTAAAACATGACATCAGAATTGAGAATCTTTGTGTTGGAATGTACGATCTGTGTAACCTGAGCTGTATAATATAGATACTGGGTAAACTTACTGACCAACAATGCTATAGTAAATTTTTTGAAGGATGCACCATCACTAGAATGTGAATGTTGCTGGGTACTAAGAAAATTATGCCATCAAGGGGGAAACTATATTTACCGTAAATTACTTTTTAAGTTGGAGTTTGGAAAACCATCTCTAGATCACATTCTAAGTTCTGGAAATTGTTGTTTGCTGTTCCTAACAAGTATGTCCAGTATGAGTGTTTTTCTTTTTAGGTTGAGAAGAAGCATGGAGGGGATCAGAACACGTGTCCAAAACATGAAGTATTTCATTCTAATTTCTGGGAATAGTTGTTTGGTAGTTCCTATTAAGGATTTCCTGTATGAGTATACTTCTTTTTGGGTTGAGGAAAAGGAGGTTTTGTGGGTGGGGGTGGGGGAGGATGAAAAAATATATCCAAAACATGAAGGAATTCAGGTTCCCTAATGTTTTCACAATAAATGTTTCTTTAATTTAGTCTCTGAAGACTTTTCTTAATTTTTGTCCATCTTTTTGTTAGGATTCTTTCTGCATTCATAATTATGCAAATTCTCTCACCATCTTTTTTTATCCTTTAATTATTTGACTTGTATCTGTTTTACATTTCATCCTGCATATCTACTATGGATGGTTCCAAGTTTGATGGTAAAAGTAATTTTGTATAGATAAATGTCCTATTGAGAAGTGTTTTTCCCCCCCTTGATTATAAACACTTTCTTAGTATGCTTTTTTTTTCCCTGCATATAATTATTGTATTTTTCTTTTTTCTTTTTTATTGTATGTAGCGGCTGGCTTGCGATACAGGAGTACAGAAAACAAAGCAGTGATTGTTAGTGAGGTTGAGAAGTATGTTTGGCCTGCAATTGTGGCAGGCAGGGTGAAGCCAGTGATATACAAATATTTCCCATTATCGGAAGCAGCAGAGGCTCACCAGCTCCTGGAATCTAGCGTTCATATTGGAAAGATACTGCTCGTTCCTTGATTTAGTGGATGTTCTTGTGGCTCAAATGGTTGATATGGTTATAAGACCTTGTGCATATTTGCTGTGGCAATGCTTTTATATGTGTCTTTGTAATTCAGGAGCGAAGCCACTTAACTGCAATGGATTTTGGACGTTCTACGTTACCTACCTATGTTGAATAAATTGAATTTGTGCTTTCTAATAGTAGCAAATGGCATGGTTGAATCTAGCTCATATTTTAAAGTTCAATAAGGTATTTAAGGTTATGTTTGGTTTGGGTGGAAAAAGAGGAGAGAAAATAGTTGGGTGCTGGTTTTTTCTTCTATTTGGCTGCACTGAATAGGGTTGGGTTTCAATGAGCTCAATTGGTAACGTCCAATCAGGTCCCCAAATACGAATTTGCCCAATTGATGAGAGAATGGAAATGTAAATAAGCTAGCCAAATGAAATATCAATTTTGCTCATACATGCTCAATGTCTCTTTAGTCTTTACTGCCCAGAAAATTATCAACTCCTCTAATTTGCAACCATGCTTTGTTAAACAGAAAAATTCTGCACACAGGGAATGTGATCTAACCATCTTTCATAAAAGACACAGGGAAGAAGATGGTACATGTAGACAATGGCCCTTCAAATGGAAAGAAAGAAAGCAAAAATGGGAAGTAATAGAGGGAATTACAATGAGCTACTAGCCCTCACCTCCATTGCCAAACCCATCACCATCACCATCGTCAAGAAGCTTTACAATTGCACCATCAAGCTGTTACACAGTGTGTACGTACACATTGAATGCAAAGAACTGAAAATTTACAGTCACTATTTTCAGTTGTTTGCACCTGTGCGTGTACGGTGTACATACATACGCAATGTGTGCAACATTCAGTAACGTAGGGACTGTCTTTTACATTTCTTAATGCACAATGGTTTACACAATGTCAAGATTTTGCACGCGTCAGCTGATATCCTGTTGTGTGTTCAAAACACAATGTTATGGGACGGGAGTGTGCAACTAGAGGGTGTCAGTTGATATCCTGTCGTGTTTATTTTATGGGACGGGAGTGTGTGCTACAAGAGTGTGTCAGCTAATTTCCTGTCATGTTTTCAAAACACGATTTTGAGTGTGTAACAAAGATTTTTGCATATTACAAAATTTCCACACTTTCCATTGAGTGTGAGTGTGTTAGGTAAAGTGCACTAATCAGTGCTCGTTACCTTTAGCCAAACGATTGTTTCCAAGACTCCAAACTCGAAAGCTGTGTGTAAAGTGTGAAGTCAACGCCCAAAAAATGAAGGCAATAGTGATATCCAGTCCGGGGGGGCCAGAAGTGCTGCAACTACAAGAAGTGGATGAGCCAGAACTCAAAGACGACGAGGTTCTCATCAAGGTCGAGGCCTCGGGGCTCAACCAGGCCGATACAGTTCAGAGGAGTGGCGCGTACCCACCACCCAAGGGTGCCAGTCATTACCTTGGTGTTGAATGTTCTGGGACCATCCAGGCCCTTGGTAAATCCGTTTCCCGCTGGAAAATCGGTGATCAGGTCTGTTATTTTCATTTCCCATGTTCATTTTATGAGTTTTTACTCTCTTGGAATGAGAAGGAAAAATGGAATATTGGGTTTGTTAATGTTAGTTGGTCAAAGTTTAGCTCCAAACATTTTGAGTTATTTTTTTCAATCCATTATATGCCGATTATAAAACCATATATGAGTATTATTTAAGTAAGTTATATGATTTTTTAAAATGTTTATGTGACTAGAACTATATATGTATAGTCTCTTTAGTTACAATATAATTAGTTGATATAAGATGACTCTAAAATGGTTAATCCCTCTCTTTGTTTTCCAAGACACATTTTTCTGGAAAACAATTTCTAGAAAAGTTGTCCCGTGTTTGGTTGTGACCTTGAAAATGAGTTAGAAAACACTTATATGGGTGGAGAATTTATTTGTGATGGTTTGCTGAGTATGTGATGGTCCCGAAAACATATTACGTCTGCCATATTGTGGTCGTTTTCTGTTGACCATGAAAAATGTTTTTCTACGACTTACATTTTCTGATCTGACTTCGAAACCTGTCTCAGCTTTACCTTACAATTAAAAAGTCATAAGAAGTCAAAAATCTCAGGTGTTACATCCCACTTCTGACTTCTTGGTAGGTCAGCCACTTGTTAATGCAATGCTTCTTTGATTCTATAAATCAGAGTATAGGAGAGTTGAGCACTGTAGTATGGTTCTTTGAGGGTGCTTTCAAATAGAGTAAGCACTTCAACATAATTGCATAGTATTAGTACACTATCAAATTAACTAGTCGTGGTATATATATATGTATGTGCTCTTCTTAGTGGAGGAGGGTATGCCGAGAAGGTTGCTGTTCCGGGTGGACAAGTTCTTCCTATCCCTCCTGGTGTTTCTGTCAAGGATGCTGGTAGCTTACCTGAGGTTGCATACACTGTTTGGTCAACTGTTTTTATGATGAGTCAGCTATCTGCAGGGGAAACATTTATGGTAATTTCTGAGCCTTTATGATTACTTAGTGCAATTTATAGTCCAATTTACAAATGGTTTGATAATTTATGTACAATACAACCTTAAAATGATAATTTCTATCTTTTTTGTTCGTTGCAACATGGTGTCTCCAATGCAAAACTGATGAACATTAAAATTCAGGTTCATGGGGGCTCAAGCGGTATTGGTACATTTGCAATTCAGATAGCTAAATACTATGGAGCAAGAGTGTTTGTTACTGCAGGTCCAGTATCACTTTTCTTCTAATGCATAAGTTCGGTTTCCAAGTATTCATAAATTTTTAGATTGTGATTGGCAGGGAGCTTTAAAAAATTAGCTGTTTGCAAGGATCTTGGGGCTGATGTGTGCATAAATTACAAGACAGAGGACTTTGTTAAAAGGGTGAAGGAAGAAACAGGTGGAAAAGGTATTTCCTTTAATATTAAAACCTCACTTTTCCTCAATGTTTATAGAGATTAATGTTTTTCATTATTCTTTTTGCACTGATTATTAGGTGATTAAAAAAAAAGAACAACTAACTAAATGTTCAATGGCAGGAGTTGATGTTATTCTTGATCATATTGGAGCATCCTACTTAAAGCAAAACATTGAGAGCTTAAATTTTGGTGGGAGGCTTTTTATTATTGGAACTATGGGTGGCTCTGTTACAGAGGTCGATCTCCGTGCTCTGCTTTCGAAGCGCCTCACAGTGCAATGCATGACACTTGATATCAGGTCTTAGTACCATAGCTTAGGAGTAGGATGAATTTGCTATCTCTCATTCATTTTTGTTTGAAGTTATATAATATGTACAACTGCTGAATCATTCATTTTTGGGAAGTAAAACATGGCATTTGAAATGTAGCTCTTTGTGTTGGAATGTATGTATGATCTGTGTAAACTGAACTACAAAATATGGATACTGGGTAAACTTACTGACCAACAATAAATGAACCTCTTTAACAATAAATGAACCTCTTTAACTTAGGCTCTGTAGACTTTTCTTGATTTTTTCCATTTTGTTAGGATTCTTTTTGCATTCACAATTATGCAATTTTATTCTCTCATCATCTTTCATTATCCTCTAATTATTCATCATGTTCTATTTTACGTTTCATGTTGCATTACTGCTATCTATAGCTCCACATTTGATGGAAAAAGTCATTTTGTGTGGATAAATGTCGTATTGAGAAGTGATTTTTTTTCCTGAGTAAATACTTTCTCAATGCTTTTTTTCAAGCATATAATACTCTCTCTCTCTTAATATTGTATGTAGCGGCTGGCTTGCGATACAGGAGTCCAGAAAACAAAGCAGTGATTGTTAGTGAGGTTGAGAAGAATGTTTGGCCTTCTATAGTTGCAGGCAGGGTGAAACCAGTGATATATAAGTATTTCCCATTATCTGATGCAGCAGAGGCTCACCAGCTCATGGAAAACAGTAGTCACATCGGAAATATAGTGCTTGTTCCTCAATTCAGTGGATGATCTTGTGGCTCAGATGGATGATGATATGGTTTTAAGACCCTGTGCGTATATTTTGTGGCAATACTTCTATGTGTTATAGTCTTGTAACTTGGGAACAAAGCAAGCTTAACGGTAATGGATTTTGGATGTTCAGCTTTACCTACCTACTTTGAATATATATAAAAAATCCTGTGGAATTGAGTTGTGCTTTCTAATATTAGCAATGACATGATTGAATGTAGTTCCTATTTTAAAGTTCAATAAAGACTTAAATGTGTTTGGTTTGGGTGAAAAGAGAGGAGCGAATATGGTTGGCTGTTGGTTTTTCCTCTATTAGGTTGGACTGAGGAGTGGAAAAAGGGAAGACCAGGTGTTTGCCAATCGGGTCCAATACAAATCTGCCTAATGAATGAGAGAAAATGGAAAGGAAAATAAGCTAGCCAAATGAAATATCAAAATTTTCCTACCCCTTAACAATGTCTCTTTAGTCTTTACTGGCCAGAAAATTATCAAACTCCTCCATTTTGCAACCAAGCTTTGGACAGAGAGTATTAGATGGCAAAAGAAATTGCGCACAGGGAATGTGATCTAACCATCTTTCAGAAAAGAAAGAGGGAAGATGGTAAACTCAGACAATGACACTACAAGTGGAAGGAAAGACAGAAAGCAAAAAAGGGATGCAACGGAGAGAAATACAATGAGCTGCTAGCCCTCACCTCCATTGCAAAACCCATCACCGGCAAGAAGCTTTACAATTGCACCTTCAAATGGATAGATTCCCACCACCCAAAATGATGCCACTAATGCCTTGTAGGGATTTTCCATACTCTATATATGTGGCTTGCCACATAGGAGTCTTTTACAGTACTTGCCCTAGTATTAAACATCAATAAACACAATCCTTCAAATTAGTGGTTTCATTTGCAGCTAAGTGGTTCTTCAATAAGTTAAAAGAAAAAGGAGGATGCAAGACACTATATAAAATAGAAATTGTAAACATATCTTGCCTATAAGTTCAAATAAAAGGGAGTACAAAATATAGAAGTAAAAAACCTTGAAAATTTGGAATTGACTGGCTTAGGAAGCTTATTTTGGCTATGACACCTAGACTAATCAGAGCATATCAAGAAAACTGTCCGAAGCACTAGAGTGCCTTGCGATCAGGATCTGTTTGCTTTGATTTCTCCTCTAAAGCAGTAATGGAAACATTCAAGCACTGCTAAGAGCTTCAATTGCTAAGCATTTTAGCACTTGAGGGCATGGGTCACCAAATTTGGTAGTGGAGATTGGGATTGCACACCCCTCCTGGCCAATGCAAGCCTGCAAATCCTCAATATGTGAGAATCAATACTAAGCAAATAATTCAGAAGACAAACTTAGGCTGAAGTGAGATAGGCTTCTCGTACACTATATCAAACCCTATTCAGGTTCCAAAACCATATTCTTATATCCATATCTATATGCTATATATAAAAATAGAAGCATAACATTTAATTTTGCTGTACTCCACTTGCGCCACCTTATTTGCCACAGCATTGGTAGCATTATCATTTTTTTCTTATTTGTTTTTTACTCCCCCACCCCCCCCCCCTTTTTTTTTTTACAATATTAAATAAATGAATAGATGAAATTCACACATTCATCTTGAGCTTGGGCGGTTCTAACCATACATGTATCTTTACCTTTATAAATTAATCTAATTTAATTTAGAGGTTTATAACTAAAAATTGAAATGAATGAAGAATCAAAAACTTTGCCATTAAATACCCGTCTACTTTGATTTCAATATTTATAACTAAACATCTAAATCAATGAAGAATAAAAAGTAAAAGATATTTTCTATACATATTCATCTTAGGTGGCTTTAATTTTACATATGACTTTGCCTTTATAGATACATCTACTTTAATTCGATGTTTATAACTGAATAATGAGATCAATGAACATATTGTTTATAAAAATGTATTCACAAATCCTACTTAATATTTGATGATGGAGATGATACAACCTGATAACTACCTCGAAGGAGGAGCCCAAATTGAGGGTGTTGTAGATTTACAAGAGGTTGTACCCTCATTGTCCTATCCTTAATTAATTATTATGTGTTCTTTGATGCAATTTTTTTTTTTTTTTTGGTTATTTTCTTTACAATGTTGAATGCTTTTAATAAATGATGTTTATTATGGACCTAATTTGTTGTTAGGTTTTAGTTTATTTTGTATAACAAGATGTTGAGGAGTAGTTCGTGCAATTAAAGAAAATGGTCTACACAAATTAATTTTGAGCAATTTCCTCATTGTGTTTAAATATTTTGTTTGAAAAATTAGTAGCAAATTGTATGCCTTTGTCATATTATATTCCTAGATGTCTAAGTGATTGTTTTAAGTATTTTATAATATTTCATTTTGGTCATCATCTTCCTTAATTCATTATGGTCTTCTCTGAGATTTTTAAGAAAATAAATTTATTTCTTGTTTTAAAAAATTTTCATTTTTATGACAATATTTTTTTGGCGTAAATGCACTTTTAGTCCCTACATTTTGCATTTTTTCCATTTTAGTCTCTACATTTTATTTTTACCACTTTTAGTCCCTAAACCAATTAACTCCTAACATTTAGGTCCTTTCCGTCACTCAACTAACAGGAAAAGCTAACATGGCTAACGGAATACCCTAGTAGCTGACGTGGCGCTGATGTGGCAATTAAAATATTATTAAAATTAAAAAAAAACCTTAAATCTAATTTAATTTTTAAAAAAAATATTACTTATCATTATTAATTTTCTTAAGAACATTACACCTTGTTGTTCTTCCCAATCAAACCCAACAACAAGAACTCAAACTCAGATTACAAGAACACAAACCCAGCAACAAAAACAAAAACTCAAACACAGATTACAAGAACACAAACCCAGCAACCAATAACTCAAACCCAGATTACAACAACACAAATGAAAAAAGAAAAGAAAAGAAAAAAACAGAGATCAAACACAAACACAAACACAGACCCAGACCCAGATCACAATAACACATGAAAAAAAAAAAAAAAAAAACAGAGATCAAAAAATTTCTTCATGTTCTTCAACTTATTCTTCATTTAACAACGTGTTCTTCCCAAATCAAACCCAACATCCAAGAACTCAAACCCATCACAAGAACACCAAAGAAAAGAAAAAACAGATTATCCAAAGCCAGAAATTTTCTTTCCCCAAACCCATAAATTTTTTTTCTACCCAAACAAAAATCCAGCCACCACCTCCACCAATCAAACAACCACTACCCACCATCACAGCCACCACAACCCACCATCCCAACCGCCACAACCAAACCCAACTTGGTCTCAACCCCAGCCACCCCTATCTCTCCCAACCCAGCTGGCTCATAACCACCCACCTCGACCCAACCTCAACCCTAGCCACCCCGATCTCTACCCAACCTAGCCGGCTTATAACCACCCACACTCTCCACCCAACCTCAATGCCGATCACCATAAACCCACTCTCCACCACGCCGATCCCCACAAACCCACGCCCTCCACCTCACCACGGCAAGTCGGCAACACCATATGCACGGAAACCCACAAAAAAAAAAAAATATCAGAGAGACCCATTGATTTGAGAGAGGAGCTTGAGGCATATGGGTTTGGGTTTGGGTTTGAGCAAAATCAAGAGATAAAGAGAGTTCAAGAAGGCTGAGCACCAAGATAAAGGGAGAAAGAAGAAAAAGAAGAAGAAAGCAAGAAGAAAAGGAAAGAATGGAGGCGGAGAAACTGAGAGACCAATCTAGGGAAGAAAAAGAAAAAGAAAGAAGAAAACAAAAAAGAAAAAGAAACCCACAAGCACCGACAGGAGATCTGGGATTATGGTGTCTTTGGGCTTGATTTTTTGTTTTTAATTTTGTTTTTAATTTTTTATTTAGTTAAAATTAATAAATTAATTTTTTTTAATTTAAATTTTGACATGGCAATTTTTTAATGCAAAAATAAATTTTTTAATTATTATTTTACTGTGCCGTCAGCCACGTCAGCATTTTCTGTTGGTTGGGTGACGGTAAGGACTTAAACGTCAGGTGTTAATTGGTTTAGGGACTAAAAGTGATAAAATAAAAATGTAGGGACCAAAATGGAAAAAAGTCAAAATGTAGGGACTAAAAGTGCATTTACGCCTTTTTTTTTTTTTCAAAAATTTTTCCCTACCTTTTTCCCCTTTGGAATTGTATTTTAGGTTTATTTTTTAAAATGAAAAAGAGTTACAATTATCATACATTAGGTTATAACTAACACTCTTAGAATCTGCCTACTTTTATTGAATTACTTCAAAACCTTGCTAAAAATTTTGAATTTAATCATGCATTCTCAATGAGAAAAACAACAAGGTTTCCAAAACATACTAAAGTTTTTTTGCTCCCCAATTCTTTCTTCTCGTCTCTTATTCCAACTTCAATCTTAATGTACACAAGAGGAGTGGCAGTAAATCTTTTTGCATTTTAGTTTTGACTTGTAGTTTTGTTGAGTTTTATCAATTTTTGTGATATATTTTGGTGTATTGGATTGTAGGAAGAAAAAATTGGGTTTGAGAAAAAAAAATTTAGTGAATGGTTTGAGAAAGTTAGTTTAGTACTAAAAGAATAATTTCCAATTTCTAACTTCCAACATTCAGTTTTGTTCAATATATTTTTTTTGATAATTTAAAAATTTTTCTTTTCAGTTATTGTGCAAAGATTAGTCACTTTTTTCATAATGATTATGTTAGTGATATGTCTTCTTTTGTTTTTGTACAGATAAATTATCTATGGTGGTGTTTAATTCTTTAAAATATCGAAAGCTAATCGCAAGTAGCATATGTAATTGGTACTTTCCTAAGTCCAATACATTCTTTTTTTCTTTTTTTCTTTTTTTGTTTAGTGACGTTTAGTGCTGCCCCTATTTAACTAAAAGTGAGTTGGTACTTCATTTTTTGTTTTATTGAAGTCATCTGCAATTTGTGGAGCCAAGGGTAAATGTTACTTTAATGGAAAATGTATTTATGTAGCATGGAAATACATTTTGTTTCACTCAAAGGACACTTAGCATTGCCCCTATTTAACTTCAAGTTAGTTTTGTTTTATTGAAGTCATCTACAATTTTTGAAGTCGAGGATATATGCTATATCAAGCAATTCTATTTGAAAATTTAACTACAATTTTTTTTTGAGTTGATAAAAAATGTGTTACTTCATGTTATTACTTTAACATGTGTTCAATATTCTACTTAATTTTCTCATATAGCAGCTTACAACATTATCTGTGCATCGCACGGGTAATTTAATTACTAATTTTTATAATGTCCATAGCATTACTCTATTAACAATTTAACTAAACTAAAAAAAAAAAATGTTGCATTTTTGTTGTGTCAACAACATTATTTTTATTGTTACTCAACTTATAGGTCTTTGTAACTGTGTTTAAATTTATTAGTCTTTGTAATTGTCCAATTGCCTTTACTCTTTAACTATTAACTTGCCAAAAGATTTTAAGATTTTTGAAGTGGCAGCCACATGACTTTGTCTTTTAAAACTCTCTCTCTCTCTCTCTCTCTCTCTCTCTCTCTCTCATTGTCAAAATTTATCTAACTTTTTAGTGGTAAGTTTGTCGTTGGAGTCCCCCCCCCCCCCACACACACACATTTTAGACAAATAATATTGTTTTTGGGATTTTTCTTTTCACTTAGAAGGGTCCCCCCCCCCCCCCCCCCCACACACACACACATTTTAGACAAATAATATTGTTTTTGGGATTTTTCTTTTCACTTAGAAGGGCCATTGATATTGTTAAGGAATGCCAAGTTTTAATTTAGTTTGGCTTAATTCCTTAAATCAATCACCTAAAAAAATTTGAGAAATGCTATGTCTACAATATTTTTATAGCAAATCTCATGTGGTAAATTTTTTACTTATTATTATTTGAACCCACTACTATTTTTTTTTCTAAAGTAATAGCCAGTAATAACTTGCCACATTGGATATGTTGTGAAAGTGTTATGAATAAAATATTTAAAAAAAATTTAGGGTGTTCATTTTTTTTATTTATGATGGACAAAAGAAAAATATTTCAAAAATAATATATAAATTTTTTTTAAGGTCAAGGTGCACCCTCACCATAACTGGAGCCGCCCCGATTGAGCACCCTTACTATTAATAACAATACACATACACATAAACAAAATAAAACAAACATCAACATAATATTAAAACTTTTTTTTTTTTTTTGAGAAAGAACATAATATTAAAACTTACAATGATAATAATCATGATGGCGGTACTTCTAGATTCTTAACCTTAAGCTATCATTATTTATTTTTTTTACCAATAATTATAGGTTGGCAAAGGTGCATTAGAATATGGATACTTAATTATTCTTTCTTCATGCATTTTTATCTTTTATAATTAGGACTTGAAATATGGTAAACCCAATCATTGTGCTCGGCAGTGGAAAATTGAATTGACTAATTAATATCAATTTTAATTACATTTGTACTTGAAAAATAAGAAACCATGTACAAAACAAAAATTAAATTAAAAAGACAATTCAAGTAATTGATGTCCAAGACAATTTTATGAATTTAATGGATATTGGAAAACATAATTTTGAAGGGACTCTCTTTTGTAAATCAGCGATTGGAAAAGAATTGCTACTTCCATAATATCAAATTAGTTTTCTAGATATCAGGCATTATGATGAAAATTTTGGCAAAAATGTGATTAGTTGTCCATATGTGACGTCTCTGGGAAGAATTTGCGAGAGAGAATGTGAAACACACTATATCTACGCAATCATTCAAAAAGTCAAAGTTCAAACTTAAAAGTTGTCTTTAATAGCAACTTCGTCATGTCATTTTGAACTGCAATTAGTAATTGTGTTTTTTTAGTAATAATGGAGAATAAATAATAACTTTTTGTAATAAAATAATCTTTTATATAATATCATGGAGTTGGTCCCTATGACAAAAGTCAATAGTTAGGGGATAAAAGTACAAAACTACAAATCCTGAAAGAAGTTTATTATAAAAGGCGCTGATAACATTATGAATCTGTCTCATTATTGTAAGCCTAACTTCATCGCACTTAGAAAAGACCCTTTATCACAATTCACAAGGGTAGAGCTCACATATGAGATAATGTGATACGGTAAACAATTACTATGAAATAATGTGATATTTTCATGAGCTTTTCTATATAATCATAATAGGCTTGTAGGATGAATATTCACCATGGGTCTTGTTAAACATAATTTGATAGTTTTTGTTAAACATAATTTGACAATTTTTGTTAAACATAATTTGTTAAATTATGTTTAACATGTCTTGAATATAATTACTAAAGAGATGAGTTTTTGAGATAGAAGATAAATAGTAACCATGAGATTTTTCAACATAAATTCCATAGATTTTCAATAAGTTATGAAGTAAATAAGTATCATGGGTTTAAGATAAATAACTATGACTTTTCATGGGCATTTTAAAGATAAATGTCATAGGTTTTAGAAATAAATATTATGAATATTGTAATATAAGATAAATAGTGACCATGAGTTCTTATATAAATTTCATGGATTTATAATATGGTATGAAATAAATAAATGTCACGAGTTTAAGCTAAATAATCATAACTTTCCATGAGCTTTTATAAGATGATTGTCATGAGATTTGAGATTAGATAATTTCCATAAATTCCATGGGCTTCTAATATTATAGTAATAGGTTTAAGAACTTAAAACATTGTTTATCAATAAAGTTTAAGTGAAATACTTATGATATAGTATTTTCCAAGTGGTAATAACCTTAGGCTTTTGATAAAATGGTGTCATGTAGCAATGGGCTTTTAATGGTGACAAATAATTAGCTTGGGCTTTTGGTGGTGCCAAGTAATTAGCTTGAGCTTTTTATGGTGCCAATAAGAATTGGACTTTGATGTTGCCGACAAGAATTGAGCTTTAATGGTGCCATGTAGCAATATTGTCTTGCCAATAAGAATTAAGCTTTAATGGTGCCATGTAGCAATAGGATTTTATGTTACTAATAAGAATTGAGTTTTAATAAATAATTTGTCATGAGCTTGAACCATGGGCTTGGATTATTGGATTTGAATTCCATTGATAAAATTGTTATGGGTTTAAACCATGGGCTTTGATTATGAGATTTGAATTCCATTGATAAAATAATTTGTTATGGACTTGAATCATGAGCTTTTAAAATATTTCCATGCATAAGTAGTCTTGGGCTTTAAAAAGAATGAGATGTATTGGGCTTATAGGGATGATTTTGGGTTTAACTAAATAATGATAATGAAATTGGATAAGATATGGATAATACTATTAAAAATAGTTCATTTTTTGGGGACAACAGATTATCTTCAATAAATTTTTTAAAAATAAATTATACATTATATCATATTATAAAATAATTATATATTATCATGTATCGCGTGGATCTGCGACTAGTTTTATTAAAAACGAAATTGGTGACTGTTACTCATTGTCTCTCTATGTATGAACAAGCAATAGTATCTTTACCTGCTGAACAACTAATGTCACGTTTACAAGGCAAATCCCTGGAGTGAATGTACCACAGTTTCCCTTAGAAGTACCGGAGTACCAAAGCTAGCAAAGTTGATCGTGTTGATGTGCCATCCTTGTTCACAATTTAGTCGAACTTCAAGGATTTGAAACTTGAACTCCAGGTTTGATTTTCAAGAATCAACAGGCAGAGGATCGGGCTATGATACATGTGCACATATCTCTTGGCCAGTTCTTGTTAACAAAGAAATCTTTGAAAGGTCACCACCAAGGTCTTCATGAAGAACCAGAATGTTCTCTCCATGATGAAACAAGTACGTGGTGTTAGGTTTTAAAGGAATTAGGAACTATGTATTAAAACTTCAATTTGTAATGTTGGCAAACAATGATCAAAACATTTTAGTCAAGTTTAGACTTGCTCAAAGTATATGTTTTTATGTAAAGTTGGAATTGAGCTACTGTAGGATTTACTGTGTAAATCTGTCTGGGTCGATCGATTGAGAATTAGACTCGATCGATCGAAAGTCATGCAGATTGTTTTTTAGCAGAATTTTCCAACTCAGCCCAAGTCCGTTTGACGTGTAGGGTTTTATGTTTTATCCTAAGTATAAAAGAGAAAACCCTAGCCAGGTTTTTAGGTTGCTCTTTATACTGTGTATGTGAATTTTTTGTGAGATCTAGAGGTGTTTGCCTTCACATACACTAAGGGTTTCTAATCTCAAGATTGATGTCAAGAGTTGGTGATCAATTCAGTTGCTATTTCAAGAGCTTAAAGATATACAAGTAGAAGTGCTTGTGCTTGCTGAGAATTCAAGAAAGAAGTAGTCCGTGGACTCAGAGCTGTCACGTGGTCGTGGTAGTAAGTTTCCTACTCCAGGTAGCAATAGGATGTTAGTGGTCTAAGTCGCTATTGTGCAAACTTCAATTCTTTCATAGTGAATTCGTTTTACCTTAAGGATAGCTAGGTTAAATCCTCCCCAAGTTTTTTTATCGGTTTGGTTTTTCTGGGTTATCATATTGTTGTGTTCTTTATTTTTCACACTTTGCAATGATATGATATATTATGTTAACCTAGACTTAATAATTTGACTAAGTAATTATTTGGCTAATTAACTAGGTTAATCTGGTTGTGTTTAAAGGGTCTAAAAACGCACACGTGGGATATGATACCTGAACATTACTCTATCTTCACGATTAGTTATGAATTTACCTATAGCATACACAAAAGACTCTAGTACTGATGGTGATATATTAAAGTAATATAATTTGAATTATTTAAAATGCCAGAATGTTATAATGTTGGTTTTGAAGAGATATATCAATATGTTAACAAAAGCAAGTATATGCAAAAGCTGAGGAATAAACACATCGTGTCATGTTGATTGAATGATTCAACTTACTATTCTTTTAAAGAATTACTTATAAATTTCTTCAATTGGTAGATATATCTATTGCATTCCTTTTTTATTTTTCTATTATTTTTCTCATAAGTGTAATAACTTCATTCTCATAAATGAATTAGTGCCCTTAAATGGATAGAAAAAACTTGATGCACTATCCAGCATGAAGTGCACTAGTCTAATCACTAGGTGCAGAATAAACTTGATGCACTATCCAGCATGAAAGTGCACTAGTCTAATCACTAGGTGTGAATATGACCCCAAATTTTAATTATAGCTTGATTAATTCTAAGCCATTCACAATTAATGCGGAATTTACGTACTTAACTGATTAATCAACCGAAGCACCTAACAATTGCACGGATGAACATAAAAGTGCAATGCAACAAAGTAAATGGCAGTAGGGAAAAGAATGTCAAACCCAAGATAAGACCCGATGTGTTGTCAAAGGGGAAAACCGAAGAAGTTGTTGTAAAAACCTCTTTGCAGCTCTCTAAGCTGGAAATGATCCATTAAGCACTAGCAAATAAGTTGGAGTACAAGGATAATCAAAGAGACTCTCCAAGTTTAATCTATCCAAGTAATTGAGCTCTCCAATTGCACCACCATGCCTTACCAGCTAAATATGTGGTTTTGCACACAGGAATGTGATCTAACCATCTTTCATAAAAGAAAGAGGGAAGATGGTACATGAAGACAATAACCCTACAAGTGGAAGGAAAGAAAGGAAGCAAAAATGGGATGTAAAAGAGAGAAATACATTAAGCTGCTAACCCTAATCTCCATTTCAAAACCCATCACCGGCAAGAAACTTTACAATTGCACCTACAAATGGATAGATTCCCACCGTCCAAAATGATGCCACTAATTCCATGTAGGGATTTTGTATACCATATATGTGGCTTGCCAAATAGGAGTCTTTTATAGTACTTGCCCTAGTGTTAAACATCAATAAACACAATCCTTCAAATTATTGGTTTAATTTGCAGTTAGGTGGTTTTCCAATCATCAATATCAATATCAATACATACATACATACATACATACATACATACATACATACATACATACATACATATATATATATATATATAATAGCAAAGACCTCATGCGGGAGAGCATGAGGTCCTGCCAAGTGTTGTATGAGTAGTATTTCATTTAGCCTTTTACCCACCCCATACTCTTATCCATTACTAGTTTAATCTATAAATACAGAAGATTAAGAGATTTAGTTCCACCCATTTTTCAACTTCTTGAACTTTTCCACTCTTAATTTCATTAATTTAAAAAATGAAAGCTTTTCTTCATTTAATGTTAGTTTTTCATGTTATAACACCTAAGGCACGTTTGGTACACTGTAATGATTATTACATAGGAATAGGAATAGGAAACGTAGACGCACTGCGTTTTAGTAGTATCCTAACGAATACTTAGTTTTGCAAATTAAAAATTATAAACCTTAAATCTTAGATGTTTAGCCTTCAAAAGTTCATGTGTTTTTTTTTTTTTTTTAAATTACTCCTAAAAAAGAAAAAGAAATAAGAAGAATTTTTATATTGAAAATGTCAAATGTAAGAACCAAATATACATGTACACTTGATAAAGAAAAATCAATAGGCATGTAATGGCATCTTTAGGGTCTAACACATATGAGTATTATAAAATAACTAATAATGAACCAGCGTATCACATGGGACATTGGCTAGTAAGTTCAAAGAAAAAGGAGGATGTAGAACACTATGAAATCGAGATTGTAAATATATCTTGCTTACAAGTTCAAATACAAGGGAGTACAAGATTTGGAAGTAAAAAAGCTTGAAAATTTGGAGACTAACTGGCTTAGGGAGCTTATTTTGGCGTTGACATCTAGACTAATTAAAGCATGCCAAGAAAACTGTTTGAAGCACCAGAGTGTCTTGGACTCTTGTGATCACGGATCTGTTTGCTTTGACTTCTCCTCTAAAGCAGTAATTGGCACATTCAAGCACTGCAAAGAGCTTCAATAGCTAAGCTTTTTAGCACTCGAGGGCAAGGGTCACCAAATTTGATTGAGATTGCACACCTCTCCTGGCCAATGCAAGCTTGCACTCGAGGGTCCGTTTGGATACAACTTATTTTTCTGAAAACTAAAAACACTGTAGCAAAATAATATTTAAATGTGTGAATAGTACCGTGAGACCCATTTTTAATGAAAAAGTGAAATTTGTAAGTCCCGTGAACAGTGCACATGTGCACTGTTCATGGAAGAAAAGTCCACAACTGTAACTAAAAAAAAAAAAAAAGAGGAAAATGCTAAAAAGTGAAAACGCAGACGCGTAAACATGAATCCAAACGAATACTAAGCAAATAATTCAGAAGAAAAACTTCAGCTGAAGTGAGATAGGCTGCTCGTAGGCTCTATATCTAACCCTTGTAGCTGCAAGTTCCATATCTAAATTTATATATCTATATCTATATGCTATATATAAAAATGGAAGCGTAGCATTTAATATTGCTATACCCCAATTGCACCACCTCATTTGCCACAACATCGATCACATCATCATTCTTTTTCTAGTTTTTTATTTACTCACTCATGTTGGACCATTTCAACTATACATATAACTTCTTCTTCTTCTTTTTTGATAATCTCTTTGTGAGCTTTGTAACTATACATATAACTTTGGTTTTGTGCATTCATCTAATTTAATTTAGATGTTTATAACTAAACATTGAAATGAATGAAGAATAAAAAACTTGTTCCTTTAAATATTCATATACTCTGATTTATATGTTTATAACTAAACGTTGAAATCAATAAAGAATCAAAAACAAAAAAAATACTGTCTATTCATATTCATCTTAATGGTGGTTTTAACTTTACATATGACTTTTCCTTTACAAATCTATCTACTTTAATTTAGATGTTTATAACTGAACAATAAAATCAACATGCATATTGTGTTTATTATAAAGAGGTATTCACAAATCCTATTTAATCTTCAATATGAAAACGATATAGCCTAACAATTGGCCTGTAGGAGGAGTCCAAATCAAGAGTGTCATAGATGTATAAGAGGTTGTTACCCCATTGTCCTATCCTTAATTAATTCATATATTTTCTTTTGTGCAAGTATCTGTTTTGTTATTTTATTTATGTTAGAAATACTGAATAAATGTATTATGTTTCTCTTAGAATAAAATATACATAAGTGCCTTTATATATAGAAGGCAGAGTGTGTAGCATAAGTATGCGTGCTATACAAGTAAATAAGGTGAGCCTAAAGCCCACAAGCCTATTACACGTTAACAGCCCCCTCAAACTCAAGGAGGGTGTGAGACCAACTTGAAGTTGTCAACCAAAGTACAAAGGCGTCCTTTAGGATGTGACTTGATGAAGATATCTGCAAGTTGATCTTTAGAGGAGACTAAGAACAACTTGAGAGTACCATGGACAAGATGATAACGGATAAAATGACAATCGATCTCGATGTGTTTAGTTCGTTCATGGAAGACATCATTGTGAGCAATATGAATGGCACTCTGGTTGTCATAATAAAGAGTAGCAGAGGATGTGGACATACATAAGTCCTTAAAAAGCCATTGTAGCCAAAGGAGCTCAGATGTGGTATCAGCAAGGGCATGATATTTTATTTTGCTTCAGTACTAGAGCGGGCCGCAAGGGTTTGTTTCTTGCTTCGCCAAGAAATCTGAGAAGAACCAAGAAGAAGGCAATAACATGTGGTGGACTTGCAATCAGTGAGATCTCCTAGCCAATCAGCATCAGAGAATGCACCAAGAACAAAGGGAGACTGAGCAGAGTAGAAAAGGCCATGAAAGAGAGTGCTCTTCAGGTATCGAAGAATACACAGAACAGTAGTATAGTTAGTTGATCGTAGAGCAGACAGATACTGACTCGCCTAGTGAACAACACAAGAAATGTCTAGATGAGTGACAATGAGATAAACTAGGCTGCTAACCAAGCGTCTATAAAGAGAGGGATTAGACAATGGTTTTCTCCCCGAGGGAGTTAGATGCGCATTAAGTTCAACTAGAGTGTCAACAGTCTTGCTATCAGTGAGTCCATCTCGAGACAAAAGTTCAGAAGCATACTTGGCTTGAGTAATATAAAGACCATCTGTGGAATGAGTGATTTCAAGACCCAAGAAATAGCTAAGATATCCAAGATCTTTCATCTCAAACTGCTGACTAAGAAAATCCTTGAATTCCTGAATGCCACTGAGGTCATCACCAGTTATAATCATATCATCCACATATAGGAGAAGCAAAATAGTGCTTTTGTTAATGCGTCGAAGAAATAAGGAAAAATTATAATGACTGACAATATAACTCAAGCAAGAGATGGTAGAGTTGAACTTGGTAAACCAAGCTCGTGGAGCTTGTTTAAGGCCATAAAGTGTACATCGAAGGTGATAAACCTTGTTTGGTTCAAGAGAGAGACTAGGAAAAAGTTGCATATAAACTTCTTCACTTAAATTCCTATTAAGGAATGCATTTTTGACATCCATCTGAAAAATGTCCCATTTACTGGCAACAGCAACAACTAAGAGAGCACGAACATATGAGATTCGAGCAACCGGAGCAAAGGTCTTCATAATCAATCCCATACTCCTGTGTAAAACCTTTTGCAACAAGACTAGCTTTATATCGCTCAATGGACCCATCAAAGCGAGTCTTAATCTTGTATATCCATTTACAACCAACCATAGATTTCCTAGGGGGGAGAGTCACCAAATCCCAAGTATGGTTTTTAGAGAATGCATCAAGTTTATCTTTCATTGCAATCTGTCATAAAGGGTCAGTAGAGGACTCACGATAGGTGTGAGACTCATGTAGTGTAGCAAGGGTAGTGTAACAATGATAGTCAAGTAAATGTACAAGAATGGATCTTACCCAAGTTGAGTGACGAGGTGGGATGTCTTGTGCAAGATCTTCAGGCAGAGCAAGAGCAGGAGACCCAAGCTTAAGGTTGGGTGGCTCATCTTCGACCTGTTCATCTTCCACCTATGCATTAGAGGGAGATCTAGGAGAAACATTAAAAATATCTAGTGGTTGGACAGAGAAGTCTATAGGAGGATCAAGAGCAACAATAGAAGGAATATGTGACTTATCTGGAAAAAGATCTAAGACAAAGGAGGTAGACAGGGAGGCACGGAAGTGAGAGAGCTCGACAAAGGAGCGATATTCCCAAAAGACAACATCGCGGGAGATACAAAGATGATGAGACACAGGATCATAACACCGATATCCCTTTTGAGTTTCACTATAGCCAAGAAAACAACAAATTCTAGACCGAGGCTCAAGTTTGTTATGCCCATGCGGCTGAAGAAGAATGAAACAAGCAAAACCAAGGGAACGAAGGTAGTGATAGTCTGGAGGTGACCTAAAGAGGCCCTCACATGGAGTTTGATTTTGAATGACAGAACTGGGAATGCGATTAATATTATGAACAGCATGAAGAGCAACTTCGCCCCAAAAAGGAGCAGGAACTTTGGCAGAGAAAATAAGAGGATGAATAGTGTCAAGAATATGATGAAGTTTTCGTTCGGCTCTACCAAAATAGATTGGAAAGCATATTGAGTGTATTCAAAAGCATTATTGGATCGAAAAATTTTGATTCGTTTGGAAAACTGAGTTTCAACCATTTTTGCAAAATTAGAATAAACTTGCAATAATTCAGAATGATGTTTCATATGAAAAATCCAGCTATAACGGGAATAATCATCAATAAAGACAACAAAATATCAAAATCCACCAATACTAGAGACCGAGGAAGGCCCCTAAACATCATAATGAATTAGGTCAAAGATATCAGTGGACATTGATTCACTAGTATTGAAAAGCAAAGCTAATTGTTTTCCTAACTAACATGAAACACAATCAAAATTTTCTGTGAACACTGAACCTAACAAACCTCTAGAAGCCAAGTGTTGTACTCGAGAGGAAGATGCGTGACCAAGTCGAGCATGACAAAGTGTAAGGGAAGGAATAGAAGAAACTGTAGCAGCTGCAGTAGCAACAAAAATATGAGCAACAGGTAGAAAACGAAGGTTGTCCATGGGAAATATACGCCCAACTCTAGGACCAGTCCCAAGCTCCCGTCTAGTCCTTGGATCCTGCACAATACACCCAGAATAATCAAAGGTAATGCGATACACCAACTCAGCAAATTGTCCCAAAAAAAAAAATTGTAAGAAAGGTTAGGAACATTATAGACCCTAGTAACTGAGAGGTTGGAGGTCGAGATACAACCTATATTATGACCAAGCATTGTGGAACCATTAGCTATGCGAATATTAAGAGGGTGTGGTGCAAGTTCAAGTTGAGAAAATAAGGATGAGTGAGGTGTCATATGGTTGCAACAAGCAGAATCCATAAGCCAAGAGGAAGGAGACATACCAGATAAAATTGAGAGAGAAGAGGAATAAGATGCATTATCAACCATACGAATGGTATTAACGATGATGTTTTAAAGGTCAATTGTGGAAATGGTGATAATGGATCCAGAAGACTTGGACTTTGCGGAGACGGGAGCTATTGGTTGGATATTCTCAATGTTAGTAACAGTAGCAGTAGAAATGGAAACAGTTGATGAGTTGCGTTGATAGCAAGTCTTAACATTATGGCCAAAACGTTTGCAAAAATTGCAAAATCGTTTGCTGGATTGTCGGCGACGATTATTGTAATAAAAATATGACTTGTCCTTATTCTTCATTTAGAAGCAAAATGAACTGCAAAAATGAAATCTACGTGAAAAATAGGGTAAGGAGCACCTGGATTGCAAAAAGTCAACTCTAAAAAAAGTCAACGGTCAAGGTCAAAGTCAAAGGTCAACATGCGCGGTCAAAGAAGTCAACGGTGATGATGTCAGCAAGATGACACATTCAATTGACTGATGCTAACGTAAACAGATGATGTGGCAATAATGACGTCACTAGGGCTGACGTCAGCAGATGACATAATCGATGACGTAAGCAAATGGTGTTTAGGTGCGTGTAGGTGCATGATCGAACTGCTGAGACTTTTAGTGTTGGTGGGGGTGCGTGAGAGGTCTGGTGAAGATGATTTTTCGCAAGCTATCAGATTGGAAAGTGTGCTTTCTGATGGTGCAATTTGTGGTCTGATCAGAGAAGCGGAAGCGATGGTGGTGGCAAGGCAGTGGTCTTTGATGTGTTGTAGTCGCAATGGAGGCAGCGATGCTGCTGACAACGATGGCTGCAATGGATGACACCTAAGAAGACAAGAATCCTTAAGAGCGGCACACCAAAGGATTAGAATACAGAATGAATGTATTGTATTTCTCTCAGAATAAAGTATACATGAGTACCTTTATATATGTAGGAGACAGAGTGGACTGATAAACACAATGAATGTGCTTGGTAGTTGCAAATTGAATGGACTGGTTTATATCAATGTTGGTTGCATTTGTATATGAGAAATAAGACTCCATGTACAAATAAAATGAAATTAAAAAGGAGATTTCAAGCGTTGATGTCCAAGACAATTTTTTGAATTTAATGGTTGTTGGAATACATGATTTTTAAGGACTCTCTTTTGTAAATCAAAGAAATTATTTGAATTTTAAAAAGTTAAGGTAAAAATTGCAATCCCAATTTTTATAATGGAGAATAAAAAATAACTTTTATTAATAAAATATATTTTAATATCATGGAGTTGGACTCTATGACAAAAGCGATAAATTTGTAGTTTTATAAAGCCTAAAACAAGTTTGTAGTGAATCAATGTACCATATCATACCTAACAAAGATAGGAGGCGGAAATTGTAACGACTACATTAGTTTCTTTTTGCATCCTCCTTTCACAATTTCTCCAATATGAAGATTGCCAAGAAAAGGGTAATGACTTCGGGCAGCCATCCTGTTAGGAATATTAAAAAGGCCAATGCATCTCCATAGATGGCCCCCTCATATACCTCTACCCTCGAATTATTATTATTATTATTATTATTATTATTATTATTATTATGAAGGAATTAAATGGAACTCTTTTCTTCTACTTACACTTAGCCAAAATCTAGCCGACCATTAAATATTCTTCATTGAGATGAAAATTTCTATTTTATTACTATTTTCATTTGCTAAACTTTCAATAGTATATCACTAATGAGTGTTTGAGGGGGCATAGTGCTACTAATAACAATACACATAAACAAAAACAAAATAACAACAAAAATCAACAAAAGATAAAAATTAATGATCACCCTAAACTTCCAATTTTGGCTAACATATCCTTGATTGTTGAATGAAAAAAGATTAAAACTATTGATGATAATGATACCCATAATGTTATTTCAAATAAAAATGAACTATGAAGATTAAATGTGACATAAAAATAACCAAAGAAATGCATAAAGAATGAAATTGGATAGACATAAAATGCATGAATATAGTTACATGATATTTTAGAGTCTTTTTCTTTCCAGTTCCATTAAAAACGAAATTAGTGACGGTTACGTATTATCTCGTTATTTATGAACAAGCAATAGTTTCTTTACCTGCTGAACAATTGATGTCACGTTTACATGGCAAATCCCTGGACAGAATGTACCACAGTTTCCACTAGGAGTTCCAAAGCTAGCAAAGTTAATCATGCTGATGTGCCATCCTTGTTCACAGTTTAGTCGAACTTCAGGGATTTGAGAGTTGAACACTTGGTTTGGTTTCCAAGAATCAGCCTCTGATACATGTGCACATATCTCTTGGCCAGTTCTTATTAGCAAAGAAATCATTGAAGGGTCACCACCAAGCTCTTCATGAAGAACTAGAAGGTTCTCTACAGGATGAACCCAAGTACATGGGATATGGTACCTGAACATTACTCTCTCTTCACAATTAGTTATGAAGTTACCAATGGCATACACAAAAGACTCTAGGACTGATGGTGATATATTAAAGTATTATATCACTTGCCAGTGTTATAATTTTGGTTTTGAAGAAACAAATCAATATATTAACAAAAGCAAGTATTTGCAAAAGCTGAGGAATAAACACATCCTGTCTTGTTGATTGAATGATTCAACTTACTATTCGCATAAAGAATTACTCATTATAACTTCCATCAATTGGTAGATATATCCATTTCTTTCTTCTTCTTTTTCGTTTTTTCTTATTTTCTTTTTTCTATTCTTTTGCTCATATGTGTGATAAATTCATTCTGATAAATGAATCAGTACCCTCAAATGGATAAAATAACATCTCTAACTTGATGCACTATCCAGAATGAAAGTGCACTGGTGTAATTACTAGGTGCAAGTACCAAATTTCAATTACGGCTAAATTAATTTTAAGCTAATCACAATTAATGCATAATTTATGTAATTAACCGATTAATCAACCGAAACACCAAACAATTGCATGAATGAACATAAAGGTGCAATGCGATAAAGAAAAGGGCAGTAGGGAAAGTAATATCAAACCCAAGTTAAAAACCGATGTATATTGAAAAGGAAAACCAAAAGAACTTGGCGTAAAAACCTCTACATGACATTCCAAGCTGGAATTGATCCACCAGTAAATAGGTTAGAATTCAAAAATAATAAAAAATATCCTCTAAGCCTAATCTACCCAAAATACTTGAGGTCTCCCAAACTCCAACTACTAACGAACTACTAGGAATTTTGTCTTCACTAACTTTCAGAATTCCGCAATACCGCCCAATTGCACCACCAAACTTTACTAGTTGAATATGTGATTTTGCACACAGGAAATGTGATCTAAAAATCTTTCATAAAAGAAAGAGGGAAGATGGTAAATGTAGACAATGACCCTACAAGTGGAAGGAAAGAAAGGAAGCAAAAATGGGATGTAATAGAGAGAAATACAGTGAGCTGCTAGCCCTCACCTCCATTGAAAAACCCATGCCCGGCAAGAAACTTTACAATTGCACCTTCAAATGGATAGATTACCACCCAAAATAATGGCACTAATGCCATGTAGGGATTTTCTATACTATATATGTGGCTTGCTACATAGGAGTCTTTTACAATACTGGCCCTAGTGTTAAACATCAATAAACACAAACACAAACGATCCATCAAAATTATTGGTTTAATTTGCAACTAAGTAGTTCTCCAATACGTTCAACGAAAAAGGAGCATGGAGGACACTATAAAATCAAGATTGTAAATATATCTTGCTTACAAGTTCAAATTAATACAAGGGAGTACAAGATTTAGAAGTAAAAAGGTTTGAAAATTTAGAGATTGACCAGCTTAGGAAGCATATTTTGACAATGAACAACTACACTAATTAGAGCATGCCAAGAAAACTGTCTGAAGCACCAGAGTGTGAAAGTTTGTTTAGACCCCTTAAACCCAAACAAATTAACCTAGATAATTAACCAAGTGATTAACTTAGGTAAATTAAACAAAAACTAGGTTAACATAAATATATCAAATCATGCAAAAGTGCGGAATAATAAAGAACACATGATATGATGACCCAGGAAAAACTAAACCGGTAAAAAACCTAGGGAGGATTTAACCTAGCTATCCTCAAGGTAAAACAAATTCACTATGAAAGAATCGAAGTTTACACAATAGAGACTTAGACCACTAACATCCTATTGCTACCTGCCTGTAAGAAACTTACTAGCTACCACGACCACGTGACAGCTCCGAGACCACGGACTCCTTCTTTCCTTGAATTCTTCAGCAAAGCACAAGCAACACCTGCTTGTATATCTTGAAGCTCTTTTGTTGTTCTGCAACTGTATGATTTACCAATCTCTTGACATGAATCTTGAATTTGGAAACCCTAAGTGTATGTGAAGGTAAACACCTCTAGATTTAACAATTAGATTCACAAACACAGCATTCAGAACTCTAAAAACATGGCTAGGGTTTTCCCTTATATACTTAAGGCAAAACATAAAACCCTACACATTAAATGGGCTAGAGCTGAGTTGGAAAATTCTGCAGAAAAACGTTCTGCACGACTTTTGATCGATCGAGTCTAATTCTCGATCGATCGAGTCAGGCAGAAGTGCATAGTAAATTCTGCAGTTAACTCGATTCCAACTTTACATAAAAAGCCATACTTTGAGCAAGTCTAACACAAGACTAAAGATTATTTTGATCATGATTTGCCAACATTACAAATTGAAGTTCTAATACATTAGTTCCTAATTCCTTAGAACCTAACAAACTCCCCTTTTGGTAATCCGTGACAAAACACAGACTTAACAAAAAGCTCAAAGTTTACAAATTAAACAGCCCATTACAAAATAAAAAGCCACTAAACAAATTCAACCTAACTACTATCTAACAGTTGCAAAGTAGACAGCAGCACGACTGAATCAACTTGTATATTCCTGTAACACTTAACAAACACATAAACGCATATGTGGAAAGGAAAAATAGTAAAACAACAAATATGCAAACTAACTCTCCCCCTAAGTTAGATGCATCAAAAATAATTTCAACTCCCCCTAAACAAAACATTCTTGTATTTTCCACACAACTTGTATTTTCCACACATATTCCCACATTTAATCTCCCCCTTTTGTCACGTATTGACAAAGACAACTCAAACAAAGAGTAAAGTGACAGTAAACATGAGAGAAACAAGAAACCAAGGGAATATAAAACAGTTTAGCTCAAGAGAAAATAGAGAGAACTCCCCCTATGAAGAGCAACAAAGAAAAAAAAAAAAAAAAAAAAAAAAAACTTTTCTCCCCCTATAAAAATAGAAAAAAAAAAAAAAAAAAACAAAACAAGTTTTAGGAAAAACAGTTTTGGGGAAAATTTAGGAGGTGAGGATAAATAAAAACACACAAACCTAAAAAAAATTAAGTTGAGGATACACATGAAGAAAAATATTCTCTATTTCAATAAATGCAAACTTGACACTATGTGACTCATAAACAGTTGCATGAGTAGAGAAAACATTTGCACATTGATTATCCATCATATCTCTTAAGAAAAATATATTTTGTAGTTCACACATCAAGAAAAAAGAGCATATACTAAAATGTACAAAGGACTCAAAAATTAATCAATCAAGTTGAGTACCCAATTTAGCAAAGTGTATGCATAGTATGTGTGAAAACAATGAGAAATATGACTACAAAACTGCAAGATGGATACAAAAACAATGCAACTCATGTGAATCCTTACCATAAATGATGCATGAAAAAAAAAATTTTGGTCAAAACTCTAAAAACTGAAAATTTTTTAAGTTTCGATCGATCGAGTATCGATCGAATACCAATCGAGTCAGACAGAATCAAACCAAAAATTTTGATCGCAATTTCGATCGGTCGAAAAACACCCTCGATCGATTGAAAATCTGAAAAACTTAAATTTTTGAAAAACAGAGCAATTTTATGCAGAAACTCCTCAAAGCACAATATTTCATGAATGAAATGCATGAGTATGAGACTAAAAGTTTTTCAAAAACACATGAATACAGTCCAGGTCTTCCAAAATTAAGATTTTCAATCAATTTGTCCTTAAAACTCAAATTTTGCATCAAAATCAAGGAACATATAATATTGGATGGCCACAACAAAATCACACACAAGAACATATACAAAGTTTAGCAAAGAGTAACTTATGTAGTGTGTGCAACTAGCAAAAGCTTGAGAAACATGTGAGGTGATATGTGAATAGAAATCAAACACAAAGTCTACAAAATTCATCACATAGAATTTGAAAGAGACTATCACCTAAAGAGTTACATCATATAACTCTCACATCTCCTAGAATAAAAGCTTGCAATCATGTAAGTTTCTTGATTTGCCTCATAATTAGTATCAATTTTAATTGATTAGAAACTTATTAACAAAGCCAGGATAATGTACACACCAATTTTATTTGAATTGTGAAGTTATTATAGCCCAATAATATACACACCAATTTTAGCATTTTAATGGAGGCCACACCTTAAGTTCTTTTTGTGCATGTGCTACATTTTCTCAAGCACAAAATCTTACGATATGCACTAAGGTGTTCATGATTGGCTAGTAAACAGTGGTGAGATGGTTATTTATGCCTTTCTCAATAAGACCAAGTCCGACAATCAAAGACATGTGACTTCAAGATCAAGATTATGTGATCAAAAACTATAAACATCTTTCCCACACAACATGTACTACAAAGACTTCAGCTAGTAAAGTTCAACAAATAAACTCATCCAAGCTAAACAAAGTACATAAACATGTTATGTAAAGATAAATGGCCAACCTTAATTATAAATTCAAGATATATAATACAAAATACATAAAAATATTTTTAGTTTAAAAAAAAATTATGACCAAAAACAAAAAATACACATTATGCTAAATGAACAATGCAAAACTATGCATGATAGTGCTTAACTAAGCTATAGAGGGTACACAAATAAGAAATATCAATTTCTTAATTAACCCTTGAGTACATGTACAAACTAGTACATACTCACACAAAATAAAAAATAGCTTAGCATTTATATAACACATGCTATTTAAGTTTCTCTACAATGTCAAGCATGTTCTAAATCAAGAGAGAGATATCATAATTCATGTAATCCTCAAAACAAATAAAACAAGACACAAAATAAAATATTTTTGTCTTTTTGAAAATTTTCAATGTTTTTGGATTTTTTTTTTTTAAAAACAACCAAAAAAAAAAAAAAAAACAAAACAACCAAAAAAAAAAAACAAAACATGTCCACAAATAATTGAAAGAATTAAATTAAGGACAAGTAAACAACACTCACCTTAGAGAATCTTTTCTCACCCATATAGCATGAGTCTTCGACTTTGTAGGTGAAAATCCATGTGAAGCAGAGTGTATTTGAAGGATTACACCAATCTTCTAAGAAAGACTGAAATCCTGCAATTTCCTTTCACAAGCCAACAAGCTTAAATTTTTCAAAAGCATATGAAACAATTTATTTGGACTTATGGCAGGAGAAATATCATCACATATCCTAGATTGAAATACAGAATGCTTAAATTTCAATTTATGACAATTAGGACGAATGTGACCGGAGACACCACAAAAGTGACAAACAGAAACAAATTTAGGAACATCAGTATTCCTAACAACAAATTTAGTCTCATATTTTGGTTTTTGCCTCAACAAAGAACAATTTGGTCTAATATAACCAACAACACTACAAAGGTGACAAGTAGGCACAAAAACAGATTTCTTATGCTCTCTAACAGTAAGTTTAGACTTAGGTTTAGAAACTTCAGCGTCAACATCAGAACTTTTACCTTTGTCTAACCTAGCAAAATAAGCCTTTTCTTTATTATTCCTCTTGAAAGGAGGGATATAAACTTTTTCAGTTTTAGGCTTAAGAGAAACAGAGATACTTCTGTTATCAACAACGGGCTTGGTACAAGTCAAATTTTCAATCTTAACTTTAGATTCAACTAGCTCTTGTTCCAAGCTTTTCATCTTCTCATCTTGAGAGGAAATTTGATTTCTCAAAAATTCATTCTTTTTATTAGATTCATCTAATCTAACAATCAATTTCTCTTTTTCAAGATTAGCCAATTTTAACTCTTCCTTGAATTTCTTAGCAATTTTCATAGATTTCAGTAATTCCTTACGAAGAGTTTCATAGGCATTAATAAAATCAACAGAAACAACGGTGTCCTTTTTATTCAAATCATCACAAACATGAGCAGAAAGACACTTCAAATTATCCATGATAATAGGGATCAAGAATCAGCTCTTAGATCAAAAGATCTAAAACAGAAGAGCTACCCGCTCTGATACCACTTGAAAGTTTGTTTAGACCCCTTAAACCCAAACAAATTAACCTAGATAATTAACCAAGTTATTAACTTAGGTAAATTAAATAAAAACTAGGTTAACACAAATATATCAAATCATGCAAAAGTGCGGAATAATAAAGAACACATGATATGATGACCCAGGAAAACCAAACCGGTAAAAAACCTGGGGAGGATTTAACCTAGTTATCCTCAAGGTAAAACGAATTCACTATGAAAGAATCGAAGTTTACACAATAGAGACTTAGACCACTAACATCCTATTGCTACCTGCCTGTAGGAAACTTACTACCACGACCACGTGACAGCTCCGAGACCACGGACTCCTTCTTTCCTTGAATTCTTCAGCAAAGCACAAGCAACACCTGCTTCTATATCTTGAAGCTCTTTTGTTGTTCTGCAACTGTATGATTTACCAATCTCTTGACATAAATCTTAAATTTGGAAACCCTAAGTGTATGTGAAGGTAAACACCTCTAGATCTAACAATTAGATTCACAAACACAGCATTCAGAACTCTAAAAACGTGGCTAGGGTTTTCCCTTATATACTTAGGGCAAAACATAAAACCCTACACATTAAATGGGCTAGGGTTGAGTTGGAAAATTCTGCAGAAAAACATTCTGCACGACTTTCGATCGGTCGAGTCTAATTCTCGATCGATCGAGTCAGGCAAAAGTGCACAATAAATTCTGCAGTTAACTCGATTCCAACTTTACATAAAAAGCCATACTTTGAGCAAGCCTAACACAAGACTAAAGATTGTTTTGATCATGGTTTGCTAACATTACAAATTGAAATTCTAATACATTAGTTCCTAATTCCTTAGAACCTAACAGAGTGTTTTGTGATTATAGTTCAATTTGCTTTGACTTCTCCTCTGAAGTAGTAATTGAAACATTCAAGCACTGCAAAGAGCTTCAATTGCTAAGCTTTTTAGCACTCGAGGGCAAGGGTCACCAAATTTGGTAGTAGAGATTGGGATTGCACACCTCTCCTGTCCAATGCAAACCTACAAATCCTCAAATATGTGAGAATCAATACTAAGCAAATAATTCAGAAGACAAACTTACGCTGAAGTGAGAGAGGTTGCTCATACACTCTATATCCACATCTATATCTATATATCTATATGCTATATAAAAAAAAAATACAAGGCTAGCATTTAATGTTACTATACTCCAATTGCACCATCTCCTCTGCCACCTCATTGGTTGCTTCATTATTCTTTTTCTTATTTGTTTCTCACTCCTAGTTTTTTGGTTTGACAATATTAAATATATGAGTAGATGGACTTTATATATTCATCTTGGACAATTTTAACTATACATATCACTTTGTCTTTATATATTTATCTAATTTAATTTAGATGTTTATAACTAAACATTGACATTAATGAAGAAGCTAAAACAAGAAATATATATTGTTATTTTTTATGGGAAAAAATATATATATTGTTTGTACATTCATCTTAACGGTTTTAACTTTACATATAATTTTATCTTTACAGTTTACATATCCTTCAACTTTAATTTATATGTTTATAAATAAATGTAAAATCAATGAACATGTTGTCTATAAAAGGTATTCACAAATTTTGCTTAATCTTTGATGGTGGAGATGATACAACTTGACAATTGTCCCATAAGAAAAGCTCAAATCAAGGGTGTTATAAATCTACAAGAGGTTTAACCCTCATTGTCCAAACCTTAATAAATTCATATATGTTCTTTGATGCAAGTATTTGTCTTGTTATTTTATTTACAATTTTGAATGCTTCTAATGAATGGTGTCTATTGTTGACCTAAGTTGGGAGAAAATTATATTATAATATCTTTTATTTCGTGTTGCCGTCAAGTTTTAGTTTATTTGTATAACAATAAGATGGTGAGGAACAGTTTGCGCAGCTAAAGAAAATGGTCTATAAAAATTAAATTAATTTTGTGTAGTTTCCCCTTTGTTTTAAATATTCTATTTTTAAAATTAGCATCAAATTGTTATGTTTTTGTCATATGATATTCCTGGATATTTGAGTGACTGTTTTAAGTATTTACAAATATTTTATTTGGTCTTCATCTTCCTCAATTCATTATTTTTTTCTCTGAGATTTTTAAGAAAATAAATTCATTTTTGTGTTAAAAAATTATTCATTTTTATGACATTTTTTTTTTTCCAAAAGCTTTCCTTTACCTTTTTTTTCTCCTCTGGAATTGTACTCTAGGTTTTTATGTTAAAAAAAAAAAAGGAGTTATAATTATCAAGTATATGCCTATGTTACAACCAACACTTCTGGTTGGGATCAATCACCTATTTCTATTCCGTGACTTCAAAGCCTTGTTAAAAATTTTGAATTTGTCTATAAAAGGTATTCACAAATTTTGCTTAATCTTTGATGGTGGAGATAATACAACTTGACAATTGTCCCATAAGAAAAGCTCAAATCAAGGGTGTTATAAATCTACAAGAGGTTTAACCCTCATTGTCCAATCCTTAATAAATTCATATATGTTCTTTGATGCAAGTATTTGTCTTGTTATTTTATTTACAATTTTGAATGCTTCTAATGAATGGTGTCTATTGTTGACCTAAGTTGGGAGAAAATTATATTATAATATCTTTTATTTCGTGTTGCCGTCAAGTTTTAGTTTATTTGTATAACAATAAGATGGTGAGGAACAGTTTGCGCAGCTAAAGAAAATGGTCTATAAAAATTAAATTAATTTTGTGTAGTTTCCCCTTTGTTTTAAATATTCTATTTTTAAAATTAGCATCAAATTGTTATGTTTTTGTCATATGATATTCCTGGATATTTGAGTGACTGTTTTAAGTATTTACAAATATTTTATTTGGTCTTCATCTTCCTCAATTCATTATTTTTTTCTCTGAGATTTTTAAGAAAATAAATTCATTTTTGTGTTAAAAAATTATTCATTTTTATGACATTTTTTTTTTCCAAAATCTTTCCTTTACCTTTTTTTTCTCCTCTGGAATTGTACTCTAGGTTTTTATGTTAAAAAAAAAAAAGGAGTTATAATTATCAAGTATATGCCTATGTTACAACCAACACTTCTGGTTGGGATCAACCACCTATTTCTATTCCGTGACTTCAAAGCCTTGTTAAAAATTTTGAATTTGATTATGCAACCTGAAATTTTTGTGTGCAACATAAATTATATTAAATAATTTTTTTTTTATCTATTTCTTATAGATGATAAATTCTCAATGAGAAAAAGAACAAGGATCCCAAAACATACTAATTTTTTTTTTACCTTAATTCTTTCTTGTCATCTCTTATTCCAACTTCGGTCTTAATGTCATATAAGAGGAGTTGATGTAAATCTTTTTTCACTTTGGTTTTGAATAGTAGCTTTGTTGAGTTTTATTTATTTTTGAGATATGTGTTCAGTGTTTTGAATTGTATTAAGAAAAAATTGGGTTCAAGAAAGCTCATTTAGTACTAATAGAATAATTTCCAATTTCTAACATACTTTTTAATGATACACAAAATCTTATAAATAAATGTTATTAAGAAATGAATATATTCCCTATCTTACCTTTTGAATTCTTGACAAAGATTAATTTTTTTTTCATTTTGTAATTGCATATATTGTTTTACCATATATACATATATATATATATATATATATATATATATATATATACACACATATATCACACAAATCAGTGACTATTTACTATTAATAACAATACACATAAATATAAATCAACATCAACATCAACATCAACATCAACATCAACATAATATTAAAACTAATAATAATGGTAATTATGATGGTGGTACAACTTGAATTTTAACCTTAATCCTTCATTTTTTTTTTTACCAATAACTATACCTTGTCAAAGGTGCATCAGAATATGGATACTCTATAATTCTTTCATTATGCATTTTCGACTTTAATAATTAGGAATTGAAATGGTAAACTTAACCAATGTGCTTGGCAATGGCAAATTGAATGAATTGGTTGATATCAATTTTGGTTACATTCGTATTTGAGAAATAAGATACCTCATACAAATATAAAAGAAATTAAAAAGGAGATTTCACGCTTGATGTGCAAGATAGTTTTTAGAATTTAATAGCTATTGGAAAAGATGATTTTTAAGGGACTTTTTTTTTTTGTTGTAAATTCAGGAATTATTTGAATTTTTAAAAAATAAATTAAAAATTGCAACACCAATTTTTATAATGGGGAATACAAAATAACTTCTATTAATAAAAATAATTTTTAATACCGAGTTAGCCTCTATGACAAAAGCCAATTGTCATAAAGGGGATTAAAGTAGGAAATCCTAAAGCTAGAAATGTTCAAGGAAGGTTCATCAGAACACGGTAAACTTCTACCAACTTAGTAAAATAGATTTCACACCAGTTAATCATGAGGGCCATGAGGAGGGTAACAACCCCGGGAGCCATCTTATTAGGAATATTAATGAGGCCAATTCATCTCCATATATGGCCCCCTCGTAAGTACCCACCCTTGAATTTTTTTTTTTTTTTTGGTAAGAAATCAAATTAAAATCTTTTCTTCTATTTACACTTAGACGAACTCTAGCCAACCATTAATGAGTGCTTTTTAGGGGGTTATAGTGCTACCAATAACAATACACATAAACATAAACAAAATAATAATGAAAATAATATATATATATATATATATATATATGTATATATATAAACTAATGAATATCACCCTAAACTTCCAATTCTTGGCTGATGTATCTTTGATTGTTGAATGAAATCCTTTTTTTTTATTTTTGTTAAAAAAAAAAGATTAAAACTAATGATGATAATGTTACCCATAACAGTATTTCAAATAAAATGAACTATGAAGATTAAATGTGACATAAACATATCCAGAGAAATGCATAAAGAATGAAATTGGATAGACATAAAATGCATGATTGTAGTTATGGGATATTTTAGAGTTTTTTTTTTTTTTCCAATTCCATTAAAAACAAAATTAGGGATGTTACTCATTGTCTCGTTATATATGAACAAGCAATAGTTTTATTACCTGCTGAACAATTGATGTCACGTTTACATGGCAAATCCCTGGACTGAATGTACCACACTACCACAGTTTCCCCTTGGAGTTCCAAAGCTAGCAAAGTTGATCATGTTGATGTGCCATCCTTGTTCATAGTTTAGTCGAACTTCAGGGATTTGAGAGTTGAACACTGGGTTTGGTTTCCAAAAATCAGCAGGCAGAGGATCAACCTCTGATACATGTGCACATATCTCTTGGCCAGTTCTTGTTAGCAAAGAAATCTTTGAAGGGTCACCCCCAAGCTCTTCATGAAGAACTAGACGGTTCTCTCCAGGATGAACCCAAGTACGTGGTATATGGTACCTGAACATTACTCTCTCTTCCCGATTAGTTATGAAGTTACCAATGGCATACACAAAAGACTCTAGGATTGATGGTGATATATTAGAGTAAAATAATATATTTTTAATTATATCACTTGCCAGTTTTATAATTTTGGTTTTGAAGAAATAAATCAATATATTAACAGAAGCAAGTATATGCAAAAGCTGAGGAATAAACACATTTTGTCTTGTTGATTGAATGATTCAACTTACTATTCGCATATATATAGAATTACTCATTATAACTTCCATCAATAGGTAGATATATCCATTTAATTCTTCTTCATTTTTTTTATTCTTTTGCTCATATGTGTGATAAATTCATTCTGATAAATGAATCAGTATCCTCAAATAGATAAAATAACTTCTCTAACTTGATACATTATCCAGAATGAAAGTGCACTGGTGTAATTACTAGATGCAAGTACGACCCCCAAATTTTAATTATGGCTAAATTAATCTTAAGCTAATCACAATTGATGCATAATTTATGTAATTAACCGACTAATCAACCAAACCACCAAACAATTGCATGGATAAACATATATACACTTAGATTAGGCTAGAGTAGAAATTCTATCTTGTATAAAAAATAAAAAATAAAAATTGTATGGATGAACATAAAGGTGCAATGCAATAAAGTAAAGGGCAGTAGGGAAAATAATATCAAACCCAAGATAACAACTGATGTATTATTGAAGAGGAAAACCAAAAGAACTTGGTGTAAAAACCTCTACGTGACCTTCCAAGCTGGAATTGATCCACTAATAAATAAGTTAGAGTTCAAGGATAATCAAAGAAACTCTCTAAGCCTAATCTCCCCAAAATACTTGAGGTCACCCAAACTCCAACTAATAACGAACTACTCGGGATCTTGTCCTCACTAGCTTTCAGAATCTCGCAACTCTACCCGATTGCACCACCAAACTTTACCGGTTGAATATGTGATTTTTTGCACACAAGAGATGCAATCTAACAATCTTTCATAAAAGAAAGAGGGAAGATGGTAAATGTAGACAAAGACCCTAAAAGTGGAAGGAAAGAAAGGAAGCAAAAATGGGATGTAATAGAGAGAAATACAAAGAGCTGCTAGCCCTCACCTCCATTGCAAAACCCATCACCTGGAAGAAACTTTACAATTGCACCTTCAAATGGATAGATTACCACCCAAAATGATCCCACTAATGCCATATAGGGATTTTCTATACTTTATATGTGGCTTGCTACATAGAAGTCTTTTACAGTACTTGCCCTAGTGTTAAACATCAATAAACACAAACACAATCCTTCAAATTATTGGTTTAAAATTTGCAGCTAAGTAGTTCTCCAATATGTTCAAAGAAAAAGGAGTATGGAAGACACCATGAAAATCATGATTGTAAATATATCTTGCTTACAAGTTCAAAGACAAGGGAGTACAAGACTTAGAAGTAAAAAGGTTTGAAAATTTGGAGATTGACTGGCTTAGGAAGCATATTTTGACGATGAACAACTACACTAACCAGAGCATGCCAAGAAAACTGTCTGAAGCACCAGAGTGTTTTGTGATCACAGATCTGTTTGCTTTGACTTATCCTCTGAAGTAGTAATTGAAACATTCAAGCACTGCAAAGAGCTTCAATTGCTAAGCTTTTTGGCACTCAAAAGCAAGGGTCACCAAATTTGGTAGTGGACATTGGGATTGCACACCTCTCCTGTCCAATGCAAACTTGCAAATCCTCAAATATGTGAGAATCAATACTAAGCAAATAATTCAGAAGACAAACTTAAGCTGAAGTGAGATAGGCTGCTCATACACTCTATATCCGCATTTATATATATATATATATATATATATATCTATATGTTATATAAAAAAAATATAAGTCTAGCATTTAATGTTGCTATACTCTAACTGCATCATCTCGTCTGCCACCTCATTGGTTGCTTCATTTTTCTTTTTCTTATTTGTGTTTCTCCTAGTTTTTTTGTTTTGACAATATTAAATATATGAGTTGATGGACTTTATACATTCATCTTGGACGGTTTTAACTAGACATATTACTTTGTCTTTATCTATTTATCTAATTTAATTTAGATGTTAACTAAACATTGAAATGAATGAAGAATAAAAAACTTTGGCTTTAAATATTCATCTACTTTGATTTAGATGTTTATAACTACACATTGATATTAATGAAGATTATATATATATATATATATACATTGTTTTTTTAGGGGGAAAAAATATATTGTTTGTACATTCATCTTGAATGGTTTTAACTTTACATATAACTGTGTCTTTACAGTTTACATATTCTTCAACTTTAATTTATATGTTTATAACTGAAACGTAAAATCACTGAACATGTTTTCTGTAAAAGGTATTCACAAATTTTGCTTAATCTTTGATGGTGGAGATAATACAACCTGACAATCTTCCAATAAGAAAAGCCCGAATCAAGGGTGTTATAGATCTACAAGAGGTTTAACACTCATCGTCCAATCCTTAATAAATCCATATATGTTCTTTGATGCAAGTATTTGTTTTATTATTTTATTTACAATTTTGAATGCAGTTAATGAATGGTGTTTGCTGTTGACCTATTTTTTTTTTTTTTAGAAACACACACACACACACACACACACACACACACACACATAAGGGAGAGAGAAAGAGGTTCTAAGTTGGGAGAAAATTATATTATAATATGTTTTATTTCATGTTACTATCAGGTTTTAGTTTATTTATATAACAATAAGATGGTGAGGAACAGTTCGTGCAGTTTAAGAAAATTGTCTCCCCACTGTTTTTAAATATTCTTTTTGAAAAATTAGTGTCAAATTGTTATGTTTTTGTCATATGATATTCCTAGATGTCTGAGTGATTGTTTTAGATTTTTACGAATATTTTATTTTGGTCTTCATCTTCCTCAATTCATTATTATTTTGTTTGAGATTTTGAAGAAAATAAATTTGTTTTTGTGATAAAAAAATTATTCATTTTTATGAGAATTTTTTTTTTCCAAAAATTTTCCCTTTCCTTTGTTTTTTGCCTTTGGAATTTTAATCTAGGTTTTTATATTAAAAAAAGGAGTTATAATTATCAAGTATGCCTATAAGGTTACAACCAACACTTTTTCTTGGAATTAACCACCTATTTCTATTGCGTGACTTCAAAGCCTTATTAAAAATTTTGAATTTAATTATGCAATCCTGCAATTTTTGTGTGCAATATAAATTATATTAAATAATTTTGTTTTATCTTTTGCTTATAGATGATATATACTCAATGAGAAAAAGAACAAGGATCCCAATTCTTTCATCCCTTATTCCAACTTTAGTCATAATGTCATATAACTAGAGTTGATGTAAATCTTTTTTCACTTTGGTTTTGAATCGTAGCTTTGTTGAGTTTTATTTATTTTTGAGATATGTTTTTAGTGTTTTGAATTGTATTTAGAAAAAATTGGGTTTGAGAAAGTTAATTTAGTACTAATAAAATAATTTCCAATTTCTAACATACTTTTTAATGATGCACAAAATCTTATAAATAATTGTTATTAAGAAATGAATATATTCCCTAACTTACCTTTTGAATTCTTGAGAAAGATTGAATTATTTTTCATTTTGTAATGACATGAATTGTTTCACCATATATATATATATATATATATATATATATATATATATCACACAAATCAGTGACTAGTTACTATTAATAACAATACACTTAAATATAAAAAAATATCAAAAACTAATAATGATGGTAATCATGATGGTAGTACTTCTTAATTTTTTACCTTAAGCGTTCTCTTTTTTTACCAATAACTATAGGTTGTCAAAGGTGCATCAGAATATGGATACTCTATAATTCTTTCGTTTCGCGTTTTCGACTTTAATAATTAGGACTTGAAATGGTAAACTTAACCAATGTACTTGGCAATGGAAAATTGAATGTATTGGTTGATATCAATTTTGGTTACATTTGTATTTGAGAAATAAGATACCTCATACAAATATAATTGAAATCAAAAAAGAGATTTCATGCACTGATGTGCAAGATAGTTTTTAGAATTTAATGGCTGTTAGAAAAAATGATTTTTAAGGGACTTTTTTCTTTTGTAAATTCAGGAATTATTTGAATTAAAAAAATTTAAAATTGCAACACCAATTTTTATAATGGAGAATAAAAAATAACTTATATTAATAAAAATATTTTTTAATGCCAAGGAGTTAGCCTCCATGACAACAGCCAATTGTCATTAAGGGGATAAAAGTAAGAAATCCTAAAGCTATAAATGTTCAAGGAAAGCTTACCAAATCATTGTCCACATCTTCAAACTTTGTATAGTCCCTGTTACGAAGATACAACTCACACAAATTAATCATGAGGGCCATGGGGAGGGTAATGACTCTGGGGAGCCATCTTATTAGGAATATTAATGAGGCCAATGCATATTCAAAAAAGGCCCCCTCATAAGCCCCCACCCTTGAATTTTTGTTTGTTTTTTTTTTTTTTTTTTTTTGTAAAGAATCAAATTAAACTCTTTTCGTCTATTTACACATAGATGAACCCTAGCCAACCATTAAATACTTTTCGTTGAGATGAAAATTTCTATTTTATTAATTTTTTTTATTTGCTTAAGTTTCAATGATATATATCACTAATGAGTGCTTTTTAGGGGTCATAGTGCTACCAATAACAATACACATAAACATAAACAAAATAACAATGAATATATATATATATATATATATATTTATATATATATATAAACACTTATGAATATCACCCTAAACTTCCAATTGTTGGCCGATGTATCTTTGATTGTTGAATGAAATCCTTTTTTTTTTTTTTTTTTTTTGAGTTAAAACAAAAAGATTAAAGCTATTGATGATAATGATACCCATAATGGTATTTCAAATAAAATGAACTATGAAGATTAAATGTGACATAAACATATCCAGAGAAATGCATAAAGAATTAAATTGGATAGACATAAAATGCATGATTATAGTTACGGGATATTTTTAAGAGTTTTTTTTTTTTTTTTTCAATTCCATGAAATACAAAATTAGTGATGGTTACTCATTGTCACGTTATATATGAACAAGCAACAGTTTCTTTACCTGCTAAACAATTGATGTCACGTTTACATGGCAAATCCCTGGTGTGAAGGTACCACAGTTTCCCCGAGGAGTTCCAAAGCTAGCAAAGTTGGTCATGTTGAGCCATCCTTGTTCACAGTTTAGTCGAACTTTAGGGGTTTGAGATTTGGACTCTTGGTTTGGTTTCCAAGAATCAGCAGGCGGACGATCGGCCTCTAATACATGTGCATATATCTCTTGGCCAGTTCTTGTTAGCAAAGAAATCTTTGAAGGGTCACCACCAAGCTCTTCATGGAGAACTAGAAGGGTTGCCACTAAACAGTTCTTGTTATAGTTATGAAGTTACCTATGGCATACACAAAAGACTCTAGAACTGATGGTGACATATTAAAGTAAAATAATATATTTTGAATTATATCACTCGCCAGAATGTTATAGTGTTGGTTTTTAAGAAACAAATCAATATATTAACAAAAGCAAGTATATGCAAAAGCTGAGGAATAAACGCATTCTGTTTGCTTGATTGAATGATTCAACTTACTATATATTCTCATAAAGAACTACTCATTATAAATTTCATCAATTGGTAGATATATCCATTGCATTCCTTTTTTATTTTTCTATTCTTTTGCTCATGTGTGATAACTTCATTCTGATAAATGAATCAGTGCCCTCAAATGGATAAAATAACTTCTCTAACTTGATGCACTATCCAACATGAAAGTGCACTGGTGTAATTACTAGGTGCAAGTACGACCCCAAATTTTAATTACAGCTAAATTAATTTTAAGCTAATCACAATTAAATTAACCGATTAATCAATCGAACCATCAACAATTGCATGGATGAACGTAAAGGTGCAATGAGTGTGAGTTATAGAGGTTTAAAGTCTGTGATGTGTATCCAAGAGTTAGGTCCTTTTGAATATACACCACTGTTAGTTTCTTTAAAACCTTCTCCTCTTTCCCTTTGTGTGTGTGTGTGTTAAAATACTTAGTATTCTCAAAAAAAAAAAAAAAAAAAAAAAGAAGTAAAGGGCAGTAGGGAAAATAATATCATACCCAATGAAAGCTCAAATAATGTGAAACACTATAACTTGTTTAGACCCCCAACTTTAAGTTACGACTTTAAGTTACGGCTTTATTGCTTTTACTCTTAACTTATGTAAGTGCAGAATAAGAACAAATGATACGCAATAACTGAAACTACTCTCTAAGCCATAGCCACAAGAAAGCAATAATAAATATAAAGCTTAAAGAGTAAGGGAAGAGAGATGCAAACACAAGATAACACTAAGACGTGTTATCGAAGAGGAAACTGAAGTACTCAGCGAAAAACCTTTCCATTACCCTCCAAGCCAGAATCAATCCACTAGTGAATAAAGTTGGAGTACACAAATATCAAAAATACCCTCCACGCCTAATCTACCCAATGTACTTGAATCTTCCAAGTTCCAACTACCATCAGGCTTCACTGAGCCATGTCTTCACTAGTTATCTGAATCCCGTAATTCGCTCCAAATTACATCCACCAGTCAATGGCTTCTTCCAATGCTTCTCATACACACCAAAACTTCTCTCAACACTCGGATTGTGTAAGGTAAGCATTTAGGCTAAGAACTTCTCAAGGATGTATAAATGGAGAGGTAAAAGCAGAGGAAAATTTTAGAGAAATAGTGTCGATGATTGTGAGTTTACAATCTCTAACTCTTAAGTGTATAGTTAGAGTTTTCTCTCTCAAAAGTCCTTGGAAAAACTCCTTACAATTTGGTGGGTAATGTGGGCTTGGTAAAAGAATGGGAAAAAGCACACTTAAAAAGTTCAGTCAGTGATTTTCAAGAGTCACTTGTGACTTAGCTTGAGTCGCGAAGTGACTAGCGAAAACCAGCCTGGCATGAGACTGTTCAGATTCTAGCATGTACTTTTCATGTGGCCTTTCACGAGTTGTCACTCGCGAGCCAGTTACAAAATCTCCTTCTTCACAGATCTTCACCCAACTCTTACACATAACCCTTACATTAAATCCCACAATAAATACAGGGAAATGCTTGAGCAAAATTACAATCAAATTTGACACAGAATTAAATCCAACATAAAAACATAGTTATAAATCACAACTTTACATCCAAGATAACAACCGATGTATTATTAAAGAGGAAAACCAAAGGAACTTGGTGCAAAAACCTCTACATGACCTTCCAAGCTGGAATTGATCCATTAGTAAATAAGTTAGAGTTCAAGGATAATCAAAGAAACCCTCTAAGCCTAATCTACCCAAAATACTTGAGGTCTTGCAAACTCCAACTACTAACGAATTACTTAGAATCTTGTCTTCGCTAGCTTTCAGAATCCCGCAATACCGCTTGATTGCACCACCAAACTTTACCGGCTGAATATGTGATTTTGCACACAGGAAATGTGATCTAACAATCTTTCATAAAAGAAAGAGGGAAGATGGTAAACGTAGACAATGACCCTACAAGTGGAAGGAAAGAAAGGAAGAAAACATGGGATGTAATAGAGAGAAAAACAATGAGCTGCTAGCCCTCACCTCCATTGCAAAACCGATCGCCGGCAAGAAGCTTTACAATTGCACCTTCAAATGGATAGATTCCCACCACCCAAAATGATGCCACTAATGCCATGTAGGGATCTTCTATACTTTATATGTGGCTTGCTACATAGGACTGGGAGTCTTTTACAGTACTTGCCCTAGTGTTAAACATCAATAAACACAAACACAAACAATCCATCAAAATTATTGGTTTAATTTGCAACTAAGTAGTTCTCCAATACGTTCAACGAAAAAGGAGCATGGAGGACACTATAAAATCAAGATTGTAAATATATCTTACTTACAAGTTCAAATTAATACAAGGGAGTACAAGATTTAGAAGTAAAAAGGTTTGAAAATTTAGAGATTGACCAGCTTAGGAAGCATATTTTGACAATGAACAACTACACTAATCAGAGCATGCCAAGAAAACCATCTGAAGCACCAGAGTGTTTTGTGATCACAGTTCTGTTTACTTTGATTTCTCCTAAGTAGTAATTGAAACATTCAAGCACTACAAAGAGCTTCAATTGCTAAGCTTTTTAGTGCTCGAGGGCAAGGTTCACCAAATTTGGTAGTGGAGATTGGGATTGCACATCTCTCCTGTCCAACGCAAGCCTGCAAATCCTCAAATATGTGAGAATCAATACAAAGCAAATAATTCAAAAGACAAACTGACACTAAAGTGAGATAGGCTGCTCATACACTCTATATCCGCATCTATATCTATGTATCTATATGCTATAATAATAATAATAATAATAATAATAATAATATACAAGGTTAGCATTTAATGTTACTATACTCCAATTGAACCATCTTGTCTGCCACCTCATTGGTTGCTTCATTATTCTTTTTCTTAATTATTTTTCACTCCTAGTTTTTTGTTTTGACAATATTAAATATATGAGTAAATGGACTTTATACATTCATCTTGGACGGTTTTAACTATACATACAACTTTGTCTTTATATATTTATCTAATTTAATTTAGATGATAACTAAACATTGAAATGAATGAAGAATAAAAGACGTTGCCTTTTGTCAGTTCGTTTAGATCCCTGTAAACTAGATTGTTTAACCTAATTAATTAACCAAGTGAATACTTAGGTTTATTATTCAGACCTAGGTTAAAACAATAACAATCATATCAAGTAAAGCAGCAGAAAAATAAATAACACAACGATATGATGACCCAGGAAAACCAAACCGGTAAAAAACCTGGGGAGGATTTAACCTAGCTATCCTCACGGTAAAATAGCAAATCCACTAGAAAGAATTGAAATTTACACAATAGCGACTTAGACCACTAACATCCTATTGCTACCCAAGTGTAGGAAACTTACTACCACGAACCCATGATAGCTCCGAGATCCACGGACTCCTTCTTTCTTTGATCTTTGCAAAACACAAACACCACCGTTTGTGACTTTGAGACTCCACTCAAAGGTTTAGCAACACAAACTCACCTGTTTGTGACTCCAAGACCACCCTTGAAGGTTTAGATCATCAGCTCCTTTGATGACTAGAGAAGGCAGCAACTTCAGCAATACCGGATCTTGAGACTCTTCAAGGAACAACACCGGTAGAAGTTATAAGAGAGGTTTTAGGAACAAAACCCTAAATACAAAAGAGGCACACTCTTCTCTCTCTAAAAAGCCCTATAAAAAACGTGCTTAGGGTTTTCTTTATATAGTGGGAGAAGTAGATTTGAAACCCTAATCCTTAATGGGCTTGAACTGCTGTTTGGGCCAACTTAAAATTCTGCAGATACGATTCTCGATCGATCGAGCCTGTCTTTCGATCGATCGAACCAGGCAGATTCTGAAATCTTCTTTCTGCAGCTTGCATGTTCTTGTGTGCTCACGATTTGCCAATTGTTCTAAGCTCTTAGAACCTAACACCTTTAAATATTCATCTACTTTGAGTTAGATGTTTATCATTAAACATTGATATTAATGAAGAATCTAAAACAAAAAATATATATTGTTTTTTTTAGGGGGAGAAAAAATATATTGTTTGTACATTCATCTTAAATGTTTTTAACTTTACATATAATTTTGTCTTTGTAAGTTACATATCCTTCAACATTAATTTATATGTTTATAACTAAAAAGTAAAATCAATGAACATGTTGTCTATAAAAGGTATTCACAAATTTTGCTTAATCTTTGATGTTGGAGATAATACAACCTGACAATTGTCCCGTAAGAAAAGCTCAAATCAAGGGTGTTATAAATCTACAAGAGGTTTAACCCTCATTGTCTAATCCTTAATAAATTCATATATGTTCTTTGATGCAAATATTTATCATGTTATTTTATTTACAATTTTGAATACTTTTAATGAATGGTGTTTATTGTTGACCTAAGTTGGGAGAAAATTATATTATAATATGCTTCATTTCGTGTTGCTGTCAAGTTTTAGTTTATTTATATAACAATAAGATGGTGAGGAACAGTTTGCGCAGCTAAAGAAAATGGTCTATAAAACTTAATTTTGTGTAGTTTCCCCACTGTTTTTAAATATCCTGTTTGAAAAATTAGCATCAAATTGTTATGTTTTTGTGAGAGCATTGGGCCAAGAATTCCTTATCCATATACATGTTGGGCCTAGAGCCCAAGCCGAGGACCAAAATTTGTCCGAATGTAATTAAATTATATCAAGAAAGCCTGTGTGGAAGGTTAAAGAAATTGGTTGTGAGTGTAATGACTCAAGAGGTGGTGCCGAGGATGAGTATTACCTCGGATAACTAGAGCCGATGTCAATTTTGGTGGTCGGTCATCCAGAAAGATACTCCAGAGAGTTCTACTTGAACAGATAGATGTTATAGATACCTATAGCGAGGAGAGATACTAAAATATCATAGGAGAAGGCTGCTACCACCACATTGAATGCTCTATGACTAATTCTTTGGCCGCATTAATGTGGAAGTGATATCTGAACAATGATTTTCAGCCTTATAACTACTACACATAGACTTCTGGAAAAGAGGGGGTAGGACAACTATCAACACTAACCACTAAATCTGCACGTGGAAGGCTAAGAAGAGGAAGGAGAAACGAGTATAAAAGGAGGGAAAGGCAATGAGAGTAAGGGATCAAAAAATCAAGAAAGAAACACTGTAACTACTAAAAACCAAACGTGTAACCAAATTAGAACATTATATACCAGAACTAATCTCCTCGGATCTTGGCCGAGGACTGCTGAGGACTACTTTCTGAAGTTAAACTTGTCTATTTCATTCTTCTTATCATCTAAACCCGTCCTATTAATTGTCTAATTTAAGCTAGCCCAGTTTTCTTTACCTACTCTCTACAAATTTATTGTTTTTGAGCCTTTTGGGCTGGTCCATCCACTATTTGGGCTTGAGAACCAAATCTGCGTCCTTACAGTTTTCATATGATATTCCTAGATATCTAAGAGATTGTTTTAAGTATTTTATTTGGTCTTTATCTTCCTCAATTCGTTATTGTTTTCTCTAAGATTTTTAAGAAAATAAATTTATTTTTTTGTTAAAAAATTATTCATTTTTTTGAAAATATTTTTTTTTTTCCAAAAATTTTCCTTTACCTTTTTTTCACCTTTGGAATTGTACTCTAGGTTTTTGTTAGGTTCTAAGAATTAGGAACTAATGTATTAGAACTTCAATTTGTAATGTTGGCAAACCATGATCAAAACATTCCTTAAGTTGTGTGTTAAACTTGCTCAAAGTATGGCTTTTTATGTAAAGTTGGAATCGAGTTGACTGCAGAATTCACTGTTCACTTTCTGCCTGACTCGATCAATCGAGAATTAGACTCGACCGATCGAAAATCGTGCAGAACGTTTTTCTGCAGAAAATTCCTAACTCAGCTCAAGCCCATTTAATGTATAGGGTTTTATGTTTTGCCCTAAGTATATAAGGGAAAACCCTAGCCACGTTTTTGGAGTTCTGAATACTGTGTTTGTGAATCTATTTGTTAGATCTAGAGGTGTTTACCTTCACATACGCTTAGGGTTTCCAACCTCAAGATTCATGTCAAGAGGTTGGTAAATCATACAGTTGCAGAATCAAGAGAACTTCAAGATATACAAGCAGGTGAACTTGTGGATTGCTGAAGAATTCAAAGAAAGAAGGAGTCCGTGGATCTCGGAGCTGTCACATGGTCGTGGTAGTAAGTTTCCTACAGGCAGGTAGCAATAGGATGTTAGTGGTCTAAGTCTTATTGTGTAAACTTCGATACTTTCATAGTGAATTCGGTTTACCTTGAGGATAGTTAGGTTAAATCCTCCCCAGGTTTTTTACCGGTTTGGTTTTCCTGTGTCATTAGATCTTTGTATTCTTTATTTTCCGCTGCTTTATTGTTTTTGATATATTTGTGTTAACCTAGATTTTTTTAATTTACCTAAGTTAATCACTTGGCTAATTCTCTAGGTTAATCTATTGGGTTTAAGGGGTCTAAACAAACTTAACGAGTGGTATCAGAGCAGGTAGCTTTTGTTGTTGATCCTTTGATCTTTGAGCTGATCCTTGACCCCTGTTGTCATGGAACACGGACACTCTCTTGTTGTTCTACCTCACTTTGATGGGAACAATTATACTTATTGGAAAGTAAGGATGAAAGCATTCCTGAAATCTATTGATGAGAGAGTCTGGAACTCCGTTGAGTACGGGTGGGAGAAGTCCACTACTCCTATGAGTGAGTGGCAAACTTCTCAAAAGGAGGAAGCTGCTTTCAATAGCAAAGCTATGAATGCTATTTTCAATGCTGTCTCCATGGAGAAATTTAAGAGAATCTCTAATGTTGAGGTTGCTCATACTGCTTGAAAAATCCTCCAGACTGTGCATGAAGGCACAAAGGCAGTTAAAATAAATAAATTGCAGCAATTAACTACTAGATTTGAAAGCATTAGAATGAATGATGATGAATCCTTTGATGAGTTCTATGCTAAACTGAATAATATTGTTAATTCTGCATATAATTTGGGTGAAATCTATGATCAACCTAAAATTGTTAGGAAAATTCTTAAATCTTTGACTGAGGACTTTAGACCCAAAGTGACTGTCATCACTGAAAGCAAGGATGTGGATTCCATCCCTGTTGATGAACTTGTAGGATCTCTTCAGTCCTATGAGTTGGACCTACCCAAGACAAACAAATCCAAATCAATGGCTTTTAAGTCTGTTGATGATGTTGAGGATGATGGATTTGATGATGAACTCTCTGCTACAGAGATTGCCTATCTTGCCAAGAACTTTAGAAATTTTCTTAGGAACAATAACAGAAGGGCAAGAGGAAAGAATACTGCTGAACCTAGAAATTTTAGGAGGAATGATCTCACTAAGGTTAATAACACTGAAAAACCTAAAGAGAAAGTATGTCAACCTTCTAATAATTCTTTGGGACAGCAATGTTATGGATGTCAAGGGTATGGTCATGTGAAATCTGAATGTCCTACATACTTGAAGTCTAAGGGTAAGGCTATGGCTGTAACCCTTAGTGATGATGAAGTTTCTAACAATGAATCCGCTAGTAATGAGGAAGGAAACTTCATTGCTTTCACTGCTACTACTGTAGTTAATGAAAGCGTGTCTGTTGAAGAGAACCCTTCTGATGGGGAACTCTCTGAAGATGCAGATTTACAAGAAGCCTATAATAAACTTTGCAAAGTTGCTGCAAAGGATGCCATGAATGTTGATTTAGGCTTGAAAAAAATTGCAACTCTTAAACTTGATAAGAAAAATTTACTTGTGAAACTGTTTAATGCAAATGAGCTTTTGAATAATGTGAAAACTGAGAACATGCTTTTACTTGATAAAGTTAAATGTTTGAAACTTGAATTATCTGTTGCTAGAGAACAAACTAATAAGTCTGCAAGCTCCAAACTTGATTACATGTTGAGTGTTCAAAAGTCTCCCTCTGACAAAACTGGCTTAGGTTTTGTGGATAGCATCTCCGTGCTTGAATCTTCTTCCACTAAATTTGTTCCCTCTTCTGAACCTCCTAAGAGTGAGATTGTCAAACCCTTGGTGAGTGAACCTGTCAAATCTGTAGATGTTACTCCACCTAGGAAGATCAGGGTTGATCTTCAAGCTTCTCATTCTAGAGCTTCTACTTCTTCTAAGGGCAAGTTGCATGATAAGCCTACATGGGTTTGTCATTTTTGTGAAAAATCTGGACACATTTGTCCAAATTGTACTTATTGGTGAATTGGTAAAGGCTTTAAACCTTTATTCCAATTCTGGAGTTGCTCAGAATTCTAATGTGAATCATAACTCCAATGCTAGAGTTGCATCTAAAAAATTTTGGATGCAAAAGGCTCAATCTAATTGAGTCTATCTGACATGGTCCTTGTACTTCATTGCTCTATCTTTTGTGACCTTTTTTTCTAGGATTTGCATTGCATAACATTCATGCATTTCATTCTAGGATGTTTATTTCTTTTATAATAAAAAAAAAATTTGCAAATTGTGTTTTTGCAATTTTTTCCTTGAACTTGAAGACAAGGTTGGTCAATCAAATTTTGCATAACATGTTTATGTACCTTGTTTAGCTTTGATGCACTTATTTCTATTGCACTTTACTAGCTGAAGTTTTATTGTGCATGTTGTGTGGGAAGATGCTATATTTGTTGATCACATGATCTTGATCTTGAAGTCTTATGTTTTTTATTGTCGGACTTGGTCTAATTGAGAAAGGCATAAATAACCATCTCACCACTGTTTACTAGCCAATCATGAACACCTTAGTGCATATCGTAAGATTTTGTGCTCGAAAAAGTGTAGTACATGCACAAAAAAAAGAACATAAGGTGTAACCTCTAAATAAAATTGGTGTGTACATTATTGGGCTATAATAATCTCACAATTCAAATAAAATTGGTATGTACATTGTCCCGACTATTATTAAGTTTCTAATCAATTAAATTGAGTATTAATTTTGAGGCAAATCAAGAAACTTAAATGATTGCAAGCTTTTATTCTAGGAGATGTGAGAGTTATATGATGTAACTCTTTAAGTAATAGTCTCTTTCAAATTCATGTGATGGATTTCGTAGAAATTGTGATTGACTACTATGTGCATATCACCTCACATGTTTCTCAAACTTATGCTAGTTGCACACACTACACAAGTTATTCTTTGCTAAACTGTGTACATGTTATTGTGTGTATTTTTGGTCTGACCAACCAAGTTTGAATATTTCTAAAAATTGATGCAGAACATGTTTGCTTGTTTAAATGGTTGAGGGATAATAAGAGAAAATCTTACTTTGAGATATCTGGGTTAAAAACATGGGTTTTTGGAAAACATTTCATCTCATACTCATGCATTCTTTTTATAAAATCTAATGCTTTGAGGAGTTTTTGAGCAAATAAGTTTCGTTTTTCAAAAATTCAATTTTTCCAGAATTTCGATCGATCGAATCTGTTTTCTGATCGGTCGAAATTGTTTTAAAAATCTCAGAAAAGTCTCTGTCTGTTTCGATCGGTTCTCGATTGGTATTGGATCAATCGAAGGATTTTCGACCGATCGAATCTATTTTTCGATCGATCGAAAATCAGGCTGAGTGTTTTTAAAAAGGTTTTTCTTCACGTGATTCTTCACTTTTCAAAATCTTTTCAAACACTTTTTGTCTCTCACCAACCGGTCAACCATTTTCTTTGCTGTTTTTGTCGTTTTCTTCCGATCTTTTTGCATCAATCCTCTCTCCCAAGGCTGGTAAGACACTTTTGCCCCTCCATTTGTTTTTATTTTCAAGTTTCATGCATTTTTTCATGCATTTTTGGGTTATTTTCGGCATTTCTGTTTTTGGTATTTTTGGGTTTGATTTTGGCTCTTTCTTTTTCAAATGAATCATGGGTTTTGTGGGGACACTATATATAAGCACTACATGTGGTTTAATTTGATTAATTTGGTACTTTGTGGGAAATTTGAAAATCTAGGGCTTGAAATTGATAAATTTGGGGATTTTGTTCAATTTGATATAAATTGATGAAATTTACTTGTTAGATTGATTAATTTGATCATTATATTGTGTTAATTAACTGTTGTGATGATCAATTTCTCAATTTGTTGTGTTTTGAAAATTAGGTTTTTCAAAATTGGGTATTTTTAATTTAAAACTCATGTTCAAGTCAATTTTGTTAATTTGGATTATATTTGAACTTGTCACTACATTAGTTCATACATCATTTGCATATTTTGTTCATGCATCATATAGATTTGATATTTATATATTTTCTTTGCTGTGCTAACTTGCAGTCTGCCCTTGGTCTTTGTTTTTGCTCTTCTCTTTCTATGTCTCTCTTTTTTTTTTCTTTAGAACTATGCCTAGGAAAACTAGAACCCATAGGACTTCTGATCCTTCACCTTCATTTGATAGTGATCGGTTTCCTAGTGAGAAGAACCAAGAGACCTATGAGACCCTTAATCTTAGGTGTCATATTTGGGCTGAGCGTAGGGTTATTCTAGATGAGGTAGATCCTGAGGTGAGACGTAACTTTGAGCGTAGGGGTTGGTTATCTTTGCTCGATTTTGAGCATCCTCCTCCTCCTGCCACCTTGATTAGAGAGTTCTATTCGAACCTTTCTATCCACGTCTATAATACCAACACCTTAGTTAAGGTTTGGTTACGAGGTGTAGAATATCGCATTACCCTTTCGGTGGTGTCTGATGCTCTTGGGGTGCCCATTGTTGATCATCCCATCTTTCCTTACGAGGAGTCTCCACCTTTAGATGATGTTATGTCATACATCACTGGGTCTTCTATCCAGTAGGGTTCTAATCCTCGGATCACCTCTACTGAGCTCTCTGAGCTTCATTACCTTTTCTTTAGGATTGCCTGTCATTCCTTGTGGCCCATTTCTCATCTCTACACCATCCCTCTTGAGCGATGTGTGTTTTTGTATGCGCTTGTTACTAATGCTCCTATCAGTATTCCTCATTTGTTCATTCGTTCTTTGAACGAGGTACATCGGTCTAGTTCTACGGCTCATGCTCTATTCTTTCCTGTTTTTATTCATAGGATTCTCTTTTATCTCGGTTTAGGTGATTTTCCTGCTTCTGAGCCCGTACATGTTATTGCTCCTATAGGTGCTACATTTTTTAGGCAAAAGGCTGCTCAACTTCGAGCTAGCTTTAAGCGTCCTAGGGTAGAGCCTTTTGGTGTCACTCCACCCCCCTCTTCTTCTACAGATGCTCCTGCAGCTGAGACGTCTGTTGTTCCTGCTGCTGTTGCTGATGATGCTCTTCCACCTTCTCCTTCGGATGTTTCTGATATTCGTCGGACTCTGGACACTGTCGTGACCGTTCAGGCGACTCATGGTCAGCTTTTGGTGGATGTTCTTGATGAGCTTCGAGCTTTGAGAGCGGATTTGGCAAGTTTTCATCGTTCTCCTCCGCCACCTCCTTTTGATGATGAGTGAGTGCCCTTTGGCAATTCGTCACAAAAAGGGGGAGTGCATTCTATTGAGGAGTTCATGTTTTGTAAAGGAGATTTTTGTCTTAGGGGGAGTTGAGTTTTGTACCTTACTGTGACACTGTTGAGCTTGTGGAGTTATTAGATTGTATCTAGATGCTTCACTTTGTATTTACATTTTTTGGCTCTTGATAGGAGATATTTTTTTTGTTGAGATACATTTTGATGTATATGTTTCTTGTTTCACTATGTTACTTTGCTTATTGATTTATATTTATGATGTTATTCATGATATATGTCTTTATTTTGTGTCATGTGAAATCAAGAAGTTTTTTTTATATTCCTTGTATTTTCCACACATGCGTTTATGTGTTTGTTAAGTGTTAAAGGAATATATACGGGTTGCTTCAGTCATACTACTGTCTACTTTGCAACTGTTAGATAGTAGTTAGGTTGAATTGCTTCGTGGTTTTTTTATTTTGTAATGGGCTGTTTCAATTTGTAAACTTTGAACTTTTTGTTTAGTTTGTGTTTTGTCACGGATTGCCAAAGGGAGAGTTTGTTAGGTTCTAAGAATTAGGAACTAATGTATTAAAATTTCAATTTGTAATGTTGGCAAACCATGATCAAAAAATTTCTTAAGTTGTGTGTTAGACTTGCTCAAAGTATGGCTTTTTATGTAAAGTTGGAATCGAGTTGACTGCAGAATTCACTGTTCACTTTCTACCTGACTCGATCGATCGAAAATCATGCAGAACGTTTTTCTGCAGAAAATTCCCAACTCAGCCCAAGCGCATTTAATGTATAGGGTTTTATGTTTTGCCCTAAGTATATAAGGGAAAATCCTAGCCACGTTTTTAGAGTTCTGAATGCTGTGTTTGTGAATCTATTTGTTAGATCTAGAGGTATTTACCTTCACATACACTTAGGGTTTCCAAACTCAAGATTCATGTCAAGAGGTTGGTAAATCATACAGTTGCAGAATCAAGAGAACTTCAAGATATACAAGCAGGTGCGCTTGTGGATTGTTGAAGAATTCAAAGAAAGAAGGAGTCCGTGGATCTCGGAGCTGTCACGTGGTCGTGGTAGTAAGTTTCCTACAGGCAGGTAGCAATAAGATGTTAGTGGTCTAAGTCTTATTGTGTAAACTTCGATTCTTTCATAGTGAATTCGGTTTACCTTGAGGATAGCTAGGTTAAATCCTCCCCAGGTTTTTTACCGGTTTGGTTTTCCTGGGTCATCAGATCTTTGTATTCTTTATTTTCCGCTGCTTTATTGTTTTTGATATATTTTTGTTAACCTAGATTTGTTTAATTTACCTAAGTTAATCACTTGGCTAATTCTCTAGGTTAATCTGTTGGATTTAAGGGGTCTAAACGAACTTAACAGTTTTTATATTAAAAAAAAAAGGAGTTATAATTATCAAGTATATGCTTATAAGGTCACAACCAACACTTCTACTTGGGATCAACCGCCTATTTCTATTGCATGACTTCAAAGCCTTGTTCAATATTTTGAATTTAATTATGCAATCTTGCAATTTTTGTGTGCAACATAAATTATATTTAATAATTTTGTTTTATCTATTGCTTATAGATGATATATTCTCACTGAGAAAAAGAACAAGGGTCCCAAAACATACTAAATTTTTTTCACCCCATTTCTTTCTTCTCATCTCTTATTCCAACTTCGGTCTTAATGTCATATAAGAGGAGTTGATGTAAATCTTTTTTCACTTTGGTTTTGAACAGTAGCTTTGTTGAGTTTTATTTATTTTTGAGATATGTTTTTAGCATTTGGACTTAGTATTAAGAAAAAATTGGGTTTGAGAAAGTTAATTTAGTACTAATAGAATATTTTCAATTTCTAACATACTTTCTAATGATGCACAAAATATTATAAATAACTATTATTAAGAAATGAATATATTCCCAACTTACCTTTTGAATTATTGAGAAAGAAATAAATTATTTTTCATTTTGTAATGGCATAAATTGTTTTACCCCACACACACACATACCGTACAAATCAGTGACTAGTTACTATTAATAACAGTATACATAAATATAAATAAATATCAACATCAACATCAACATCAACATAATATTAAAACTAATAATGATGGTAATTATGATGGTGGTACTTCTTGATTTTTAACCTTTAAGCATTCATTTTTTTAAACCAATAACTATAGGTTGTCAAAGGTGCATCAAAATATGGATACTCTATAATTCTTTCACTATGCATTTTCAACTTTAATAATTAGGACTTGAAATGGTAAACTTAACCAATGTACTTGACAATGGCAAATTGAATGAATTGGTTGGTATCAATTTTGGTTACATTTGTATTTGAGAAATAAGATACCTCATACAAATATAAATGAAATTAAAAAAGAGATTTCACGCATTGATGTAGAAGATAGTTTTTAGAATTTAATGGCTATTGGAAAACATGGTTTTTAAGGACTTAATTTTGTAAATTCAGGAATTATTTGAATTTTAAAAAAATAAATTAAAAATTGCAACACCATTTTTTATAATAAGGACTAAAAAATAACTTTTATTAATTAAAAATATTTTTTAATACCAAGGATTTCCCCTTTATGACAAAAGCCAATTGTCATAAAGGGGGAAAAAGTAGGAAATCCTAAAGCTAGAAATAACTTATTAAGATAGAACTCACACAAGTTAATCATGTAGGCCATGGGGAGGATAACGACTCCGGGGAGCCATCTTATTAGGAATATTAACGAGGCCAATGCATCTCCATAAATGGCCCCCTCATAAGCCCCCACCCTTGAATTTTTTTTTTTTTTTTTTGGTAAGGAATCAAATTAAACTCTTTTCTTCTATTTACACTTAGACGAACTCTAGCCAACCATTAAATACTTTTCGTTGAGATGAGAATTTCTTTTTTTTATTTGCTAAAGTTTCAATGATATATATCACTAATGAGTACTTTTTAGGGATCATTGTGCTACCAATAACAATACACATAAACTTAAACATGAACAAAATAACAATGAAAACAATATATATATATATATATATATATGTATGTATGTATGTATGTATGTATACAAACTAATGGATATCACCCTAAACTTCTGATTCTTGGCTGATGTATCTTTGATTGTTGAATGAAGTCCTTTTTTTGAGTTAAAAAAAAAAAAAAGAAGAGGAAGATTAAAACTATTGATGATAATGATACCCATAATGGTATTTCAAATAAAATGAACTATGAGTTGTTTTAAACTTCCTGATTCTATCTGTGACGAACTGACAAGTATGGTAAGGAATTTTTGGTGGGGGCAAAAGGGTGATGAAAGGAAGATGTCTTGGATGAGTTGGGAGTCACTATGTGTTCCAAAAAGTAAGGGGGGAATGGGTTTTAAAATGCTTAAGGAATTTAATTTAGCTTTACTAGCTAAACAAGGTTGGAAGCTTCAGACGGAAATTAATTCCCTTGCATATAAAGTACTTAAAGCTAAATATTTTCTTGACTGTGAGTTTGTGGCAGCAAATATTGGGAAGCGTCCATCTTATTTGTGGCGGAGTATAATGACTGCACAAAATATTGTTAGGAGTGGAGTACGATGGCGGGTTGGGAATGGGCAACAGATTAGGATTTGGTCTGATAAATGGTTGCCAATTCCATCTACCTTTAAAGTAATATCTCCACCAAGAGTGCTGGGCAGTCAAGCATTGGTCTCTGATATGATTAATAGTGATACTGCAGAGTGGAAATATGAATTAATTCATCAGATTTTTGTACCACATGAGGCTGAGATCATTTTGGGTTTGCCACTTAGCTCAACTCTGCCTGCAAATACGTTGATATGGTGTACAACCTCAAATGGGAAATTCTCAGTGAGGAATGCCTACAAAATTGCAATGGAGACTAGAGTACAACCTGATTCTGGTTCCTGTTCAAACAATAGTAATATGAAGACACTTTGGAAGGTGCTGTGGGGTTTGAAAATTCCAAATAAGGTTAAACACTTGGGGTGGAGAGCGTGTAAAAACATTCTACCAACATTGTCTAACCTTAAGAAGAGAGGAATTGTTGAGAATGATTTATGTGAAGAGTGTAAAATGGGCTGTGAATCCTCTGGTCGTGTTTTGGAGCTGCTTATGTGCTTTAGGTACCTGGGCTCTTACTTCTATATTCTGCAGGCAGCAACATCTGTTTTTTAATGATTTTACGGAGTTGTTTTGGTTCCTGGTGCATGTTCAGAAAAGTGGTGCGGAAGTACTCTCATTAGCCGTGACCATTGCTTGGGCTTTGTGGACTAGGCGAAATGAAAAAAGAAATTGAAAGCAGGTTATGACAGGATTTGAACTAGTCAAGTGGTGTGGAAAATATATTGAATCATTCAAGGCAGAAAATTCTTTAAATTCACCAAGTTCTGGCGATTCTGCAGCATCAAATTCTGCAAATGCAGTTTCTGCAATTGCAGGTTCTGCAAATGCAGTAACTGCAAGTGCAGGTTCTGCAAGTGCAGTTTCTGCAAATGCAGTAACTACTGTATATGCTGCGACATCTGCAATTTCTGGAAGTTCTGCATTAGGCTCAGCAAAACAATGTAGACAGGTTTGGTCACCTCCTGATGCTTCTGGTTTTAAAGTAAATGTTGATGGGGCTGTATTCGTGGAACAACGTAAGTCTGGGGTAGGAGTGGTAATACGCAATTGTGAAGGCTTGTTGATGAGAGCTTTGTCAATGAAGCTAAATCAGCATCTGGGATCCTTGGAAGCTGAAGCAAAAGCTTATGAATTGGGCATTATGTTTGCTAAAGATATGGGATTTCACGAGATTGTTCTTGAGGGGGATTCTGTTATAGTTTCAAATGCTATTGCTGGCATTTCTCCTCCTCCATCTTCTATTGCATCAGTCGTGTATGGAATTAGTACTCTGTTAAGTGCTTTTCGTAGATTTTCTATTTCACATGTTGGTAGGAAAGGTAATTAGGTAGCCCACTTGTTAGCAAAACATGCTCAGGGTGTTCAGCAATATGTTACTTGGATTGAGGAGAGCCCTGGTTCCTTAGAACATGCTCTCTCAACTGATGTACTTGTTTCTAGTTTATGTTAATGGAATTTCAATTTTCTATCAAAAATAAATAAATAAATAAAATGAACTATGAAGATTAAATGTGACATAAACATATCCAGAGAAATGCATAAAGAATGAAATTGGATAAATATAAAATGCATGATTGTAGTTATGGGATATTTTAGATTTTTTTTTTTTCCAATTCCATGAAAAACGAAATTAGTGATGGTTACTCATTGTCTCGTTGTATATGAACAAGCAACAGTTTTTTTACCTGCTGAACAATTGATGTCATGTTTACATGGCAAATCCCTGGAGTGAATGTACCACAGTTCCCCCTTGGAGTTCCAAAGCTAGCAAAGTTGATAATGTTGATGTGCCATCCTTGTTCACAATTTAGTCGAACTTCAGGGATTTGAGAGTTGAACACTTTGTTTGGTTTCCAAGAATCAGCAGGCGGAGGATCAGCCTCTGATACATGTGCACATATCTCTTGGCCAGTTCTTGTTAGCAAAGAAATCTTTGAAGGGTCACCGCCAAGCTCTTCATGAAGAACTAGAACGTTCTCTCCAGGATGAACCCAAGTACGTGGTATATGGTACCTGAACATTACTTTCTCTTCACGATTAGTTATGAAGTTACCAATGGCATACACAAAAGACTCTAGGACTGATGGAGATATATTAAAGTAAAATAATATATTTTGAATTATATCACTTGCCAGAATGAAATAATGTTGGTTTTGAAGAAACAAATCAATATATTAACAGAAGCAAGTATATGCAAAAGCTGAGGAATAAACACATTCTGCTTGATTGATTGAATGATTCAACTTACTATTCTCATAAAGAATTACTCATTATAAATTTCATCAATTGGTAGATACATCCATTACCTTCCTTTTTTATTTTTCTATTCTTTTGCTCATGTGTGATAACTTCATTCTAATCAATGAATCAGTGCCCTCAAATGGATAGAATAACATCTCTAACTTGATGCACTATCCAGCATATATGACAATTTTCATCAACTATCAAGAATATAAGAAACCTCATGAAAATGGGAAAATAATACATTGGGCCTCTGTCTTGTCTGCTGCATTAGGAAGGTAATGTGTTGCACACTTACAGAGTTTGAGCAGGTTGACCACAGTCCTTTAGGCATTTATATGGGTCATAAGTTCCTCTATAATCACAATTGTTGGTGCAGCCAGTTGACGGTGAGAGATATGCAGTCCAATATCGCCCTATGCTCTGACCATTAACCCAAGCTTGACCCTTCCCCATGCTAGCAAGGTTTAAGGCTAGGGGACCCTTCCCTTCAGGTGCAAGGAAGATAACCTGAGGATGGAAAAAAATATAAATAAAAAAGATATAAATAGGCAGAGAAAAAGAACATCAAAACAGTCATCAGTATCTTTGTAAGTAGACTGAGCAGAAAAAACTAAAATAAAAAATTTCATCATGTAATATCATGTGCTGCCAAATTCCAACCATAAATACCTGTTTACAATCAGTAACTTTTTATGTGCTAAGGTCTGCTGAGACCTACGTGATGACAGCAAGCACATATATGTTGAGTTGCCATTTGCTAAGACAAATGTTTCTGTAATTTGTGGTTGCTTCATTTGAAAGGTCTCAGCAGACTTAGCACGGAATAAGCTCACTACTCAAAATTGAATGCTACAAAGAATATTGAGATGTTGACTTGATGCCATGTGCAATACATTGAAACCTAAAAATATGTTTGGATACTGATTTATTACCACATCCACCTACCTTGTACCATATCAAACTATGATTCACTGGTAAAGCAGTCCCCCGAGTCCACAAAGAACTATTTGCAAGACTAATTTTACCTAGTCCAAGGTATTCTCCTTCAAGTCCCACCTGAAAATAAGGAAACATGTGGAGTTATAGCATATTTTGAGCGTCAAATAGAGATTCTCTAAATGGTGGTGAATATATGTGAACCGATATTTCCTCCTTTTTTTTTCCCTTTTTAAACTTGTTCATTGTCTAAGTATGTTTTTCTTTTCTCAACAAAATGAGATGTGCATAGCATGTGAGGAAACCATGACCCTGGCTCATAATCTGTTTTTGTATAAGATTGTATTCAAGACCTGTTGAACAACAATGAGGGAGCAAAAATCTACCAAAGAGGAGAAATTGGTCTCATAGTCCCACCTAGCATTTAACCAGGCAACATTATTTTTGCAAGTTTCACCCATCATAACCTCCTTTTAACTGGTTAATATGATTAGCATCAAATTTAATATTCTTACATCATATTCTCATCAGAATGATCTGGCCTGTTTCCAATATACTATTGACATCTCACCTTTAGTCAATCTACCAAGCACAGTGAGATCAGGAATGACACACAAAATAATTTACTTCCATTTGTTAATTGCTGTACAAGTTTATAAGTATCTAATGGCAAGCTTATTTTATCAACATATATAATCTGACCTGATAGGACCATTCTCCATAAGACATAATTTTTGCCATCCAATAAGTCACTAAGAATGACAGAATAAATTCCTGCTCCTGCAACATCAAACCACGACCCAAAGTTCTGCAGAAAAACAGAGATAGAAGATCTTTAGAATCCTGACATGAAGAAAGTAAGATCCACAATAGAAAAATTAGCTAGTTTATAATTGCTCCACAAATAATGTAGTTTAAGCAAGTAGACCATCCCACCCTGAACTATCATCTTGCTAGAAGCATTTTCAGAATTAGCCATAATATGTTTCATATTAGTGTCATTGTAGTGTAAAAATGGGTAGTCTGCTGAAACTTGTAAGGCTTCCATTTGTGTTTAAGTAGCATGTAACAAACACTAACATATGGTTTTCCTATTTGTGTTCAAGCAGCTCTAGCAGATTATAAATACATAATTCCCTTATTCAAAGATATATTAAGTCATCAATTAGCCAAAAAGGAGAGAAGAAACAATAGCTTAAGCCTATAAAGAAATGTTTTCAATATGATGCATTCATCAGTCTCATCATATTTCAGTAATATGTTCTTGTTGCATTTCAGGCACGTCTCAATTTTTGCATAATATGCACATTGAAATTCAGCCTGTTTCTGACTGATTATACCAGTTTTCAATGGAAAACAACCAAATGTTATATTGAGAGCAGACTGTTAGCCTCTCTTTATATTATTTTTCAGACTACCTATTGATATATCCTGCTCTTGGGTGATAAACACTACACATGAAGATGAAGCATTAAGAACAACCATGTCGAAACTAATTTTAATTCGTAATCTGCATGTATAACTTTTTATAGCCATCAAGTAGTAGTTCTCAATTTGGGGAGAATTCAAATGCAGGAAAAATATATCAGAGTCCATGATCATTTTATTGAGAATGGAGGTCCACTAATGGATCCTGATTCCTATATGTTCAGAAGCTCATTTCACAGAAACAAAACATAAAAAGCATCCACACAAGATAACAGTATTTAACATTAAGACAACTCAATTTACAACCATAAACAACGTCAACCAAAATCCACTACGATTTGGATATAATCACTAACATACTCTCACAAAAAACACTCAGAAAGCTTACAAATACTTAATAACCTTACAAAATTAACACTCGCACAGTCCAAAGCCCCAATGCACCCAATGGTGCTCTCTCACTCAAAAAATAAACAAATTATCAACTCACATACACGGGTGTCTTTCAATCCCCAATGAACTACCGAACTGCCCTTATAAAAAACCTCACTCTGTACTTTCTAAAAGTCTTCTCCTTCCTATAGATGGGAGGACCTCTTAGACCAATACCACCAAATCCTTTACAGGACTATTTATATGTAAGACTCCAACTTCTCTTCAGTGGTGGACAAGAAATACAAAATTACTTCATTGACAAGGAACAAACTTTCTTTCCCCACACCAAGAATACTTAATAGATAACCAAGTCTAAATAGGATTTTGAGTCAATTTGTAGCACTCTCTTTGAGTAAAAACTAAAACTAAACACAACACACAGAAAAGATGATGCTTATGTGCAAGATATTGGTCAAGGTGATATTATGAAGTGAGGAAAATTTATATACCAGTAGACCAATCATCATACTCAGAACATCCAGAGTATTGTTTCCATGGTGAAAAGTAATTTTCTTTGTGAGGTTGAAACTTTCATCCTCATGATTACCATATCCAAATCCTGCATTATATTCCATACACAATGTTATCAATCATTATATTCACACACACACACACACACACACAGTAAAACAGTTTCCAAATCTGCAGTCCAACTGGAAACATTGTAAGTAAAAAGTAGATGGACATAATTATGAACCTTGAAGCCTTTTGTTTACAAAAACAAGAGCTGCGAGTCCCAAACTCTCTATGTGCAAGAAATAATCTTTCTCTTTACCTGGCATAATGTCCTCTTCCACATAAATACTGCCAGAATAGTGAAGCACGTCCAGGATAAAAATGTAACAAGAATTGAAATGTCAATAAAAATAACAGAAAGACAAGAATGCCAAAGATTTGTGTTAGATAAGCCTGATGAAAAAAACACTTTATTGAACTTATATATTCTTTACAACAACTATATTAAATTAAATTTAGAAAAAAAAAAAAACACAGATGCGGAAAACACGTTGTCAATTATAGATCTAGTTTCTTATTTGAAATCATTTTTATCTTTTATCCTACCAAATGAATCATGAATATTCAGAAAACAGAAAGAAGAAACTCTTGAATGACCGTAACAATCTACAATCTACAACTATAACCGTAACAAATTCTCGAATGACCTTATAAAAATTCAGAGCATAGAATTATGGCAAATTTGTGCTTGATAATAATAATCAAAGCAATATCAAACTCATCGCCAAAATTTGGTAGGTTGGAAATTCTTGCCCTCTTCTGGAAGTGAAACCTTTCATTAAGATTTTATCTGCACACATACCGGCATTGCATAGCTAATAAGAATGTTTAAAACTGAAAAATTACCTTGTTGTGTACCATAAATAATCACTAGTGTCTTTGTTGTATCTATATGCTCCAATAAACCGGACTCCACAAATGAGTTGTTACTCCAGATACCCACTTGTTCTTTATACCAACTCCATGCAGATGGTGCCCGTAAAAGCTCATTAACACTGGAGGCATGGGCAGATGATATAACTTGAAGATCTCTTTGTGCAACAACCTAGAATCATAGCCATTGTTGCAAAAAACAAACTTAATATATATGACATATTCAAACAGTTTAAAACATAAATACTGAGAAACATCTGACAGAGATGTGAGAGAGAAGGAAGACTAAGGTAAAAAAAATTATTCAAGTGATGTAGATAGAGTCAATTATATGCATCTCCAATCTGGTAAGATAAACTATTTTAAGCCATGTCTTCTACTTGGGTCATTGGAATTTGAGAGTGTACATCAGTTGTAGGTTTAATTAATCCTATAACATATAGGTTCAATAAATCCTATAACATATTTTCTGTGCTAAAAAAATGCAAATTTGATTGACCAAAGGTCTAAAGAAAGAACGCTAAAGTAGATTTAAAAAATGCACCTTTGCTGTGTTAAAAATGACATTCTTGCAATCTGGAACGATGCTCACTGTCCAAGCAGGAAGGAAGTATGAATTCCCATTAAATGTGACATTTGCATCTAAACTGCTGTCATAATTTGCAAGGAAGGCCGCACAGTCATTGGAAGTTTTGGAGTAGATATGTGCCTAATGAAAGAAGCAACTATGGTGTCAATTAATTAGTTGGAAGCAAGAGAATATAATAGTGATAATTATTAGGGCCAAAATGCATAACTGCAAGTGATAATCCAATTGCTATCAGCATGAGTTCCAAAAGGAATGGCACCCAAATAAAAAATAATGACATTTAATAAGAGAAAACTGAAGAACCATTTGTCCTGAGAACACAGGCAAGCACTTTAAACCAGAACCAGATTATGCAGAAACTTGAGAATGTCATATAATGTGAACTAGAACTTAATTACATCAGCAAGCTTGGCCTACATTGCATCATATTTCATGAATAGAACAAGATCATCATATCCTTTTGTGACTAGATGAAGGTTAATAGGTAGTCAGCTAGACACCAATAGAAAGGCTAAACACTGTGCATATAAGAATCTATCAGTCCATAGGCAGTCAGATGACAATCTTATTTTCTTGAGACAGCGTCATATACATATAATTTTGTGCCCTCCATTGTATCAAAAGGTGATCAAATAAATGCAATACCAGCATCAATGGAGTAAAAGTGAATATAAACTTTACAAACCAGGAGAACAGAAACATCAAGCTTGTGTTACAACAAGAAGAATGCAGAGATTTGTGTACTCTACAATACTTTGTAAATGAGGATGTTCTTCATTTTTTTTCTTTAGAAATTTTGAATATTGTTTAAATAGATTAAACAGTCCCCCTAGTCTTATACATCGTCTTTCTTCTATTGTTCAATGTCACTCATACTAGGACTTTTCATATAAGTTTAGAGTAGAGAAGAACTGCTAGAGCTGCAAGAATCACTGCTTACAATTTAATTTGATGGTTTCTTTCAATTGTACATAGACCAGTTACATTTAGAAATTTATAACATGTTACATATAACGCAAGACAACCCGAACAAAACTGAAACAACAATAAAATAAAAAGATATGACCTAGGAGTCAGCACCTAGGCCTTGCTATATGACCTAGGAGTTAGCATCTAGGCTTTGCTTGGAGTCAGCACCAAGCGGCGGAAACCACTAGGAGTCCACACCTAGGGTAGACTTGGAGTCAACACCAAACCAAAGAAAGACCAAACGACCATTTTTTTCATTCATCAAAATATCAACTATCTCCTCAAGGAGTACAATAGGTTGCTTATAAAAGATTACTAAACCCTAGTTCTAATTGGCTAGGAAACCCTAATTGCTTTATTACAAAAATAACCTTACTTCTAAATTGAAATACTAAAAGCCCAGTAAACTAATAGGACCTAAAACATAAAAATACAATTGGCTTGCAAATATAAATAATACTAAACAATAATCTTCTTGCGTCTCCCGCATCAACATATCTCTAGATTAGTGCCAAGTTGCACTTGAATTGGATCTGAGCTGATCAAATGTTCTTCACACAGCTTTATTGCCTTGTGCAAGTCTCGTAGGTGACTCCACTTTGGTTGTCTAATATAACCTAAATACAGTATTTCAGCCATTAAAAAATAAATAAATGCATAAAACCTACATATAGTACACTTCACAAGATGAACATCTTCAGGTACTTGTAAGGTAGTTCTGAACTTAGCCATTGCAAAAGGTTGTCAACTGAAATTCACATTGCCTCTAAAGGATGTACACATGAAGTATCACAGAAATTGCATTGCTCAAAAAATTGGAGGCATATGCTTAAACAGTCAAGGCCATAACATTACATTACTCAGTTGGATTGTCATTTATCAGATTCTCGACTACTTGGTAATTCTGCAAAAGATTAAAAATTATTCTAAAGAAGAAACATTGAAATGCAGCCCAACCAGTTGATTTACTGGTTGAACGATCTACTAATTTTGAAAGAGCATAAATTTTAAATTTCAGGTGCTGCAAAATGTACCATATTCATCTATTGGAGCATCATAATCATAGCTTGTTGCTACCAGAGGGCCTCCAGCCATTTGTCCAAAGTTAGTCCCACCAAAATACTGCAAGGAAAAATCAGCAGAAAATCATAATGATGTTGATGAAGTTTTTACAAATTTGAAATAGAGAAGTTGTAGCTTACCATATAATAATTTTGAAAAGTGCCTCCTGTTTCAAAAAACCATGCAACAGCAAAAGCAAGGTCCTCAACAGGTCGATAAGGAATTGCATTGCCAAATGCAAGGACACTAGATAGGATACTTAACACTATCTCAGATGAATCAAAAGCTAGAAATCTCGGCTACATTAATACATAAACAAACAAGCCTAAAGTCCATTACCATCCATTGTAGTTCTCTGTCCACATTTTAGGTTTGGAAGGGGAATTTGGGGAAAACCAAACACAATAAAATCCATTGCATGTGTTTATCTGCAGGTAAATTTTAGTTAGAGAAGAATTGAACACAAATATTGGAAAACAAGAACATCAAGGAGGAGAAAACTTGATGCGTTGTATGTTCAAGGATAATACATGTTAAAATGATGAGCAACAGCCAACAGCTTTAGTCCATGACAAATTAATTAAATCACTCACAATTGGATCAGGTGCATCGTGTTGTGCGCACATCACCCAAGGTACAGTCATGTTCAAATTAACAGCAGTTTCTGCTGCCCATTTGACATATAACTCTCCACCAACTCCATATGACCCCTCAACATTTCCATATTCATTCTCAACCTGTCACAGCACATATGAGATGTGAAATTAAAATAATAATAATAAATATCCCTAAAACAATTTTTTTTTTTAATTTTTTCTGACAATTAATTATCATAAACATGAACTGGAATGCTTAAGATGACAAATCATGCAAGCAATTGTGCAACTAAGCAGAAATGAAGCTCCTAACCAAAAGAAAAGTAGGTATAACTTAAGCCTCCAACCAAAAGAAAAGGACGTTAATTATAACTGAAGCCTTCAATAGGACACTTGTAAAAACATAACACAATGTAACAGAAAGCTAGTTATTAACATGATAGGATAAGCACTCAGTAGGCAGCATGTTATAGTCAATCACATAAATGCTAGCAAATTCTACTTCTGATATGCATACAAAGAATTTCTAGCAAGATTCACTTTAGCATATTTGCTACCCATTGCTTTTATAAAATACAAAACAAAAACATAGCGAGTAGAAAATGTGACAGAATCCAGTATCATGTACTTTTTTCCTGGGTAATTATGGTGTCATTGATCAAAAGATAAAGTTGAATCTATTAAAGAAATCATCAAATATTGATTGGTTTTTAGCATACATTCATTAACTATGAACTTGAATAAATCCAACATGACTAGATACAATGTCTGAGCAAGAGCACCAAGACATGAGTGCCACTTTACACTTTGATCCATGATTAAGATAACTGTCAACCTCTACAAAATTAAGTATATCTCAGTAGGTGATCTACCAATTCAAACAACTACATGGAAAATTTATTTGAAGAGGCTCATGACTATTAAATATAGCCTGTTCCATTAACAAGAAACAGGAATATACTATTAAGTAAACACAAAGAGTCTAAAAGCTTGTTGAAAACAAAAATTTCTAGAATCAATGAGTTTGTACCAATACTTGGCTATAATGTATAGGTAATTACCTGTGCTAGAATTATTGGCCCTCCCTGCGATGCAAAGAGATTCTCATCCTTCATTAATCCAACAATTTTAGCTAGAAAAAGCTTCATTTCTTTCTGCACTCACATTTAGACAAGTTGCGTACAACTTACTTTTTGAAAGCAAAAACAAAAAAGAGAAAAAAAGATCTACAAAAGATCAAATATATTAATACCTTGAAAACGTTATTTATCGTCCGAAACTGAATTCCAGGAATGAAATGTAACCAAACAGGGAATCCCCTGCCAAAAGAAAATGGATTTCAAGAATCTGTGCACAATAAATTGGAGAGAAAATTATTTCAGATTCAGATTTGAAGCAAATCTCCACAATTGACTGAACCTCTCAAGCAACTTTATTAGGTTTTATAAAAACAATCCAACAAACTCTTTTTGCCAATATAAATTTAAATACCATGAATATATGAATCTACAACATTAGCTTGAGTATATAACAGTGCAGTGATCAACCACATATTTTATAGTTAGGCAAACCAAGGCTAGACACAACACACTTTCAGTTATTATGATTGGTAAAATAGTAGTACAGGGATAAACATACAGAACTATGAGAGAGAGAGAGTGAATGTACAGCATCACAAAAAGAAAGCATGTAATAGAAACAAACCCCATAGTTCCATTCAGCACAAGCATATGGGCCAATCCTCAAATGCACCAAAAGTCCAGCTTCCTGCACTGTCTTCACAAACCTTATCAAGTCAAACCTGCCTTCAAAGTAGTATTACCAAAAAGAAAAAAAAATCAATCAACAAGAATAATAATATATTAAGAAAGACAACTGCCATAATTATCAATTAAAAGCCAAATAGACTAGGCAATCAGCCATTGTAGACGTCATAAATTGTTTTATTACATTTAGAGAGGCCTGAGCTCCATACCTTTCCTTTCACAGGCTCATGATAGTTCCAGAAAACATAAGTCTTGATGACATCCAGCCCGCCTTCCTTTGATTTCTTAATAATATCGCCTTCCTTTGATTTCTTAATAATATCCGGCCACATCTACATTGCATCCCAATGTTTACAATTTAAATTAAGAAGTAATGCAACATCTAACAATACTAGCTATCACCAGGAGCCTTGTAGCTCAGTGGCATTATCTAGTTCTCCCATTCCCATAGAGTTGAACTTTACTTTCCCCCTCCCCCACTTAATGTAAGTACACACACACACAAACAGCTTTCAACTTTGTCAATCAAAAACTCCGGCTCATGGTAAGAAATAATGAATATGAATTCACCTCAGGGGTGCTTCTTGGATAATGAATAGAACCCGACTGCAAAATCCGTCTCTTCCCATCAATAACAAGTGCTTTATGGTCATATGTCACGGTGGTAGAATGTCCTTTCTCCCAATAATAACCTCAAAGACTAAAACAACTAGTAGATCTATTACTCTCACTTTCTTGCTTCCCATAATTTGAATTCAATAAAGCTCACAGTACCCAGAATGACAAATATAGTGAAGTCTAAACAGACTTAGCAAGACAATCCAGACAGCTCAGCAACATCCTCAACCAATACTGGGACAAGGCTGTTTTCACTAACATGAGCAAAGTTTAATACTTTAAGAAAAGACCCAAAAAAATTTAAATATTTTTGAGATTAGAATAGACGTATATTTTGATGATTGAGGTCAGTGGTGGTGATAGTTGTTTGGTTTCATTTGTTAGCATCGAAAATGTATATGCCAGAGCTACAAAGGTTGGTTTTGGTCCTTTTGGAGTGAAGCTGTGGTACTTACTGACCCAGAATTGTAAATTTAAGGGTTGCTTTCAAAGGGAGAGTACAAAGAACATGGAACAAAGGTAGCATTTACAAGTTTCTTCAGCTTTAGCCGGCAGCTGAGAACTAAAAGACAGTTAACACTGTTCTTGTTCTAAAATATTTTAGGAAATTATTGTGGTAAGATTCTACACGTATGATATGGATGAGGCACAAGCTCCAAACTAGAATCTATATCAAAAGAGACCAAAGCAAGTCCACAATGGTATATACAAAGCCTAATAGGAACACACTTCTAATCATTATCTGACTAAAAAATAACCAACTAGTGCTTAGAAGACGCCGACATCTATATCTATATATTACTAAAAGCTGAAGCGTAGCATTTATTGTTGCTACGCTCCTGTTGAGCCACATCATCATCCATGTCATCTTTTTTTTTTTTTTTTTTTCCTTTTTTGTTAATTTATTACCTTTTTTAAAAGAATGCAAAATACATGATGGCTTTACATATTCTCATGACATTACACATTCTAAATAGTTTTAATTCTTTTGCTTTGCTACGTATATCCATGACTTTACAATATATCATGACTTTACATATTCTCCAGACTTTTTTGCATTAAATTATGCTCTCCTCCTATTACTCAAACCTTTTTTCTTTTTTTAAATTCCCAACTATCCATTGAATGTTTTCCAATTTTTCAACTTCCTCAATTTATTTATTTATTTTTTTGGATAGAATATGTAGAATCCTTTTCATAATGACTGAGTGCAACCCACTTATCTTCCCTATTTACTCCATTAAGCCCAACCGGCTAACTATTCCAATTCTCAATTAACCGTCCTCTTTGGTCTCTCTCTCCATCAAACAAAGGGATAACATCACCCCACTTTTCCACCACCTTATAAAATCCATTTTAACCTCAATTCAACACTACTTCAATTCTTTGATCCTCCCAACTCCTATTCTCTCTTTATTGATTTATTTTCTTTATATGTTGCAGTTGCCCCCTCTCCACTTCTTCAGAAGCTGCCGAAACACCATCGGACTTGGTAATGCTACGATCTTTTTTGCTCTTCTTCAATCGACCAGGTAACCAATTTGTCTCTCCTAATTTTTGTCTCGTGCTCTCAGTTCCTCCTTTCTCCATCTAATTTAATTTATCGAAAAAACCAGAGAACTAGACAATGCAAAAGCAAAAGAGACATATTGAAAAAGAGATCAATCTTTAGACCTGATTTTTTGTCAATTATTTTTCTCCTTTTTGTCAGTAAAAACGTTTTAATTGTCACCCGTTCGTTTTTTTATCCCATGTGGAATGTCAATAAATTTTTTTTTTTTTTTTTTTTTTGTTATTGTTGCATGACATATAGTTGATGAAATTTCTCAGACGTGTGGAAGCAGGTAATCAATGGGGAGAATACTTTTGAACACTATTTCTAAACTTGGGCACCCTATTCTCTTTTGAGCTTCAAATGTTTTTGTGGCATGTAATGGTTGGAAGAAGTTTCTTAAGTTTATGTCCATAAATGCCATCTATATATTGCATGAATTATAGCTCCTTACGGTGAGGGTTTTGATTTTAATATTTTGTTTCTATTGATCACATTTGCATATGAGGTCTCTTTTTGTAAGGTTTGGCTTACCTCCAATATTTTTTTAACTAGAGGTCTCCTTTTGTTTTAAATACACAATAGCAAGTAATTGCAAGAATAAGATTGAAGAGGAAAAAGACCTACTTTGTTAGTAATAGAAATAAGATGTTTGATGTGGGTATGTGGGTTTGCAACATTCGATAGTTGTAAAACTACATTTTTACATTTTTGTATAATTTTATAGACATGACTTGAAAAGCTAAAAAACTATAAAAGTTTCAAATTATAAAAATAAAAAATGACCAAACAAACAAAATGACCAAACTATAAAAGAATTTTTTTTTGTTGATGAATTTCAAGATTTTATTGAAGGCAAAAAGCAAAAAAAAAAAAAAAAAACAGGGGGACAATTGCCAACATCAAAAGAACCAAAAAATCTGATTTGTAGCAACCAATGTTCCTTTCAAATTAATTTATAAATGTTTTGTTGTTAAAAACAATCAAGCTCAATTAGTTATTGAAGCTTATGAATTTTTGTTGGCACTTATTATTATTCCAATTATCCTTATATCTAGCCCCTTATATTAATTTTTAGGAGTTCAAGACTTCAAGTGATAGCCTACCAATAATGACATCCTTTGTAGTATCTCATTAGTTACTTAAATATTTCATATATGCAATGCTTATTTCATTTAACATTTTTGAATTAATATTTTGTATTTTATTTTCTCATTTTAGTCTCTTTGCAAGTTTTGAAATTGCATAACATCTATTACAACATTTAGCACCAGCTAAAGCACTGCACCACATAAGCTTCTCAATAGTGTTGGTTTCCATGATTAAGTAATTGGTATTTGTAATGCAAGCCTAAGTGGAGAATAAACTTTGAGATTCCATAACTATATACAACACATGGAACAAGAGGTTGAATTTATCTGTACAAATTTTTGAACAGTAATGAATTAAATAGTTTTGCATAACTAATCTACAATCGTTGTAGTTTGTATATGCCAAACTATAAAAGATTTTTTTTTTGGTTGATGAATTGCAAGATTTTATTGTAGGAAAAAAGCAAAAAAAAAAAAAAAAAAAAAAAAAAAAAAAAAAAAAAACACAACAGGGGGACAATTGCCAACATCAAAAGAACGAAAAAAAATCTAATTTGAAGCAACCAATTTTCCTTTTAAACTAATTTATAAACGTTTTGTTGTTAGAAACAATCAAACTCAATCAGTTATTGAAGCTTACGAATTTTTGTCGGCACTTATTATTATTCCAATTATCCTTATATCTAGCCCCTTAGATTAATTTTTAGGGGTTCAAGACATCAAGTGATAGCCTACCAGTAATGACATCCTTTGTGGTATCCCATTAGTTACTTAAATATTTCATATATGCAATGCTTATTTCATTTAACATTTTTGAATTAATATTTTGTTTTTCATTTTCCCATTTTAGTCTCTTTGCAAGTTTTGAAATTGCATAACTTCTATTACAACATTTAGCACCAGCTAAAGCACTGCACCAGATAAGCTTCTCAATAGTGTTGGTTTCTATGATTAAGTCATTGGTATATGTAATACAAGCCTAAGTGGAGAATAAACTTTTAGATTCCATAACTATATACAACACATGGAACAAGAGGTTGAATTTATCTGTACAAATTTTTGAACAGTAATGTATTAAATAGCTTTGCATAACTAATCTACAATCGTTGTAGTTTGTATATGCCAAACTATAAAAGTAATTTTTTTTGTTGATGAATTGCAAGATTTTATTGTAGGAAAAAAGTAAAAAAAAAAAAAAAAAACACAACTGGGGGACAATTGCCAACATCAAAAGAACAAAAAAAAATCTAATTTGAAGCAACCAATGTTCCTTTTAAACTAATTTATAAACGTTTTGTTGTTAGAAACAATCAAGCTCAACCAGTTATTGAAGCTTACGAATTTTTGTTGGCACTTATTATTATTCCAATTATCCTTATATCTAGCCCCTTAGATTAATTTTTAGGGGTTCAAGACATCAAGTGATAGCCTACCAATAATGACATCCTTTTTGGTATCCCATTATTTACGTAAATATATGCAATGCTTATTTCATTTAACATTTTTGAATTAATATTTTGTTTTTCATTTTCCCATTTTAGTCTCTTTGCAAGTTTTGAAATTGCATAACTTCTATTACAACATTTAGCACCAGCTAAAGCACTGCACCACATAAGCTTCTCAATAGTGTTGGTTTCTATGATTAAGTCATTGGTATATGTAATACAAGCCTAAGTAGAGAATAAACTTTGAGATTCCATAACTATATACAACACATGGAACAAGAGGTTGAATTTATCTGTACAAATTTTTGAACAATAATGTATTAAACAATTTTGCATAACTACTTTACAATCGTTGTAGTTTGTATATGCCAAACTATAAAAGTAAAATTTTTTTTTTTTGATGAATTGCAATATTTTATTGAAGGAAAAAATCAAAAAAAAAAAAAAAAAAAAAACAACAGGGGGACAATTGCCAACATCAAAAGAACCAAAAAATCTGATTTGAAGCAACCAATGTTCCTTTTAAACTAATTTATAAATGTTTTGTTGTTGGAAACAATCAAGCTCAATTAGTTATTGAAGCTTATGAATTTTTTTTGGCCCTTACTATTATTTCAATTATCCTTATCTCTAACCCCTTAGATTAATTTTGGGGGGTTCGAGACTTCAAGTGATAGCCTACCAGTAATGAGATCCTTTGTGGCATCTCATTATTTACTTAATATTTCATATATGCAATGCTTATTTTATTTAAAAATTTTGAATTAATATTTTGTTTTTCATTTCCCATTTTAGTCTCTTTTCAAGTTTTGAAATTGCATAACTTCTATTACAACATCTAGCACCAACTAAAGCATTGCACCACATAGGCTTCTCAATAGTGTTGGTTTCAGTGATTAAGTCATTGATATTTGTAATGCAAGCCTAAGTGGAGAATAAACTTTGAGATTCCATAACTATGTACAACACATGAAACAAGAGGTTGAATTTATATGTACAAAGTTTTGAACAATAATGTATTAAACAATTTTGCATAACTACTCTACAATCGTTATAGTTGTCATCTTCATTCTAAAAAGTAAGAAACCAGGAAAATTAAAGAGAAAACTCACGTGGTTGACAATGATTAAATATTCCTTGATTATTTCCTCTTGGTTGAATATGTACACTCTCTAAAAAAAATACCTTGATCTCAATGTTGAGGGTAGTTTATTAGAATTCTTTGTCATATGTTACATTTTAAAGATCTCATCAACTCTATAGATGGTAATTTTAGTTTATGAGACAACATCAACAAAACGGTGGTTTTATATGATTATATTTAGATGACTTTACAATGCCAAGATAGATGGGTTGGTCTTATTTTACCATATAATGCAAGTAATCATGTAATTTATGAATTTAAAGGACTATATTGTGGGATTTTTTCATATGTTGTAATTTAAAACACAATTTCAAATAACACATTGACTTTCTAAAAATATACATTCTATATTATATTAATTCAATAATATTCCAATAAAAAGTAATTATATCAAATTTTCTCGCGCATTGCGCGGGTTTGCGACTAGTATAGAACAAAAGACAACACATTTTCGAGGTGCCTGTGGCTTCCATTTCAATTTGAAGGGAGTAGCATTGTACCAGAGCTTATATCCATCCATATAGTTGTAGGTTTTTTGTCGTTTGGTCTATAATAATGTATAATTAATTATTGGGTAAAATGTAAAACTGACCCTCTAAGTTTTTTCAGATTTCATTTCAATCCTTCAACTTTGTTGTTGTTTATTTCAGTCCCCTAACTTTCAAATTTATTCAATTAAAACTTTTTCATTAATTTTTGTTATATGTTGTGGTTAATTTTTTAATTATATAAATTTTTCTTCAAAATTTTTAAATTAAAAAAATTCAATTATTGATTGACAAATATTTTTCAGATTTTTCTTTTTTCAAAAAATTTTAACAAAAGTCAACGAAAAGGCCTTAATTGAATAAATCTGAAACTTAGAAAACTAACATGAAAGAAAGCAAAGTTAGAAAACTGAAATGAAATTTGAAAAAAGTTAGAAAGTCAGTTTTGCATTTTAGCCTTAATTATTACTTCTTTGCAGGCCCGTACCTTAATAATGGAGAATATTTAGAAATGAGGAGTGATAGTTATACACTTATTGTACTGTGTACATAAACACTTTTTGAAAACACAATTTGACATCATTTCATAATTATAACTGAAATTGTGTTTCGAAATAAAATTCCAGTTGTAGTGTGTATAGCAGTATGTAATTTAGTGTGTGCAACAATAATTAGCTTTTAAAATGGTTATTTGGTAAATCAAATAATTTTTTTTAAAAAAAAGATTTTTGAAAGTGGAGTAATTATTCACTTTGGAAATACAAGTCTTACTAATTAAATTCATGGAAAGATCTAGGCCTGTCCATGGTTCGGGTCGGATCAGATTTGTGCTCAACCTGCATCCGACCTGACCAAATTGGTTGGACACAATCTCAACCAGCCACCAACCGAGAGGATAATCAGATTGGACGAGTTAAAACTTCAACAAGATCTAGGCGGGTCGGTTAGGGTTGAAAATCTGGAAACGGCAAGAATTCGGTGTAGATCTAGAGAGAATCCAGCATGAAAACGGAGAAAATCGGCCAAAATCCTAAAGGTCTTGCCAGATCCGGCCTAATCTAGGCCATTTTCGGCAAGATCTTAACTAAATCCGGCAAAATCTTGTCGAGTTCTTGACGAAAATGGTCTAGATCTTGCTGGATCTATCAAATATCGCCGGAAATTTTGTGGGTTGGTTGAATCAGGTTGATCGGATTTTGGAGAAAGGAAAATCAACACCCACCCTAGAAAACTTAGGTTTTGGAGGAATAAACCTGTCGCCAACCGTTGGAGAAGTCAGTTCGGTTAGCAGTGGGTCAGATTCAGTCGGCGGCGACGAGTGGGTTGGGTTGACCGGGTCTCTGGACAGCCCTAGTAAGATCTATTATTTACATGAAATAAGATCTGAGATTCAATCTCTGCCTACACCAAAAACTGATTGGTGTCTTAATATGATTATAAAAAGTTATCATTAGAAGCAAACGTCATAACTTGAAACTCTCTAAAAAAAAAAAAACATGAAATAACATGTTATGAGATATGGTGCCCACTTTATTTCAAATATTTTAATAGTATGGATTTTTTTTTTTTTAATACATGTTACAATAACAAAAGGATTCCAACTAGTGATTACAAAAGGGAAGGGGATACTACTAGTCAGGAGCCATGCCCTCCACCCTCCTCTAGTGAAAGGATAAAATACATAGCACAAGTTTTTTTTTTTTCACTGAGCAAATACATTGTACAAGGTTAACCTATTAAAATATAAAAATATGATCAATGATCAATCAAATTAATAATTAAATCATTCTCAAAAAAATTTAATAATTAAATATAAATATTAATTATTGATTTGGCATTTATTATATAATTTATATTTATTATCACATCATTTTTTAATTATATTCTAATAAAATTCAACCTAAGTTAAGCATTTTTCTTAACATTTTCCTAGTTTCAAGTTTCAAGTTGTCCACTTTTAGACATTGCCACATATCAGTCAACAGTCAACACAACCATACGGTGGCCCACATGATGAGTTGGCAAAATCTTACTCGCTATCAGAATTGTAATTTCAACAGCAAAAAGCAGCATATCCCACCCCTGTCCCAAATATCCTACGACTCTTCGAGTCAATACGAATAAAAAATCAAAATCAATTTACTTTTTTTACTTTTTATATTTTTGATCTGAAAATCTCTCAGCTTTCTTCGATCCACTCGTTCCAGTGATTAAAGGTGAGTTCAGTTAACTCTTCGCCATTCTTTGTTTGTAGTTCAAATGATATTTTCATTGCTTTAGAAATCAAAAAAAAAAAAAAAAAGTTGCTTTTATTTTTGCTTCAGAATGCAAAATAAGTGCTAGATGAAATTCAAAGTGATAGACAAATGATGACTAATCAAAACTTTCTTATATTTGCTGAAATTGAACCGTGTTGGGTTCTTTCGATTTTGTGTATTTGTTTGATGAGTGTCAATAATCACAGGCATAGCAAACTTGATATTTCACAATTGAAGATGTTTGATTCAGTAATCTTAAAAGTTAAAACCATGTAGTTTTAGTTTATTAGAGTGGGTTTTTGCACTTGTATGGTTTTTGTTCTTTTAATCTGACATACATTTAAATCTGAGGTTATAATCTTTAATGGGTGTACAAAATAATTTCACTATTTCAATGGTTTTAATGGTAACAATAAAAAATGTAAGAGCCAAAGGGTTTCATTTTTTTTTTTTTAATTTTTTTTTTCCATTAATTGGTAATGTTTTGTGGCAGACCTTGACTAGTCTATTGAGAATCTATAGAAAGGTCGTACCCAGAGCACAAAACTCGCACTTTTGCTGGGCTTGAAAGTTGGGAGAGGTGATTGGTAGTACCCCTTTTTTTTGAGAGGCTGATTCCTAGACTTAAACTTACAACCTATTGCTTTTAGTGGAACGCACTTGGCTTTGCACCAAGGCCCAACCTCTTGTAGAGAATCCGTAGTCAACTCTAAAATTTTAGGACTAAGGCTTGGTTGTTATTATTGTAGAATTAACTAGTAACATTATCTTATCAAAAAATAAGAATTCACTGGTAATGTTTTATGTGTTGATTTCTCTTAGACCCATGTTACTTTTTTGTTTACAACGTGTGGGGTTGAGGGAAGTTGAACCCAGATTCTCCCCATGGAGAGAATTAGGCAATGCCACTAAGCCATAGAGCTCTTGGCCAGTCAGACTCTTAAACTTGTATTATAGTTGTGCCTCTAATAAGTGCAGCTACAGCACCATATCAATTAGTAACTGTGCTGTCAAAATATGGAATTGGGTTTGCAGGATTCAGACGGGGTAACCATGCCGTTAAAATAAGATATGGAATGTAGTGATGAATGAGACAGCTTAACAAAATAAATTGGACATGCTGCTAAAAGCTCTTCATATGATGACTTAATTGCATCATAATTTAAACTTTACATTTTGTTCTTGCAAACTCTCCTAGAATGGAGCATGGTTTTGTCTCATTTTTCTAGTTTTTCCCTTCCTTTTTTACTTGATCGTTGTAATTTTGGTTCCTAATTTTTTCCCCTTTAGTACATCTTCAATGTGCTCAGGTTGGCTATATTTTTTAATAATGTTTTACATTACCTATCAAAAAAATTTTAAAACTTTACATTCATTTCCCTAGAAGCAGCAGAGGATTTCTCATCCACCATCACTTTCTATTTTGAAATCAATTATTTTGAGGGTTAATGTACTTTTATGCATATGTTATGTGCATAAATATGTGGCTGTGATGTTTTCAGTATGACAGTTCAATTTTTTGGAGCTCAAGCATTTTATTCTCCAACACACTTAAAAATGATATGAGTAGTCATTATTATGGTAAAGATTTAAGGCAGTGGTTAACTTTTTGGAAAATGCAGTGTCAATATCCTAATGTTGATATCCTTTTTAAGTGTGGCACATGTTCCTATAGAAGGGATGAGAAAACCAACAGTCAAAATATAACCTAGAAGTACTAGCACAATGTAACATGGAGACTGCTGGAGCCTTATATGATTGTTTCTGTTATGAATATATACTTGGTTTCTTCTCCTTGATTCTGCCACATTACTTGGTATATGGCTGAATGCTTAGTTCCTTGCATAAGAAAATGAACATACAGATCCTGATTTTCTATTTTTTTAATTCTGTTGCAGATCCTGAGTTAGGTTCTTGTCTCTCTGGTTAACAATGGATATAAGTAAAATGAGTCGGGGAGAAATTACTCTTTTTGGATCTGCATGTTGTTCAATGCTTTCGATGCATTTCACAGTACAGTTATTGTCACAGCATCTGTTTTATTGGAAGAACCCAAAGGAGCAGAAGGCCATAATAATTATTATCCTTATGGCTCCCATATATGCAATCGACTCATTTGTGGGGTTGTTGGATATCCAGGGAAGTAAAGCATTTTTCATGCTTTTGGATTCAATTAAGGAATGTTATGAGGCTCTGGTGAGTGCCTTCCACTCAGTTTTGATTTAAATTTGTTTTTGGCTTACCATCTCATGTCTAACTTGTCATATTTCTACTTACAGGTGATTGCTAAGTTCATGGCTTTGATGTACAGTTACCTGAATATATCTATTAGTAAAAATATTGTACCAGATGGCATTAAAGGAAGAGAAATTCACCATTCATTTCCAATGACTCTTTTTCAGGTGCAAAAGTCAGCTTCTACTTTGTAATATTCTGAATTTTATTTTGTTATGGGAACTATATTTACAAATAGTGTATGCTAGCATCATGAAATGGGATTTTGGCCCACATGGGAACATGGAAAGTAAACAATTATGTTTTCAAGATTGTGTCATAATTGCTTCATCATAAACTTATCCAAATTTCAGTTAGGAATGGACTAAAGCATATCATTCCTTTAATGTTGGTGTTTATTAAAATGTTATTTTCTGAGCTGATGTGTTGAACCATGTCAGATCTAAATACATTCTGCATTATTGTAAGCTTTTCCTTTCTTGACAGCATCATTGATCCAATCTCTTAGGTCCATTTCTGTTTAAGTCTATGTAAGGTAATTGAAATGTAGTGTTTTCACAAAATGCAGCCTCACACTGTCCGGCTAGACCACCATACCCTAAAGCTCCTCAAGTATTGGACATGGCAATTTGTCATCATCCGCCCAGTCTGCTCCATTTTGATGATTGCACTGCAAATACTTGGGATGTACCCCAGTTGGTTGAGCTGGACATTCACCATCATTCTTAACATTTCAGTTTCATTGGCCTTGTATTCTCTGGTTCTCTTTTACCATGTGTTTGCAAAGGAACTGCAACCCCACAAGCCACTTGCAAAGTTCATGTGCATCAAAGGGATTGTCTTCTTTTGTTTTTGGCAGGTAAATTTTATTGTATGTTATTTATTATTATTTTTGTGTGTGTTCTTTGTTGTTTGTGCTTATGTTTTTTAGGCTACTTCATCTTCTCTGATTGAAGCAGTTCTCACACTTAATAAAGATTTCTTACCTATCCAAAAAAAATTCTCATCCCATTCATTTTTTGGCATTTAAGCTTAATTCTTCACACAACCCTTCTCCCCCTGAAAAGGAAGAAAATTACTCCAAAAAGGATAGAATGGAAGCCTAACACAAACTTATGAAATGCACCAAGGACACAAAAGAACTCCCAAAGTTTGGACAAGAAATCAAAGCATCTCCAAAAGTCTAAAAGTTGGACATAAAGACACCAGCCTTTTTCAGTCCCTACAATTATAGTTTATTGCCTTTATAGTTGAAAGACCTAGGTGAAGATTTTTTAGTTTCCAAGGTTAAAAAAAGGCTCCTAGGATTTGGTGCCTTTTAGATATAAAAACTAAAGATAATATGCACAGAAGTTTACTTCAAATGTACTCCACTGTGAAACTCCTAATGACCAACTTAAGCCGATGGTTCTAACCATTTGAACTTTTAAAGACTATTTAACATGCTTGAATTCCTTTCACCTCCATGTGGCTGAATGAATATTTCTAAGTGAAACATCCAAATTGGGCACCCGAGGTCTTCACTATTATTTTTCCAATTTAGTCAGACTCTCAAAGTTCTTGTTAGCTTGGTAGTTCGTGTTTGTAGACTAGCACCCAAGTCTGGCTTGAATTGATAGGATGCCTAGAGATTCTTTAAAGACACAAACTAGCAGTTGATTTTAAATATCATATGCCTTAATCTTTAACATATTTTCAGGTGCTTGCATGTAAATTTATTATACTTTTGGAAAATTAGTGTGGATGTTTTCTTTTTTAATAGAGTAGAAAACTTAAGTGATTCTAGTAACTTATACCTTAAGGGTAATCCTGGAACATTGTGTAGATTTAGAATACCCAAGCATTGTCATTTGCTCTTTGATATATATTAATTGTTATTATCTGATTACTTATTTTCTTAAAAAAGGTATTCTCTGGGTCCTGGGTCTTTGTATTGCCTTAAATGACACTTAAACAGAACATAGTGTATGACCTTTCTGCCTCAAAATTTTGTTCTGATACAACTCTCTCTTTCTCCCCTATTTATTTTTCCTTCCTTTATTTTTTCCTCTAATCTATTTTGAATTTCTTCTTTATAAGTATGGAAATAATATGTGGACGCCTCATGTCAATACTTTTTTACAAATTTTCATCTTTGACCAAACGCAGGGAGTGGTGCTTAAAGTACTAGCTGCAGCGGGTATCATTCAATCTCATCATTTCTGGTTAGATGTGGAGCACGTTGAGGAAGCTATTCAGAATGTCTTGGTATGTTTAGAGATGGTTGTCTTTTCTGTTCTCCATCAATATGCATACCATGTTTCGGCTTACAGTGGAGACGTTGAATCGAAGTTTAAATTAAATAAGGACAAATGATTTGAAAAGGCTCAAGAGGAAGCAGGGAGAAATCTATTGTAATATTTGCTTTGAGGATTGGTCTGACTCCTGTGGTATAGGAAACATGTAATGTGGATTTGAATGTAATCATGTATGTATTTTTATTTTTTTCTTTTCATAGTTGGAAAGACAAGGCTAATTCCAGACATTTTATACTGCATTTTTGGTGAATGTAATCATGTATGTCATATGATCACTTACTCTTCTCCTTATTATTTCATACTAGTTGCAAACTCAATAATAATATAATGTAAAATTGGAAAGTTAATAATGCATGTCATTTAAAAGTATTTTTCATTTTTATAAATTTTATGTAGTGGAACAAGTAATGTATTTTGCATAATTATAAAAATTTTTTTTTATATAAATAGAAAAGATGTTATTAAACGGAATTTTTTTAATAATATATCATAATTGGTTGACTAATTTGAACATATTCAAGATTATTTTCAAAAAAAATGTACACTCATATTCTATGGAATACATGTAACATGTTACATTAAGTTTAAATTACTATATCTATCTAAAAAAGTTTAAATTATTATATAAGTTTAGATTTGTAGCACTTTTTTTTTTTCTTTCTTTCTAAATATAAGTATAACGTCTAAATTTGAAACTTGAATTTCAAGGTATTTTTTTAAATATTTATCATTTTTATTGCTTATTTAAGTCCATATTTCTAATTTCTAATTCATTTAATTTTGTTTGTATTTTTTAACCCAAAAGTAAAGGGTTTAGCCCAAATGGAATAAAATTTCATACTTTTCAACCAGAAATGTAAGGGAAAAAAATGTTAAGCCAATTAAAAAGGAAACCTACAAAAAGAATCAATTTAAAGTCCAATTAGTCTAAAATAGATAGAAATGGTCTAAATTTACCAAATATATCGCAGTGGACCGAAAAAACCTAAGTGGACCGAAAAAACCTAAGTGAACCGAAATTGACTAAATTGGACATAATAGACCCAAGTGGACCAAACCAAATCAAAGTTGACTAAAAGGACCACAAAATACCGAAATAGACCAAATGGACTAAGGTGCTACATTGATGTGGCTCAAAACGAGTGAAGTAATAATAAATGCTACGCTTCTTTTATATAAGGGATAATTACAGTAAATCCACATGTGGTATGACTTGTTTTCACTTTGCCTACCATTGGTTTAAAACTTAACACTTTGTCCACCTGAACTTCAATCCGTTACCCATCTATTACCTACCTCACCCTCAGACATTAGAAAAACATCATTTTATTAAAAATCAGAACATAACACGGATAAAAAACCATTGAATCTTTTCCTCACGAATGCAAGAACACAACATTTGCAAATATAGTTCAAAATTTTCAGTTACACACATCCAAAACCATTTAAATCCTCTGAATCCATACCAAAAATCCCTCTCATTTTTCAAACCCAAATTGTAATAATAAAAAAGTTTTAGAATCCAATCATAGATTAAACAGAAAATAGAAACAAACCAAAGAGAGAATTTCAATCACAAGCAAAATAAATCAAACAAGGGGGAACAACAAAAATGGAAAGGGAAAAATAAAATAAACAAGAAAGGGAGAGACAAACAGCTCCATTGTTCATCCTGCCAATATTGGTGGTTGAGTGCTTCGACCTAAAGTTTAATGGTGGCTTGTACGACAGCTTGGCTGTCATGGTGGTGGCTTGCAGTGGTGCTAACGGCGACCATGGAGGTCAACCGCCACAACTCAGTACCACCACCACCTCGCCCACAATCTACAACCACCACAAGTCACAACCCATAACCCCACCATAATCAAATCATTATCAAACCCACAACCCAAAAGAAAAAAAAAAGAAAAGAAAACCTATGAAGCAAAGATAGCAGTCGATCTGGGTTTTTGCTGTGGTGGCTAATCGGCCTCGTCAAATCCACCATCGAAGAGAGGAGATGAGAGAGAGAGAGAGAGATCAGCTAATTTACTTAGATCAACAACCCAAATTGACTTTTGGTACAGTGGAACAAAGGGGTAAATTTGAGTTTTAGAGAGAGAGATGATGGAGTGAGTGAGAGAGAGACGATGAGAGTTTGAGAGAGAGAGAGATATAAAAAGGAAGAGAGTTGGCTTGTCAATTTGATATTGTTTTGACACACAACTTGTTTCTTTGCAAAATCCCCTCTTTGATTTTCTTTGTTTGTATTTTTTATGTTATTTTTTGTTTTTGGAGGAGAGAGATATAAAAAAGAAGAGAAAATACATTTTACCCTTGATTTTAACGGAGGTGGGTAATGGAGACTAAATAGAGTTAAGCACAGATGAGCAAATTGTTAAGTTTTAAACCATAAGTAGGCAAAGTGAAAACGGGTCATACCACAGTTGGGTTTACTGTAATTATCCCATTATATAAATATAGATTTTTAAGGCTTATATGTAATAAAATTTGTACTAACTACAATATCACTAAAAAATAATTAGGAATTATGTTTATTATGTTGTTGATGTGTAACTAACCAATTATGTCATTTTGTAGTTAGTAAACAGTATACAAATTATGTCACTTTGTAGTTAGTAAATGGTGCGGTTTAAATATTCTTTCATATTAAAAATCTAAATGAAAACATTCATAAGATGCATTTTATAAAAGATCCTATTGTTTGATTAATATTAATTTAAAAAGTGCTTAAATGATGTCATGTACTAATAGATTTGGATGAAATAATTAAATTAAGTCATTTAGTTATTTGCTAATAGATCTTACAATTAAAATGGGCCTAATGGATCAAATGCAATATTATTATATAAAAGACACATCTCACTTTTTTTTTTTTTTAAGAGTTTCAACCAATAACTTTCGCTTCTAATGATAACTTTTTATCATTAAACCAAGACACCAATCAGTTTTTGGTATAGATGAGAATTGAACCCTAAATCTCTCATTCATCCACAAAAAACTTTACTAGTTAAGCTAACTGAACCCATCACATTTCACTCACTTGTCTACCCAACAAAGCAACAATTCTGTTTCCATGAGCTCCTGGATGAGTTCATCCAAGCCTCACCCGACCGAATTAGTCATATACTCAACCTCTCATCCTGTGAGTACACAGCACGCACGCACAAGGAGCCGCTTCGTTGGCCGTTTAAGGCCTAGCAAAAGTTTCGCATCTGGCTCCCTATCAAGAACCAGGACCCAAAAATCCTGTGTCATCCTCTTTGACAACATTTCAACACCAAACAAAAAGACCCCTGCTCCCAAAGTTGAAAATTTACCCTCTTTGACTTTTGATGGTAAAAGCTACATGCAAAATTCAAATGGTTAGGTCAGGTAATACTAATAGATATATTCCCACAAGATACAACCTGTGATTACGCATGGCGTATACACAACAGTGTTGTCATGATGAAACTCACTGTTTCCTATCCAACTCCATAAATTAATGCAAAGGGACTTTTGTAATGAATTTGGTTTATTGGTTTGGTTGAACCAGCATCAGTGATAAGCTTTTACATAGTTATTATGTCAATTATATAACCAAGTTTCTTCCAGCTTTGCCATGTGCCCTCTTAACTTGTTCTACTTAATTGGTATAAAAGAAGAATGGAAATCTTTCTTTTCTATATCCTTTAGACCATCCCAATATGGTTTGAATATGAAACAACAATAAGCGTTGTGGGGATGTTCCATGAAAATAGAATGATTTCATTCATTTTCCAAAGCAATTGAAGGGCTTAATTGGAGCCAAAATAAGTCCAAATATTGCACATAAATGGAGTGCCTGAGCTGTAACATTTGACTTCCGGGGGGGGTGGGGGGGGGGGGGGGGGTGGGGGGGGGGTGGGGGGGGGTTGGGGGTGTGGTGGGTGCATTTCTCTTCAATCATTCCTAGCTTTTCATAATTTCCTGAGTAATCAATCAACTAATTACATATTCTTGGTCCAAAGCTTTAATATTTTGCAATGACATACATTCTCAATTACCAAAAGTCAGCACTATTAAGATTGACACTAATTGTTCATTCACACCAATGGTCGTTTTCAAGTTGTAAAGTTGACTGTGACTTTCAAAGTAATGTTATTCCATTTGAGTCATGCTCAGCTGACTAATATGAAAAGTCTATAATAACATGTCCAAACAAACCAAGTCTAGGTTTCTTTTCTCTGTTGTTTATATAAAATAATTCCACAGCCAATATCCCTACGTATATACATCTTTCCTAGTATGATTGATTGGTTGCCCGATCGATTATGTGGAGAGATTCCTGTTGATGAATATTGAATTTCCTTAACATCATAATGTTCAATTTCAGATATATTTTTGTAAAGGAAACACAACATTTTATTATATCCGAGGCCTAATAGTTGGTGTAAAAAATACGATACATACATAATATATTGATATCATCTCCTGGACTCGTACTCTTTATTTGAAAGTCATAGAGACCTCCTTTTGCTTGGGCAATTAGGTGTGGGCGGCCAGAGAAGTCCACCTTCTTCGAAAGACTTTGGCTCGCATTCTTTGATCTTTCGTCAATTTCTCAATATATTAAACATTAGAAGTTCACATTTTTGTTTTTATAGTTTTATTCTTGTATACATCCCGTGTACAGAAACCTTTATGACTTTGGAAATAAATCAGCAACATTTAAAAATTTTATGAATAAATATTGCAATATTAAAAGACATGCCAAAAGCATTTGATTCACAAAAACCCCAACAGGAAAAACCAATAATCTGCCCCACATCGATAAAAAGGAATTACTGCATTCAGGTAACAGAGGAGCTTGTGTCAACCAAGAAAATACTTGTCACAAAAGCTCAAAACAAACATCACCACCTTATAAAGAAGTCTTGCTTGGACAAGGACAGCAGCTGCTCAATCACATTCTATGACTAATAAATCACTCAATAACATGCTAATCTTATGAATTAAGATGCAAATCCAAAGACACAAGTTAAATCATTTTAATTCCTAAAAAGCCTAACAGGGCAAAGCAAAACTGATATTATTCTACCCCAGCAACCATAGTTGGGTCACAATCACAGTTAATCTACCTGTCCCAAACCAACAAGAGACATTACCAAATTTGAATAGGATGAGCTTTTCAGCAAAAGTTTAACAAAAATTACATGAGTGCAGCACAACAGGAAAAGAATTCAACGCAGTTAAGTATTCACACCAACCCATTATCGTCCCACTGAAATTAGCAAGACATACAAGAATAATATTTATCCAAATCCTCTTTGAGTAAGGGCATTTGAAAAAGAAACAAGCTCTACTTTTATTATTGTTTCTGCATAAAACAGATCACCTTCGAAACCCCACTACAGTAGTCAATGGTCAGTATGCAATCTGTTTTTAATTGCTAGCAAGCCTAGAAATGCACCTAACAAAATAAAATGAGAAATACTCACTACTAACAGCCAGGGGAGCAATTACAAAGAGAATACTGCGGACTTATTTATTCTCCATGTGCAGAGGTAGACAACCGATTCTTAGACATAAGAGTTACAGAGAAAATCAATTTGCTTTGGCCAATTTTAATCCTTAAAAAAAGACTAACCTATTGGAATACAAGTTGCCAAAAAAGAAAAAACTAGAAAAGGAGTAATTTGAGAGAAATACATGAGATAATTAAATTTAAGACAATTAAAAAATGCCACAAGGAAGGCATTTTAAAATGAATAATTTAAAGTTTGCAAAAGATATGGCTGTTAGAAAATGGGCTATCATATTGTTGGGACAAAGGAGTTTAATTAGACAAATAGAAAATTTCCAAAATCATGTCAACCCTACAAAAACTAGATAGTCCGCAGTGAGTCCTTTAATAAGTTATCCAATTCAAGAAACAGGGATGAAACAGTTAACCTAAACAACCTTTAGTTGATGTTGTACCAGATCTCCTGAGCTTTCACAAGAGATAGATGTTTCATTGATAACAAAAATTTGAGTTTCCAGATTAAACAAAACACGTATAACATCCAAAAAACCTGAAACAATAAGATTGCACATGGTAATTCAAGGTCTTTATACAAGGATCCACACTTTGATAATTCCATCAGGGACACCCAACAAAACAGGTTCCTCATGTATTTATATGATCAATATAACTATTTTGACTACTTGATAAGATGACATTCAACACTATCAAATAAAATAAACGAGAGAGGAGAATCTTGACCGCTTGTTTGCAACTATCGCAAATTCCTCATCTTGATCAACTGAACGTGGTCCTGTGAGAACCATTTTCTACAGCACATTTGCATTATTGAGGAGATACTACACAATGCAAATCAATTGAGACTTTTCTTCATAACCAGAAATCTTGACAGTGTGGAGGCAAGAACAGATCTTTAATTTCAAAATGCTGGCTTCACCACAATTGCAAGACTTCATGTATTGTCTAACAAATTCCTGCAGAATTAAATTGATGCAGGATCATTGAGAATGCCCAATGAAGATGCTACACATTTATATATTACTATAAGCTGAAGTGTAGCATTTATTGCTGCTGAGTTCCTGTTGCGCCATCTCATTGCCACGTAATTTGCCACAATTATTATTCTTTTTTATTTTTACAAAAAAATATATAAATAAATTATTAATTTTATATATTCATCCTTGTCAGTTTTAACATATATATATATATATATTTCCTTTTTATTTTCAATTTTCCTATAACTTTTTTTGGCATTCAGTTTTTTTTTTTTTTAATATTTACATTTTTTTCAATGTTTCTTCTTTCCTTATCTTTTCATCTTCCCACTACCATCTACTTTAATATCATTATTCATCTTTCCCTTCATCTTCCTTTATTTGTATCTTCTTATTCACTCCCCTTTATTATAAATTTGTCATTCTCTCTTTCATTTTTTGCATAATTATCTCTCACAAAAAAGGTTATCTCTCTCTCTCTCTCTCTCTCTCTCTGTTTTGGTAGATTTTTATTTTTATTGCATCTCTACTTCAGGTTGATAAAATTTTTTGTTTTTTAGAACTCTAATTTAGATTAATACGATTTAGTTTTGTGTTTTAAGTTATTATTATTATTATTTCTCTTTGATCATTAAATTTTATCCAATTACATTATAAAAAATTAAAGATAGTAGATAAAAATATAATAGTATTCCATTACATAGTATAATTTGGATAATTTAGTGTTTCTTGTTATATCTTTTAATTTTTTTTATTTTTTTTTCTTTTTATCTAATTTTATTCAATATTCAAATTTAACCACATCCTCCTTATCATTAAATTATTGATATTTTCTCTCTCTTTTTGTTTTTTTTTTTTAAATGTAATATTTTACTTAAATTCAAATAAAAGAAAATTGTGCTCATCAAATTGTACTCATTTTTTTAACATTTATACCTTTTTCCAACCTTTCTCATTCTCTTTACCTTTTCATCTCTTAAAACATTCTACCTTGATATCACTCTTCCTTTTTACTTTTATCTTTCTTTATTTTGTTTCTTTTTATTATCATTCTCTTAGTATAAATTTATCATTCACTCTTCTATTTTTTACATAATTTTCTCTCACAAAAAATGGGTTATTTCCCACTCTTTCTCCCTCAATTTTTTGGTGGATTTTATTTTTATTTTTCTTGCATCTCTATTTTAGCTTGATAAAGTGTTGTATTCTTTAGAATTCTATTTTGGTTGACGAAATTTAGTTTTGTGTTTTAAGTTTTTTATTTTTATTTTTTTATTTCTTTTATCACTTTGATTGTTAAATATTATCATATTGCACTATAAAAAATTAAAGATAGTATATAAGAATATACTATTATTATATTACATTGAATGATTTGGATAAGTTAGTGTTTATTGTTATATATTTTGTTTTTACTTTTTTCTCATATAATTTTATTCAACATTTAAATTCAGCCACATCTTCCATATATATCATTAAATTATTTATATTTCCTCTCCTTTTTAATTTTATAAAATTTAAAATATAATTTTTTGCCTAAATTAAATAAATAAAATTTTTCTTATTAAGTGAAGTAATGCTAGGGAAACACTCATTCTCACACCCAATGCATCAAAGGAAAAATGAAATACAAAACAAATCAAGTTAGAAATACTAAATTAAAAAATAAAAATAAAAAACTAATAAAGCATATTTAATGTCATAGAATCATCATCAAATTTTGGTAACGATAGGTTGCCAATGGAGAGAGAGAGAGATGGTAAAGAAAAAAAAAATACAAAGTAATAAAGAGTAGATAAAAAAAAAAAAAAAACAAGCGTCAATTAGTAACCGTTGATAAGAAAACAAAGAGGTTGTAAGGATAAGTAAAAAATAAAATAGAGATTATCATGTGGAGAACATTAAAAACTTTACAATGTAGTAAAATAAACCGTTAAATTCACTTAAAAAATTAAATAAATAATTAAATATGTTAGGTTCTAAAAGTTTAGAACAATTGGCAAATCGTGAGCACACAAGAACATACAAGCTGCAGAAAGAAGATTTCAGAATTTTCCTGATTCGATCGATCGAAAAATAGACTCGACCGATCGAAAACAGGCTCGATCGATCGAAAGTCATATCTGCAGAATTTTAATTAAGCCCAAATAGCAGTTCAAACCTATTAAGGATTAGGGTTTCAGATCTACTTCTCCCACTATATAAAGGAAACCCTAAGCACGTTTTTACAGTGCTTTTTAGAGAGAAAAGAGTATGCCTCTTTTGTATTTAGGGTTTTGTTCCTAAAATCTCTCTTATAACTTCTACTAGTGTTGTTTCTTGAAAAATCTCAAGATCTGGTATTGCTGAAGTTGTTGCCTTCTCTAGTCATTAAAGGTGCTGATGATCTAAACCTTCAAGGGTGATCTTGGAGTCACAAACAGGAGAGTTTGTGTTGCTAAACCTTTGAGTGGGATCTCAAATTTACAAGCGTGGATGTTTGTGTTTTGCAAAAGGTCAAAGAAAGAAAGAGTCCGTGGTCTCGGAGTTGTCACGTGGTCATGGTAGTAAGTTTCCTACAAGTAAATAGCAATAGGATGTTAGTGGTCTAAGTCGCTATTGTGTAAACTTCAATTCTTTCTAGTGGATTTGCTGTTTTACCTTAAGGATAGCTAGGTTAAATCCTCCCCAGGTTTTTTACTGGTTTGGTTTTCTTGGGTCATCATATCATTGTGTTCTTTATATTTCCGCTGCTTTGCATGATATGATTGTTATTGTCTTAACCTAGATCTGAATAATAAACCTAAGTATTCACTTGGTTAATTAATTAGGTTAAACAATCTAGTTTACAAAGGTCTAAACAAACTAACAAAATACAATCATAGAACTAAATTTAAATTTAAAACTAATCAAACTCTAACTATGAAAACCATATTATTCATAACCAAAAAAAAAAAAAAAAAGATGTTCTCCGGTAGTGGTAGAAATTACATAAGAATTAAAGTTAGAAAATTTTACAATTTCTTTTTTGACCTTTCATTTAACCTTATTTATAATATATAAAAATATATATATATATATATATATATATATTTTATACACTATTACTTTTGAAAATCTAATGAACAATGCTACCTCTCATTTAATGTCTTTGTTATGCAAATCATCAGTTAGTAAATATACGATAATGGTAAGAAGCATTGCAAATGAGATCACTAAAAAAATATATATAAAATTAATTAGCCACATCATTATGGAATAGTGGTATATAATTTTACGCATCCAAAAAAATGGAATATATAGAGTTTTCATAAAGGTATGTGTAAAGATTCACATTATATATATGTGTGTATGTGTGTGTAAAGGTAAAAAAAGAAGAAGAATATTTAAGGTTTATCTTCAATTACCTTAACACCTTCTTCCTTTTTCGGCCCATTATCCTAAGTTCATATGGATCAATTAACTATCCTTAGGCGTTCTCCCGTCCTTGGGCGCGGCCAATATCCCAATAAGGTGCTCGGTGCACATGTCCACGCAATATTAATTATATCTTTCATATATAATATAATGAAAAACACATTAAGTATTCAACGAAAAAATCATGACACTTAATTTCACAAGCACCAATTTTTATTTCGTTGGCATAAATAAATTATAAATTTTGAAACTCTAACATCATAATCATGCTTCTTTGATTTTTGATTTTTGATTTTTTTTTTTCACTTACACATTGGAATCTAAAAAAATATGTACACTATTGTTCCATTTTATTTTGGTTTTTGGTTTCTTAGTAGTTTTTTATTACACACTAGATTTCAAAAAATATTTCGTTTCTCAATTTTTGGTTATGGCTATAAAAGTCTCTCTATATTTTTTTATAAATATAAATATGCACACATGGAATGACTGACAAAAATTATTTAATTTATTACATAAAGTTATGTTTAACAATATGTTTATGTTTATGTTTAAGTATAGAAAAATGTATAAAGAGGATAACTCTCTCTAAAGGTACACTCAATTAAGACTCTCCCTTGAAAATACTTACCTTGCACAAATTAATTAAATTTTCACAAATAAATCATTGTAAATTAATATTTTTATATTTCTTTAATAATCTAATTTTATAGTTTCTTGTTAATTTAGTTCACAAAAATTCAAACAAACCTAAATTATCCAAATGATCATTTTCATGAGAGTAAATTGGATAAAAACTTCTATTTGCACCTTTGAATAGAACACTGTCATGTTAGGTTTTTCAAATTGAATACCCGCACTATCTTATGCATTCCACTATTCTTTTTTTTTTTTTCTATAACTTCGTTGCCGATTGCTTTCACTTATACATTGTAATTGCATTTATTCAACAATATAATACATCTTAAAATGTTAACATGAAGTTCAGCAATAGTTGGCCTCTATAGTGTAAAGGATACATTTATGACTAAAAGATATTACTTAATGAAACTATTTTTATCAACCAACAATTGAATTATGAGTCAAACTGCCTTGGAAAAAAAATTTTAATACTATTTTTTATTTTATTTTATTCCTTCTATCATTCATATTATGTTTTATTTGGGTGATAACATGCTTCAAAGAAAGTCATCAAAAAAGATCCTACAAGAAGTTCATGCGGCAGATGATGCCTAAGATATGAGTTGTAAATTTGTAATTCAACAATATAATATCTATATATTAAGATGATTCAGAAAATTAGTTATTTTTTATTTTATTTCAAAAACAATCCTAATTTAATTAACTTATCCTTATTCTTAAAACATAAAAATGAGGTTAAAATCGTAAATTGATAATAAAAAAAATACCCATGTTTAAAGTTAGTTATTTTTTTATTCAAAAAATACCCCTAATTTAATTAACTTTTCTTTATTCCTAAAACATAAAAATGAGGTTAAAATCGTAAATTTATAAAAGAAAAAAAAAACTACCCATGTTCTAAAAAACTTCCCACTACCCCATTTACACAACCAAAACTAGCCCATGTTCCTATAAAAAAAAAAATCAAAATTATATGATTCAAATTATACATTTTTTTAGAAAATGTTGAAAATTATACAAAGCATTAGTTTATACCTTTTTAAACCAAACATTTTATAAATATGTCATGGTTTATATATATGATTTAGAATTTAATTGGACTTAGGATCTTTAATTTTTGCACCTATTAATTCACTTGTCACTAAAAAAAAAAAAAAAATGAACACGTGACATAAAATTTGACATTAATTTATCAATAATTCACCTAGCAAAAAAAATTTAAAAATTTAAATAGGATCTCCAATTGGAATTCAATTGAAATTCTAATTTTATTTTATTTTTAATGTTTAATTAGGTAGGTTTTTCTAAAATAAACGCCTGGAAATTTATCACTGACAAAGTTTGGGTTGCACTTATGGTGCGAGTGTGCCTAGTGTTGGTAGGTTATGAGATAGTATATCTTAAAATGTTAACACGAACATCAGCAATAGTTGGCCTCTATAGTGTAAAAGATACATATATGAATAAAAGATATTGCTTAATGAAACTATTTTTATCAACCAACAATTGAATTACGAGTCAAACTACCTTGGAAAAAAATGTTTCAATACTGTTTTTATTTTATTTTATTCATTCTGTCATTCATATTATGTTTTATTTAAGCGCTAACATGCTTCAAAAAAAGTCGTCAAAAAGATCCTACAAGAAGTTCATGCGGCAGATGATGCCTAAGATATAAGTTGTAAATTCGTAATACACATGGTAATTATTCTGCTTAAACCCAAAAAAAAATATGAATATATATATATATATATATATATATAAACATAACAATTAACTGCACATAAACCAACTGGTACTTAAGCAAATAAAATATGAATTTTGAAACACTAACATCATAATAATGTTGCTTTGATTTTTTTATTTGGTTTTACTTAAATGTTGGAATCATAAAAAATATGTACCCTCTTATCCTGTTTTATTTTGTATTTTCTTTTCTAAGAACTTTTGCATTGAATGGATGTAAAAATTATATTCATAATAAAGTTTATGTTTTAACAACATGTTTAGGTTTAGGTTGAAGAAAATATATGCTAAGGGTAAGTCGCTATAAAGGTACACTTATTTAAGAATCTTCCTTTACAAGTTACAATATAAGGACTATGACTCTAGATACTCTTTAATTGAAATGACATGTCTTCTACAAATTCAATAAAAATTTGTATATAATTAATTACAAGTTGATATATTTATAGTTTTTTAATAACATAATTTTATAGTTTAGTGTTACATGTAAAATTTTAATTAATTTTGTTCACATAAAAATCAAGCAAACCTATATTTATCTAAATTTCTATATAAAATTTATATATTACTAAAATCTGAAGTGTAGCATTTATTATTACTGAGTTTCTGTTGCGCCACCTCATTACCACATCATTTGCCACATAATTATTATTCTTTTTTTTTGCAAAAAATATATAAATAAATTATTAACTTTATATATTTATCTTTGTCGATTTTAACATCTATATATTTATATTTCCTTTTTATTTCCAATTTTCCTATAATTTTTTTTGACATTCACTTTTTTTTATATAAATATTTACACTTTCTTCAATCTTTCTTCTTTCCTTACCTTTTCATCTTCCCACTACCCTCTACTTTAATATCACTATACATCCTTCCCTTTATCTTCCTTTGTTTTTCTATTCTTACTCATTCCTTCTTACTATAAATTTGTCATTCTCTCTTCCATTCTTTACATAGTTATCTCTCACAAAAAAATGTTATCTCTCTCTCTCTCTCTCTCTCTCTCTCTCTCAACGTTTTGGTGGATTTTTATTTTTATTGCATCTCCGCTATAGGTTGATAAAATTTTTTGTTTTTTAGAACCCTAATTTAGGTTGATACAATTTAGTTTTGTGTTTTAAGTTATTATTATTATTATTATTATTATTATTATTATTATTATTATTATTATTATTATTATTATTATTATTATTTCTCTTTGATCATTAAACTTTATCCAATTACATTGTAAAAAATTAAAGATAGTAGATAAAAATATAATAGTATTCCATTACATAGCATAATTTGTATAATTTAGTGTTTATTGTTATATCTTTTAATTTTTCTTATATTTTTTTCTTCTCCTATTATTTTATTCAATATTCAAATTCAACCGCATCCTCCTTATCATTAAATTATTGATATTTTCTCTCACTTTTTGTATTAAAAAATAATTAAAAAATGTAATATTTTACTTAAATTCAAATAAAAGAAAATTGTGCTCATCAAATTGTACCCATTTTTTTAACATTTACACTTTTTCTAACCTTTCTCATTTCTTTGGCTTTTCATCTCCTTAAACATTCTACCTAGATATCAGTCTTCCTCTTTCATTTTATCTTTCTTTATTTTGTTTCTTTTTATTATCATTCTCTTAGTATAAATTTGTCATTCACTCTTCTATTCTTTACATAATTTTTTTCACAAAAAATGTGTTATTTCCCACTCTTTCTCCCTTAATTTTTTGGTGGATTTTTTTTTTCTTGCATCTCTATTTTAGCTTGATAAAGTGTTGTATTCTTTAGAATTCTATTTTGGTTGATGAAATTTAGTTTTGTGTTTTAAGTTTTTTATTTTTATTTTTTTATTTCTTTTATCACTTTGATTGTTAAATGTTATACTGCACTATAAACAATTAAAGATAGTATATAAGAATATACTATTATTATATTACATTGAATGATTTGGATAAGTTAAACAATTAAAGATAGTATATAAGAATATACTATTATTATATTACATTGAATGATTTGGATAAGTTAGTGTTTGCAGTTATATATTTATTTTTACTTTTTTCTCATATAATTTTATTCAACCTTTAAATTCAGCCACATCTCCCATATATATCATTAAATTATTTATACTGTCTCTCCTTTTTAATTTTATAAAATTTAAAATATAATATTTTCCCTAAATTAAATAATTAAAATTGTCCTTATTAAGTGAAGTAATACTAGGGAAACACTCATTCTCACACCCAATGCATCAAAGGAAAAATGAAATAAAAAAAATCAAGTTAGAAACACTAAATTAAAAAACAAAACAAAAAAAAATTAATAATGCATATTTAATGTCATGGAATCATCATCAAATTTTATTAACGATAGGTTGCCAATGGAGAGAGAGAGAGAGAGAGAGAGAGAGAGAGAGAGAGAGAGAGAGAGATGGTAAAGAAAAAAAATACAAAGTAATAAAGAGTAGATAAAGAAAAAAAAGCAAGCGTCAATTAGTAACCGTTGATTGGAAAACAAAGAGGTTGTAAGGATAAGTAAACAATAAAATAGAGATTATCGTATGGAGAATATTAAAAACTTTACAGTGTAGTAAAATAAACCGTTAAATTCATTTAAAAAATTAAATCAATAATTAAATATAATCATAGTACTAAATTTAAATTTAAAACTAATCAAACTCTAACTATGGAAACCATATTAATTTTAACCAAAAAAAAAAAGATATTCTCTGGTAGTGGTAGAAATTATATAAGAAATAAAGTTAGAAAATTTAAAATTTCTTTTTTAACCTTTCATTTAACCTTATTCATAATATATATATATATAATTTTCATACACTATTACTTTTGAAAATCTAATGAACAATGCTACCTCTCATTTAATGTCTTTGTTATGTAAATCATTAGTTAGTAAATATACGATAATGGTAAGAAACATTGCAAATGAGATCACTAAATATATATATATATATATATATATATATATAATTAATTGGTCACTATCATTATGGAGTAGTGGTCTATAATTTTACGTATCCAAAAAAATGGAATATATAGAATTTTCATAAAGGTATGTGTAAAGATTCACATTATATGTGTGTGTGTGTGTGTGTGTAAACGTAAAAAAAAAAAATGAATATTTAAGGTTTATCTTCAGTTACCTTGACTCCTTCTTCCTTTTTCAGCCCATTATCCTGAGTCCGTATGGATCAATTAACTATCATCGGGCGTTCTCCCGTCCTTGGGCGCGGCCAATATCCCAATAGGTGCTCGGTGCACGTGTCCACAAAATTCTAATTATATCTTTCATATGTAATATTAGCAGCAGAACTGGGATTCGATGTTGGGGGGGCCAAAGTATAAATACAAAAAAGTTTATGAAAATCAAAACTAACATCTATTCAAGCTTTGTCAAATTTCATCCCATTCATTAACATTATAATCTCATATTTTCAAATTTTGGATTGATACCAATTTAATCGGTGGTAATTTTTGGAATTTTGTTTGAAAATTTTCATGAATTGGGACATCAACACTAGAGGCATTGCTACATTACTAGCTTCAAATTATTTGTAATTTTTTCTCATTGAAAAAATCAAATATTATAGATAATTTTCCCATCATCAACCATTCAAATAAAAGTTTCATTATTTTCATATTACATAGCTTTATAGCTTCAAAATTTAGTCCAAAAAATAAACCAAACAGACCCCACAAGCTACAACAACATTAATGTTAATAAATTATTTTCTAAAAATAGTTAATAATTCATAAAATAAATCAAGAAACGTCATTTATTACTATTCACTGCACACGTT